>RSEF01000003.1:62638841-62781617 GCA_003993805.1 Himantopus leucocephalus
ATAGGAGAGGTGCTCCAGCCCTCTGATCATCTTCGTAGCCCTCTTTTGGACCCGCTGCAACAGGTCCATGTCCTTCATATGTTCGGGGCTCCAGAGCTGAGCACAGTACTCCAGGTGGGGTCTCACCAGAGACAATGAAATGTCATTGTATCCCCTAAAAAAAAATTTTGTCATTTGATAATTTGACTCTTCATGTGAGAAAGGAGGGATCACATTTTAACGGCAAGAGACTCAGGTAAGATTCAGTTTTTCCATAGGTGAATTGGTCTAGGTAGTGAAAGCTTTTAGAAGAAACACTAGGTATTTGAATCCATCTTTTGCAACTACCAACAACTGGCAGAGAAGTTACACACAGAGTAGGGTAAGGTGGGTAGTGTCTCCTCTTGGTAGTAAGTAGCAGAACAAACTGGAGGGCTGAGGCAGTATGGGCTGACTAGGGAGGGTTCAGAAAAACTACATCTGGGTCTCCGACTACTGCATTTCACTTCAGGTTCAAATGAATCTCATATTTCAAAGAAATTCTTACCTGAACCCATTGACTGAATTTTGGTTTCGACTTGAAACTCTGGGAAACCACTTTCATGGAAATCTATTTGTATACGGTTTCCACCAGAAGCAGTACATTCTTTCCAGTTCATTGGAGATTTTGCCCAGGTGATGTTAACCCAAATTTACAGCTGTGACATTTCTACACATTTGCCCCTGCCGGAAAGCTCGGCTTAGCTCTTCTGGACACCCCATTCGTGCCCTACAACTCCCACCAAAGCAGGGCACTCCCCCATGGGCTCTCCTGCAGAGCTGGACTGTTCCCTGGTGGCGTTGTACGGGTGCAAGCTGCCCCTGAAGTAAATTGCCGTGCTCATTTCAGCCTCTGAGCCAGAGTATCCCTAGAGAGCACTCTGCTCCCCCTCCGTGACTCCGCTCGCAGCAGCGCTTACTCTGCGCTTCCCTTAAACAGGCAAGAGAACAACAGGTGCAGCAGCAAGAGGGCATCTGTCCCGGCTTTTTTCTGCTGGGTTTTTCGGTTATTATAAAGCACTTATTAATAACATAGGGCTGTTACTGGGGTTTACACTTGATTTCCAAAGGATGATTTGTAATATGGTGAGGGTGATCCAGCCCCGTGCATGTACTGAGGGGGACTGGAACTATTTGTTTCAGGTTACGCAAATACTTTGCTTGAGCAGAAACAAAGTAACATTTTGGCTTGGCGACTGACACCCCACCCACACCCCCACCCCCCCTCAAAAAAAAGAAACAAAAAGAAAGAGAAAAAAAAATCTATTCTACACATAAACCTAATCCCAATGCCAAATAGTTTCTGTTGGAATTGATTGCGGGGCTCCTTCCTCACGTAGGATCTTTCTGTGCATCTCCAGCTGCAGTCCTATCATAGTCTTCCAGGAAACACCGTGACAGAGGGACCCACAAGTCCTTAGACCTCCCCACCAGAAATGACTCTCAGCCTGATGCTGTGTGTTTATTATAGTAAGCTATGTCATTGACCTCAGGGGGACAAGGGCTTGGCTCCTGGCTATTGAAATTACCACTGATCTCTCTCTAAATATCTGCTGCATTTACAGCTAGGCAGAAGATTTTAACAGCCTCAAAACAATTGAAGGAAGGATTCATAGTAACATTTAAAGAACCATTACAATTTCTTTTTCTGAGAACAGCAAGAGATTAAAATACAGCCTTTGCTCACTTTTAGCACAGTGATATCTGAGTTGTTTCCAGACTTTTCCACGTTTCAAATAATAGTACTTCCTCCCCCTCAAACCTTGTATTTCTCAAACTCTTAGTATTGTAATACCCTGCCATGCAAACATTATATTCAGTTCCCTTCCCCTCTCTCATTCAAGCCTTTTTGTCTTCCCTAAGAAAACCACAACACAAGTAATGTTCATGACTTATTTTCTCTACCTATATTTCTATCTTCGAAGAAAATGACACGATGCATTTAAACGGCTGATAGAGATCTTAAAGCTTGACCTGTAGCTTAGGAAAGCTTTCTCCTCCCCATTTTGTAGATGCTACTTTCTTTCTGCTTTTTTTTTTTTTTTAAAGGAGCTTTAACCACCAGGAAAATCCTTCAAGAGGGGCCCTATCATTTTCTAAGAAAGTTCGAGCAGTTTTCAGGCTGAGGATCTACTGGACATGACTGTTGCACAGTATTTCTGTAATAACCGTAGCGTGCTGTTCAGCAGAAAATAGAGAACTGAACAATACAAATGTATATTTTTTTGCCGTGGAAAGCTCAGCCCATGGGTTGGATGCGGTTTTCCCTTGAGCCCACTGCAGGCAGCAGGGCTCAGTGCTCCCGCTCCGCAGTCCCACATCTCCATGTTGTGGTGATTACAGAAGGGATGGCATTTTTCCCTCATCCTTTGAATTTGCCTGGCTTCGGGGGTTTAAGTGAGACCATTAGTGTTATTGAACTTAGCATTTGGTGGTTTATATATGATAAAGGGGTTATTACACAGTGATCCCTGTATGTTTAGGTCAGCTGTGGCAATCAATCAATGGACACTTTGCCTTTGACAGCACATGCTTCCATAAAAAAAATTCTCTGGCAGAGCCCTGTTAGCTAGTAATGACAGAGTAACCTCTGTCAAGTAATATACTTGATAAATTTTGCATGTGCTGTTGACTGACAGAAGCTCTGGCTTCCTGTCTGACCAGCATACGCGGGCTTCAAAGAGCACAGAAACCCCTTTCTTCTCCCCGAAAGGAGCGCCTGAAATCCATGCGGGTAGAGTCAGACCTGCCTCCGAGGGGGGAATAAAACAATGCCGCACAAGGGAGAGCCGCTTTTATGCCTTTACAAAGCTAAACTTGCTCTTTCCCCCTTCCCTTGCCTTTCCCTGTCACTCACAATTACCTGAGACCTGCCAGCTTCGCGCGCTTGGTCGTGCAAAACACCCGCCTGGGCCAGCGGTCCGGGCTGATGGGGGTAAATCTCCTTCCTGGTCCCACTGGCCAGGGCTGCCTATCTGTGGGATCAGCGGGGCTGCCGCAGTCGCCCTCCCTTTGTTTAGTCTGGGCAGAGGCGGTAATTGTCTGCAGCTGCGGCTCCTGCTGCCTCACTTTGCCTTGGGTAGCTTGGAAGGTACAGCCGCAGCAGCGCAGCAGGTCCACAGAGGTTTCCCAGGGTTTCCCAATGTGCTGATGCTCACTGGTGTTTCAGTATGGTCCGGCAGTGGATAGCAAGCCTGAGTGGCTGGGACCAGCCTCAGCAAGCCCAGCTGGCTGCTGCTGGCAACACAGGTAGCTTAGGTGCTCATGGCCATGGTAGAGGCACCTTCACCATACAAAGCCCCACTGACATCCGTGATATTCTTGGGTAAACAGGTCTGCTGGGCTCTTACCTTGAAATGCCCTGACCACATACACAGAGGCACAAGGGGGTTTCTAGGCAGTCACATTCCCGGTGTCTTCTCACCATCATGTCCAGGCCAGGGAGCATAGAATCATCATAGAATCACAGAATGGTTTAGGTTGGAAGGGACCTTGAAGATCATTGAGTTCCAACCCCCCTGGGACACTTCCCACTAGACCAGGTCGCTCAAAGCCCCATCCAGCCTGGCCTTGAACACCTCCAGGGATGGAGCTTCCACAACTTCTCTGGGCAACCTGTTCCAACCTGCCTGACCACCCTCACAGTGAAAAATTTCTTCCTAATATCTAATCTAAATTTACCTTTTTCCAGTTTGAAGCCATTCCCCTTCGTCCTAACAATGGCATGGCAGGCTTTAACCCTTCCTCTGTCAGCTGTTCCTTCCACGCTAGTTTACATTTCATCATAGATACTGATAGCTGTCTTTAGCAGGTTATGAAAAATTGAATTTCCATCTGGCCAAGCAGAGCTCACATGAAGGAGGCTTAAACCCTTTGCTCCCTCATTAACCACGTGTATCTGTTTGTTTTGGAGAGAAGGGGATTTCGTCATTACTTCCACAGGGGCACAATCTGATTATGTGGGATTAAGCCTGAAAACCACCCTAATCCTAAATGCAGCAATACGTAAAGACTGTCAAGTGAGTGTGTGATCTCAGGTCCTGCACTGGGCTGTACGGGGCAGACCCGTGAGGGAAGAACTTGCAGCAGCACCCCGCTGTCAGTTACCGTATGGGCTAATTGGAGTGTAATTCAAAAAGATTCCAAAGCCCACTTGTCAACAGGTGTTCTTTAGGGTATACTAAGCAAAACAATCTTGTTTATGGAAAATGTTATTTAAAACCAACAGGTAGGCTGCAATAATAAAGTGACACAGTTTCTCACCAATTGCAACATCACTTGGTGAAAGCTGGCCAGAATGAGAAAATGTAAACCTGGACCCCAATCGCATCTGTACTCATGTGTTCAAAGTGTTGCATTTTTTGCCTCTAAAATGCTCCTTCAGTTTTCATATAGGTATCTGCTAATAGCAGCAGAAGTTTCTCTGGGACTACCAAAGCCAAATTTGTACTGAAATAGAATCTAAAAGGCTATCTAAATTTGAATTTTCTATGTCTGTATTTTGATTTGTTATGAGCATACTTTAGGCTTTCAAGCAGAATGCAAAATGATGACACAGGCAGTTAAATAATACTCATCATCCATCTGTCATTCATTTAGTAACAGACCGCTACAGAATTTATGATATAATAAATCTTCAAAATATATTTCTCCTTTCTTTCTCTCCAACTTAAACTTGGAAATCATATCAGAGAAGTTACATGTGGAGATTTTAATTATGAACTGAAGAGAATATTTCCACAATGTATAACCATAATGAAAAGTGCTAAACTTTAGAAATGTAAACAATATAGCAATTCAAACCAGCCCTAAAAATTCTGAGACACAGAAGATTTAAAGATGAATATTTCTTCTGGTGGGATACAGAAACCTTGATGAGATCATTTTATATGGTGAAGTATGTGGTTGCACAGAAATAGTGCTTCATTTATTCACAATGGGAAACCTCATTTTCATTCAGGAAATTTAAAAAATGATCATTTCAAAATATGTATTTGAGGAATACATTCATAGTCAGGTCAGAAGTAATTTCTGCTGGAGACAGATCTTCTGAAAAGGCCCATTTCCATAATTTTCCATGCTACGTAAAATGTTGAGTAGGTACATATGATGATTAATTAGGCACATTCCATCTAGCTATTCATTTTGTGGAGCTTGAAAGAGCAAGGAAGGATTGTTGTAGGTGAACTTAAACTTTCCCATAAAATATAGGTTTGGGATAAAATTCTGTTTTTCCTAGAAAAGTATCAGCAGCATGAATATTTCACCCCCTGTAATTAAAAGTTTACTGTTGAGTACATGCCTATTCTCTCTCCTGCTGCATTCAACAACTTAAAGAAGAAATTCAATTCACTACCAAGGTATTCACTGCTGTAAACAGTCTTAAGCAACATTTTGAGAGAGTTATAAACTGTTCTTCCCCATCTTCTGTCTGCAGCTGTGGTTGGAATACAGTTTTAAGCAGGATGAAGGATTAAACAAACAAAAAATAATGAAAAGTCAAAATATGCACACTGTGCAAAAGCATGGTCGAATACATTTTGCTTTGTATAAACTTCATCCAGTCTATGTGGGTTTTAACATATTTCCATGACTTTAAATAAGAAAACATCTTAAAGCACAGCCCATGGGAAACCCAAGCTTGATTAGTTTTACCTTTTACTACAGCCTGCAGAGTGTAAAACACAGCACATCAGAATTGAATTTGTCATCTCCAGACCTCACAGGAATTTTAGGAACTAAATAGTTAGGAAGCATCCTGGTACTTCTCTTTGCTTTAATCATAGTAGAAGTTTCAATTTAAACATTCAGGAAATCTCCCTTATTTAAAGCAATCAACTCATTGCTGACAGGGTCTGGCTTTACTGTGTTTAATTTTTTGGCATCATGCAAAACTTGATTGGTTACAGCCAGTGCGTGAACAGGTCCTCTCCCTCCCCCTTCTCCCTAGAAAACATTAAAAAAAAAATCTCCAGATCTTTTCTGAATCTTTCTCAGCCCTACAGATCCTAGGATGTGTGCAAACCAAAGGGATATTAGTGCAAAACCCCAAATGGAAAATGTACATAATAACCAATATAGCAAAGGAAAACCTTATTGCCAAATAGCTCTCCGACGTCTTTCAGCTGCAAAAGCTTAAAATTCAGTTTTTGGTCCAGTTATTTAACTTTTTGGACCCTTATTTTGAGTGTGCCTCTTCTCATCTTGTTAGTTGTAGATTCGCAACACATCTCTAAGATTGCAGCCTACTCCGCATGAAAGAAGAAAGCACTCATCCTCCGTGCATCTTTGAGCTGTGGTGTTGATATTCACATAAATTAGGTTGTACTCTCAGAGAGGGCACCTCTGGTGAGCCCTGAGATTGGCTTTCAGGTCTAACATTTCAGGATAAGCATTGAATATACGTATACAAAGTAAGATGTAACTCCTGATTAAAGACTGTTGGTAGATTGGGCCTGGATTATAGTTTGCCACTTCCATGCTTACCTCAGCTGATGAAGTACCTACAGTCAGATCTCATGTGGAAACCATATTATTTCAGGAATCCAGAGAGATGATGCCTTGGACCAGTCTCCTCTGACTCTGAATTGCACTTACAAGACCCAAGTCTGCGAATGTGAGTCCATCATGGCTCGGGTGAGCACAAGCTGGAAGAGATCACACTCAGGGTAAGGGAAGGATGCCTTAAACCAGATAGGCTTGAAGACGGGTAGACGTGGTGCTTAGGGACATGGTTTAGTAGTGTTTTTGGCAGTGTTAGGTTGATGGTTGGACTTGATGATCTTAAAGGTCCCTTGCAACCTAGATGATTCTATGATTCTGTAACACCAAGCGGTAAAATAAGTTTGAGCTGTCTTCTTGGCATATTTTCCCACTGGACAGGGCAAATGGTAAGGCCACAACACACAGCTATTCCTAAAGCTGCAAAGATCAGCGCAGTCTGCACAAAACCTCTGCTAAAAGATCAAACAACTTTCAGCAGCCCTTCTCCCATGCTCTGCTTCTCAGCCCACTTTCCCCTGCTGTCCATCGACAGACTATTGACCCACGTGTTCACAGAAGACAGTCAAACAGGTTTTGTCCTGCTCTTCCTCTACCCCGTGCCTGTGCCTGCACCTGCACCCACATGGCAGGACATGTTCAAATGTTGCTCACAAACCTTTGTGTGCAGCTGTTTGGAGGGTCAAGTTCAATGCCTCGGATGGGAAACCACTGAGCTGTGGGCCACCAAACTATAACAACTCCATTTTTCCTTCATCATGCTTTTACCTTTAACAAGAATAAGGATTTTTTTATTTTCAGCTGGCATCCAACCTGTGGCTTTTTTTCCAGCACAACAAGGTGTTTAATCCCATGGAGAGCCAAAGAGTGACAAGGACACAGTGCTCCGGCTTATGGCCACCATATGATGCTTCTATGCCACTTGTTCCTTGCCGAGTTTTATTCAGGTGGCAACAAGGTTCAGGTGGGACGGCAAATCTTTCTTTTTTGGGGTAGGAAGGGATAATTAAACAGTTTTATTTTGTGTCAAAATGTGTGTTTGGTTTTTTCACTCATTTTAGTCTCTTTTTATGTGGTTTCTGTGAAGCTGTCTAGATAGTTGGGAAGGTGCTCTGTGGAGGGAGGGAAGGTGCTGGGGAAGAGGCTAGGGTAGAAACATGCTGGTTTTCTGAAGGATACTGCTTTAATTCTAGCCAGCTAACACTAAGTAGAAGTGGTCATATTAAGTACTCAGTATTTACAGAGAAATATTTCACTGGATGATGCTGTACCAATAAAAAAAAGTACACACTTTCAGATTCACATCGTCTTTAGTATTTGCAGAGTCTATAGAAACTGTGTGTCTGACTTGTCTCATTCTCATCTGTGAGCATACTTATCTCAGAAAGCTTAATGAGTAACAAAGCTGGAGCCTCCATGAGAAAGAAGTCTCTCCATCTTCCTAAACATCTATGGACACTTCTGAGAGCAAATTTACTCCAGCAAGCTGTTGCAGTTCCCACAAGTACATCTGCAATATAGATTTTTTTCTCTACAATGTGTTTTCTTATAATTTTCCTCAACTTAATCCAGAGATCTAGATCCAAATGCAAAACCTAGGACCAGGAACATGGAAGGTATTTGTCTAACTCTTTGAAAGACTTAAACTTACACCTGTACCTCTGAAAGCTGTGGAAAACTTCTTCTACAGCCAGGAAACTTCTCATCTTTTAGTTGTACTGGGATTGTTTCAAGTGCTACAACTTATAAATGAATCAACATAACTACAGGTATCAAAGTCAACAGGATAAAATATCCATAAAATGCATAAATATTGGTAACTCATGCAAATGATAAGACTGTAGACCCTAAATCAGAAAAAGTTTTCAGCATATTGACTACTCAGGCTTATTTCTTTGGTACCACTTCCCCAGTTTAATGTTGGACTGTCCTTGACCCTGCCTTGAGCGTGGAACCTGTGCTTGTCAGATCACAACCAAGAAGGTAATGTGAACTAATCAGAACAGTCATTAGGCTTGTGCTGAGGGGTTGACATTTCCTAATGTGAAACTGTGCAGCATTTCTTACCTTCCAGTAGTTCTGTAAGTCTTGCTTACTGTTCTGTAAGCACAGCTTGTAGCTGCAGGGAATTATTTCTTGAGGCCAAAGTCCACGTAGCTCACAGGCTGACATTTCAGGTCAGCCTGGCTCCACTTGCAGAATTTAACTGCTGCAAATAAGGATCTCTCTTCTTCATTTTTTTCCTCAATTTTTTTCATACGATCACATTCACAGACTCTCACCTTTTGCATTGCTTCTGTGTAAGCTCTTCAGCTTCTGTTTATACCACCCCAAATGCAAGTTAGCATAGTTCTCTGTTTCCTGTACTGTCCCTGTCTTTCCATTTGGTGCAAGCTTATTAAACAGAACATTAGAAATAACACCAGATCATCCTAGTCTCCACCTACCTACTGGACTGAACATGGCTCAATGCAAGTAGAATGTAAGAGTGGTATAAATCTTAACCTGTGCTTCCTCTCCTCCTACTTGAGACCAGGCTGTGAACTCACATACAACTTATTTAACTACTTCTACTGTCCTGTGTGCCTCTTCTTCCCATAGGAACTATCTGCATTCAGCATTAGTTTGCTTAACCTGAATTAAACATTGCCTTGTTTAACTACTTTTTCCAACTGCTGGTGGAAAAGAAACCACATTCCCTCCTTCATGCTTCAGGCTGGCGTGAACACCTCAAAAACCAAGGGGAAGCAGCAGTTCTCAGCGTGTACCTTGGCAAAGTGGGGCAGAGTAAAGAGCAAGACCAGTCTTCTGGGGAAGCATGAAGACTTACTGGTATTGTTGGTACGTGCTCCAGTATGTGTTTGACATAGATGGGTGTAAAAGAATTGCGTTACAAGTGGGAGGGCAGGGAGATTCCTGATGCATCAGAGGGTCTTGCAGCTTGCATAGGGTGTGAAAAGCAGGCTCCCTGTTCTCTGCGGCCATGCCCTTGCATGAAAAGCACAGACAGCATCTGTTTTATTTATGAAGGGTCATCCTTTACAGCAGTACTTCACAAAGCAAAATCTACCTGCAGACGCTATATTTCAGAGAAGACAAAAGAAAAAGATATTATCCATTCAACTACTAAGACAGATCTGTGTCGTGATCTTCACATGGTTTAAATGAGCTGAGCAAATAACACAGTTAATGATGTTAGGCTGATTTACGTGAATGAAGTCTAAATCTGACCAATTGCATCTTGGCTGTGGTGCACCCAGATAAGACATCTAACATGCTATGCCTGACAGTTTCCCTCAGATGCTTAGCACATGCCATTAAAGCTGAAAAAATGGACAACCTGAGTGAGTACCACTGGTTAGATGCATTTTTTATTTTTAATAATCATGAACAGGGAATGAGAAGCAGGGACCAATAGTAGATGGCTATATTTCCTGAGCAAACATAGCCGGAGCTACTCAGTGCTTCTAGCTCAAGCTTGTGTACCTTGCTAAAGATCATTTAATTTTTCTATTAAGGCTTGATCCAAAGCTGAACGGAGTCAATAGAAACATTTTTTAATTAACTTTAGAGCATACTAATGAGACTATTACGATATATATCTTGGTAAGCGCAGCGAAGGAGCCCATCCACACTAGACAGCCATCATGGGGCTATTAATGGAGAAAGCCTGTGCAATGACAGGCTCAGGTTTGTCTCTGGAGATAAACTATGTACTAAACATCTTGGCAGAACATATATGAAAATTTTGGCCAGAGACAGATTCACGTCTATCAAAATAGAATTGATATTATGTATCCTAAGTCGTCTCACACTTTTGGAGTGGAGATCAACATCCTGCTTTATGACTCTGCTGACCAGTGTTGCATAAAAAGTCCAAAATCAAGCACAATATTAATTTAGGTTCCTGTTTCCAAGAGACTTATCCTCAGTTTTTGCATTCAACAACTTGACAGCTTGCTATTCT
This sequence comes from Himantopus leucocephalus, assembly GCA_003993805.1. Lineage (NCBI taxonomy): Eukaryota > Metazoa > Chordata > Aves > Charadriiformes > Recurvirostridae > Himantopus > Himantopus leucocephalus. Next base: position 62,649,328 of record RSEF01000003.1, read on the forward strand.
TTATTCTGGATCAGCAGTCTTTGTCTCTCCATCTTATAAAGCTAGTGGTGTCGAATTGAAAAGTGTGAATCTGATATAATAAAACAAATCTAAGCAGAGGTTATAGACAGAATATGCACAGTACTAGGAATTAAACCTCTATGGAATGCAGATTTACAGTGTAGTATTTCTTTGAAGAAATATATCCATACTAAATAACTTGAGCCTTAGAAAAAGAAAGGTGGAGTCCTAATAAAAGCTAAAAAACCCCTCACATTATGAAGATGAAAGTCTCTCAATGTGAAGGCTTATGGGGTCAAATTCCAATGCTCTCAATAATTATTATATAAATCTGGATTAAATTCTCTGAAATAAATGGATTTGCTTCATTAGTGTAACCGGGAAAAAAATTGGCCCATTGGATAACTGATGTTAACGCACATCTATCCAGGCAATTTCAAGATAAAAGAAAGGTCTGATGATCTCGTATAATGATTAATATGCGAGAAGACTGATAAGTCCAAACTTCCAGCTCAGATATTGTATGTGGATTCCAGAACAACATCGAGAAATTTATTGCAAATACTCAAGCTTTAAGAGAATATTGCCCTTAAAGATGTGTATACATATATACATTTTAATTATTTTGTCATATTCTTTGCTCTACAGAAAAAGACGTTTCACAGATTAAGTAGGCAACATCAAGACACCATACAGAACAATTGCAATGTACAATAATCCAGAAGGCAATGACAAAGTACAGAGAAAGTTGAAAAAGGGGTAACACAGGAAAGGGGTATATTAAAAAGGTCACAACATAACTGAATAATGTTATGTCATTGGAAGGCCTACTGTAATACTTTTTGTCTTTTTTACTTTTCCTTAAAAGAAAGATGTATACAAATAAACTGAATTTTGTGAGTTATGTAGTAAATATAATTAAAATAAAAATACAATAATCCATTTTAAACACAATATAGATTAAAATACTTTAATCAATCATTTTTGTAGTTTTCATTTAAGCCTTAATGATATCAGCAGTTTGTCTTTCTGTATATGGCTGAACATGCATTTTCTTGCTGAAGAGCAGAGAGAAATTAGAAATTCTTCTCGAATAATGGACTTGGCAGCATGTGGAATTTATTTCTCAAAGTATTGAATCCCTGCTAGAAATAAATTCAAAACCAAACCTACTTTCTTTTTTCATATGTGTATTTCTATATTTTCAATTTGTTGTGGGACAGTTAAAGCCAATTTCCATAGGCCTCGTTCAAGTGAGTTGACCTTGTGGAACTTCCCCCTGACTTCAGGCTGTAGCACTCAACACATCCGAAATGCAGGCTATGAGGATCTTGCCTGAATTAAGGTATCTTCAACAGTCAGGTATGCAAACTCCCTGTATAAAACCGGAGACTTTTAAATGGATTAAGTTAACGAAAAGAAACATCATCAGTGACCAATTTTTGCAATTCCCTTCAGTGCTAGCAGCAGTAAAAGAGGTCCTGAAATCCCAGAACACCAGAGTGAAGGATGTCCGTAAGGAGCTGCTTGCTGAGAACGCTGTCAGAAAAAAATGAAATGGCAGGTGGACAGAGAGGTTTGTGGGAGCAAGGCTGGGGTGCGCACCACTTTGGTCCAGAGGACAAACCCAAAAAGGGCTGTGCCCTGTCCCTCTGGGGAAGGCAATTCCCCAAAGATTAAACTTCCTCAAAGGCATCTTTCCTGCCACTGCTTTGGCCATGAGACCTGATCTCTACACTTTAGACTCCATGGTGAACTCAGAAAACAAAGAACAAAAAAAGATGGGGGCATCTGAAAAATGTGGGTCATATTCCTCTGAGCACCAACCTTTGCCCAAGGGGTCCATATACTAATAATTCACTTTGTAGTAAGACAATCTTTATTAAGGTTAAAATAACACTCGAAAAAAATTTATAAATCATTCTTAAACTGAAGAATAATGTCAAGCGGGGAAATAAATATAAACTGACACATAAATTACAACCACAATATATGTATAAAATCAGCAATACAATGTGATTTATGAGAGTATAGCCTATGATCCCATGATTCAAGACGCCAGTAGGTCCAACAAGCATATATAATTATAATAAAGCCAGGTTTTCCAGAGTGACCTATTTGGAAAACATATTGTTATTATTAGGTTGCTAGTGCATTCACTGGATGTAAATCAATCTCTTCAGTGTAGGCGTTGACAGTGGCAGTTCTGGACATGACAAAACTTCATGATACCACAGCATCAGCAGTCCCACCTGCAGGATTCTTTCATTATTTATATGTTTGGGGTTTTTGACCAAGACAACTCCCAAAGATGATAACTTTCTGCTATCTTATAGGCTTGTTATATAGCCTTTCCCTTTACCCCTTACTCAGTATCAATTACCCACTGCTTTGCATTTCATTAACTTGGCTTCTTCTATATGAGACAAAATCACAGTCAGGTTCAAAAGACTTTTTTTATTACTGGCTGGAGAGGTTACAGAGTCATTAGCTGACTTCAAGGCAATGAAACACGTAGCCCTGCTATTTTATTACAGTGAGACCTTATGTTATGTTTGAGAACAGCTTCAGGGAAGACCTGTGCCAACAGTCATCTAAGGCAATGATGCAATTTATTGCTAGAAGGCTTTCTTTCACCAGGGCACGAACACTCAGTAAGGACTGACGTGTAGCCCGTTCTGACAACCCAGCACACTGGGATGAGCATCCTTGGCTTGCCAGTGTTATGAAGCTTAGACAGGGGGTTGTGCCAAGGTGGGGGCTATGCAGACATCTCTTTATGGCACATTTTTATAGGTGAGGTTTGCAGGGGGGATGATCAACCCAAATACACATCAGTTGGAGGGATGAAGCTGCTGTGTTATTTATCTATCATTGGCCTCAATCCCATCTATGTTAAAGGTTTTTTAAATTGTTCTGAATGCTTGCCCAGTGCCAGCACGAAAACAGCTCTGTGTATCGCTCAGGGGATCAGTCATGTCACCAGTGTCACACCAGTGTCGCACAGAGGGCAAAGGAGACAAGAGAGTCTGCTGCAATCATCCAGGCAGGATGTCCTGAGAAGCTGGCAGTAGATACTCTCCCACCTTGTGTTTCCAGACCCCTTTGGGTAGGTCAGAGATCATTTGGCATGGCTGGAGGAAAGACATGCACTCTGTGAAGCCAGCTTTCCCTCACTTACTTACGTGCCCCAAAACGCATCCACATGCTCGTGGTGTCTCTGCTTGCTTGAACAGGAGGGAGCTCTTGGGCTTGTGCTGGTGATTCCCAATGAGTTCAATGATTCAAATTGGGAAAGAAAAAGATTAGAAAGGTCAACTGGTATTACTGCTTGCTTTATTCTCCTGAGTCTCTGGAGTTGTGTTATTGTCTTCATGTGCTTCATGAATGGACCCAGTAAATAACTTACGCCATGACCTAATAAGTATTTCCAACGGAGGCCAACTTAATTAAATTACAAGACAAAGACATAAAGGGGACACCACCCTGCTCTAATTCAAAGCAGTGATGAATGTCATTAGTAAATTCTAGAATGGTTTACAATTCTCCGCTTTCATTTTGAAGTTCTGGACAATGTCCAAAGTCAAAAATTAAAGCCATTTTCTCATCCAAATACACCCTCATCTCAACTTCAAATTGCACATCAAAAGATCCCATAATCTCCTCTTCAAAAAACCAAGGTCAGGTGCAGAAAACATCCTTCCCCTTCCCCATAATCCTCCCCCTGCCTGCTCTATGGCTGGTTTCACTGCCCTCCCAGTACCGGGATCAGCTAAGTAGGGCAGGGCAAAACGCAGCAGCTTGATTTTGGGGGGTTCAATAAGTGACCTGTAGGTTTCATCTGCATTGGCTTTTGTCCTTTTTTATTTTGTTAGAGAAAAAAGAAAAGAAAAAAGAAAAGAAAAAAGAAAAGAAAAGAGAAAAGAAAAAGAAAAGAGAAAAGAAAAGAAAAGAAAAGAAAAGAAAAGAAAAGAAAAGAAAAGAAAATGAAAAAAGAAAAGAAAAACGAAACCTGGGCTTTCAGTGTCTTCTTCCCCAAACACCTTACTCGATCAGCCTGGTAAATACTTCCAAACTATTGCAAAGGCCTGGCTAGGCTTCAAATTTATGATGAAAATACATTGTTTTAACTCAACAGCATGCAGTGCTTGGTCCAGTGTCCAGTGTAGTCAATTGTCTTAGACCCTTGTTCCTGATGTAATAACCTATTTCCTTTGGTAGTGGTTCTCTTTCTTATAGCTATTTTTTTGGGGAAAAGGAGTTGCACTTCTGTTTTCCGTGCAAAGTTTCACCCGTGAAATGTGTGAAAACAGAGTGAATGAAGCTGTAGGTAGAGAAAAATAATAAGGAAAACACTTATGTGGCCTCAAAGAAACTTAATTTTCTCTCCCACTCCCCCTTTTTTTCTTGTTTCATTAAATAAAATAAGTTACTTCTTTCTTCCTTGTTCCTACTTTAGTTGAGAGTGCTTTAATTTTTTTTTAAAGGACAGCTGTTTGTCATGCTCTGAAGGTTAAAGTTGGACTTAAGCAGCTTACCCTGTAGAATGAAATGTAAAGTGAGGATTTTTTCAGCACATAGACAAGTATTTTATATACTGTGATTTTCATAGAATGTTATTTTTTTTAAACAGTTCATAAAGTGACTGTGTTGTGACCGGAAATTATTTCTAGAAGTCAACTACTAGCTACTTTCTCCCTCCTGCTCTCATTTATGCTTTATAAGTTTAGTGAAATACATACTGCTGAAAAAACATCTTTTTGGCTTCACTAATAGGAACATAAGAAGAAATTAACTGAAGTTTAGTGAAGTTTCACTGTGTTACCCGTGGCCTTGTCAATCTTTCTAGTCCTTGGGGATTTTTTCTAATTTTATTGTGGATGTGGTCATTTTCTTTCCCTTATCTCTTAAAACTTTCTTCCAGCAACACAAGCTGAAGGCAAAGGCACAAATCTTTGAATTCCCTGTGAAAAAAGTCATCTTGTTTCCATCTTTCTTTTCCTTCCTAATGATGATGATCTCACTCCTTTACTGCAGTTCAAAACCACATTTGTGGCTACCAATCAGTCGCAGGCTTTCAGCCAAGCGTCACTCATGTCTTCAGCCTTCTAGGCCACTAATGATCCCTAAAATCCCTTTGGGGTTACAATATTTACACCTTCACAACTAGATAGCTCAGGAAAAATAAAGTGGGCAGACCCTGCTGAATTATTTTGGCATTTAAACTACTTTCCTGCGCTGAGAGTGTAGGCATATCAGTTCCACTTAGAAGAAAGTTAGTCAGTGATGAAGTCATCAGCGTCTTGTGTCAGTGCATTGCAGTGAGCTGTCAGAAGTTGCCTGGTGGCTCTTGCTCCTCTCTGTTTTCCTTTGTCTCTGTTCTTTTGTGTCTTCCAACTTCTCTTCCACTCCAACGCTCAGGGCAACTCAAGGTAAAGGCTGTTTCACAGACTCCAGCCATGTCACTGGGATGTTTAAAATTTTCCATCACCCCAGGCGTTGAAGTGGATGAAAAAAAAACCCAGAATCATACAGCAGAGAGAAGTAAAAGAAAATCTCGCTTGCATACAGTCCACAGTTCTCATTTAGTCAAAACCTGGTCTAGAGCAGGCATAGCCTCCTATGATATTTCGTAATGCACAAAGGCACATCTGAAACTATCTTTATCAACACAACCTTAAATTTCTCTTCTTTATTTAGAGCACAGTGAGGCAACACATTCATACATGACTTCACATAATCCTCTGTGGAAACATTCTACAAACCTTATTAATAGAGGAAATCTTGAGAAACAGCCAATAGAAAACAGAGCACCAAAATAAAAAAATAAAAAAAAAAATTAAAAAAGATGAAGAGAAGGACTATCTAAAGGAATTTTTGGTCACTCTGGAGTCATTTAACAGCAGTGAAAACAATTCTGTTCAGTAATTTTTAGACTTGGAGACTTACTGTGTTTTGGGACATGGGATGCAAAAGAAATGACAAAATCATGTGCTTTAAATGATGTAAAAATAAGTGAGCCAGTGTTGAAATGAGCAAGACTCACTTTCTACCTGCCACATCCATTGTGACTCCCTGGATATTCTCTTCTGAGAAGGAATCAAAATCCACATGGTGGTTTTCCATCATAAAAACCCTACAATTTGACACAGATAGATACTTTGCTGTTTCCATTATATCATTAAATCAATTTAGAGCTGCTGCAACCCCCTTTGCCCAAGTAAGGATGTATTTCTCTGCAAGTCTTGTATCCTGGCTTTATTAAACTGTGAATACAAGAATCATGCATGACCTGCAAAGGGTATAAGGTCAGCTGGGTTACATCACTATTGGTATGCGAACCAGCTGTCAAAAATGCAATAACAATACACTCTGGGAGATTATGGAGCTGGAGGACTCTAACATATGCAAAGCACAGAGGGTGATTTTTCAGAGAGGTGTGCGCTGTCATCAACACAGGAGAGCTGAGCAGATAAATTCCTTCAGTTGATTTTCAAAATGTACCTTGTAGCACTAAGACTCAAGCAACCTTCTTAATTCAGCCTTCTTATTTAAAAAATACAATTTTTGTAGGAAGTCATTGACGGTTTCAGCTTTGTAAGTAACTGAGTCCTGGTACACAAATTCTCTGTGCTTTTCATGTCACATTAAGCACTATCTCCAGGCTATTCAGAAGTCTCTACTACTTCTGCAACTCTATTACTGCAAAACAAACAGCCAACATCTCACTGCTAGCTCACCCAAGATGTGTGACAATTTGTGATGCATTTGCAAACTGTTTTGATCAATTGTATAAAGACCATGTAACTAAACTAAGAAAATTCCTCCATACTACTACATAATTCAGTGTAGTAATAATAATTATACCACAGTGGAGAGTTCAGTGAAAATTAGAAGCAAAATTAGACAGGAGATATGTTAATTAGGCCAGAACTGGATAGGCTTTTGTGATCTTGCGTTTAACATTGTCACTGGCCCATCATACAATGTCAGTCACCAGCTTTCACCCAGAGAAGCACTCAAAGTGGGTGCTGAAATTTCAAGACGACTTTTCAGAGCTCTGTGCAAGCCTCCGCAAAGTGATTTGCCTATATGTTAACTATTGCTTCAGAATGGGTGGTGTTAGTTATGCCCTTAATTACCCTCTTGAAACATGGCTTTAATTTCTTAATTGTTCACAGGCTCCTAATTCAACTTTCTTAGAGAAGGTTGCCATTTTCCTTTCATTTGCAATCTGCTCCATCAAGCTGCTGTCTTCTACATTTCTCTTTGTAAATACACTAACAGTAAAGGCACCGTACAGTATACCTTAAAATGTTATCCAACCTCTTGAATTCCCAGTCCTTTAGGACAGTGTATTTCCTGTACACACGTATCTCGCAAGCAGCTGTTCCCAAATATATTGAAGTCTCTTATTTTCAGGTTTTTCCCACTGCTTTCCCATGCCTTTCTTTTTTTTTCCTACTGACAACCATGTCACATAAAAATGTTGTCAGATTAGCTTCCAACGGCTTTGAAATGTATCATAAGAGTGGAAAAAAGCATTTCAAGAGACTGACTTGTTGCTTTTGTTAGTCTGGTACTTTTTGGCAACAATTTATTAAAAAATAACCACGAATCTTTGAATTTTTATTGTATGAGTGGCACAAATACAAACTTCTAAAAGACGCACATACATTTTTGCTGCTACAAAATGGAGGTAGAAAACTGTGTGCGTGAAGAACTAAAACCTCTAATAAGAAAAATGTGCATCTTTATCAGAGTATTCAGCATAGAAACAGCATAAAGCAACAAATGAACATTGTTGCCACATTAATGATTTTTAGCTACAAAAGTTACAGTAGGAAAATAAATGCCAAGTACTTTACCTACATTAACTTGCTGGAAATTTCAGGTCCTCCATTTGAGCAGCAATGAATGAATGAAAATAAAATGCAAGGCATTAGTCATACTGAATAGTTTGTAAATACCATGTAGAATCAATTGCGGGAAACTCTTTGGTAAATATTATAAACAAGAAACCTATTTGTAGAAATTAGGCTGACTTACTGGCAGAAAGATGGGTTACATTTGTAGGTATTCTTTGCAAAGAATGATTCAACCAGCTGTACCATGTACATATTCAATATTAATATATATGGTTAATGTGTACATACAGCAATGAAATGAACTTTGGGGAAAAAAGGAAGTTTTATAACACATTTGTCATTCAGTTTTCTTTGTCAAATTACTAAACGTGATTCAAGTGTTTTAAGCTCCAGTTCTTCCAGTAGAAATGTGTGGATTCATGCAGCCTTTTTCCCTACAGCAGTGATTTTCAGACCAGGATTTGGGACACTGTAAAAGGTGTCTAACGAAAGCAAATATAATGGCAGAAGATTTAATTTCACTGTGCAGAAGTTCTGTATTAGAAGATTTTGAGAAAAGATCCGACTACCAGAAAATGGTAAGATTATTTTTTCTGTCTCAGTAAGACAGGAAATTTATCCAGATCATAGTGCTGTTTATCATGAAAATACAAGATTAATTTTAGAAACTCAAGATGGATAGTTTCACCACAGAACTCTGGAGACTTTTCTTCCAAGTAATATACCTCCAAGATATTTTCTTTACATACTGAATTATACTTTTCTTATTTTCATCTTATTCTTCCTGATTGTGAGGGAACAATCACTTTTCCAGCACTTGCAATGTGTTATCATGTCCCCTCATTAATGGTCACCTAGACATGCCACACACTGGTAGCTCTTTTAGGAAAGTCCAAAGTTTCTCACTGTAGGAATACTACCAGCTTCTTTCACAGAGAAAAACGCTTCAGGTGTTAACTCTGGACTTGGCTTCCAGAAACACTTGCCTGATGCCAACATTCAGTGGTGCAAATATCTATCGTAAATACCACCATCATTATTCATAATGATAAAGAATTGAAGTCTTTAAACAGAGATTTTCAGACTGGCCTCCATCTTACATGACTCAGAGAATATTTTTCAGCAGACAACGAATTCAGTGAAATAAGCCAGATTTTTTGTATGGTGAGGAGAAGATTAGTATCAAATTATGAGACTGCTTTTGGCCAAAATATTGGGAAAAACAGAACATGTTAAAGTACTGAAAAGTTTCCTTCTGCACAGTATTTTTATTTTCAGAATTGCCCCAATATTTAAAAGGAACTGCAAGGAAGAAGAAAAAAGATTAAATTATCCTGCAAATGATACAGCAGGGGGCTGAAGAAAACTTATAAGGTTTCTGATTTGAGTCATGTGAGACAAACATCTGAAATACATTCCCCAGGTTCCCGACAGAGGCCTGATCTAGCTTATACTTGTATATCTCTTACGCCTGAGTGCCTCAGCAGCAGGAACGTGTTGATCCTCAAATGTCTTGTGGGAAAGAGTATTACTGCCCCATTTTACAGATGGGATGGTGGGGCTGAGTGGGACAGTGGCTTCTGGTTCACAAACGCTGCCACTGATGGAAAAGCATCAGTCCTTCCTTCCTCTCATCCAGCCCCAGCATTGCCCTTCTCTGTGTGCCAGCAGAAGCATTTGTGCCACCACCAATCCAATCCTAAAACAGACACCTTCCTGTGTTAAAAATGAAATATTTTCTTCTTTTGTGGAGGGGGAGACTGCTGGGGCAGTTCCAGCACATGTGTGCCCTGCCTTGGGTCCCTGTGTGACACCTCTGCTGACTGCCCTGCTGCTTTTGGTGGCATCTCTGGACCTCCTTAGCATGGATAAACCTGTGCTAAAGCCTCTGTGAGACTTTAGCCCATGTGCTTTGTGCAAAGATGTCTCTGGTAAAGCAAGGAAACTGCAGCTGCCTCTCCCAAGCTTGAGGCAGTAACTAATGGTTGGATCAGCCTTGCCCTCAGTACTGAGCAGGGAACCTCCCTAACTTAAAGTATAAGTTTCTAGAGCTACAGAGCACCCAGCAGTAGCCAGCAAAAATTTATTAAGTGCACAGGTAATATGAGTAATCTTATTAACATCCTTCCAGGACTAACTCTAATGTTACTAAATTTACTGTATGCCAATAATATTTAAACAAAGATCCTTAGCTGATCTGTCTTTTATTTTGTTAGTAGAAGTCAAAAAACAAAGGACAAAGGGAAAAATGAAGCCTGTTATAGGAATTGTAACTGGAACTGTTTCAAAATAATTGAGTGTGTAGCTGCGGGTAGAGCCTACAACGTAAAGTAGCAGCAGTTATAACATTTCTTCTCTCTAGGGCAGAAAGAAGGATGGGCTGGAAAGAAGGCAGTATATACCTGCCAGCATTTTGTTGGCACGTACATACACAGAAGCATCTCTTCTCTTCTATCTTATGTTGAAATTGTGGGCATTTAGGGACAGTGAGCTGGCCATATAACAGCCCCCGTAACAGTACGTCTGCAGAGTGGAGTTATTTTTTGACTCCTATTTCAGCTCTGCATTGTACTCCACTCATCATGCCCACACACCAACTCTGCTGTCAGTCTCTGCAGGATGATGAGGTTGAAAAAAGAAGCTTTTCATCTTCATTCAGCTTTTTCATTTTCCTAGTTTACTGGTGAAGACCTAGCTCACAGCCACAGGGGCTTTTTGGAAACAGCTAGAGCTCATGAAGGCATCACGTTTGTTCCTTCGCTGTTGGTTAGTGACCTTAATCTAGAGGACTCGTCTCCAAGGCCATGCCACGGACATCACTACCCACTATTTGTTGCTACAGATCCAGATTACTTTATTTGAAGTGATTACAGTTAGGCTAAGTAACTCAGCACCCGAAGGTGCTCAGGGTCATCCCATCACACCCTGCCTCCTGCTTCCCTCCTTGTGCCCAAAAGACACCGTTTCCCCAAAGAGTTAGCTCTGGATCGACTCCGCTTACTGCAGCGAGAAAGGATTAGGGGAGATACCCTGCGAAGGCCAACAGAACTATTTAGGAGGATTCATTAGCCCGGCGCAGCTTGGCAGCCTGGCTCCTCGCACCTCGTCTCAGCTAAGGCTGGTACTCCAAGTCGAGGGCCGGTGTACTGCCCGACTCTGCAGCGAAGACATGCTTAATGGGGCTATTACATTTTCCACATAAGGGAAATCCACCACTATTTATATCCAGCTTAGTACTTCAGATTCAGGCAGAATACTTCTGAAACTACATCCATCCAATATTAATAGCATCTGTCTCGCAGATTAACTATCACATTGTGTTTTTATTTAAACATCATCACTGAGCAATCACTCACTAAATTATTTAAAGGAAACAACAAAAAATTGTTTTAAGGTCACGAGAAGGATGTCAGCGGGCCAGTATTACTAAGCATTTTAAAACCTGGAAGATTTCATTTTAAGGAACTGTAATAATGCCTTTCTTTGGCATAGGTAATTCTATATTTTATATTTATGAAGATGGACATTTCTGAAGTGTTTAATGAGCAGCAATATAGTTGCTCAGTTAAAATGCAGAGCCTTATACTATTTTTAATATTATCCAGTAAGTAACTCAGTGCCATATGCTTCTGTAGTTTGACTGCCAAAGAATGCAGCAAGTTGCTTTGGAGGCTGCCTCTGAACTCCACACCCCAGCCAAAACCACGTCTGTGGTACAGAGCTATTGATGTCCTACCAGCGTGGAACATAAAAATGGCCCCACAGAGAAGTTACACAGAGGCTCTGCTAACTCCATTGAACGGGATGTGGCTTGGAGCAATGTATGGAATCAGGGCAAAGCTTAAATACTAGACATGCTACACTGGAAAAAAACAGTATGGTCTTGCAAACAGTGAGGTGCTTGCTCCTCTCTGTTGCCAGATGACCTCTGCTCCCCAAAGCATAAGCCACATACTAAACTTTCATGCACCACCTTAGGGTACATGAAATGTTTTGGACTGTGAAATGGCAAGAGAGCCATTCCACTTTTAACTTCTGCCACCTAACTCTCATCTAGGCAGGTGTAGGTGACTGTGGTAGAAATGGATGCATGAAGGTTAGAGAATGAGAAAAGAAAAAAGAAATTATCATCAGCAATAAAGGGTGAACATAAACAGAAATTGAAGAGATCTGTTACCTGTACATGTGCATTTCTTTTGGTGTCTTGCTTTGCACTATATAAGTTATTCTGCACAATGTTCATCTGTTAGGTACAGTATCCAAACCTTCACTTTTTAATTGTTTGTCATACTGGGTCAAGGTTAAGCTCCCACCTTGCACTGACTGAATTGCTTCCATAAACTGTAACAACTAAGCATTTCTATTCCCATCTTTTTTTTAACACCATGCAAAATAGTTCTGTTGTTTGGTAATCATAAGGAGCCAAAACAAATTCCAGTGTTTTCATCGAGCATCTGGGTACTCATTGATCAGCCCTGCACTAATGGGAGACCCTGTATAATCTAAAAACCAGACCCAAAGATGTGTACCAGGACGTCCTTAAAGTGCAGTTCTCACGGCACTGTCATCCTGCAAGGACTGCAGTAATCAAGAGACTCATTACAATAAGAAATAGCTTCATTTCTAACTCAGTTCATTTTGCTGTAGTAGTGCTGATTTGATGGTAGAAGTGTGATGTGATGAGGGCTCTGAGCTCAAAACCTCATCGTGTTTTTCTGGCTGCAATAGCTGGTCTATAAAAGATGGAGACTCTTTACAGGCTTTGCTTTGTTAAATGAAGACAGATAAAAATCTTCTCCCTCCTGTCAACAAAGCAGCTGAACCTCCTGTGCTTAATATGATAGAAAACAACAATTAAAATAAAATTTACCTCACACACACACCAGTCTTAGCCTATATGGATGTTTTCTATACAATTTAATATTTTTGGCTTAAAAACAATAATGGTTGAGAAGGGACATAAATGGAAACAAAGGAGCAAAAAATCTGAAACAGATGTTAGGAAGCACTCCCAGCACAGGAGAGCTGATGTGCTGAAAAGCTACCTGGGGGCAGGACATTAAAAGACACCTCTCAAGAAAGCCTATGAGGAAGAGCAGAACAACGGAGGAAGGCTTGATCCAGATAACTGCTCGTCCTCCACACCTCTCACTTCACCACCTCAGGGGATTCTGCTTTTATTACACAATACGATTCTGTGGCCCATTCAAGCCCCATTTAGAACAGAAGTAAAAATGTGAGGGAAAAATTTTGAGTGAATTTCAGACGAAAAGAGTAAGAAGGAATAAAAACACTGTTGTGTTCTTTCCCCTCTATGAGAAATATTCCAGTTTGGCCCAGGATGGGACTCTGAGGGGATTAAAACCCACCATCCAGTATCCATCCGTGTCATTAGTACTTTGTTCATTAAGTGGCGAATTTTCATAGTCTGGAAGATGTGTGGGAAATGAATCTTTAACCAGTGCTAATGACCATGTCAATAGCTATGCAATTTATAGTGTGCTTTTTAGGATTGTCTCTAAAATACCAAAATTACTAACTATTGAATAGGGCACCCCCTATGATTAGCCCCATGCAGCCCATTCAGTTATCCTTAATGATTAACACCTAAAGCATCCTGTAAAGTACTTTGCAATCGACATAATCCTTCACAACCGGGGGAAAGACAGGCCTAGCAAGGGGGAAAATGAGTCAGAAGCTAACATGGATTTCTTTGTCAGGCACCTCAGGGCTCAGTCCTGGATTCCCACATGCAGTCTGCTATGGTTACCTTCTCAAAGAGGGCATTTCCATGTTTCTGTCTCTTTTTAAATCTGGAAGGAAACACGCAGGGGAACTCATTCCTTCAGGAAACCAGAAGGTCTGTACTGAGTGGTTCAGGGGAGGATTTTCAATTCTCCACACTCCTAAATCCTACAGACACTCCTCAGACCCTGTTTGTTAGTGCCCATGGGGTATGTGCTAAGGATGGCGGTGATGAGGGACCAGGAGCTAAGCTCTGCACTGCTGAGCCCAGAGGCGGTCTAAATAATGAAGCCTGAATTACACTACAGCACTTGTGACATAAGAGTAACTGAAAGACAGTGCTTTACCAGCAATGTTCTTGGTCATCAGCTCCAGAAGGCAAAACGTGGGCAGCTCCAACTTATTGGCATTTCTAGAGTAGCCGGTTCTAGTCCACCCTCGCAAGCAGTAGCAGGAAAGAGTGGTGTTTCTTTGGGGTGGAGTTTTAACCAGTTCCTGGCCAGAGACTGTTCAGGATCTTTTCATGCCTTCATAGAACAGGGGCAAAATGCAGAACCCCTTTTTACCTTCTCTTTCATGAAGACTTGGTAAGTATGCCACCTGCCATTGAGAACAGGGTAACTCAAGGAAGAGGTGATTTGGCAGGCAGATGTGGGTATCACGTTTGCAGTGACTTCTCTTTCTGTCCGGTAGATGGGTGCACGTGGCTTTAGACCAGACAAAGATGGTTAGTGTGCAGTTATTTTTTTGTTTATGGTCTAATTTGTTTCTCATTTCATGTTTGCAGTTACTCTGCATGCATTACTTCTCACTAAGAGATCAGGCAGTAAAGAAATGATAAGGGAATAAAATACAAGCTTTTCTGAAAAGTAGCTAATTACCGACCCAAAGTCTCCAATGTGTAGCAGCTTTGTATTTGCAAAACTTCTGTTTTTCAGAGTGTCTGGTACTAGACGTGATAGTATATTGACACTTTGTCGTTAGCACGGTGGTACTGTGTCTTTACAGTCATTACTAGTATAGATATTATCTGCATTTTTCTAAAGCTATACCTACTTTTATCTAGGTAGAAATATTAATTCTATGTATAATTTCCATTACAAACACATAAAGTCTGCTTTCTTCCTGACCCAGAAATACTCTTGTCTGAACTACAAAATTCTGTGCTACAGAAGAGATGCAGCATCAGAATTCAAAGCAAAAAAAAATCCATGTCCACTAGGAAACCCAGTTATTTTCTTGTTGAGCACAGCTCACTAAGCAAAACATTTGCATTACTCACAAATCAGCAAGAAGCCAACACGCTTAGAAATGAAGGTGGTTGTGTTAAACCCTGCTGCACATCCTTGCTTTGTGACTGTCACTGCAATGAAAATCCTTTGCAGCTGTCATGTGAGGGGATGACACAAATGATTCCTGGAGGGGATATGCTTTAATTATGAAATGTTAACTTTTTGTGATAGATAATACACATGTAGCCAGTCAAGTAACAAGGGTGTGTCAGAGCAGGCTTTGCATATACATTATATGATCCCCTTTCAGTAACTAAACTCTGGATAACAAAATAAGAAGGCTCCCAATTTCTAAAAATAAACTTTCTTCTTATTAGGAGAATTATTTGCAGACATAGTGTGTGTGTGCTGCTGGGACTCTGGTGATGCCTTCCAACTGCCTTCTTCCTATCTCACCAGACTCTTCTTTCTAGTAGTTCAAGCTCCTCCTGTGAAATCTCATGCAAGTTCCTACACCTCCAGTGTTACCACTTTTCATTGTTATTTTGTCTTCTGAGCCAGCATATGCTGTCTTGTAGGGCGGTAAGAGGGTATTAGGCCATAGTTCTTTACAGGGACACGTTTTTACTGTTGTCCTAGTGTGGCCTGTTAATCTCAGGATCATCACATGTTCTGCTCTTCAGGCCAATCTCTCCTGCTCTTTGCACTATTTGCTTTGGTTGGGGTTTGCTTCGTGTTTGCTGCTGCCTTCATTTGTTGGATGCTTTCCTGTTGAGCCTCTCTGTTGTTCACATGCTTTGCCTCCTCTTACTCCCCCGTGTGGGGCAGCTGCCGGTTAAGCCACTTGTTATGTCCTCAAGCTTCTGGCCTTGCCATGTTTCCCCAGGAACGTCCTGCTACGCTGCCAGTGCCTTGGACTTACATCCCCCCACCTGTCCTTAGTCGGAGTTAGCTGTAGAACTTGAATCTGGCCGAATTTCAGCACGTTTGGCATGGCTTCCTGATGGCTGAGCTGAGTTCATCTTCCTATTAGTCTCTTAGGCTGAGCACTGTCTTACCATTGATCGTTTCATGGGGACGCAGGGGAAGGTGACTTGTGATCAAACTGCCCTCAGTGCTGAATTTTTTTAAGCACTCGGTAATCTAGCATAACCATTATGGAAATCCTAACCCCAAGTCTTACTTGTGTATTTTCCAAATAGTTTAACTTCCAGGCACTGAAGTGGTAAGTGGCTATAAACATGCAGTCCTCCCCCATGAAAGTGAGCCATGAGGGTCTGTGCAGGACACGGCAATCGGTCTGGGCAAGGGACACGGAGGGAAGGATTTACCTCAAGATAAAATAATGTGCTTTATGCCAATACACATGTTAGGGCTACCACTCTAGCACAGTTTGCAAAAAGGTGTTAAAGAGACAGATGGAGAGCTGGGTTTCATTGGCATAAAATGTACACATGCAAGTTAGGTTGTAGGCTAGTTCTTTGCTGAAGCTAACTATGGAAAAGACAATTTATTCACAATGCCTGGGATGGAATAAGGGACCCCAGAGCTGCCTTTCTCGCCTGCGCAAGCTACCTAAATCACTGTATGAATCACTAGCAATCCTGCCAGGCTGCTCCTCCTTCCTCTAGGGGAGACAGAGGCAGGGATTCACAACAGCAGAGTGGGAAATGATCTGCTGCTCACACTTACTGGTGTCCAGCCTCCCCCGTAGCTTCAGGAAGCCCTGGAGCAACTTGGTCCCTTGGTTTTTTCTTTATGTAGGAAAGCTGTGTGCTGCCCTTTCCTCCCGTAGAATCAAGGCTGCAGTCTAACCATAAATTAATTAGTATTTTCAATATGTCCCAAACTCTGTCAAGTTGCCTGAAAACATAGTGAAAGTGTGGAGAAGGACGAGGAAGGGAACAGAACAAGCCCCAAATAAGCAAGAAAATAAGCAAGCCAAGAAGCCTACCAAAGAAAAAAACAAGTTAATGCGCAATGCTCTAAATCTGCTCTCTAGAGCAGGTTGATCACTGGTCTCCAGTTTTTCATGTTCAGTGCCACATGGCGTATGCAAGCCATGCCAAGACTCTGAGGAATCAGGGAAGCTGGAGTCTGGCTGGCATATGAAATCATTCCTGAAGTGCCACTGCCTGTGACACGAGGGATCGTTCCAACATCTTTACTTGCCTTCAGGAGTTTTTTCTAACAGGTGCAGCAGATGAACTTCTCTTACAGCCTTCCTTGCGAGTATGAGACCAACCCACCGCCAGTCCGGGATGCCAGATGACGCAGAGGAAGGTGGCTTTGCTCACGCTAGCAGGACTCGCAGCATTTTTGTGAATGAGTAGCAGGGACCTGCTCTTCTGCAGAAGGAAATACTGAGTGCTCTGATTTACTGTCACCGTGGGACTGGGAACACAAAAGCTTGGGCTTCCCAGCAGCTCTGTTCTGCCACGTGAACACCACGGCATTCTCTGGGCGGAGAACCACCCTGAATTGCAAGGCAAAATGCTACAGCGGGGACTGGAAATCTGCTGCAGCTCTGGAGTGGTTTATGTGCCCCAAACCCTGCAGTGACCTGCAGTGCAGATTAAAACAGTGGGGAGGATTAACTCCAGCTCAAATCCCATTCCCATGGGAGGATGCTGAGACAGGTTGGTCGGGGTGGTGGGAGTCACATCTCAGGCTCTGGTCTCGGGTGGGTGGCCGGGAGCCAGTACCACCCTGCAGGACTGTCACGCCTCTCCTCCTCCTCAATTCCCAACCCTCATCCCAGAGAGGGGCAGATATCCTCCTGGTGTCTGAGAGCAGCCAAGGCAGGTCGGACTGTGGAGAACAGGCTTAGGTAATGGTGCATGGAAATGATTCACAGTTCAGCAGTTTAAAAGGCTGAAGTAAAAGGGACAAGGATGTAAGACTCCAAAGGACAGATATCAGCACTCCCCAATAGGTCCTGTGATTGGTTTAATAAATGGTTTCTCTGGTCTTCGTTTCCTGTTAGTTGCTGGAGTTATGTGACTTTAAAAAAAAAAATATCCACAAAGTATTGACAACTATTTCATCACTTGCTTTTTTGACAAAGACCTAAAAATCAGGATTTTGTTTGGAAAGAGGGGATGGTGGTGAAGATTTGTTAGTTTAGGTTTCCCTTTAAAAATCATTTGCACCGGAAGGAGAAGAGGAAGGAAAACTGCCTACATTCCCTAGCTAGGAATAATATCCATAACTACAGAAGAAATCCAGAAACAAAGGTTTGAGCCTCAGCAGACTAAAAACCACTTACCAATCTTTCATCACAACCTCAGCACATCTTAGATGTGAGAAGCAACATTCTCTATTTGAATGTTGTGCAGCTTTTTACAGACTTAGGGGCTTATTTGCCTCTGTCCTTTCTGAGAGCCTTCTGAGTTAAAATAATGGCTTATTATTTGGGCAGAGAAGCATTCCTGAAAAGTGTTTTCTTTGCTTTTGCTCATGAATTACTGATGGAAATGAACAGCTGGCAAATTAAGTCACCCTGCTACTTAGGGGAAAAAAAAAGAAAAAAGATGTCTTCAAGTTTAAAATCTGTTTATATTTGTTTAGAAAGAGAGTGGCTTTTCTCTCTACTGTTATATACTGACCTTGGTTCAGTCCCCATCAACTACATTTGTCCTTTGGGACTCATCTGCATTGAAAAAAGAATGACAGAAAAGCCAACAATATTGGATGATCTGGTTACACTATATTTTTATTTTCATAATTGTTTAAATATGGCTCTGTACTGTAGGGTAGATGAGAGCTAACCTGATTGTAGCTTTGAGGAGATGGTTGGAGGTCTCTGTTACAGTAAAATACTGAACTTACTTACACTTTATTCATACTATGGACATAACAGCCACAGTAACATATACAGGTGTGCTTGCTTAAAGACCAAACAGGTTTGATTCATACGCCACATGCTGTACATTTTTTTGGTGACACAAGCCTACAGCATAGATATCCCTTTTAGCTCTGACAATATTTGATGCTGATGGTATATTTTTGCGGTTGTTTTCAGTAGGAGTGAGTTTTTGATGGACAGCAAAGGAAAAATAGTGAGACACTGAACTCACAGCCTGAAGGTAAAGCTAAAACCATACCACCTTTTTCAAAATTTCTTTTTCTTTTCCTCAATACTGCTGAAATTCAATAAAGTACTCCTCTTTAGCAGATATTAAGGACTGTTACAAAGGCTACAATCATCTGATACTACTGACAAATATGTTGTTGAGCCATCAAATAGCACTGAAGTAGGTCTCATTTATATGAATGTGGATCTGAGGCAAGCTGTGTTTTGACAAAGGATTTAACTCTTTGAAGAGTCTCACCTCCCCCTTCACAAAAATGAGCATGGAATTTGAATGATCCCAAATTCACTGCTGTTAATGACAGCTCAGATTTGGAAAAATTCTGAAAGCTGTTTTTTTTTTTTTTTAACCCTTGCTTTTATCACAAGTTCATATTTCCCATAGTGAGATTTAGTCCTTCCGCTATAAAGTTACACATCATGGTAAAGAAAGAGGAAAAGGAAGGAAGAAAGAAAGGAAAAAAAAAAGGTTTCCTGAACTCCTTGTAGTATTCCCAGAGGACATCTCGGCATCAACTGGAAAGTTTCACAATCTGTCTGTGAACATCAGACAGCAAAGGCTCATTTGGACTGTGGCTTTGGTGAGTCAATCTGCTCACACTTCATCAGGAGTGTCAGGGGATCCTGACAAAATGATAACGATGCTGTGCGTTGGGTAGAGAAGAACATAAATAAGCTACCTAATTCCATTTCTTTTAGCATTTCTTTATATCCATGTGCTCGAATCATATCACACCAGCCCAGCCTTTGTACTCAGAGAGTTCCTCTGAATTGGATTAGGTAATATATTGAAAGCCATATTTCTTGTAGTGCCTTTGGGTTTTGTGCATGTGTGAGTGCATTATTTCCCTATGAATGTGTTTTTGTATAAGCAGAAAACAATTAAAAGCTGCTTCTCCCAGTCATTTTGCTAGAAATCAAGGTCATCCCCTGGGATTCCTTTGCTACAAAAGCTTGTGATGAATAGATGAATTTATGTGTAATAATCTGACAGTATTACGGAAGAGTTAAGCAACCCTTTTATTTTAATGCAACAAACAGCACTGAATAAGCAGTAGGAAAGCAGGGCACTGCTTTCCCTGCTGAAAGCTCCACGTTAAATCAAAGCTTTGGGATATCTCTCCTTTCCCACTGGAAAGGGCACTAGTGACAGCCACCAGTCCCTATGCCGCTCCGAGCAGCTGAGCGGAGGGCAGCACAGGAAGCAAGGCGTACCCCCGAGCACACAGGAGACCACTGACGCACCTTGCTTCAGTTTCAGGTAAAGGCATCCTATTTTATGTGGCTTTCCCAGATGATGAACATTAAAGGCAAAAAAGCTAAGTGACAACAAGAACACTACCGCAGGGAAAGAGTGGCTCATTCAGCACCATGAGCTGTGTTCCTGTTACCACGCACAGGACAGCAGACGTATTGCCCGCACTTGTTACACTGAATATGCAAGTTCTTCATGGAAGAGCTGTTTGTCTGACATATCTGTAAAGTACCTGGTGTTGTTCCAGTACATGCTGGTGAACTAGTAATAGCCATTTTGAATTCCTTTTCTTTACTGTTGGCTATCAAGATGCTTGCTTACAGACAGGTATGATACTGTGGACGCAGGTGGCTCTTATACTAGACAAGCGTCTGCAGACTCACCCTGGATATTGTTAACTACTCTTATTTACTTAACACAAGTTTTTGCATGTATTAATTCATAAATGTATATTATACAACTGCCTGCTCCACAGCTCTGGCCCATGCCCTTGCTACATCCCAGTAAGCAGCTCTCTCCTCCTGTGTGTGCATGCCCAAGCAGGGCACTCAATGGATGAAAACCAGAGTCAGGCATATCGCCCTTGGTTCACATACTTGGAACTGGCACTGACCTTGAAAATCAGAGGAAATTTAAAAATAGGAATATTTTTTGTCATCCCCATGAACCGTTCCCTAATTGAACAGTTACTACATTGGATGCAAAGAGGGAGTTCAGAAAATGTAGTTGGGGATCCCAGAGAAAATGGGGCCATCCCTTTTGGGTAGCAGCCCACAGTTAGATCAAATTATGCTGATCATGAAACTGTATCCTTAGACAGGAACCCACAGCTGCAGTTGCAGAGAGAGTCCTGGAGCATGCGTGGAGCAACTGGAATATTCTGGAAATGCAATTGGGAAAATTCAGGAGTTCACAGCTGAGCATGTGCAAAGTGCAGCGAGTCAAAGGTCTGCAAGTTGGCATCACTTGGGGAGTTTTTCATGAGGATGCCAAAGGCAACACACTGCTGGGACAAAGAACTTTATGTCTACCACATTTCAAACTCTGACAATATATTGGTCTAAGAGGAGCCCATGAAAGTATATGCGAGTGTATATTCTGCCTGAAAAATAACTGAGGAAAAGCTGAATTGTTTTTACTGCCACTTCCCAGGAACACTCATCCTGATGTCAGCTCTTACATGGAAAATTTCATCTGGAATGATTCAGTTTAGGCAACAGAAAGTTGTATGACTGGAGAGAGAAGCGGTGGCCCATCTGCCTGCTTACAGGTTTCAGATGCCACCCGCTCCGTCTGCTGTGGTTTCTGGTTACCTCTGGCTCCGTGCCCTCCTGCTCGAGTTGCTCTTGACAATCAGCCACCAGACATGGTCTCTTCCACCATGTCCTGGAGGCAAAGAACCTCAATGAGGACAGCACATCACCCTGGAAAGTCATCCCCTGCCTGTTCAGGTGATGAACCAAGTATCACAGCAAGTCAGCTTGTGTCAGGCTTTATATTTGTGGCAATTACATTTTTCCTCATCCTTCTCAGTTCATTGTGTCATGCTTCTCCATTTGTCATCCTCTAAAGCACCAGTCTAATGCTATTTGATCCTGACCATGTAGATCAACAGTGATGGAACCAAGTATTGCCTTTTAACACAGTTACAATGATCTTAATTAAAGGGATTATTCCTTTTAAAGCGCCACAGATACCTATACAGCTGGAAAGATTTACTCATTTTCACTGAAATAGTAATATGGAGCCTATTGTCTTCCTCTTCCTCACTGGATATGATTAGTTTCCCATTGAGCCTCTAACTCTCTCTATCTTATTAATACACTGCATTTGACTGAGCAACAGCTATAGCTGTTCATTTTATACTCCAGATATCCATCCCCCAGGCTAAGACAGACAAAATAATTCCAGAAGCCTCCCCTTGAGTAGGACCACACTGAAATGGACTCTCTGCTTAGTGGGAGGAAAGAGGAAAGAAGGACAAAAAGTGGATTTTGCCACATTTCCAGGAGAAGTTCAATAGCTGTTGTCCATGTCTGAACCAGAAGGCAGGGTAGGATGGGGGCAGGGAGAGAGATCCTGCTCCCCAGCTCCTCTCTCCCTCCCTACTATTGTCCTTGCTTCAACACACACTCCTAGACCTGTGTGACTCAAAAGTTTTGGTGTCCTAATAGCAAAAAGAAAATCATTCCGCTTTGTGGGACTTTCCTCTTCCAGTCTGAACTGAGCAATGTAAAAGGGAACTCAGGAAAGGTAATCCAGAAACAAGGTGATGAGCCATCACGAAATGCCTGACTGTCCTGCTCTCACTTAGAGTAGAATCCCTTTACGCTGTCCTGCATGTAGAGTGAATGGGCTTGTGCAGAGAAAAGAGGTACTGCTTCAAGGAGAACAAAAGGTATGGTTTTTACACGCCATACTTGGCGTACAAGTATCTTAAGGGTGGGTTGAAGGAGGATGGAGCCAGACTCTTTTCAGTGGTTCCCAATGACAGGACGAGGGGCAATGGGCACAAGCTGGAACATAGGAGATTCCGTTCAAATATACGGAAAAACTTCTTTACGGTCAGGGTGACAGAGCACTGGAACAGGCTGCCCAGGGAGGTTGTGGAGTCCCCTTCTCTGGAGATCTTCAAGTCTCGCCTGGATGCAGTCCTGAGTAATGTGCTCTAGGCAATCCTGCTTTGGCAGGGGAGTTGGACTAGATGATCTCTAGAGGTCCCTTCCAACTCTGAAAATTCCGTGATTCCATGATTCCNCGTGATTTCTCACTGTATCAAAGGGCACTGTGACTGGGTTGTCACAGAACTCTGTGGCAACAGGCTGCGTGATAACAAATGTAGATCAAAAAATACGTGGGCAGCGGGATAGAGGGATTAAATGCATTGCAGGAAGAGTGTGGATTAATGCTATTTCTACATCAAACATGGCAGGTGGATTTGTCCTAATTAATGATAACGTGGAAATGGAGAGTAACCCAACATCAGCAGTTGCAAAGTTCCAAACGTACAATACAATTTCTTTGGAACACAAAAACACTTAAAATTCAGTGTTTATTCTGCTGTGGGAATGATGAAAGAGTGTGAAATATGAGCAGACTTTAGGATGTCTGTAGGTACTGTTGTGGTTTGAACACCCTGGTGCTGAGTATGTCAAAATCCCCATGGATGTCTATAATGGTCCTTCTACATATTGCATGTCTAGTATCTGTAGTACTCGGCAAATTTAGCACTGGTATATCCCTAGCATGCAGGCTGAGGTTTCAAATTACTGATGAGGCCTTCTGCTTCTTTAAACGTGGTATTAAGAGTACCTTGGAGTTCTGAGCAATATCACCCTTTTTTAGATCTGTCCATTCATCATAATATTGTGCCAGGGTTTGTTAGGTAAACTTGATTGACAGACACCCATCTTTATCCTCTGCATGGCTGGAGGTCAGCACTGGTGGAAGGTAATGCTTTTTTAATTAGCTGCTAGGGTATTAAATTTCCTTTGTGTGGATTGCATGTTGCATTCCTGTGAGTCACTATCTGAAGAGGCTGTCTTTGCATTCACTATTCAGTATAACACAGACAAGTGGAGAAGACTCATAAAAGATTCATATCAAAGATGTTTATGAAAAGTCTTAGATCTGGACAACCTCCAGGTTTTTCAGCAGTGACTATACGGCAAGAAAAGCAAGAGCTTTAAAATGATGATAGAAACGAATTCAAAGACATGCTTTACACTCTGCACCAGGAATCACAAAGCCAAAATACTGGCTATAAATTGCGGACATCATCTCCAGTCCTCTGTAAATACTGATTTCTCAGCTAGAATCAAAAGAATAAAAAAATTTGTGGGCAGATAGGGACAACAAATCAGGTGTTCAAGATGATGATAATCCGTAGAATACCACTGGAACTGAACTTTTCTTTACCAAAAATCACCCAGTGCATAAATGGGTTGTGGCAAGCACTCTAAAAATTTCCAACAATCCTCTAACAAGGTAGGGGGATTTGTTTGAGGAAAACACAACACATTTGAAAATTTATACAAGACTGTTTTCTGATAAGCTTGCAGTAAACTAAAAAGGAAGGGAAATTGCAGAAGAATGGAATGACAGGGCATCCATGCATATTCCACATTAGGTGGGCAACAGGTTCTCCATGCTCTTAAAGCTTACATAGAGTCATTTATCATCATGCAAACTAAAAATATGTAAAGCACTGCTACCTGGACTAAGCTAGCCCTACGATAAAAATTCATGTGAGACTCCAAAACTCAAGGACTTCCTTAGCAGTAGTCAGCCAACTGCAGCTTAAGGACCAATACCAAGATCACTAGTGGCAGCCAGTAATGAAGATACTCCTCAAAATGGGGTTTGCTAGAACTGCACAGTGTACTTAATATCTAAATGCAACAGTGAATTTTTGGAAAAATGTCCTCTTTCTTTTCTGGCTGGAAGTTCCACCTATACAATGTTATCATAACTAAGTACTTGCTTCTGCAACTAATTCAATAAAGCTATAACTCAGGCAGGGACTCATTTACACTTAGATTATCCCTGCAATTCAGAAGAAGTTGAACAAAATGAGGCCATACATTCTGTGCATATAAACAGTGAGATCTGGCCTCAGTCCAGGTGGTGTTATATCCCATAGCATGTAGAAGTATGTGCATATATTATGTGTAAACATTCATAAATATAATTCAGCTTTCCCTTCAATAAGCTGACTCCGTAAGTGTTTTCACTTGAACTGGGGAATTGCTACTTAGAATAACACTTCCTAAGATAATGTCCCAGTGAGAGAGAGAGACATAGGCTGATGATAAATCTTGCTTACACACAGATTAGTCCGTCTGTAAGGGAAAGGGCTCTGCAGACAGGACTGGAAACACTCTGATCTCCAGCTAGCTCCAGGTGGTCTTAGCCAACTTATTAGCTACGGTGCAGAAAACTAAACAAAAATGCGTAATAATGTCCAGGATAATCAAATAACATTGCAAATAGGTTATTTTGAATCAAGACTGCTCAGAGAAGTTTGTAAATGACTCTCTCTGTTTCCCTAAGCATTTTCTGTGTGAATAATGTCATGCGTTATGTGTCACGTGTGAAGAACCTCTGTAAATTATTCCAAAGTTTTACCTGAAATTGAAAGTGTTGCCTCACTTTTTCTCACTTTTCACACACGTGCACACAGAGTCATAATGCTTATTAGTAGAATCTATGTTCAAACGAAGTTTAACAAGTTACTGTTGTTTGTATGTGCATATGATGACAGGAGAGGAAAAAGCAAAGGGTGAAATAATATTTATGGGTGATCGTTCAGTTTATAAAACATACGGAAACCATAGTTTTCAAAACAAGGATTAGTTGCTTATGAAAAAGGAAAAAATTGAACAGATTGTTACTTAAGTCTCAGCTTCTCTATTGTTTTTATAGGACACTTTAGAATTTTTAATTTCTTTGTGATGGTTTTGGAAGTTCATTTAATTGATTTTTCTATTACTTGCTTTTCCTATCCTGTCTGCTTTTGTATAGCATGATGGCAAGTTAGAGCTGTCATTCTAGCGTGCAATGATTTCTGGATACTTGGTTATGCTCAGCACGTGTTTACAGTGCACGGAACATGGTGTCTGCATTTCAAATATGTAATGCACTTTTTGTTTGAAGATGAACATAGACTCCAAGATTCAAGGCAGCATGTCAGTGATAGGGCAGGATACTCACTGGATGTTTTTACTTTTTTTTTTTCTGTAGTGATTCTAATTTGGGAGAGAAGGAAAAGAAAAGTTGTCTTTACTTTTCCATCACATTTAATTGGCCTGTGGAAAATGCAGGAGTCTCACTCAAGGTTTATAAACAAATACACCATTATGTTTCTCATTAGTTTGAAGAATACCTGTATAAGTGGTAGCTGTCAGATACAATAAGCGCCCCCCTCCTCTTTTGCTTATATAATAATCCCAGCATTCAAAAGACTAATCACTACACACTGATCTACAAAGCATCTTATTTCCTCATCAAATTTCCCTGCTGGGCTTAGCCATGCTTGTCAACTTCCCAGATCCCCCTTTCAATAACTGGTTTATTCTTAGCATCTTGCCAAAATGCATTCCTAGGAGTAAACCACGGAAGAATGAAGTTCTAATTTCTTTATCTCACTCAAGAAGAGGTTTCTACCCATGCTCCTGGGAAAGGTCACAGGTAATTTTGGCTGCAGGTTCCCTTGAAAGAAGCAGGCATGTACAGCACATTGGGGCCCTTTGTCTATAAATATAGATGACCACCAAAGATGACAGAGAAGAAAAAAAAATAGAAGAGGAGGAGGAGAAGGAGAAAAAGAAGGAGAAAAAGAAGGAGAAAAAGAAGGAGAAAAAGAAAAAGAAGGAGAAAAAGAAAAAGAAAAAGAAAAAGAAAAAGAAAAAGAAAAAGAAAAAGAAAAAGAAAAAGAAAAAGAAGGAAAAAGGAGAAAAGGAAAAGGAAAAGGAAAAGGAAAAGGAAAAGGAAAAGAAAAAATGGACAGAAACTGCCCTGTCCTATAACCCTCAGCTGCACTTCTCTGGTTAAAACTGAAGCTCCCCTATCATCCTGGACAGGGAACAAAGGCGAACACTGACGTGCCCAGCTCACATGCAACACGATGGCCAGGCAGCTACACATAAATGGTCATGGTTTACCTTTCTTTGGATAAATGTGGCTTGCAGGTTCTAATGCAGCAGTGAAGCACTGTTCCCCAGTTCTGTACTCTTCTGCAAGTTTAAACAAATCTACATTGAGTTGAATGAGTACATCCCTATGGACCAAGACCTGAAAATGAACATTTACTTATTTTCTAAGGACTGGCTAAGTGAATTAGGGATGGATTATCAGATTCACTTAATGAGTCTTACTTGTCCTTTCTTGTAAAGACTAAGCTTATTGATTTCAGTCTCACCTATTCTTTTCTGATGTTTTATTTATTACTAGAATACTCATTTATTATATTCACATATATGAATTAAGTGTCACTGAAAACAGAAAGGCAAACAGAAGGAAAAGCTATAGTTTTTCAATATTGTTTCACCTCCTACTTCAAGTCTGCCATGGGTTTCACACAATAAGTTCCGCATCAGTTGAATAACCTGAAGCACAGCCCTTAGCAAGGTAAGTCTCCGGTGCCTTCCTTCCCCATAAATACATGTGTGGTAGCTCCCGAGCCCTCACTTTCCTGGAACGTTTTAAACACAATGCATAAGTTGCCAACTCCTACATGAAAAATATTTTTTTCTCCAGATGACAGTATATAAAAGATAAAAGATGTTGTGCTGCTGTATTGTTTTTGTTCTCTTATTTTGACTTTCACCTTATTTGTTTGTCCTAAATTCCTAGGCAGATCCTGTATACGTGTCTACTGTATCAGAAACTAAATAAGTAATTTTCTCCACCTGCAATAAAATAACCATTCTCTGCAGCTCTGCTTTAAACCTACCAAAGGAAAGTGAACTCTTCATGAAGCCAAATAATCCTTTGGATCAGAACTTCTGTTTTAGTCAGCATGAGTCAATATTATATTTACTATATAACCGATGATCTGCTTAGAAAATGAAGGTGACTTTTTTTTTATGATCAGGGATTTGTAGTTTCCTTTACAAAAATTACTCTCAAATCTTGACATTTTCTTCTTCAGTAGGATGAGTCTAGCTCTACAGAGACCAAGCAGAAAAAACCCAGGTTAATTCACAGTGTTTAGACTATGTATGTGTGGATAGTGCTTCTGGCTGCCAATCCATTTTAAAAAGAAGGAGACAAGATATAAAGGCTGTTTCACTGTTGTAGAGGTTGGACAAAAGAACAGTGCAGAGACAGAACACCTCCATCACAGCTAAAGAGCATTCTCAATTCTCCCTCCCTCTTGTTCTTATCTCCCTCTCAGGTTACCACATTTTCTGTTCCCCTCATGCCATTGCAGTAGCGCTGAGGACAAGTGAGATAATGCTTGGCCCAAATCCAGGCAATCATTTTGGAGTAATTAGTTTAGGCACTGCACACCCAACCCATACTTTTTTTTTCAGGTAGGTATCAAGTGGCTCACGTTACCTGATTACCTGCCTGTGTCTGGATGGCCAGCCCCAAGGTTCAGTTAAAGCTCGTCCCCAGGTAGCGAACGAGGGCTTAATTGAATGTGTCGGTTTGTTCTGGGAAATCTGGCTCTGCTGCAATGAGTTATTGCTCCTCCTGCTGCTGTATGTGATCTCCCTTTTGCTGTTCTGCTTCTTTGGCACTTCTAGCCCAAGAACAAAGTCTATGCTGTGATGACCCTGGACCCACTGTTAATTCTGATATTGCTTCTTTTTTTTTTTTTATTATTATTTATTTGGAAAGCTGGGGAAGAGCAATGTGTATTGTGAGGGACAAGCAACTCTTCACCCTGAGAAACCATGGGCACAAGTACCTAGGTGTGCACTTTTCAGGTGGATGCTAGGATTTGCAAAGGTACACAGGGTGAGCATCCCCTGCCTTCCCACTGATTTTCACATAAATTAGGAATCATTAGTTGTGCATCAGAAACACACTCCTGTTGCATTCAATCCTCACATGACAAATGCTGCATAGGGACATAAGATGACTGCTGTGGACATGCACTTTATGCAATCAGCTTCCTTGCTAGGACGACAGTTTTGCACTACTTACTCTTCCCCGCCTCATCCAGTGCTTTCTGACGGACCCTTTGCCACCCCTCCCCACGCACCCCTCTAGCCCAGGGTCTCTCTGAGCCAAACCCCTCTCCTCAGCGCACATTAACCAGCAGTGGTGTCTTCCCCTCACCCCTTTGCCTACGTGCCTCCTCCTTGACCGCAGGGGACTCTTCTACGAGCAGGAAAGAGCTATGTCTCCACCTCATCCTCACCTTGCCTCTCTGCTGTGACTGTGAGCCAGGCTGCAGCTTTATGCTGGCTGTGAAGGCAGCCTTGTGCTGTGGACATACATCCACCAGGAATTGGACCGAGGCTGCTAACAGCTTCACAAAGACAAGAGCAGAGCTGTTGGATGCTAAAGGCTTCCAGCCAGTACTAGCCTGGATCAGATACAGATTGGCAGCCTCGGGGTGCATGGCTCCAATTTCCCATTACCAATTCCCCTGAGCTGCTCAGTCTCCCATGGTGAAAGCTCTAATTTAGGAGAGATCCAGTAGGGCTGCGTTGTTCTTGTCCTCTCTGCTTTGTTTCTAATTTTTAGAAGCGAGTCCATGAAGTCTTGCAGCCAGATGCCTGCTGGCTCTCAGGTGAATGTAAGCAGGCGTCCTGAGAATAGTTCAGCTCAAGAACTAAAGCTGTGGTTGCTATTTATATTCCTAGAAATCAGACCAAATAGCAGTATTTCAGTCCCATTTCACCTAGCTGATTAGCTTTGCAATCAGTGCATGAAAGAATTGAATTCATCAGCTGCTCAGAACTTTGAATAGCATAACCCAAGCAATGGAAATAAAACAGTGGAAAGACAATTATATTTATTTAAACAATTAATTGCAAGGCAAAAAAACCCCTAGAAATATATTTCCAGTTGGATTTTAATTCAAATTTGGGGTAAGAGGTGCAAGCTATTCTTGCAAGAAACAGTAACTATGTTAATACAATGTTGTTCAAGAGGGACCTTGGTGATTTCAGCGTTACTTGAGTTCTTTAGAAGAAGGCCAGATTCGTGACTGGCATGAATGCCTTATTTCCTTTGAAGCTGGCAGAACTGTGATGATAGCAACAGCTGAAAGTCTTGCTCTGCACTGCATCAGGGCTATTATTATTGCCGTTTTCATCCAGTAAAACTAAGTAGATCGACATAGTTATGACTGGCTCCAAGTTTTTCAGCAGCGTGGGAGAAATTGGATGTCACTCTGCAGTGGACGAGGTTCCAGGGACAGGCTCCTTCTGCCAACGGAAAGACAGTAGGAGGAGAAAGGCATGTTTAAGATGGAGCAATGTGGGGAGCTGGGCTTCCTGCTGCCCCTGCAGCAATCAGGGCAATAAAGGAGAAAGGGTAGGGCTGTTTTGGTAGTGACTGCCCTTTCCTCACGGCCTGTGGTAGCGGCCCCTCCACCTTGCCCCATGCCAGCCCCAGGAAGGCAGGTCCCAGGGCAGGGTGGCGTGAACCCAGGCAGCCCCTCCAGGCCCAGCCTCCTCTGCCTACAGCCCAGCACCAACCGGAATAGCAGACTGGGAAAACATTAGCATCAGGTCTACGGATGCTTTCACCCCACCGCATACCACGTGTGACGTGAACGTGCCCACTGTTAGCAAAGCAGCAGTATCCTTCCCTGCTAAAGAAGCCCCCACATCTCACCCGGGAAGCTCTGCCTTCCTCACCCCACCATCTCTCCAAACACCCTTCAGCAGCTCAGCAGCGTGCCCACCACCACCGGCGTCCTCGCCACAGTCTTTGTACATGGAACAATTACCAACATCGTGCCCCAAAAGCTTAGTGGCATGAAGGGAAAAGAACACAGCATGAAACAGAAATGGGGAACATAAGGTCCCCACACAGCTTTATCTGACTTGAAATTACCTCTTCTCTCATTCAGTAGCAGCCTTTGTATTAGGGATGGGCAGAAACCCAGGGTCCACATATGCTAGGGAAGAGGGAAGGTCCTAAGTTTAAAATGAAAAAGTTCAGCTTGATACATGTTGGTTTTTCTGGGCTTTCTTTAGAACTGAGGCACAACAGCAAAACAGGCTCCTGCTATTACAGGCAAGGTCTCAATTTCATTACATTTTTCTAACAAAATAAATGCTGATGGTTTGTCTATTCCTTTGTCTTTTTTTTTTCTGAGCTCTTTCAATTCTTTTAAGAAATACAGACTTATAGTATCTGGTTTTGATGCATGTGGTTTCTGGTAGAATGGCAAAAAGATAAATAATGTAATTACTCATTTCTCATAGAATGGGAGTATATCTGAAGCATAACCAAGAAACATTAAGAAGAGATTGTATGAGTTAATGGAAAAAATCTGGAAAAGCCCAAGGAGCTGTGGATCAATCACCTTGCCATCTGACCCACTACGTGGCACAATGGCGAGTTAAATTAGTTAGGAAGGACAGATCAGGATTTGTAGTTTAAACAAGCAGAATTAGCAGTGGATAATCCAAATTTTGCCAGTGATGTTAAGAAAATCTTCGACAGGAATATTGTTCTTTCTCATCAAAAATACTGTCAGCCTGTGGGGAAGATATACTTCTTGACAAATAATCTGAATGTGATAAAGACATAATCTAGTAATTATTTTGGACACATAAGACATGAAAATTAACAACATTTTGTCCACTGCTTTTAAGGGCATAGTCTCATAACTGAATTAGGATTTGCAGCAAGTTTGACAGTTCACTACTTTTTGCTGACACACTATTCAATGGAGAGATTAGAAAAGGATGTAAAAATCATCAGGCAGAAGGTCTGACAAACCATTCATCTCAACACCCTGTAAAGATAATTCTCAACTATCTAAGATGGATATTGAAGAGGTTCTGGCAGATAAACAGACTGGCAATAAAAATCTCTAGGGAAACATTGATTTCCCATCATTTCCAAAGAAAGAATGGATTGCAGAAAACAACTGGCTACACAGGTGTACCGTGTTCAGTACACCATTTCAATCTCTCTGCTGCCCCTCAAAAAAGAAAGGATTCTGTTATTCTGCAATAAGGGAAATCATAGACAAGCGTAGGTTTGATCAGGAAAGAGCTAAATAAAAGCAAATTTTTGTATTTTAAAACCAGACACAAGGATCTATTAGCAATTTTCCTGCCGGCTGGAAATGTTCAAAACACATTTGAAAAAGAAAAGAACTGTGAAAAGACAGACTTACTCTGAGGCAATATTAATCATTGATATCTTCATTTAATAGTCATGATGGGTTTCACTGCAGCTGCACCATATACCTGCAGAGGGGATATACTGTGCAGCATTAGGAGCTGTATGGATGGGAAACTGTGACCTTGAGATCTATGGTTCCTTCTGCGTGTTTTCTGTTTGCTGGAAAAAGGACCTCATGGTTACTTGCTTGTGGTCCATATTTTGAAGATGGGATGGGAGAGGAGGCTCTGTCATCTCCTGCCCATTTGCTGCATTGGAAAGCAGCAGCTTCCTAATGCACTATCTATCTACTGCACTCCTGTCTCTACTCACTTGCCTGGACCCACCTCCCATATAGCTCATGCAGGGACTATGAAGGGACTTTAAGCTCATCTTTTAGCACAAAATCTACTTATATTTAGAGAAGAAAACAGATCACTTTTTTATCGATTTGTATGCAGTAGGGAGTTTTTGGTCAATTTTCAGCCTCAGTTCTGTTTTAAAAAGTTTGGGATTAATCAGCAAACCTGGGAAAAAAACAAAATTAGGATGCTTTGGAGTTAACTCTGTCATCACTTTGACAACCAAACAGTGCCTGGTCTGACAGCTTCCTACTCTTCCTGTCCTGAATATTTTGTCTACTGCCTTTTCTTCAAACAAGTCATCTCATTTCATCAGCCCACTATAAACACAACTCCTCTCCTCCTCGCTAGGTCAGAGGGAAGTACTTAACAAGCTGCAACTCACCAGTACCAGTTACTTTTGTCTTGACAACTGAAATTTTGACAGAAGAGAGAAATGGAGGAACCCCATGAATGTTTGGAGCCATTAAATGTACACCCGAGCACCCTCATAGCTACTATTACCAATTAACAAAACCCTGGCAGAGTATGGAGGAAACTTGCGATCCGATCCTGTAAATACTCACCCACGCGAGCAGGGCTGCACAGCTGAGTGGCCTTGCTGAGGTTACTACCAATGCCCATGTGGATAAAAAGTTTCCTACGTGCTTAAGCGTTTGCAGCAATCCTAATCTTCGCCTGAGCTGTTTGTAAGCGTGTGATATGAAGAACAGTTCGGAGAGTTTTCATCACTTGTCATATTTTTGTAAATTATCCTACGCATTTTAAAGTTTTCATTATTCCAGTAGTTACCATGTTTACACATAGACACACCAGATAGGTCATGGTATTTGACTCTGGACTTCTTTTTTAATTAGTTTTGCTGACCAGGGACTTGCTGTTGTTGAAACAGATGTTGCAGCCCAATAATAGCTCTCAGCTGCCAACAGCAAACTGTGGAACTCAGCCCTCGCCATGCAGAACAAATGAGTGTAATAAGGGGCCGGTGAGCTCCAGACAACAGCGGCACTCCACAACATGCTCTGTCTTAAGGCATGTAAAATTCTAAATGCACTTCTTTCTCTCATCTAAAATATAACGACTGAGCAACTCTTTCCCAAAAATGCGTGTAATGCCACAGAATAAATGAGTTCTTTTCATTCCTTTATCCTGCATCTTGTTTAACTATCTTATTTTTGATATGAGTCACATGCAGCAGGGATCAGAAAGGCTCTTCCAGACTTGAAAAGAAGACCTGGTGAAGGCAACCTGAGGCCTCAAGTGAAGCCTCCAACAACTCATGTCTTGTTCCAACAAGTACCAAAGGGAACTGTAACACTTACTCTCTAAGGGAAGAATGAATTGACTCATCTGTGAATACTTGCTGGCATTTCTTTAAGACTGAGGTTCTGAGACAAGGAGATGATCATCCCAAATAATATCCTCTTCTGTATGATAAATTACAAGGTTTGAAAGGTATATGTGTTTTTCTGCCTGGGAATTACACTTTTTCACCTCCATCCCTTTCATTAAATATCTGAGATGCAGATTATGTAAAACCAGACTTCCTTTTTTCCATCTTGTATGTTAAATTATTAACATCCACTGTTTCTTTATAAGCTTCTTAAGTCTTTTAGGCTATTTCTTTCACCTTAGAGAGAGTTATTCAGTACTATTAGCCCTTCTTATGTATAACTCATTTTATAGCATTAATAAAAATATTACATAGATTAGGCACGGTGTTGACCTCTGCACATCTTTGTACCTGTTTACCTTTCAACAAGGGCATGAATATCTTTCTCAGATTGAATGGTATATTAATTTACTAGCAGACACATTGATACTATGGAAACAATGTGTTTCTGCAAAGATTTCTATCCCACATGCAAATGTAGGAGTATCAGTAGGCGCAGCTATTTAACAACAGGTGAAAGCAGTCTTGAAAAGCAATGATGTTTCTGCAGTGCTGGTGGAGAGCAAATTAGATAACAGCTCATGGTGTAATATAGTCTAAAATTTGAAAAAGCAAGACCCCATTATTCACACGGTTACAAAAAACACAGAGCCACTAAGTCTCATGTACAGTTACTGTAAGGCTTGACTTAAGAAACTGTTCATTTTTTAGTATTTTAATACCACAAAAATGCCAACAAGTTACAAAGGATTCGGAAAACAAGCAAACAAACAAAAAAAAACAGTTAAGAGAAAGCTAGAAGGACAGCTGAGGAATGGAGGAATGTTGGGTTGACCTAGCATCAGTGATGTGGGAGTAGCTAACAGCAGCTAACTGACGGAAGCGAACAGAGCACCGGTCTGAAATATGGGAGACAGGATGCCATTCTTCAAATAATTTGATTTGGCTAAGCTATATTTTGTACCCATCAGGGCTTTTCCAGCACCATCAGTGAGATTTCCAAATCCCTTCGGTCACTTCTCACTTTGTGCATCTCACTTTGAATGTCACTGTGATTCATAGAATCATAGAATCATAGAATTGTTAAGGTTGGAAGGGACCTTTAAGATCATCTAGTCCAACCATTAACCTAACCTGACAAAACCACATCTAAACCATATCCCCAAGTACCTTGTCTACCCTTTTTTTAAACACCTCCAGGGATGGCGACTCCACCACCTCCCTGGGCAGCCTATTCCAATGTTGAATAACCCTTTCAGTGAAAAAATTTTTTCTAATATCCAACCTAAACCTCGCCTGGCTTAACTTGAACCCATTACCTCTCGTCCTATCACTTGACAC
Organism: Himantopus leucocephalus; assembly: GCA_003993805.1. Lineage (NCBI taxonomy): Eukaryota > Metazoa > Chordata > Aves > Charadriiformes > Recurvirostridae > Himantopus > Himantopus leucocephalus. Next base: position 62,684,422 of record RSEF01000003.1, read on the forward strand.
TACGGAGAAGAGGTCAGTTCCCATCTCTCTACAACCTCCTTTCGGGTAGTTGTAGAGAGCGATAAGGTCTCCCCTTATTCATCAATAAAACCCTTCTGGGATCTCAGCATTATTATTTACAACTATCAGAAGTGTTTAAAGCAGAAGTAGATAAACATTACGGTGAAGAAAGACCACCCAACACAGACCAGGCTGCTGGAAAAAGGGATAAATCCATCCTCAGCTCCTGTGCCCGTGCAACCACACCATGAATGACTGCTTACAAATGGTTCAGGAGAACCAGTGGTCTACCCTGGAACACCCAAAGACCACCCAATCTCTGGAAATGGCACAAGGGGAGCACCAAGCACAGGCAGCTGAAGGAATCGGGTACAGGGTCACCTTTCCCTGCCAGTGTATCCTTAGTGCCGAGCGAGGACAGGAATGAGCTTATGGGAAATCAACTGAATGAGGAGTTTTCTGTTTCCTCACATCCTCTGTAGCTATGTCGTGGTTATAACAAGGTGGCAATAATATTTGGGTATCCACTAGATCTATGAGATCCTGATTTTACCGGGCATTTGTGAGCACAGTAAAAATGAAATGAAAAGGGAAGGATTTAGAACAAATACTGGCTCGGGAACCTTTCTCTAACACATATACAATATATAAATCTGTCTAGTAAAGTGAGTACCGCATAGATTAAAAGGCTTGTTCAGTCCTGGTCTGCACGAAGCACAGTAGACCACGGAAGCCACAGCCTTTCCTCTCTTCCTGACAAACACAGTTTTCCCTGCTCATGGTGATTGAGAATGCCGCTCCAAAGATCATTTCCCAATCTCACTGTTTTGATCATGTTACAGCTCTCTCTCTTTGCCTCATCCCTGCCTCGTCAAACACAAGCTAGCAGGCTTCATTTCGCAGCCCGCTCTTGTCTCAGAGTCAGCGCTGACTCCCCCCCTAATCCATCTGTGTTAAATTTTTACATTTGTAAGCAACCACATCTGTGTGACTCCTCGTGTTGGGAAGAGTTTGCTGTAAACATCCACAAAGTCAGCTGTTTTTCAGACCTTTTCTTAAAACTCCTTTGCCCTTACACTCGGGAAAGAAACCAGTAAGACTTCTGATGGGCTGAGACCTCTGCTCATCTGGCTGACAGACACTGCCTCTGCTTGTACTCCTTCTGCAGTGGCTTCTGCTGCGGTCCCTCGCTCTGTTCTTAGACTTGATGCCAAAGTCTTGCCTTAGTGGCAAAGCCAACCAAGGGTGTTCCTGCTTCTCCCAGACTTAAGCAGAAATGAGCTCAAGATTAGTCAAGCAATTTACTGTATCCAACTTCCGGTAGCTTCCTGGGCGGTAGGTGCCTACAACTCCCTGCAAGCCAGATGTCTTTCAGGTACCCCTATTTGTAGTTCCGAAAACATAAGGCATTCCCTTGGGAGTACAATGGCATTTAAAGGACATTTTGAGAAACTGACGTGACAGCAATCCCCTCTCAAAACTGTGGAAAAAAGCGCTTTCCCACTCATGCAACAACTTTCCCCACCCTTCTGCGAAAAAGAGCAAACTCCTTTTGTTTGGGAAGGACCACATTTACACAGCCCCCAAGAGAAAAAAAGAAAAAGTGAGAGGAGGAAAGAAAAAAGGAAGGAAGGAGGAGGGAGGAGAAGAAAGAAAAAGAGAAATGAAGGTATCTTGCATACATCTGAATTACAGGAAAGCATCTGGCTCATGTCTGTAACAAAGGGAATAAGGATCACATTCCCAGAGACACATAAACGTTACTCCTAAGACAGAAAGTATGATTCATTTTGCTAGCCTAAAAGGAAAGGGATCGTTTGGCCTCCCTGCCAGCAAAGTAGACAAAATGTATTGCAGACATGTATGTAGCACAAGAGTCGTCTCATGCGCTTTTACTTCACTGCCGGTCGCCAGAGCATTGCGCGGCGCTGGCTCCTTGAGCAGCCTGGCAGGCTGGTTGCAGCGGCCTCCCGGAGCAGGCGAGCACAGCCGGATCGACGTCGCACGCCAAGGACGACAAGAGTTGGACCGTCGTGAGGAGGAGGAATTGTGAGCACGTTTAATGCTGTAATCTTAGTCCACCGATAATTGTCCTACTGCTGGGGAAGCCTGACACAGATACCCGCCTCTGCAGGGGCATGTCTCCAGGTTAAAAAGTGGCAAAGGATATCAAATGGAGAATAATGGAGCAAGATGGGAATGGGAATCAGTGTAAAATATGAGGGCAATGCACACTTACTCATTTTAGCTTTTTTCTATTTCATACATAGACCTGTAGCAGCTTTTAAAGGTATGAAATTTGTTTCTGCATATGCGTGCTTTTACATGCAATATATGCTCTTTATATCCATGTATGAGCAGTTAACTTACAGAATTCACACATCCTTGTGTGTTTTGCGTATTAAAAGTGTTTTAGAAATGAACCAAGCGTTCCGGCTTTGAGTGTAAGACAGTAACTAACTGAAGGCAATTATGAAGAATTCTCCTTTATTGGCAAACTATACCCTTAATGCCTTCCCTGAGGTTTTTGTTTTTCGGGGGGGGGGTGGAGGTGGGGGTGCCTTCTTCTGGAGCATCTGGAGGAGGTCAGCCCTGGAGCCAAATTTCAGCCTGGAGAGCAGTACAAGCCTGTTCCAGGAAGGCAGTTCCTCTGTTCCTCAGAGAATTGTCCAGACTTTATGGGTTTGTCTACATTCTTCTCTGCTACAGCTAGGTGTGTAGTCAGGCATTTTTATCATGCTTCCTTGGCACGCTACTATAGCACTTTTGCATTTTTATATTTTGAAATCCATCCTGTTTCCCTGGTGCTGTTCCATTCCCAGTTGCTGGCATCCGTAAGCACATGTGATACAACCCAGGAGATATTTTCAAGGACACTTAGTTTTCTTTCCCAAACTGCACTCTCCCAATTGTAAAACCTTCCTTTTCCCTCCTGGCGCTGCAGTGCTTTCATAATACAGAAGGAAAACAGCGATATAAAAGCATCTTTTCATTCCAGCATTTTCTCTGCACTGCGTGCCATGGCCGGTCAGCTCAGAAGCCCAAACGTTGAGTTTTTCCAGCAGAAGCAAGCTCCGAGATCACTCTAAACTGCAGCAAGAGGGACTGAGCAGGAGGAAATGCATCATTTCAACTGGAACTGAAATCCCTTAATTAGGTTAGAGGGGCATTTTCTCAAGGAATTTTGGGGAAAGTTATCTTGTAGGCACAATAACTAAGAAATGAAATGGATCATAAAGAAAATTCTTTGGGCTTTTTTTTTTTTTTTCCCCAGTGCCCATCAAGGAAATGTTTCCCTTATAAATCAACTCACTTCTTCTTATTAAAAGTGATTTGATCATGTAGGCCTGGGGCAACACAGAGTTATGTGAAAGTTGATATCAGAAAGTGAGGGAAAAGAGAGAATTAAAAGCAAGATGAAGGAAGTAGATAGGACGCCAACTGCTTATGTGGTGTGCCCGGTGGAAGCCAATGGGTCTTTCAACATGCATCTAAACTACTTTTATTGGATTTTAGAATGCAATTAAACAAGTCATGTTTTGTTTTGTGGGAGGCACGCTGAACTCACCGTCTCCATCTTCCCCTTTTCATACCAGCAGAACTAATCACCATTAAACCTTAAACAAGAGAGAGGGTCTTATATTAATTCTTGAAGAAATGATTTGCAGTTCTGAAAACAAAAGTGTGGTGCCCACCTCTGCAGCTAACTTTCTGTTGCACAGAAACGCAACAGAGCAAAGGTGCTCCCTTTTCCTCTCCTACAGATCTCCCACAACAGCCTGCCTAGCAGCTCCACAGCCATCACCTTGCGGTTTTTTGTCGTCCCGTCACGTCCACGCAGAGACCCGCGCTCGGGTATCTCCTTGCAGAAGCGCACGCATCATGTGCGGCGCGATGCCACCGATTAACAACGCCGCCCGGCGAGAGGCCTAGAATAAAATATGACAAGAAGGGTGCAAACCTCACCCCAGAGGTTTATAAGAGGTATAATTTCAGTGCCGATGGCACACGGCTGTTTGGGTGCACGGCGGGCAGTGCCAGCCGAGGACAGTGCCGCCCGTCTGCTGCCCTGGGCTGCCCTCTGAAGGCTGAACGCAAATCCACAGCCACGGGTGAAAAGTGCTTCTCCGGCTCCCCAGCAAACTGTTTGGAGGGGGGACGCCGAAGTTTTGCTGCTGGGGAACTCTGGGAAAGGCAAATAAAAGAGAGCTGCATTTGCAAAGGTTATCAAGCCAAAAAAAAAAAAAAAAAGATAGCCTGACGGGGGCTGCTCCCTGCCCCCACATTAACAAAAACCTTGCAGCATTGAAGACAACTGAAATATCAAAAACTGTTCGTCTGACACATACTTTTAAAAAAATGATTGTAGGAATTGGGAAAATTAGGTGTACTTTAAAGCAAATGTTGGCACCGACTGTATTACTAAGTTAAGCTGTGCCGCTCTACATTTTGTCTGCTTGGGGCTAAGAACAAGTTGGCACCTTATAAAAGAAATATGACCTGTATTGCCCTAACGCTGTCCTTACGTATGACTGTGTTACAGAGAACCATGAACTGCCCACCCTACAGCAGGTACAGGCCTCTTTGTCCCTATCTGTCTGAACCCCTCTATAGCAAGATTTTGTATAGACTAATCATGTTTGCACATTCTGCTCATTCATATTTTTCTTCATTCACATTTCTCCTTATTTACATTTGTAAAAATAAACCGTTTCAGCAACAGTTTGCCCATTGTGGGGAGGAAAAACAAAAACACATATGTTTCAGTAGGTATCACGCAGATTTACTCCCAGCCCACATTGCTAGCTAGCTATTCTATACTATTAGAAATGTGATTGAAACCATTAGCTCAGTTTTAATGAACTCCATGTGCCATTTCAGTTTTTTTCCTGGAAAAAAATGTCTATCATATAATTCTCCACACACATAATTGAGATAAATCCCAATTCGGGCCATTTCTTAAATGTTTGGTTTAAGAGAATCCTTTTTAAAAAGACATTTATGAAAAATAAACACAATTACATATACATGATTGGTTCTGCTTATGGCTTCCGCTAAGCATTAGGAAGTGTGTGCATGTGTGTTCATTTATACAATGATGCTCACAGCTACAGTGAATTATGACATGCTATAGCCGTGAGCGTACTCTGAACCAAACTGCTTTCTCAGCCTGATTTCCTAAGGAAATGAGTCTTACACCAACAATAGATATTCCAGTGACTTCTGAACCCTTTGGCCTATTTCCGCTAAATTTGACAAAGGTGGTAGAGAACTCAAAGATAACAAAGTTCCCACTGGAGTGGGAAAACACGTGGCAAGCTAAAAGAAAATCCCATTAATGCCCACACTCTGGGTACACTGCAGCATGACCTTGCTCGTTATTAGACTTCAGAGAATCCATGAGGGAGCCTGAACCCTGGGTTAGGGACACAGCTCTATTAGTTTTGTGAACTACCTGGCTTTTGTTTAAAAATAAACAATCAAATACCTTCTTCACTGTTGTGCTCTGTAACACAGTCGTTTCTTCCTCCATTAATTTATCTGCCAAAAGAAGCTTTCTACAGTTTACTTGTACCTCTTCAGCACAGTATGTAGGATTAAACTAGTGCTTCTGTTTCTGCACTATGAAGATGAAACTGACACACAGAGGGGTTGAGTCCACCAGAAGCTTCTAGTGGTTGACACAGGAACTGGATCACAAACCAGCGATGTCTCTATTCTGCCTAGTACAAGGATTTAGGCATAAATTATGTTTTCTGAACCTGATGGGGAAAAAAAAAGCTTTAGAAAAAAACTCAAAGGTTTCTGGTTTGCAAAAATGTCCTACTAGAGATTGCCCTTGTGGATGCCACTTTACTTCATCTTCAGTGCCACCTCTGCGGCAACCCACACTACACAAAACCAAACTGTTTGAAATATGTTTTCTCTCTACTTTCAGATAAAGGGTCTAGCTACCCACTGGCCTATACTACTGGTGAGCCAAACCCTCTTCTTTTCACCCTTAGAAACACCAGCCTATGAAGCTTTCTGGGGTTGACAGGTCATTCCCCACCTGGGTCCCAAGGAGGAGAGACTTGTTCAGAGAAAGAATATTCCAGTTGGTGTGTAGGAAACACAAAATAGGATCCTGCATGTTCTCTGCTCACCTTTATTTTGTGCACTGGTATGGGGTACAAACATTCATAGCCCCAAAAGTGTGTCATAAATAACAGAGTTTAACTCAGTTGCAAGGCACAGAGTCACGAAGCATAGTAGAAGTTAAAGGCAAGACTCTTTTTCATGGAGTATGGATCTTTATCTGAATACCTAAATGCAGTAAGCTTGAATTTCTCTTAGTTTTCAGTAGGATATTCTTTTTCCCATCCTCTGTTACAGAGAAGAATAACTATTTGCAAAAGGAAAACTATGCAGAGTCTTTACTAAGAGCAGCGTGGGGACAAATGCCTGTAACTCTCTCAGTGCCCTACAGGTAACATCTTTACCATGGGAGAGCAAAGATGAGTTCAGCTGCATATACAGCTCCTCCCTTAGTGAATTTAAGGTCCATCATTGAGAAAGCAGCACTCTCTGACCAAAACTATGTGCTTGTCAGCTGGGCATCTTGAATTAAAGGACTTAAAAAAATATTTAACCAGCAGAAGAGAATCTGACAGAAAGCTGTTAGAATTCAGTATTTAACCTATTTTTGTAATTACTAGGGCTTGAATTACAGTAATTCCAACTGAGATGAGGCCCAGATGCCAGGCACTATACAAACACCTAATAAGAAACTGCGGCTGCTCTGAGTTACTTACATCCTGATCCTGCAAATGTTTAGGAATGCGTTTAACTTTACTACTGTCAGTATTAATGGAGCTGCTCAGAGAACTAAAGGTAAAGAGATGAGACCAATGAGACCCAGAGATTTTGAGACTGAAGTGTTTAGGTGTCTAATTCCCACTCGTCTCAAGATGTTAACTTGAATCTGGCCTCATACGACTTACCAACATTCACAGAGCAAATCTTAAACAGACCCAAAGCAAGGGCACACATTCACATCATTTGCCCTCTGTACCAGTGCAAGGCTATTTCCAAAATGCCCTTTTTTAAAGTCTCCTCATCTTAATATCTGGGTGCGGTGCTTTTGAGTTGCTCAGGGCACGGTGCAGTAATGCCCCTAGTGCCATTTGCTCAGCCCTCCGTGCCCAGAGAGCTGCCGGTTGCCCAGAGGAAATACCCTGGCCGCATTGAGGCAGCAGGCAGGGGGAGAGACTCTTCCTTGCTGCAACCACTGCCTAGACCCTAAATAGCAGTATTTTATAGATCGTTGTGGATTAACAGAGTGGAGACATTGCTTTACCTTCTCCTCTTCCCGTTCCCCCCTCTCCCTTCTGGTGAGACAGAAGGCTGAAGTCCCCCTCCCCACCGCCTTCTCCCCCTGTTTGCTCCCTCCCTTCTCTCACTTTTTTAAAAATACAGTTTTCTTTCAAGTCCTCTACAGTTACAGTGTTTCGGCCATCAAAGTCCCCTCCCAGCCATTTTCATTTACCTTGTGACTCTGACCCTTTGTGAGGCTGAGGATTTTCAGAGTAAACCGATCCCCGAGGTCCCCAAGGATGTTATTCTCATTTATTCACTCAGCCCTTTGAATGGAGCAGGCTGGGGTTGGCAGCGGTTCAGCAGCCTTGCATTCAGAGAGCACACAATCCTTTTTCTTTCAGGGGCCTTTCAAAATAAGGCCCGAGGTTTGCCGAGGAGCTGGAAGGGCTGTCAGTCATACTGCAAGTGACGTTTCACTCCCGGCCGCCACCGAAAGCGATGAGCAGAGGAGGGGTAAGAGCAAGGAGCAGGCAGTAACTGCAAAGGGCCATCTCCCGGGGCCGTGCCTTCTTTGCCAGTGTGGCATGCTCTGGGGAAGTCCACATCCACTGCCATCTAGCCCCCACCAACCTGGCAAGGACCCCGAGCCCCAGGACTGAGGGCAGAGCATGGTCCCTTCTTGCCCCTACGGGAACAGCTGGAAAATGGACACCCCCTTTCTTCAGGTGCGTGGTGGGCTGAGGGAGCACCTCTAGTGCCATCTGCGTGTCCACCAGCAGTCATTACCTCTGACAGCTGGCCCTCCTTTGCAGGAGGGAAAAGGTCCCTCCTTTGCATTTTCATTGTAAAATGTTTGGGAAAGGTCCCCTGGGACTGATAAGACAGAGACACGTCTGTGAGTGTCCCAGAGGGAGGGAAGGCTGTAGGAAAAGGCTCATGGTTATGTACCACTGTACCTGCCAACTGGTGTGTCACAAAAGGCTAAAATTACCAGCCCGTCCATTATCTGATTAAAGAGAGCCTTTCATTTGAGATTAAAAAAAAGAAAAAAGAAAAGAAAAAAAGAAAAAGAAAAAGAAAAAGGAAAGAAAAAGAAAATCCTGGCTGAAAGCAATACCTCTACTAGGTTACCAAACTTACTAGACATTGCGTTCTTCGCTTTTTACTTTTGGCAGTGATGAACAGCAAAGTTAAAAAAATCAAGAAACATGGGGAGAATAAACATTTTTCTTTAATCAAACATTTTTCTCCATTTCTTTCCTCTAACACAACATGATCTCATTTATCTCCCTTTTCACAAAAAGGCCGTATTTTTTAAAAGAACGAACGACTGCCCATTTTACATATTTCCATTTTTGTTCAACTGATTAAATAAGGAACCTTCTCCGGGAAAGCTATTCGGGTTTCATTAGTTTACAGTTGCCTTGGAATCCCTTTGAATTACAGCGAGCATAAATTATCATTCTGTCAGCTAACATCAGAAATACCTCTTTAAGGCTCCTGGACTCAACAACGGCTGCTAAGGTTTGGGAATAAATGTACGATGTGCCGGGGCTTCACCAGCTGGTTAATGACCTGCCGCAGTAGTTATAGGGCCCAAGACGAAGCTGAGGAAGATTAACTAATCTGGCCAGTTACTAGCGTGCTGGCTCTGAGCGCCGAGCAGCGTTGAGTGCGTGATTGTAAACTTTATTGTCTGACCTCTGCTGAATTAGGAGCTGGGGTTTGGGGGGGGTTAATGTTTTATTAATAACGTTTCCAGTGTTTATCCTTTCCTGTTTGAGTAACTGAAAAGGTAATTTCCAAACACAGGAGTCAGCAAAGCTGCGTTTCTTTCAAAAAATGTCATCTTCTCTACACGCAAGTCAAACAAACATGGTTCAAGCTGCAAATTATTCCTACGTTACAACAGGCAAAACTGGGGCCAAATGTAGTTCTTCTTCATTCATGTCTGTTCACATGGTCCGTCCTTCGATTGCTAATCACCAAGCTACAGACGAAATCCTCCACAGAGTAATACCTCTGCAAGTCACTAGCTCCAAAAATCCTCAAGGTTCAATAAAATCTGAAACTCTTCTGGTCTCACCCATCTCCGTTGCGTTTGATTTCCTATCCAGGCAATGTGAAAGAGTAACAGGAAGGGAGAGTGTTCATACAAGATTGGCATGGCTAAGAAAAAAAATAGGTATGTTATTGTAGTTACAGTGCAGCTAAAATGAACTCCCTTTTAACACATCTTAAATCCTTTCACTTTTATGCAACTGTTTACTCTGCTACCCAACCAAGGACATACAGACAGTATCTCTTAAGTATGAAATATTTTTATAATGAAACACTCATCTTCTGGATTTCTTCATATGCAGGAAAAAAGTATGTCTGATGTTAAACATATTTTCCTAGTTGGTTTCTACTTTGGACAGAGGAAAAGAATTGGCAGAAAATATATTACCTTTTTGATGTTTTTCAAACTGCTACAAAGCAATTCAGCCAGACTGGATGAGATCAGGAAATCCTGTCTCCTGTCTCTCCTGTGGTACTGACCGGTACCAGCTTGGGTGGGCACCTGTGGGGTGGCCCACCTAATGGAGAAATTTCCTCCAGTTCCTGGAGTTTGACTGCATAGGTGAAACTTCAAAGTATTTATAAACCTTGCAAAGCTTTTTGATTGAGATTTTATATTTTAACTGGATGTTCCCATTAACTCTAGAAATCTCATTGCTTTTTTTGAATCTGTCTAAACTATTTATCTTATATTAAAGAATTTCATAATCTCCATTAAATATGAAAGTAACTAAACTCATGGTGGAGTGCCTCTAAGTTCAGCTGCCTCCTCACACTGGAAGGATGAGGCTCAAATTTTAAACTCTTTGGTGCCTGCTCTGCTACTGGCAGACACATGCTCTGCACTTCATCCCTAGGGCCTGATGTCATCTTGATGTCCTCTGCAGCCCAACTGGGTTGTACAATGACTTATACAAATTACAAGGAGATACACCCAACGGCACATGTGTCATGGCCAATGGCTGGACCACTCTCCTGGCATATGGAGGACCTGGATTCAAATCTAATCTCCAGAAGCCAAGATCCCATTTGCTTTCACTGTGATGTTCTTTTGTGAAAGGATTGCCCATCTGCTGTATCTCCATTCTTTCTGTGAGAAAGGAGGTGTTTTGGTGTTAATTACACAAGAAGGTTATTTTCCATGCAAACTGAGTGGAGAAATGCACTTAGTTCCCAAGAGCCCCTGCTTGACATTTCCTGCTTGTTAGCCTAAGTGCTTTTCCACTGCAAATGCAGATCTCTGTGAGGTTTATTCTTTACTGCTTTATTCTGCCTCTGTGCTAGTCTCTGGGCTGAGCCTCAAAGTGGACTTTGTTTGACTGGCTATTGCTAAGGTGCTTGAATGCTGCTGTGAAGGACAACAACAGGAACTTGCCAGAATACTGTCCTGCAGTTGGGTGTGTCTGAAAATGACTCTACTGCTAGAAGCAGTATAAAACATTGTAATATCACTAGCTACAGAAAACTTGAGAAACTGCAGGATTTTTTTTCCTTATCCCACCCAGGATGAGTATTATATTTGGGGTCAGAAGCGACTCCAAACGGTGAGGGTCAGAAGTGCTCATATGGATGCAACTAATCCATCTCTTTTCTCCTAACCTGGAAAGGGGTGCACCGCCCATCTAATTTTCACAGTTTTCTCTGTGTTAAGAAATGACTGTCAGAGAGATATTAGTTTGCCGTTCCGTATTAGTTTGCCTTAAAGCATAAAGCTGTCTTGTTACTGCATGGACGCAGACATGCTTTTCAAGTCCCTAAACCAGCGTCTGGGAGGGATTACCCTGTAGTGTAATGAGAATAGTGAGTTGCAGGGTTTTGTGATCTTGGGCGTTTAAGGGGAAGGGCAAGGGGTGTTTGCATGGTGGGAAAGAAGAGCAAAGGAGGGAGAATATGAGAGGATCACAGCCACGCTGGGGAGAGGTGAAACATGTTGTTCTCTGCTGCTGCTGGGAAAGCAAAAGAAACTCTAGGGGAGTGGGAAGGAGCATGTGAGCCCTTGGGAGAGGAACCAGAGCGAGCTTGGGGATCGAAGGGAGCTGCATGCAATGGAGATGAGGAGTGGGAGCGGACAGTTACATAGTCTGACAGTCAGAGATGTGCTATGGGCAGGGGACAGCTCTAGGGTAGATGAAAAGAAAGTGAGGGGATACAAGCAGGGCAATGGGAGCACCAGCACATCCTTCCCCTTCCCATCCCTCATACACGTCACCAGAGAGAGGCATGGTAATGGCACCTGTGGACTTGGAGATAGTAACATATTTATCTAACAAGTGGAAAATGGGGCTGAGACAGTAAAAAGACACCCTGCCTTTCCCTGTCATGCCTACATTAAGCCCTGCTCCTCTTCTGCCTCATCTTGATTTTTTTTCCCAGTCTGCCCCTTTAAATACTGCTCTCAGAACCATGTCTGAAGCTGAACCGGTTGTAGGGAACTGAGACAGCCAACCATAGAGATGTTATAAAATCCCCTCAGTGCCAATTTATTAATGCTAATGAGACTTGTGTATGCTCAGAATAGATGTATTGCTACAAGGGAGGCCTTCATGCAGCCAGAATCAGTCCTCGTGGCTCCACTGAGATGTAATCTACCAGTAAAAGCACTGCTTGAACAAACGTTTTTATTGTAGGACAGGTTTTCCCCCCCTCCCATACAGCAGCCCAAAAAGCAGCACTCTCCATCCAGACACCCATGGGCAGACCATCAGCTACTTGGCAGTATTTGGAGTCATTGTTTTCTAAAACAAAACCCAGCCTCGCTTGTGATGCAATATGGCCGAGGTGTGACATGCAGCATCCCTAGACATGTCGCCATGCCGAGCTGGTGCGTGCCATAGGATGCTCGGCCACCTCCTGCAGCCCGGCTGGCGCGGTACGGTGTGTGCCAATGAGGTTGTCAAGCATGGGAGGGGGGTCTCGCAGCTGGGCAGAGATTTGGAGCAGTGCTGTGGGTCATTTCACAGAGCAGCGAGGCCTCTTGACTCTTTCAGCTACAATAGGACCTCCAAAGCAGCCTAGGATCAAGAGAAAGCGGCGGTGGCAGTGAGCTGTGTACATCCCGTCCCTCTCATGGCTGCGCAGGTGAACAAAGAGTTGGCTCCAACCCAAAGCAGCTCCCCAGGAGCTTTGGTTTATAAATGAAAATGACTTTAAACTTCCATGCCAGTAATCCCTTCTATTCCCCACCACATCTTAGAACCACGAGTTAGAGGCAAAAGCAAAACTGAAGCTCACTGAGAGAAAAAAAATGTCCTGGGAGAGGCCAGCCAGCTTATAGACTTAAAGAGTCTTGTGCACAGGAGTGTATATTCAATTTTTCAAACCCCCATGAAAAAAAGCCAGGCTTTATTAAAAGCTGATTCCTTACAGAAGAAAACACTACCCAACAACCCTGATCCTCTGGTCATGTTTTTAGTGACTCCCTGAGCTAAGCAGAGGTAGGAAGTTGTGGAGCCACTGCTGTTCTGCTCCAGAGACAGACATCTGCTCTGGAGATGGACATCTGTGCTCACAAACTGGGCTGTAGGATCAGGGCCTCTCTCCTTAGTGTCTCAGCTCTTCCCACACACAGTGGATTTTTTGCAGTTTCAGTCCAAGCACTTTGATGTTTTCTCATAGATCCCTTGAGTTTAAGACTAAAAGGGGTCATTAGATACTACTTGACTTCTTGCCTAAAGACGGCCTCAAAATATTACTGCCTACCTCTGACCTGAACTCAGTAACATGCGTATGACTATCATACATCTCCCAGAAAGAAATCCAGGCTTAATCCGAAGTTGGCGAGGTAGCAAACTCTTCTTACCCTTAAGAGCTTGTTTCAGTGATCGATTTCCACCTACCCTGAAGATCCCCTCTTGTTTCTACGCTGGATTCATTTGGCTGCAGCCTCTCCCCATTCAGGTGCTCCAGAGCATCCTGAGGCTCAGCCCTGTGCACCTGCGGGCAGCCAGTGCTGTCCGAGGGACTGGAAGGGCCCGCGCAGAGCTGGTGTGGCGTGCAAGCAACAAGCTGAACTGTGCCCCTGCCAGCCATGTCCCTGTTGCTGTGACATTTGCCTGGAAAGCACGGGCCTTTCAAGGCATATGGCTTGTAAAGCCACTTGCAAGTTCATGTGATGACTTACCTCAGTGTAATGCACTGCGTTTTGTACAACCTTACAAAAATAAGTATCTTAACAATGTCACCATCCGCTTGTTCTCAGCCCTGTGTGTGCCTGGATGGGTACAGACGCACAGGCAAGGAGAGGTTTCTGAGTAGAAATATGTGTTTTCTTAGGCAAACTACTGTAATTGGAAATGGCTGACAAGCCTCTCTTTGGTCTGAAATAGAAGTAGCAAGCTTTAAAATTAAATACAAGTTGAGAACAATTATCCTGAGCGCAGCAGGAGTTCAGAGGTCCTTATACATGTGGGAAGGGCGCTTTTTCATATGATTTTTTTTTTAAATATGGGAAAAATATGCAGCAAAGTAGAATTATGTTACTATAGCCCTCCCCAGTAGACTTGCAAAGCCAGAAACCAGGAAAGCCTCTACCTTCAATGCAATCCTACAGCCGGCCGTGCAGCTGGGATTTGTCATAATGTCAAACAAAATGTAACCGCACGCTTTTCAAATGCATTCCAGGGGGACCTTCAGCTCTCAGTGGCACAGCCACATCCAAAGGGGGTGGTTTGCAGGGGAAATAGCTGACGGGCTTTGACTGGGGCACAATGCTGCAGAGCTGATGTGCCATACTGCTACAGGCATCTGTCATGTAACATACTGGTATAGGATTAGAGTTAATATGTTTCCTCTCTCTACATTTCTTCTAGAGCAGGATCATGAGCAAAGCAGAGGAGATGACAGAGAAAGGGAAGTTTTGGGAGGGCTCAATAGGCAGAAGGGTGGGGGTTCACGGTGGTAAGGCAAGCTTTCAGTGCTGCTTGAGAAAATCCTGCCCGCAAGAGCCAATGCTGCAAGACCATGTGCCTGTGAGGAACTTGGCACATGCAAATAAGCCCACTGAATTCAGTTATTTTCAGTCATAAATGTGTGTAAGATTGGAGTCACGGTAACCAGTACCATAGTAAGGAGATTGATCATTATGATTTAAGGTATCTTATGTTAACCAGGTAAAATAAATACCAATAATCAAATATTCACACCAAGAACATTTAAACAGCACTTTTGTAGTCTTTATTCAGCAGAAAAAGTCAAAGGTAAATTAAGATACTGATAAAAATAAGACAATGTTAGAAGCTCTGCTTTCCTGACAAAATCAGAACTGAGAATCTTTAATTCTCTGAGGGTTCTATTTGTTTTTTTATTTTTATTTTACCTAACCTCCCCCAGCTGCCACAATTCATGACATGCTTAACAGAAATTCAAGTGTAACTGAAGACCCAGCCAAATTTCTGCCTGCTGGTCTCACTGTCAGTATGTCATGTTTCACTTAATTTTTATCTGATGCAACCAGTGGAATAGACAAAGGAAATCTCTAGCACAGAAGTTCTCTGCTGGGAAGTAGCAAACTGCTTTTTTTCAGAAGAGACTGACACAAACTGTAGATAAACGAAAGAGGAATATTATCATGTTAATTCATCCTAACAGAATCCAATGAATTTTCCTTCTAGATATTTTTTTTTTTCTTTTTGCATGCAGCAGACCAAGGATTTATCTACAGAGAAACCAGACTTCTGATATTATCTTAACCTGCTGTGACTGCGGCTGTACAGGGGGTTTATAATCCAAGGTGGCAGTACAAAACACAGCTGAAAATGCCCACTGATTCTCTGTGAGTTCTTATCGTGCAGCAGAGATAAAGCAACTCCACCAGCCATGGAAAAACCTGAGACAACAGCAATAACAAGCGGCTCCCTCCCTTGTTTTTCTTCATTGTTTTGCATTCGTTTAACCCAGCTCGCAGAAATAACCTAAACTCCAGTACAGCTCTACAAAAGTTGCATTAGCAGACCAAGTTAGGGCTGATCTGCTGAGGTCCATCATAACCTCTGATGATAGCCTCCAAATGATAATCTCCAAACTTGGCTTCACTGCCATAAAGCTGCATGTGAACTTCATACCTCATTAACATTTGTCTTCTGTGGATTAATACTAGAAATGGGGCTGGACTCAAGAGCTGACCTATTCCCCCTTTCCTTGATTATTAGGGAAACTAAGGTCTGAACTTAGAATTTGTTCCCTTGACTGAATCAAAGCCATTGAACAGCACCAGCTTGTGAAGTTTGGATATGGATCAAGACTTTGTGGCTCGGGCTCTTTCCCCAAAAAATGGGGTGCGAAGTAACTTTGCACAAACCTCCCTTTTCTCTTATCCATTACAACAAAATACACTTGAGCAATCAAAAATAATTTTATAATTGAACTTTGATTATACAGGTATTCTCATAAATCATAAATCAGTGAACATGATCAACATTATTTTAGTTTACAAGGGATGTGTGCATTTTCACGCCATTTGATGAATCCATTACTCTGCTGAAAAACAGGAATATGTTTTTTTTAATTCTATATGTACTTCTCATTACCAAGGCTTTTTCTACCTTTGAGAAGGTGGAATCAGTACTCACAAAGTCATGTCCTTAAATGTCCTCTACTTTACACTGCACAGATATGCAAGGACTCCTTGTGGGGCCACTTCAGTGTAAAGCAGCCAAGATGCTGTTGTGTCCCAGCCCCTATTGCACCTGCTTCAGGAGGGTGCCTTGAAATAACCAAGGGCTAGAGAGGTGACATTCAATCTGGGCTCCGTTTCACTGTATCTTAAACCCTGATCAAAGTTCAGCTTTTAAAGCCAGTGAGAATAGCTGGTTCCAGCCATGACACTAAACCAGATGTGATTATGACTTCCTAAGATGTATGATGTGCAAGGTTTTAGTGCAGTGTTTGAAGGGGCTTTTAACAGAAGAAGGAAGGTAGAAGCCAGGAACATGTTATAACGAACACAAAAAATAGGTGAATCACTCTTAGGCAGTAGGAGAGAAAATAAGCTCCGTAGCAAGCAAGTCTGGATCACTCCTCTTTATGTAGAGAGGGAGCATGAAAGCAGGTGGTTTGGGTTGTTCCACCATTAATAGCAGTAGCAGGAAAGATGTGACTAAAATCTTCCCAACTCCATAAGCTGCCTGAAAAATGGAGTGACTAAGGGGGATCATCACTGTCAAACACAATCCCAAACAGGTAGGGACAAAGTTGGCACTAGCTGCTCAGACACACGCACATGCATGCATGCTCTGCCTTCATCTCCCTCGGGAAGGAAGAAGCCAGTCTCCCAGTTGGGGCTGCTAAAAGGTGATGGGTGCTCAGAGCTGCCAGGAGCCCAGGGAGATCCTGTGCCAAGCCTAAGACAGAAATCACCAGGCTGTGGCAAGGTATCTTTCCTGGTGAGCAGTAGCTGAAGTCCCTCTGACAAGTAGCATCCAGTGCAGAGAGCGCCAGAGATGCACAACTTGCCGCAAGCTCCTGTTATGGTACATAATGGAGGTGATGTATTGATACAAGTTTCTGAAAGAAGGGGCAGTGCATGCAGTGGAATCAAAATCTGAATTGTTATCTCTTGGATCGATCATTCCCCCATGGTTACAAGCCAGTACAAGGTAGGACAATACATGAAACCAAAGGTTTGACCCCATGAGGTGTTAAACTCCTTTGGGGCTCTTTCAGTCCTGTCCCTCCTGCAGTTTCTGGGTACAATCTTTGCCTTTCCTCCTAAGCTGCCATGCTGGTCTTGATCCTTAGGGGGCTGCCAGGCTCCACTGCAGAGCCAGCTTGAGCTCTATGGTGATGCACTGATTTTTAGTATAACTAAAAATCGGTCATTTACTTTGGAAAGGAAAATCTTTTGGAATAAAATATGTAACACCAGCACTAAACATTAAATACTGCTAATACAGTGACACTTACCTTAGATAACCAGCCAAAGGACTGACAGAAAGCTCTGCTGCTTGGTAGAAGAGGTCTCCTGGTATTCAACAGAGCTGAGTGAATAACTGAATTTTTGTTTGTCTGAAGTCCTAAATTAAACACTGCAGAAAAGGGGAGGAGAGTAAGAAAAGGCAGTATTTTTCTCCAAATGAAATTAATTTTTGGGAGGTTCTTGCTAGACTGAAAAACCCAAAGTATTTCCATTCCAGTTCAGACCTTTTGAACAGAAACAGGGCAATTGAAATAAAGGGCAACATTTTGGCACCATGCATAAATGTACTATTTTTTTACTCAACAGCATAGAGATGAAGGCAGCAGGTTCCAACCTAGAGTATATTAAGAAAGCTTATACATGAGGTTGGAAGCCCTCAGAAATGGGGTGCCAAGGGAAAAAGGTGAGAGCTCTTGTCTCCAGGGCACTCACTGTGGGCTTCTTGGCTCAATTCCTGCCTTTCCCTAATGGAATGGGAACCAGCATCTCCCACCCCACCTCCCCGAGCGTGTAGGCGTCGGGTGGGGTATGGAGCTCTCCATTGCTAAGGGAAGCTTCCCCAAAAATCACCACCTCTCCAACCGTCGGTACCACGAAGCTGGATACCAAAGGACTTCTTTGAACAAAATTGTTTAGCAAACACAGATTAATGGCAACAGAGTAACTGGAACACCCTTTTCTGGTAAACAATTTATTGCTAATAAAAGCAGTCCCTGCCTGAGATGGCAGAAACTCCAAAGGTGTTGTCAGACAGTCTCTTCAGGTACCATCAAGTACAAATATGATTATACACCACACATCTATTGCAAATGGTACTAACTCCAGTGTATTTAGCGCATCTCAGAAGACCCGAGGAATTACTTTTGGAGACAGCTGCCGAGGCATGCATGGAACCACTCGCCTCAAGGTAGATCCGTTCACCTGTGCTCTCCTTCATGCTCTGTCTAACCAGCCCATGCAGCACCATACTCTCCAGGCTCCTCCTCTTCTCCAGTCTCCTCTGCTCCTTGCTTAGTAGCAACGTGACATGAGAAAACTGTTTAAAAAGCCAGTGTCAAGGAGGAAATGTTATTTTGCTGGTTGTTTCCAGGCATAAGATATCATGACTGTGTACATAATAACTAGAAGGTGGTACAGCAGTAAAAAGATTTAAATTTGTCTTTTGATTTGATCTCACTGGGAGAGTTATTAAGAGTATGAGCTAGTGGGGTTGTTGCTTGTGCTGTGTAGAGATCAGCCAACTAGGCAGTGAATAGAGGCAAGTAGCTTTTTTTGTATTGGCAGCAAATGAAACGGTGGCTCCATTTTGATTACAGGGATGTAAAAAATCTTTAGTATGGCACATTTGATTTGTAGGGAATGAAAAACAAAATAACCCCAATATTAAAATTAAGCAAGTTATTTTATTTGGACAGGAGTTAAATTCAGCGTGGAAATGCTTCCCATAATATAGCAAAATATAAAAGGAGTTTTATACAGCAGCATACCTTTTATATGTATACACACGTACACACACCCACAAACACACATGAAGATGTATATGTGTGTGTATGTATGTGACAGCAGAAATATATAAAAATGAAGCCAACATTGAATTCTTGCTAGACCCTAACAAATGCACTTTAGTACGAATATAATTGCATCTACACTGGACAGCTTCAAACACAAAATCTGTGTTCTAACGTGGATCTCTATTCTTGCCAATTAAAATGGGAAATCTTCTTTTGAAGAGTATCCATTTACATCCTGAGTTGCTTAGCTACAGAACAGAAGGGTACTGTTATGCACATCTTGTTTTCAGAGGCCACATCTCTGCATTCAAGGACACCAGCACATACTGGTTTAGTTGTTGCCTTTGAGAGCAAGTCTTTTACTGAAGCCCTTGAAATTCCGGCCCAGCAATGCAAATTTTGCTATTAAAAAAAAGAAAGAAAGAAAGAAAGAAAGAAAGAAAGAAAGAAAGAAAGAAAGAAAGAAAAGGCAAGATTTTGTTCATAATTTGTAACATATTGATTATGACCTCATTTAATCCTTGCAAAATGTAAAGACAGGAACCTGCAAGTGTCTTTTGCCATGATTTTTTTTCCTACACAGGCTGGCAAAGTGTTCTGCCACAGTGGTCCTTTCATCTCCTCAGGGCACTTCTGCAACGGTTCCCTCCTACAGAATGGTTGACCCAGTGGACCCAGTGGACTGCAACCCTCTTGCTAGCTCTTCTGAGGGGAACCAGAAATGCACACCTACCTATCAGCATCTCTGCTAGCAGCCCCATAGGAGAAAAACATGAGATACCTATGGTTTTGACAGTAATGCGCGGACATCCCTCTGCTACAGTCCTTACAGACTGCATTATTCAGAGCCACAACGATCTATGGGGCTTTTCCAGTTTTCACGCATAACCTACAGGAGATATGTCTACAGAGATGAGGACGAGCAGATTTCGCTCTAAGACAGTAGCATCGACTTAATTTAGACGCTGTGGCAACATGGTAGTGTGTGATTCCCTTTTTCTCTGCTGCTTGCAATAAGGCTGCCGTATAATGTCTAGACTAGAGCAAGCCTGTACACCAGCTTGGAGGGAGGCAAAGTCAGCTTGGCCCTCTATGATACAATAATAGGTTGCGGGTACCAAATCCATGGTCCCTGGATATCATGTAACAGGGCTGCCTGAACTGTGGTCCAGGCACCACTGATGGCTGCAGAATATCATCAAGGGTGATGGTCACAGCATTGTGTGTCAAGGTGCTGCATTAACCTCTGTGTTTCCAGCTGCTAAACAGCAGGAGAAATCTGCTAAATGCTAAGAGATTTCTTTGTGCTGCATTTTCACTTGCTTTACTTGCTATAGAAGCAGTAGGTGATGAAAAGGACAGGATGAAAAGTGATGTGTATGGCTGTGAAAGAGAGAGAAAAATACAGCTGGGCATCTCTAACGAGATGCAGTCCAGTTTATGAAAAAAAAATATTAAAAAAATGGTTAGGCTGAGCGCCCTAGTGCAGCACAGGCCCAGATTCTTTGCAAACAGGAACTAATTGCTAAAAGCTCTCCAGAGGATTTTTTTTTTCATTCCTTTCAGTTAGCATTGGCAAAGAGTAAGAAATTTCATCAAGAGGAATGATCTCTTATAAGTCCTTCTTTCTTAAATTTTTTTTCCCTCTTTACTGATGTGAGGATTGGCACCAATTTAAGCGACTTCTTTCATCTCTGAACATGGACATTCTTAAATTGGTTTAACAATTTAATCCATTTAGCTGAAGTCCAATCCAGTCAAATCCATTCAAGAATTGCATGGAACAGACCCTCAGTGTTTTGCCCAAACCGCTGCTCCCTTAGCAAGAAGAGTAAGACCGGCAACTTCAGTCAATGAGCTCATGTTGCTCCTTCTTCTGGTAACCCACCCTGTCACCCTCGGCTGACTCCTGGAAGACTTAGGGTGCCTTGTAAATGGGCTTCCAGTGAGAGAGAAATCAGCGTCTCTGAGGCTGACTGTGGCTCTACAGGTATGCCAGCTTTATTTATACCTACATGAAAGCTTTTAAAAAAGAGGCAGTCGCATATGGCCTCTGCAATATCTCTGTAGCTTAGGGTCTAAACCAGCACAGCAACACCTATGTGTCAGAAAGTAAACCTCCTTCAGAGCTGCCATGAAATATCATCAATATTGCAGGCAGTGATCTGCCTGCTGGGTTTTTTTTCCAAGGGATTTTTCAAGTAGTAGCAAAGATTAGTATCAACCTAGTATTTTGCCACAGGCATTTGCTCCTAACTGAAGAAAAGGATGGCAAGTCATCTGGCCCCTCCTGCCACATCACACAGTTCAGGGCTGGAAGGGTTAATTGTTTTGCTATACCTGTGTTATAAGGAAGCTAATGACCGAGAAGAGAATTGACAGTTCTGCTAACATTTTGCCCAGTTGGCCGGCGGCACTCTGGGAGCTTTGCTGGGCGCTGGGGCATGCGGGAAAGCCCGTTGTCACGGCAGAGCGCGGGACCAAGCTGACCCATCGGCTCTTCCCGTCTGCCCGTTCCAGTCTGCAGCCTGCAAATTACAGGCGGCGCTCCCGCTGTAAAACACACACGCTCCCGTCCCCCAAGCTCGTTATGTTATTTTTATATTCATGAAAACATTAAAGTCAGGGTAAAAGGGACAAATAGTCCAGATTTGAAGATTTTCCAGCTAGACCAAAAAATGCTGCATGGCATGTGTGTTTAGCATTAGGAGGAAAATAAATGTGCTGTTTTCAAATTTTTGCTTCAGGGTCAGCCAACATCAGTCTACCATGTAACAGCTTTGAGGGGGGAAAAAAAGCTTCACTTAAGGATATATCTGCCAGAGTAAACAGTGCCTCAAACCAGGGAAATCTAAAGCACATGCCTTATTGTCAAGTTTGGTTTAACTTGTTTTACAAATCAAAACAGCAGCTCAGTTTTTAAAACCTATTTTTAAGTCCACTAGTGTTTTATCAAGGAGGTTAAAGACCTACATTAGTGTTTCAGTCCCTGCATTTCAAATCAAATATGATTTACCAATTTCTTTTCAGTGAATTAATGTCGTATCCCATTCTTACATGTAGTTCTTCCTACCTCTTCATCACGTCTCATAAATCAGAGGGTAAGACTCCACATTTTAACTGTCCTGATATACCCCGTGATCTGTGGACAGTCTTTATGTACCCTCTGGCACTTCTTGTGAAACATGCTATTGCTCCCCGTAGGGTGAGAGCAACTCGTCCCCGGTACATGCTGGAAGCACGCAAAATTTTGTTCTCCTCTGTGTGAAGAGGAGTGCTCAGAATTTACTTCTCCTTAGGAAACAAAGTGCATACCAAAAAAGAAACCTCCTGCACTTAGGATACGCGCAGACAATTCTTCTGATTAATGTGGGAGTTTTTGCATGCATATCTGAGGGAAGAATTTGGCTCTTCACTGTTTAAATAAAACACTGAAGAGTATTTAAGGAGCAAAACCAAGTCTGGAATGTTTTGAAGACATTTCCAAGAAACTTTAAGAAAGGAAAAAGTCTTTGCCAAACATAGGCAAACCTCATCAAACCCTATAGCTTTCTTTCAACTTTTATTGTTTCTGTTTCCCCACAAACCAAGCCTCAGCAGGTAATTCTGCTTGCTTGACTGTGGCTGAAGTTCCATGATTATTTTATTCCAGAAGTCTGAGATGTGTTGAAAGGGGGCGGGTGGGCTTGTCCCTTCCCCCTTCTTCACCTACCCAAAGCTACTTGGGCCCTTGAGGCTGTATGTAATTTGTTTGGTTCTGCAGGGAGCCGGATCAAGGAACTGATCCAGCTGAAAATCAGCTTTCCCTCACGCAGACCTTCATTGCTCCTTGTGCCTCCAGCACTTCACGGCTGGATGAGCAGCAATGTAAGCACAAGGAAAGGATGGGGATATGCAGCCGGATGAACAACAGAGAGGAAGAACTGAGGTCTTCATCACAGCCCCGACACAACACTGGCTGAAGCAAACATACAACTGTGACCTGCATCTAAGGGTGGTGTCGCTCAAGAGCTGTTCCAAGATGAGTGGTGATTAAACACTCTGCATGTCTCCATTGAACATAACGAAGATCCTTTCTTAAAAAGACTTTAGAAATTTTAAGTTTAAACATTCCATTTCTCAGATGTCAACAACAAACATTTCCATCAGAAGGGAAGATCTGTTTCCCTAAGACTGTATACAGCATGCAAAACTGTTTCAATATGTGGCGTATAACCATGCACAATGATGCATGATAAATAAGGGGAAACCTAAGTGGAAAGACATTCCTATTTATTACTGTCTGCGCTGTTGCATCAGCTATGTGCAACATTGCTTAGCATATCTATTGTGAAACACTGGTTTGGTGACATTAGATAAAATTTTCTCATCTTTACTGTCAATTTTTGCATTTGTTGATTTTATATGAGTAAAATAAGCATAGTTACCAGGGAGTCTACCTCCCTATCACTCTGACTTTTGGGCTCCTGGTGGAGGACTGAGCAAGATTTGGATGCCACTGTAGCATAATAATTCAATTTTAAAAAATCTCTGGGTACCAAGTATTTACTACAAAATGTGGCCTAGCTTAAGCAAAGGAGATGTCCCATTTTATGTGGGAATCTATTAAAACTGAAGCTGTCTCTCTAGCATATCCAAAGCGTTACTTAATTGACATATGTTCAAAAGGTAAAGAGAGTAAGATGACACTTAATGGTCAAATGTTGAAGTTCATCCAAATCTGTGAGCCGTTACTTACTCCAATAGCACTGGTTATGTGTGTGTAGCTGCTCACCAATATCAATGTGCATCCAATAGACAGCATATCTTTCAATAAAGCTGCAGTAGATTCAGTCATTCATGTGTGAAGCTGGAGCAAGATCAGAATCTGGCTTCAGCTGGTATGTTAGCAAGAGCTGTAGCAGAAGTATTGACTGTAACATGCAGTTGGATTCAATGAACAAAGGAAATAAAGCACACATGATTCCTGCCCAACATTATCCAGATTGTTTTGAGATGGGCTGAAACTTAACTTTTTAGAAGGATCAGCGTTTGAAGTGCTCCTTCCCTCTTGGGCAGCAAAAAGGACTGATTCAGCTTCCAGGCATTCCTGTGAAAATTGCTTAAGTGGCACTTGCTGAGGCCTCCCATGCAGAAACTTGGGAAGCTACATAGCTCCCCAGGAGCGCTTGGGAATGAACAACGCCTCACCAGGCAGGCGCAGGGTTTTTCAACAAAGGGATTTACCCAGATGTGACTTTACAGGAGGGAAAGGGGAGGCAGGGAATGCAATAAAATAGCAGCTTAGAAGGGTGAATGCTCAGCAACAGAGGAGACCATCACCTTCTGGGCAGCTCTCGGCTCAGCGCTCCCGTGGCTGGCTGGCGTGGTTGCCATCACAGGCTTTTCTTACCCCTGCTGATGTCCAGACCAAAGGCGGTGCTAGGGAGAGAAATTCCACTCAGCTCCTCAGGGCAGCACTCGGCAGCCTGTGCCAAGGATGGGGCTGTGCCCTGATCAAAACCCCTCTGAGGTGGCCCAGTTGCCCACTCGCTGTTGCCACTGCTCAGCGTTTGGGTATGTTTGGATGCCCAGCCATGCTGACTGCCTCTGAGAGCTGCCCTGGGAGAGCTTTGGCTCCCTGCAGAGGAATAGCTGACCCTCAGCACTCTCAGAGGACCCTCACCCTCAGAAACGGAGGTCATCCCACAGGACTTCCTTTTTCCCCCTTTCTCCATGTCTTCCGTGCTCTCCAGTTTGGCTCTTGTACCTCAGTCCCACAAGCTGCGTCCCGTCTAAAGTCACCCTCCACCCCATGCATGGGTGACACAGTTGTGGGACACAAGTAGTAATTTTGACCCATTATTTAGAAGGTGGAAAGGGAAAAATTACCTCAGCCTGCATACAAATGGCCCCAGTCTACCCAAGCAGTTCCTTTTATTTACTAAAGGTATTGGCAAAGAGATGCTTTCCCAGCAAGTCTCCATCCATCTAGAGGCCTGGGCTTCTTGTACACCTGGTATCAACAGCAAGTGCCTCGGTTTTTCAAGGTTCCAGGCCATGAGGACCACAAAGAAGTAGAAATTACTTTCAGGGGAGTCTCAGCTGTGTCTGTCCAAGAACAACAAAAATCAGGTGTGGATCAGATCAGTCATATACGTCCCTATTGGGTGTTGTCCTATGGAAACAGCTTATCCAAATCTACTCGTTGACTGCAGTCTTCTTCTGTCATGTTTGTGGAGGACACTGGGGCGGACTTGGACAAATGTCTCACAGCAGTGCCGTGTGGAATAGGATAGTTGAGAAACCATCCTGCTTGGATCACTGTGTAGAAAGCCTTTGTTGCCAAGAGCCAACATCTTTCATTTTGCTTCAGGCTCAAATTTAGTATGCAGACGTTCAGCTCAGAGGAAACCTTTTTACAGCAGCTGGCCATTTTAATTATAGAAAGAATATAAACAATAAATTTCTAATATTAGATACATTTCTCACAGTCCTTGTTACTGAAAATAATGTCTTAGGGCCATATCCAAGGCCCACTGAATCAGTGGAAAGCATCCCACTGACCTCATTGTGATTGGATCGGGGCCTTAGTTGCTTAAAATAAAAATTTACAAGGTGCAGGCTAATCCTATTCCACATATTTTTAGCAAAATGGCTGAAAGTTTTTTTTCCCCCTATTAAGATCCATCAGAAACCAAGACACAGCCACAATAACCTCTTGGCACCAAACATTTTATAAGGAATTTAAATATAAATGGGGACACGGGAGGGTGAGACTGTTTTACACCTGGACTTCAAAATGGCTGGCTCCGAGCGCAGGTCCCGGGAGCAGCAGCGAGGGCCCATCGCAACCGGCAGCACTCCGTTCGCTCCGCAGTGCCCTGCGAGCAAGGGCTGGGCAGCCTTTCCCTGCAAAACAAGCAGCAAGCCAAGCACAAAGCTGCAGGCAGCGCCGGCCGCTCCAGAGCGCTTACCGAATTCCACCAATATTTCATTTATTTAATTTTTCATATGTAGCCAGGATCTCGACGGCTATAAGGAGCTCGAGCTACCAAAACACTGCGTGACAAGCTGTGCCTGCGGTATGTCCAGCCACACCAAGCCCAGAAAGCAGTAAAGCACTCCTAAGAACGTCTGATTTTGCGATTTTTCCAGCCTGTCTTCGAAGCCCATAAGGTTTCAGATAAGCCTTAGATAAGCAAATGAATGAGGGGAGGGGGGGGTTATCCAAACAAAAACATCAACCTGCTGCCTTTATTCTACCCCCAGCAGCTGGTGCAAACTGAAAAGGAAACATCTTGAAAGGTGCAGGGAGGTTAGGGGCAAGCAGAGTCGCCTGCAAACAGAGGTTACCTCTCCCGCACCCAGAGGAAATCCCCATCCTCCGCGCTGCATGAGCAGCATGGCCATCAGTCAGAGACTTTCCCTGCACTAATATCTACAGCATGACAAAAGGTGTCATTGTTAGAAGATGTAAAAACTATAGGGGAAAGAGGAGAGAAAGCAGACTGCATAAAAAAAAAAAAAACAAAAGCACAAAAGTGAAAAAATATAGGTGACACAAACAGGAAGGTAACAGTCCCAACACACCCGCTCCTTGGAAGTTATTGCTGTGATATTTCTGAGGTTGCTTTTACTTTTTTCCTCTATGAGCTGCATGTTACCTCTTGTCAATTTTAAGGACCTTGTTTATAGCGGTGTGTAAAGCTTCTACCATCACCCTTCTGGCCGATCTGGTGAGCCCTTTGCACGCCAAAGCAACCTAAAAGCTGTGGCACAAACAGTACCGTGCCCCAAACCAGGACTGATCCAATCAGTGCCATCTGACAAGGGCCTGATACAACACCCTCCAAAATTTGTGGGTTTTCGTGGGATCTGGAAGTGGAGTTCGACAAAAGCACATGCAGCTTGGGTTGCAATTAAAGTGTATTCACGACCTGACACGTTCAAAGAGCGTTTTGACATGTCGATGTGCAGATATGAATGCCATGGGTCAGACGAAAGAGAAGGGGCTAGAAAAACACAAGGAAGACAAAATGTACCCATGACAGCACCATCCAATTTCACCATCAGGAATAATGTATTTATTTTATGCCTGAGCCAAGGTTTAAATTGCCAACAGCTTTGTCATCATACCCTTTCACCCCTGGCTCACTTTTGCATACAGCATATCACAAGACACAACAATTCATTTTCTCCAGTCTTGCTTCCTGTCAAACCCTCCTGCACGTTGCGTAGGGATTTCTTGCCCCATAACTGGGGATTAAATAGCCAAGTGATTCAACAGTGCAGACTAATGCACACTTCGTTTGACATTTCCAGATTGTGTTAGCCCAGTCTTGTCCCCTGCCTCCCGCCTTGGCCCTCTGAACACATGTTCATATTTTAAAATCAGTTTTAAGTTTTAAAAGTATATTTCTCTAAGCTAAAGAAGATCTGAATGGCGGCTTCTAAGCTGCAGGACTCTTCAAAAAGCAAGCAAGTCTGCTCAGGGAGCCCTCCAGGCCTGGGATGTTCATGAGCTTTCTCCTCTGCAGTATCTTCAGGGTTGTCCAGACCCAGCAGAGCTGAACAGAGGTGGGAAGAGCCTATCACTGTAGCTTAGCCTCCCAGACCTTCGTCAGCAGCACCGAGGCAGCCCCTGGAGCTCATCCTGAGATCTGCCTTTCCAAGACAACTTAGGCAAGGAACCATAGGAACAATGCAAGGGCTAGAAAAATATGCTTTAAAATAAGATACACAAAGAACACATTTTATTGTCATCAAAAATAAGGTTAAGGGTGATTCTTGTAAGCTGATGCACCAATGTGACATGTAAAGTATCTATTTTTAGATCAGCTTATCTAATCTCCTGAATATATGTATTGCCAGACTTTACCCAGCTACCCCTCAAATTAACCCTGACTTGTTAGTATTTCCAATCTTATCTGGGTGATCAGTTTGTATTGAACTACTTGGCCAACAAATTTAATTAGATTTATTCTTGATATATACTCGAAGGTTTATTCCATGGTTGTGAATTTGTGGTTTCAGTAGAGCAACTGGTCATTCAAGTTCCACTGCGTTGCCCCAGTTCTTGGACTAGATAACCATTCTTAACCTTTTTTTCAGCGTACTTGAAATCATTTTATTTAGTGAAGAAACATATGTTGTTATGCAAAAGAGACGTCTGCTACTCTGCTAAAACTGACCTTCCAAAAGATTTGTGCAATTACAACTTGTATTTACAGAAAAGTGCACAATAACCAAATGAAGATTCTTGGAAACACAGCCCCAGGAAAGGGTTTCTAGATGTCATTGAAATGTCTATAAATAAGTTATCTCACTACTTACCCTAGTGGTCTAGCAATCCAGACTGCGGCTAGCATTTTATGTTAGTATACCATTTCCACTGGCTTCACAGGGGATGTGACACTGAACCCAAAGCTAAATTTTGCATTTTTGTGTTTGGAATTTGCAGACAGGAGAACAGACAGCTATTTGTAGTGGTACTCCAGTCACTTTTAACAACAATGTGCAGAAAAGTTCAGCCATCCATATTCATCAGCAAGAGGAAACGCCTCGTAAACTCAAAATGCTACACTAAGGACTCTTTCAGTTTTACTTCTTTCTTTATTTCCTTAAAGAGTGCTTTGTTTCCACTGCTGTCTTGTTCCCATTCAACTCTGAGAAATACAACCTGCACGCTTTAGCAGTCTGCCCACCCCCAGATACGCTTACAGCCAAATATTGCTTCCCCTTCACTTTTTAAAACAAACATCCTCTCGCTGCTCGGAAGACCCTACAGAAGCGGCCGGGATACTTTGCAGATATTTGACAGCCGGCACAGCAACGACGTGTTTTTTCGGAGGAAAAACTGCAGAAGGCTGAAGTGTGCTTGACACTGGGGCACCCGGAAGGATAGGGTCTCCCCACCAGTCCCACGGGCCACCCTGGGAGCAGGGTCTCCTGCAGCTGGAGACCCCAGGGCTCCCCTGAGCCCACTCCTAACCAGCCATGAGGGGAGCAGCGGGCAGCGGGGAAGGATGGTCTTCCCAAGGCGCTTTGTTGCTGCAGCCGGTAGCGGTTTCTGCCGGGAAGGGGTGAGGCAGACAGGGCTGACAGCCACCAGGCTGTGGAAAGGCAGTCTGGGCCACCAGGGTTAGGCTCAGGACAAACTAATGAGCTCCTTCCCCCTCTTAAAAATAGCTTGATTTTCTGCTGTTTACTTTCCATGACCACACAAGCTTCTAGTTCTGTGATATAAGGACTTCACACCCTTTTGTCTAGCACGGCAAGCAAAAGCAGCAGCCAGTCCGCTGGTCACCCGCTCATGAAACCCATTCTCCCACACCAGCTTTGTTTTTATGCTTCTTGAGGTCTTTTGGGTTTGCATGTAGCAATCGTCATCTGTATTTGTCATACCAAGGTGCCATTTTTCAGCCCACACATGGCAATTTAATTACCAGCTCTAGAGGTGCTTTAAAATGTAAAGACTAAATATAGAAACAGTAAATATTAAAACCAAACTGTGGGTGACCTCTCCATGAGAGGTTAGCAAACCCTGCCCGTCATCCTAGTCTCTCCAGGTTCAGCTCCTGAGCTACCCAGCTGCAGCGCCCACAAAGGGTGCATTTCTAGAGGCACAAGTTACACCCAAAGGTTTGGCCAAAATGGGCCACCAGAACTTATAAAAGCCATAATTTTATTCAAAGGATGGGATTTCTGCTGTTTGAGCTCTTGAAGCTAAAATTTTCATAAGGACTTCTGTCTCTGAAGTCCTATCTTCAACATCATCTGAAAAATTGAGTCTGAAGATATGCAAGTGCCAAAGCTGCAGGAGTAGTGGAATTTAAAAAGCAACAGTACAGGCTTGATAATGTGGTGCTTTTGAGCACCTGAGACTCTGTTCTTGAGAAAACTAACCAAAACCTTCTTTGTCTTAAAGTTAATGACTTAAATACAATTTTCTATCAGTGCTGCAGAGACAGGTGGATGGGTGGGTTCTCCTTATCCAGGACACCTAAATCATTCAGTTTGGTTGCACCATTGATATAAGTGTTAAGCTGTTATTTTCTAATTTGCCTCCAGGGTCTCCATAACCACCACTCCAAATGACAGGAGGAACAAGCACAAGAATGATAAGCACCTGACACTGTCGGAAACCCCCAGGATCACATAACGGCCATGCTGAGGTACATATCAGATCTCGCAGTGCACATAGCACTTACCACTGTAAATACAACCATTACCTAGGGTCATGCAGCTTTAGAGAAGTAACTAAGTATAGGTGGTAGCTAGCAGTAAACACTGCCTTGTAAATTATGCCTGTTACACGTAAAACTGGATGACGTGAACAGCATTTTTTCTTCCTTACAAACTAAGCGGGAAGCTTTTCCTCCTTTAAATAGTTATTGAAACACTACTAATAATTGAAATCCCCTCTGATCTACTTCTGAAGAGAATATAGTGGTTGAAAAAATCCTTCAATATGAGAATTGGTTCAGGGAAATACCTACTAAGTCTTTAACAGACTAGCTGTTGCCTAGCTTATTGAGATTTAGCAGTAGATTGTCAAAAATTGTCCACTGATGTTTACAAAATGCATACCCATAAGGAAAATATAGTCACAAGTATTCAGAATTTGCAGCAACAATAGAATACCAGGCATTAATTTGCATCTACAGATCAACTAGAGGTTCAAAAGGCAGACATATGTTGGGCAAATAAATAGCACTTCTTCAGTAAATTTTATTTTTATTATTGGAGAAGATCACATTGGATAGTGCATTTTGGATAAGCTTACAAAATATAACATCAGTTAATGCACTGAAGTTTTACTTTCCTATCCCACTCAGACGCAGAGATTCCTTAAGCACAGGTATGATGCTAAGGGTAATGAGCATGGGAGACATTTGCTTGATTTTTCCAGACAGTGCTGTCTGTGTAGGAACAAGGCATAGATAGGGGAAGATACTTCCTTTACTTAGTTTTCTCTGTCTTTGATGATGCCCCAAAAGAAAAAGACATTTATGTTTTCTGAAGCCTGGTCTGAAGTTAAGAATTTTGTTGGGATTTTTTTTGTAAGTTGAGAGGATAAAGTCTGCACACCACTGATTAGGAGAGGCTGTATCTACACTGACCTCTTTGCTGTCCCCTGTGATATGAGGGACCACTGTCCAGATTGGTCACCAGCAGATTATGTACCTGCAGGAACCATCCCCAGATCCATCTAACCCGTAAGTCTTGAGCTTATTTCCTGCGGGAACTGGTGCACAGCCTGATACGATATGTCTCCTGTAGGGATGCAACAGGGTGTTCACACCCAGTCTCAGAGCAAGGAAGTTTAGATACCAGCAAAAGTCCTTCAACAGAAACGTTCACACCAGTATACCCTACAGGTGAGTCCTGTGTCCAGTCGTGGGCTCCCCAGTACAAGAAAGTCATTGACATACTGGAGCAAGGTCAGTGGAGGGCCACCAGGGTGGTCAGGGCTGGAGCCCCTGGTGTGGGAGAAGAGGCAGGGAGCTGGGCTTGTTCAGACTGGAGATGGCCGTGGGGCGTTTACTGCTGGTTTCAGCTACCTAATGGGAGGGTGCAGAGAAGACAGAGCCAGGCTCTTCTCAGAGGTGCACAGCAGTAAGGCAGGGGGCAAACAGCACTTGTCATAATGTGAAAAAAAATCTGATTAGTTATAAGGAAAATATTTTTACCGTGAGGGTGGTCAAAGGCTGAAACAGGGTCCCAGAGAGGGTGTGGGATTTCTGATCCTGTAGATATCAAAACTTGACTGGACAAACTTCCAAGCAACACAAACTAAGTTGGCCCTGCTTTGAGCCAGGGGTCTGGACCAGGTGATCTCTGGAGGTCCTTTCCAACTTAAATTATTCAGTGATTCCGTGAGAATGGGTCTAAGCTATACCAGCAGAGCTGTGCCTCCTCTATTAATTGTCAGCAATTTTAACTGTTACATGAGAGTTTGGAATTAAGTGGATATTTAATCGGCACAGGAAATTAGATTTTCTCCTTTAAATTAAACTGTCATGGTAGGAAGGAACATAAGCAGGGATTGATAGAGCTGCACAGTATGTTGTATAAAATCAACTGCTTTTGTTGCTTTTTCACTTCTGGGTAGGACTTTACCTTCCCAAGTAAAAAAAAAAAAGTATTTTAAAGCAATATAAAAGACAGGTAAGCACTCCTTTTTTGCTTGCTTTTATGCCTCATAGCTCTGCCTTCTTCTAGACATTATTATTGTTTGTATCAATTGGACCTAGGAACTGTTGTCATTGCTCCATTCTCTCAAGCCACTTTGTCTTTTCTTTGTCTTTTCCTTCACTGCCCTGGTTCCTGGCCCTCCCTTTTCCACTCTTTTGCAAATATGAATAGCTGCCTTCAGCTGTACCTGATCTACAGATAACAGAAGAGCCGGAGGCTAATCTGACTTCCTTCATGTCCAAGGAATTAAAGTCATTTTCTATATGAGTAGCTGGAAATAATGGCAGTCACTGTTCAAGACAAGATCACCAGGGCCTGTCCAAAGCCACGCTGCAGGAGGGGGCTGGGACTTGGACTCAAACTTGGGCTCAGGCTTGGAACTAAATCATTATTTGAGAACCAGGAGACTACTTTTTGGCAAACTCACTCGTTTAGAGAGGCTGAAAAGCATTTGTGACAGTCGAACGTTCAGGGTCCAGTAGAAAGACAGTCCTACGAACTGTTTGCAAGGAAACGGTCTGTTGTCATTGGTTTTCCTTATACTCCTCAAAACAAGGTTTCCGTGCATTCCTTGTTAATAAGCTGAATTGCCGCATCAGTTTCCCCTGCTAATGGAAATAGTCTGACAAGCCCATGGGTGTTAGCTAAAACCCCCATCAGCATGGCGACAGCACAAGTAACCAACACAGAAAGCGTGTTTGACCTCTGAGAGAAACCTCTCCTGCAGCCAAAGATAAAAATAGTAAAACATCAGTGCTTAATATTTAGCAGGTATAAATGGGGTAAATCTGAACCTCGGTGTGATATATCTACTCTGAGAGTCTTCTCAATACACTTTTAAACTTCATCACTTCTATGGTTCTTAGACAACTACATTAAGCTGAATGTAAAATTGAAAGTACATAGGCATACACTGGAATAAAAATTTCATTCTTTTAAGAAGCCAGTAAATACAGCCTCACATTAAGGTATGAAAATCATCAAAAAATAGAACCAAGAAATGAAAATTCATCTGTGAGAAATGGTTGGATTACCTTTGATATAACAGTGAAAACAACGACCTGGGCTACAGACATAACCTTAATTCTAACTATGACAAGGTCATTAATAACATCTTGCTTAAAATCAGCTTCATGCAAGGTTCACCTGTGATTTCTCCTCCATGTATAGGCATATACAGAATAAATCTGTGCGGCTTCATTTTTGAAATTGTCTGTGTTCAAGTGAACCCAAGATAAATTTTGCATTTCTTAAGGCACTCAATCATTAAGCTTAATCAATGAACTAATCCAAGATTTATTTTTAAAATCTCAAAACATCAAATGATGCATACAAGTGAAAAGATTCTGAGCACTGAAAAGATATGATTTGTGTACAACATGTTTGAAGGACAAATTCAAATCAGCTTTCATTGTCCTTATCGCTCTCTACAATTACCTGAAAGGAGGTTGTAGAGAGATGGGAACTGACCTCTTCTCCGTAGTGACAAGTGATAGGACGAGAGGTAATGGGTTCAAGTTAAGCCAGGGTAGGTTTAGGTTGGATATTAGGAAAAATTTTTTCACTGAAAGGGTTATTCAACATTGGAATAGGCTGCCCAGGGAGGTGGTGGATTCGTCATCCCTGGAGGTGTTTAAAAAAAGGGTAGACGTGGTACTTGGGGATATGGTTTAGATGTGGTTTTGTCAGGTTAGGTTAATGGTTGGACTAGATGATCTTAAAGGTCCCTTCCAACCTTAACAATTCTATGATTCTATGATTCTATATAATCTGATGCGGAAACAGAAGTTGGTCTTTATTTGCATTAGAACAGGGTAGTGAATTACCATCTGGCTTTTGAGTGGTGAAGAACTGCTGCAAAATGTGAATTCCTAACATGGAGCTGTTGATGACAAAATGCCATCCTCATGTAGTGTATTCAATTTATGTGGCATCTGTAGGTGTTGTACTGGTAATACTGACCTCAAAAGTGCAAAATACTGACAGAGTTTTCAGGAAATAGCAGTGCTTGGGTGGAGTTTCTGACTCAGTCTTGTGATCCAAAGTGATAACAGAGGTTGGTGAAGAAGCTGCAGTGAGGGCACAAGCTTACCAACACCACTCCTTGCTCTGTGAGCAGTGCAGGACAGAGCACAAGAGTCTCTAACAAAACCAGCTGCTTGTGGACCAGGTTCTTAGCAGGTACAAACAACAGCCTCAACACCATACTCTAACTGATTGCCTCCAAAAATGTATCTTGTATTTAGCATTATGATCAGCACTAACTTCAAGGGTGGCAGAGGACAGTGTTGCCACTGCTGCTTTGACCTTTACAACGTGTTCTCCAGCCTGCCGTTCAGCTGTTGTTCCTGTAAGCACCATATGCCAAAGACAAAAGCATACAAAAATGGTTTGCGTTTCTAGCAGAACCGCAGAGGAAGCTCTTCCACTGGCTTTGCAAGTAGGTGTGTTTGGCCATTTTGCTGCAAATTCTTCCTCCTAAGAACTCAACAACAGATTATTTCTTGGTTTAAAGTGGTGAGATAGCTGCTCTTTAACAGGCAATTCTCATTTAGTGGTGTGTATAGAAATAAGGCATTTTTTTAAAGTGAGATTTCTGTAATTTCCTATTAGAAAAAGTTGGGTTCACCAGAATTGGGGAAAAAGTCATCTTTGGCTACTGCAAAGCAGTAGGGTTAATACATGGTACAAAGCTATGTCTCCTCAACTTGGAATTGTAAGGGAGAAGGAGCAAATCTGTAGGAACTGTGGCACCTCAGCTGGATGCAGAATCTTTCTAAAATGCACTATTGCATCGAGTTGAATGAGCAGGGCTTAAATTTGGAAAGCTTTCAAGGAAAACTCAGAGTGACAAATAAATCTGAAGCAAAACTTAATTTCCAGAACAGAAAATTCATCTCAGGAAAAGTCTGTAAGCAAAAGATCCCTGCTTTTACAAAACTCACCCTGTGTGCATGTGTGCATGCATGCGTGCATGTGTGTGGCTCCTGTGGTTACGGTATAGCAGGCCATTGAATTATCAAACCAGTAATTTTGCCATTAGTTTTTCAGTTTGCTTCTCGCATGCATATTCTGTGGTCAAATCCATTAGTAAGTTATAGTGATAAACACCTGGAGTCCATCAAAAACAAAGAGAGTCTTATTCTGTAGGTACAACCAGCCTGGTGAACACACCAAGCAGAGACTAACTGCATAATATAGAACTCAAACAGGAATATGTTTTTTATGATGTGCCAGCATAAGGGAGATCAAAGACTAAAGCCAAATAAATAGCAACTGGGTACCAGCAAAGGAAACATATTCAGACCTTAAAGTAATCAGAAACAAACCCAGTGTATGCCAACACCCTCTGAATTCAGAAGTAACATTTTCCTCCTTTTCATAAAAGGTTCAAGAGCTGGCAGATTTTTCTTTGGTTTTAAATCTACTGTTTTTATGACTGGGAGGGAATTTTCATTTCTCACAGACAATGGAACATGAAGTGCAAGAATCATCCCCTCACCCCATCATCCACTTCTTTCTGGTGGTTTTAGGGAGTTACACCCCCTGCTGCCCTCTGATTGAATTTTCCTTGGCTGCTTTGTGGAATTTGCCAGCTTACATTAACCATATATTGGGCTCGACTCCTTATCTGGAACATCGCCTGGCAAACCTAAACAATCTGTCTGGCACCTGGGGACTGGCAGAGCAAATTTTTCCAGGTGGTAGAAGCAGACACCCAGAATTACTTGCCAACACTATTTTGTGAGACAGTTGGATCAAAAGGAAAAAGCCCAAATGACTAATGTTCAGTGTCATGTTTAGTACCTGCAATGTATCTACATAAACAGTTTTAAATGACTACTAGTGCTAAAAAACACTTGCAGGGTGGGGGGGATGGTGGAGGGGTTGGAGGAGGGGAGCAGGGGGAAGATACAAGGGTGGCAGTGAATTGACAGGCTGAGCCTGGGGGCAAACAGTTACATCTGTGCCTGATTTGTCAGGGATTTACATTAGTGAAACTTTAACTCTGCAGATGATAAGTAAGATTACACTTACAGAACAAGTTTATGCAAATAAAGCTTAGTCTACGGAACACGTGAGTCAAGACACAGTGGATTTGGCAGGTTTCACTGAGGCTGGTGACTGGGTTTAATAAGTTCATTTACATAAAGGATTAGGACATCTGGAAAAGTAGCGTGGCAGTTTACTGAGATATAAATAATGTTAATTGAGAGGTCACAGGTATGCAAAACACTCCATACATGCAAAAGAAAATCGTAGAAAATGAAGGGGCAGACTTGCATCTTGCTCTTGGTTACATCAAGCTAAGCAGTAGGTACTAGCTACCCCATGCCTTTCCAAATACCACTCCTGATTTTAGTCCCCATTACAAAACCCTAAATCATGACACATATGCACATAAAAAATCCCTTTTTCTTAAAACAAACAAACAAACAAAAAAAAAAAAAAAAAAAAAAAAAANACAAAAAAAACCATATCAGCTAGCAACAGGAGACAGAACTCAAAGAACTTGTAGGAAATTACCTACAAAGGGTGATATAAATAAACAGTGGGGTAGATAATTCAGTTTTACCCCAAAAGCCTGATACCCTGTTGTCATGGCAACATCATCTCTTTCCAGCAGCAGAAGTAACACTGAAAAGTATGTTTACAACTTCCTTTACAAATTCTGTAATACATACTTATTAGACTTCTGGATTTGCAAAGTAACATCCTAGTGAACTGGTAAGCATGAGATACCAACAAGAAATACACGACCAAGGAGTTTGTAAGAACTATACTGCATCTCAGGATCAATGTATAGCTTGGTAAGCAATTCCAATTCCTTTTCATTATTTTTAAGAGCATAAAATGGCAGTTTCTCGTCATGAACCAACAGTTCAGCAAAGCACAGGCAAACCTTTTGCAAAGGACTGTAATATCCATATGTTTATATTTCAAGCAGTTTTCAACAAAGATTATTTCAAAACAACTGAAATGTTGCTTGTACAGAGTGAAAAAATAGCTTTTTTTTCCTTTTTGCTTAGTTCTTTCCCTTCCCAACATATTAAGTGCATGCATACAAAAGATTTGTCCACATGCATACTCATGTAGACGCAGCACTGTACTCATGCCACACTGGGATGTACAGTGGAACAACAATGTTAAACTCTTCTGAAGTAACATACTGCTCTCTGACCTGGTTGTGCAAAAGCCTTGTGTGAAGTGACTCGGCTTTAACTCTTACCTAAGATAGAGTGATCTGTGAGAACTGCTGCAAAACACACTGAAGAAATATATATACACAAAGCAAAATATTTCTACCACCTGGCCTTAAAACAGTCAGCTTTGCTCTTGTGCAGTCCAATTATATCATTGCTATATTCAGACAGGGCTGGGAATCTGGTGGAAATATGGGGCAGGAGCAGCTGGGCTCATGTAGTCAGTGGGAATGTTGTAGCTGTACATATTGACCTTATCCAAGCAATTCAATATGTAAAACTAAAAGCCAAGACATATAAGCATGAGGTATGAACGTATCAGCAGCCATGTTCAAAAGGGATTAGCTTTTGGAAGGGCCAGTTCAGCTGTGTGCTGCTCCTGGCATCTGTTAAGAGCAGGGGAAAACACTCTTCATGTCTTGGTCCATGAGCCAGGTATATCACTTCATTCATCCTTGTGGTAGGATGTTGATAACATCTGAAAGCAAACAAAGGTGATGATTTGGGGTGGCTGCTAGTAGGCACTCAAAGTTCTCTTTCCACTTATCATGCTCTGCTTTGGTTGGATCGTTTCCCCAACAGACAAGATTATAACTTGCCTTAGAAAAGTGGCCATGTATGCTCATGATTACAAATCGTGAATGCAGTCCAAATGTAGATGAGGCTACAGCACCCCAAGAAATATAGCCCAGCTAAATTAACACAGGTTGTACGATCTTGATTCTGTTTGTGAACTTCTCACCTAAGGAAACACATGCCTAAGTAATTTCTTTTCCTTCAGTGTTTATGGTAGATAAGTGCCAGCAACATTCAGCTATTCGGTTCTCTCTGTGGCTGGACTAGTTAGTTTTAGTTTCAGCCCATCACTGGCATGGGCTGAGAGGGCAGAGCTTCTAGCTTCTGCTGCTCCTCTTTGGCAATTCAAGCCATTAGCCACTCCTGAGTCAGCTAGCTTTGTAAAGTCAGAGTTCAATTTCATGCTCCTTGAGAAAAATTACAAAAATTATCTTCAATCTGCATCAAATTCCAGTTATTGTCAAGCTATTAAATCTATTTTTAGTCCTTACTGCAGAATATTCATGCCTAAAAGAGTTACTTAAATATACTGCATACTAACTGCTCAGTAGGTTACAAGTAAAATTGCTCTAGAATAGCCCCAGATCCGAGCTCGAGAGGTATTGTTGCAGAGGGCAGAGTAGCTCACACCACCATGAGTCATTCTGGTTAGTGCTGCCTGCTGTACAAACTTTCTCCTTTCCACATCTCATGCAGTTTTTTCCTGAGGACACTTGGTAAAAACAGTCCTATTTCCCTTGGAGTGAAGATACAGTATTTTCCTAATGCAGTATAAAATGTACAGAGAAGCAGCTTATTATTCCCTGTCCCCGACCAAGTTAATTGGATATTAGAATTAGAATCATGTTAAGTAATCTCTGCCAAATCCTATTAGCTCTCTTGCTCTTTTCCAGAGAGCGCTCAACAGTACAAAACTTGTAGAAGAGTTAACAATCATATACCTTATGAATGCAGCTGAAGTATTTTGCTTGTCAAGGTAAAAGAGACCCTCTGGCTTTCCATCTCTCACGCCACAGGGAGAGCTCACTGTTCTCCCATGTCACCCTCGGCAGTAACCAACAACAGCAAACTGGAGATACTAACCTCTGCTGCAGTCATAATTTTCACAGTTATTCATGACCCAGGCTGAGAATTTAAATGCAAAAATATACCAAAATCCAAAGCTACAGTTCCCACAGCAGCTATAACTCAGTCATTGGTATTTGGACATACATTGTGGAGTATAGACCCAGTAATGCAAAACACTAAAGCTAACCCTGGTTATGGTTGGCTGGGGGAACCATAACTCTGAGTTTCCTGACTTTTGTGTTAAGATCTCAACCATAAATATTGCTTTAATGTAGCTTTGTGCAGTGGGTTTACATTGGCATTGGGAGGTGCTCATACGGAAACAGTAGAGAATTAGTGTGGTATGCTTATTAAATGAGTAATGCTTTTAGAATAATTCCTGGGGTGAAATCATGGCCCCAGTGAAGTCAACGGAGACAGGGTTTCAACTCAGAAACATCTTATTTATTTAGGGAAGAAAGCAGCAAATGTCCTAGTGGTTTTGATCTTTATTACAAAGGAAAGAATTTCAGATCAGTTCACTCCCTCCAAATCAGGGCTCTAAAAGAGTAATCAATTTATTCCAACAAGTGATCAACGCCCCCAAACAGCAAATGCGGGGTAGGATTGCCTCCACAGAAAAGCTCAGAGGTTATTGGGTTTGGTTTGTTTTGCTTTGCTGTTTTGCACATTAAATACCTCAAAGTGTCTATTTTTTCACAGAAAGTTATTTGCCAACTAAAAAAGTTTCTTACTTACTCTAACTTTTCCATGTTTATCAGTAGATAAGAGTGGAGTTAATGATCTTTTAGAATATCAAGCAATTGAAAAAGGGTCCCCAGTGAAAAACTTTCAGCAGAAACGGTTCAGCCAATCTTGGTATTAATTTCAGTTGTCAATTTCTGCATGTTTATTTTGAAGGAGGAAGTGACATACCATAGGTATGTCATACGTACCTGGTGGGATGCTAGAGAACTTTCCTCCTAGAGGATTGGTTTTTAGCTTATCAAGATTTAGCTTGCACAAAACAGCCTACTTCATTACACAAATAAAAAATAAATAAATCAGAGGTGGGCTGGTCACAAGACGATAAAAATTTTCTATCTTGCAGCCTGTGACCAGCCAGAGGAATGCTCCGTTTGTGCCAATCTGCCCTGCGTTTTCAGCTGGGAAAGACACTGTGCAAACTGATAGCAGATGGTAGAGCTGAAAATAGATGCTTTACATGTTTGATTGAGAGCCAGTATTTTGTCATTTAGTTGTCTCACGTCATTGCACTGCGTTATGTTGTGCAATTGCGTGTGACATGCCCAAATCAGCCTTACCAACACAGTATTTTCTGAAACAGGATGCTTGCCCTGATGCAGTGGGCAAGAACTTGGTGTGTTTACTGTTTACTGTTCTTGGAAAGGCTTCCTCCATTGGAAGCCACCCTCTGAGGAGAATTTCTGCCAGCTTATCCTGATGGGAAGGGCCAGTGGTGGCACTTGGAGAAACGTCTGTCGTAAGGTCCTCGGGGGAAGAAATCCATAGCCCTTGGCAAATGCTGGCACAGGAAGGGGGTCTGTGGAGAGAGAGAGAGAGGGTGGTCCCTGCAAAGTGGTCATGAGCCATGCAAATCCAGTGCCACCAGCTTGCCTTGCAAAATGAAAATGTTCCAGCTCCCTGCCAAAAAATGTCATGTGGCAGCAGACTGACATCCCCCTATTTTTAGCTGCAAAGGCAGCTATGAGTTCAGTTCTTTCTTTCTTGGCTGAAGTAAGGCTCTTAGATTGCTCTGCCATAAGCATGAAATGGTGCGTGTTGGTGAAGACGGAAGTCAGATTATTCAGGGGCTAAATCTCTTCCGTAGCGCATAGTAACCCTATTTTAAGGCGCTGAAGTTTTTTGTTCATGAATCTCAAATCTACCCATTGCCATGCTGGTCAGGCAATAGCTCCTCTTCTCCATTACATTTCCTCATCTGAGCAAGAAAAAGGAGGGAAAAGGAAAGGATAGAAGACAAAGATCACTGCATGTAATAATCTATGACAATCTTCTTCCATGAGACTGTTTCCATCACGCTGCATTTGCCTCTTTCTAGACTTTTTAGAATGTTCTTTGCATAGCAAAAAAACTAACAAAGCTAAGAACAGGAAAACAGGCCTCCAAAATTTCCAGTTAGAACCTAATGAATGCAGGTCATCAGTTTCATGATACTTTCTAATTTAAGCTTGCTGTGCTTGTCATGCCTGGGAGTCTCTTCCCTCGGTGATGTTTCACTGAGGTGAGATCTCTCCTTGTTCTGCTTCTCAAACTTCCTGCAGTCAGTGGATGCCATTCCCATAATTTCCACATTTACTGGCATTCCCAAACCACATTCAATGCTTTCCCCCTTTTGTTGTTGAAAGCTACGTTAGAAACCAAGAAGCTTGAAGCTGAGACTGTAACACAAGCCAGGATAACACAAGCCTGACCAACGGTGCTTCAAATGTCTTCTTTGAGTTTCTCTTGTCCGTAGACCTTGTTTCCTCTAAGGTAAAAGCCAGTGGAAAAACATCCATCAGCTCAAATAGTGTCAGGTGCTGGGACAACACAACACAAAAAAAGAAAAGAAATTCTTGCATTCAGTCCATCAAACCTGGTAATCAGTGCTGATACTAGCTCAGTCCTGCTTCCTTCCTCCTTGCTGCTTAATAAACCTGAAACTAGTTAGAGGAGGAGTAGAAAGGTAAGCTGGCTGGTATGTCCCCTTTGCTGTCACCCTTCTAGAAATAAGTGTAAATACTTTGTTTTGATTAAGCATTTGCAATGAAATAATTTAATTTCTTTTGACAAAAATATCTCAGGGAATTATTGCAACTCAAAGCAGCTGAGGATGTTCCTCCCAAAACGATCAGCAGGAGCCCATTTCTATGAGCACACTTGCTTAAGGAGATAAAGAAAGCATATTTGGTGGGCTTTGCTTTAGAGAACAAATGTATTCATGTGCGTTTTATTTCCAAAATGGGTCAGGCTATGCCTGCTGCATTGCAACTTGAATATAATATTGTCTAGAAACAAAGACTTGCTATGTTTTCTTAACTGTATATTAAAATAACAGAAACTGTAAGCAGTGAGATATGGTGATTTAAATTTCCCAATTGAAAGTTCTTGCATGCATGTCTTTGGTAGATGTTTTGGCTAATTAAAGAAATAGAATCAAATGAACCTTCACATAAACCCTTAAGAATATTACCATTGCAAAAGTTGTCAGGAAAAGATCTTTGTTTAAAACACTGCAGTCTTCTGTGACATAGGTATTTTTAGAGGGATTTTTACTTTGCATTCGACACGGCTTTATGTTTACAATTTGTTACGCATTTTTAATTCTGGGTTTTGAGGTACTTAAGGTAAGGGTATGGTTTTTGTTTAATTTTTAAACTACACTGCTTATTTATTGATTTCTGATAGAACCTGGAAACAAAACAAAAATTAGGGAAGTTTTAAAGACTTGTGTAAAATGTTTGTCAGATTTTTAGGATAGAAAATTAAGAACATATGGCACAAATGTTAAAGATAACACATAAATTACCTATGACATAGAAACATAAATCCTTCCATATAGTTCCAAATAGATTGAATTATTTTTTTTTCCAACTGGATTTTCCTTGACGTTTGCATCCAAAGAGTCCATCAGCTTCAGTGGGAATTTAGAGTGGTACCTTACGGCACGATCACTCCTTCTGCTAGTAATTTCTGCAGGACGTGCCCTCATCCAAGAAGCAGGGCCAGCTCAGCCCCTTGTGCCCTCAGCTCCCAGGGCGCTCACCCTCCACGCCTGGAAGGGAACTCAGAGTCCCCGCAAGAGATGGGGCCTTTCTGACGTGCTTCTTCGAAAAGCTTTTCAGGAGTAGTCCGTTGGGGTCGAAAGACTTTAAAAGCAAGAGCCAAGAAATGCAAAATGATTTTGTAGGTTAAAAGCTAGGCCTTCAGTTGACACATGCATGTGGACCTTTCTCACAGTGTGAATTTTCTTGCAGTCACCAGTTCCACTTCAATGGCAGCACATTTAGCCATTTGCTATTTATTCATTTTCTAACCTTTTGCATTGACATGTACCAATAACTTGTCCAATAACCGTAACTCCCATGGAACAAAGAAACAGTACAGATCTATGGAAACTACTGAAATCAGTAGAGCTACTTCAGACGTGGACAGGTTTATGTGGAAAAGAAATCTTGCCCATACTTCATAAAAGGGATCTTTGTTGCTGAAATCTGTGCCATAATTGTGGGTTTGTTTGTTTTTTTCAGCTTTCTTACTGGCAAGTGCACCATCCTGACCTCTCTCTTTCTTTCTTTCGGAGGCTTTTTGCATAATAGATAGAGAGGTATTTGGCAGAGGTCTGCTTGCTTGCTTTCTTTTTTTTTTTTTTTTTTTTTTTTTTTTTTTGTTTTCTAANGGTATATTTGGATGCTGAAGCAAATGTAATTCCAAAAAGCAACTTTTTTTTTTAAAGGATATTCACAAGTTTGATCAAATACAGGTTTTTATCTGAGACAATAACTCTTTTAATGCTGAGCTGAAATGTCAAATGCATTATTTACTGGGAAGTACCCTATTGTGTACAGAAAAGGGAATTTGCTCTCTTAAACTGTGGCATAATAAACCACGTTCTTTAAAGCAAAACGAAACCAATATCATAGATCTGATGAAGGAAAAAATGCAGCTTGCATATTGCCAGAGCAATATTTTTGTCTCAGCACAGAGATAGTGGTATTCACAGACGTGCTTCTTCTCCTCTTTGCTTCAGTATTTACAAACGGGAGACTTCAAATAATATCTCAAAGGTCAGCCACAATATGAATGCCAAACCACTGGCAAAAATGAATTTGAACTATACCATTGTCTTGGTGATGCGGTGGTTGGGCTACGATTGGTGATACTGTTCAGCTGCACTGTGCATGGAAAAAACCTTTCAAAGAAACTACTTGTATTTCTCTGCCACACACACAGGCTGTAAACTCACAAAGTAGAGTCTGACGAAAAGATGAAGAGTGCGACACAGACTGCTTCCTACAGTGTGCAAATCAGGACCAAAAAACTTTAATCCCTCCAAAATCTAAGGGAATTATTCAACCAGCTCCAACAGCCCTCCAGGACTGGTGGCACCTACACTCATTATATGTAGCTCATTTTGGATCACAGAGTTCCTGGTGGCTGTGTTTAAGCTCCCAGCCATGCCCAAAAGCACTTTTCTATAGACCACATA
This sequence comes from Himantopus leucocephalus, assembly GCA_003993805.1. NCBI lineage: Eukaryota > Metazoa > Chordata > Aves > Charadriiformes > Recurvirostridae > Himantopus > Himantopus leucocephalus. The sequence continues at coordinate 62,728,444 of RSEF01000003.1, forward strand.
GAAAGCTTAGCTCCTGCATCAGCAACATCACTGTTTGAATCTGTGCAGGATGGGGACCCAACTCTGCCTTATCCTGGTGATGGGGTAGGTGGCCTTGGGCACAGCTCATGAACTTGAACAGCAGGAAGCACAGTACAAAGCAAAGCAGCCATCATTGCCTTTGTTCAAAATCATGAAAAAAAAAATGTTGATGGTGCTAATCCATGTCTGGGATTTTAAAATATTGTAGAAATTGTCATTTCAAAGCACCCTTAGGCTCCAATCAGTGCTCAGCATCAGTAGGGGACATCAGGCCAAGATAAAGGCTGGCAAAAAAGGGATTGCAAAACCAGGACACTCAGAGAGCAGAGCCAGCTCTGTACCTTCACTCTTGCCTCCAGAAAAGTCTCACATAGAAAAGGATCCAGGACAGAACCACAGGCAAGCTCAAGGGTTGTTCAATCTCCCCCACCAGGTGTATGGGGAATATATAGTCACATCCCCCTTCCTCCCCTGGAAAGATGGAAGTGACCCTCAGCAGGCACCTCCCATGGGGAAAATGTCGGCAGATACAAAGCTGTGACATACAAATTGCTAATGGTTATTTTACATTTATTTGAGATATCTTTTCAAAGAAACTCTCGTACCCTCTGGTATGACATTCTAAAATGAAATTCTGGTGGAGAAATTCTAAATCCAGGGGGGAGGCTGCAGGTGAGGGTTCACCAATTCACTCCAAAGCAGATAGAACTGAAATTATTTGACAAGCAACCTATACTTAAAGAATCTCTTCATTGCTTTAAGAAGACTGCAGGGGAGTCCAAACAAGCTGACCCAAATGCAACTCCCAAACCTGCTGAATTTCACCTACTGTTGTTAATAACACCTAGAATAGAAAAAAAGTCTTCTAACCCACTAGATGCAGCAGCTTGTTTTCACTCTGTCATCTTCCTCTGCAATATGTGCTTTTCTAGCTCATTCTTATCATATATACATTTCTATCTTTACTTGACTATTTCACAGAGTACACCAAGTAATGTATATATTTCTCTAAAATGTGACAGAGATGAGAATGCAAAGGCATTGATTCAGATTAATATCTACCTTTTGACTCATATACAAAAGCAGAAACCTGAGCAGCAAGTTCTCCTGGTGCTCCCTGTGATATCACATCATCATAACAAAATGGCTAAATCTGGAAATGGGATACAAGCAAACATTCACGGTAAGAGGAAAAAACTGGTGAAGTAGCGAAACACAGCTATGATGAGATCTGGTTCGCAACATTCAAACTGGTGTTCATGGATCTTGGGAAAGAAGGAAATCTTTGGTTTCGGCATTTTGGAAAAGTGGCAATCTTAAATCAACTCTGCTAGTTTTTTTTGAGAGTTGGCATGGATTTACTCAGATAACTTCATCCAAGTTCTGTTCGTTGGACAAGGAGATCTTAAAGTTAAAAAACAGATAATCTAGTAAAACAAAATAAAAGGCCTAATTAGTGATGGTAGCTCTGGCCTCATAAGAAAATAATGTGATGGATTTGGAACACAGATCAGAGCACTAGGTCCACAGAAGTGTTATTCCAGCCACAGAAGGTCTTAAATACACCTTTTAAAATGTATAATATAATGCCAGATGGTTGAGCCACATCTGAGTTTTTCAGGGCATTCAGTGTGCGATCAAAGTTAGGTAATCACTGAAAGAGACTACAGCTGCTAAGGACCTGGCATTATAGTTAATGTGAGCACTGATAAATTGATTCTTGATCTTGTTCAGAAAAACTCTTGGTGGGTGGCATTTCTGTGAAATAGGTGTTAACTGGAATAGCCCAGTTTCAGGTCATGCTTTTCAGCTGAAAATGTGGTTCTCTCTGGTACTTCAATAAAATAAAATTAACATAAAGCAATAGTTTGTCTAACGAATAGCCAAACTTCTGAATTATCTTATTGCGTTTAGGTGTCCCATGCTATTTGAGATGCTCTAGGGTATGTGAAACACACTGATAGGGGAGGTAAAGGTGACATATGCCCCACAGGAGACCCGTGATTTCCTAGACTGACAACTAGGAGATCAGGCAGGACACCCTGGAGCATCTTAAATGGTAAGGTTAAATGACACCTGTGCATGGACAGAAGAATTCAGTGACTGGTCAAACAAATCTCTTTTTAGACTCCATAGACTGTACTGATAAGTTCTTCATTGATCAGATTGGGATTCAGACACCTAGCCCACATGCAGACAGAAAGCTAAATGTAGAAGCCTTAATCCTGTAGGACCCTTGGTCCTACCCAAGCTGTTAATCCGCAGCCTGTAAAGACACACTCAACTCTGGCTGCCTAGGAGTTCATGGTCCTTTACATGGGTCTTCTATAGATAGGCTCCTGGGTTGTATTATACCTCATATTGGTTCCCTAACAAACAAATCCCACAAAGATAGTTGATAAACACAGAGATGGCAGAGCCAGGTGACAAACAGATCTCCATCCAAAGGTAAACATCTGCTCAGGCCTGCACTAGTGGACAATGTGGGCTGAGAACCCAGATTCTTCCCCCTCCCATGTGCCTTGAAGATAGCCTCAGCCCATGTCTGAACACGAAAGTGCACCCCTATGGTGTGAAGAGTCTCCATGTGGAATCAAGCCCAAGCTCACTCTCGTTTCCCAAGATTATTTATTCATCTATCCCGGAAAGTCACTGGTTACATGCAACACTGTGGAGTGGAGGGAATATTCATGAAAAGCAGACAGGACTGCCATGGTATGAGGGTAACTACGGAGAGCGTCCTTGTTCACGACGTCAGTGGTATAAAGGAGGAAGACAGAGGAGTTGTCTGGAAAAAAAAAAATCACTTAGAGCAGGGACATCATGAAGACCTTGCCAAGCAGTTTTATGTTGTCCAGGTTAAAATTGCAAAACCAGTTACCCTGGTATAAAACTCATGTAAACAACAGGAAATAGCACCTACATTTTGCAAGCACCAGTGTAAGGCAGTAGGTATATTAAGTAATAGGCATGCAGTTATGGATATACTTTTCACAACAATAGTGGGAGTCAGCTTAAAAAAAAGTGCAAAAGAATGAACTGTTTTGTCTTCAGGCCTTTATCCTTCCTTGATTGTGGGTCAGGAAGGAACTAATGAGAAACCATTATTGGACAAGGAAATAGCTTGACAGTATGATATTTATTTAGTGCCCCTGCCCCCCTGCTGTTTAGCTTGTAAACAATTGCAAGCACAGGCTGATCAGCAGAGCAGGCACTGAATGTCAACTCCACAGCCCAGAGGCCGCGTATAAATATGTTTAAAAGAGATGTTCGACTAGATCCTCAGCAGGTGTCCTTCACAGTAGCTCCATTAAGGGCCTCGCTAATGCCTAATTAAGCCTCTCTATGTGCCTAATCCCAACGTGGGCTTGATTGATTGAAGATTTTTGTGGGTTTATCCCATGAAGTCACGACTTGTTGCAGTTCTTTCATACAGCCCTAACATTTTGGTGCTTCATTAGTAGTAAATACAGTTGTTACAAATTTATAGAAGGTATAGCTTAGGGCATGAAAAGCAATTTGGGAGGATTATCTGTTTATTTTTCACCCTATTTTTAATGAGATGTTTATACAAGCCCTTAATATTAATTTTCCCCATGACTTCCAGTTTTTAGTCATGCAAATGTGTCAAATATGTAGCTAGGACTTTTTTATTTCTTCCTTTCCTTAATAGAAAACTTAATTTTTAAAGAAATAGTAATGTACAGTGTTCTTAGACTCTGTTTCTTCCCCTAAAAGGCATTTCAACTTTTCACCAGAAAATAAATAAATATTGAAAAATCATGCTTTTAAAATTTGAATATAACTTTACATTTTTAGTCAGAAGGAGGAAAAAAAAGGATTTCCTCCCTCTCTAGCAAATAAAGGAAAGTTACCTTATTATTAAAGGCTTGAGGTGGGTATGCCTGCCACCACCAGTAAGATTTCTTAGGTATCTAGATGAGTTGCTCTGGACATGCCCAGAATGCACTAGCCTCAGCAATGCTGAGCAGCTTGGCATCTGTGTCAATATCAGGTCTACTGCCGAGACCACCCTGCAGGATCTGACAAACTAGATGGTCTCAGAGCACACCTCAGATTGGTCCCTGCAGAGCACAGAGAACCTGGTGCAGCTGCTGCCTCACCTCTTACCACTGCTGGTTAAAAACCTCACTTACCTGTGATATGGGAAAGCTGTTCCAGCTCTGTTTCTCCCAAGCTCTACAGTATCGAGGGTTATGGTCCCCCCTGTCTATCTTCCTCAAGCTCTTAGACATTTCATTGACTAAGTAATCAAATGGCCATTGAAGAGGGACCAGCAAAGCCCAAGCTTCAAGATCAGTGGTTGGGACAAACATTTGGAAGAGGGAAGACCTATAATGTCTTGACCTGACTGCTGCTCAGCTCTCCTGTGTATCACCTCTATTAGGTTCCCTAATGATTCCATTAAAAACACAACAGCTTCAGTGGGAGGAATTAAAAGATATCCCCATCAGAATGTTGTTGGGGTGTGACATTTGGAGAATTTGTCAAGGTGGAGGGAAATTCGGCTTTACATACACGTCTACGCTGGTGGAGGGCCAGGATGGAGGGGACTTTCCTGCCCTTTGCTGTCATTACCTCCCAGTGGCCAGTGGGAGCTCATACCCTCAGCCAGGACTAGAAACAGATATATGCTCCACACACAGCAGAAAGAACCAAGCCCTTGAGATGGGGAGTGTCTTCAGAAAGACCATGTTTCACCGTGCTTTCTCCTCATGGAGAGGACCCCAGTCACTGCATGGTGAGGCTGCTCTCACAGCACACCAACACTCCAGTTTCCCAGATCCAGCAGGTGTCTGGTCATCTTCCAAATGTGTCTTCCAACTGCCAAGCCCTTCTCCTGCTTTTCCACAGTCTTCTGCAAGCAGGAGAACAAACTGGGTGCCATGCTGCAGTGCTTCAACCACACTCCTGCCAGCTCTCTGCCTCAGTCCATGCAGCCATGTGCTACTTTTTCTGCCCTTCTGGAGAAACCATTCTACAGTCTAGTGGCACAAGAATGCAGGTCAGCCTGGACCTATACAACATGCAGATACCCCCCAACATTTTTCTTCCTCAGGGCATTGCAATGTGTTTAATGAAGCCTGCAAACTTGCCAGCTCCTCAAGCCTCCCTAATTAGGCACTTGTGATATGACAAGCTTCTTAACACTATTATTTACTTTCCCTGAGACATAGCAAGGGAAGGTTATGTTTCCCTCCCCGCAGAAACCAGTAGCATGATGGATGAAACTTCAGGAAATATTATACTGGCTGGTTGTTTAAGTTTTAATATAAAACATACTTGTGTCTGGGCTGGACCTGAGTTTTTCAGAAACCTGAATTCCTGCAACCATATTTTAATTTCCTTCCTTTGATGCAATTAGGTTTTAAAATCTTTCATCTCTTCTGTTTTGCTAGGGAAGAAAAATTATTTTAATTCACACAGCTCCTTTTGATACTGCACTAAGATGTAAGAGGTTAGCCCTCGATTCCACTGGTGGTGCTTTACCTCCAACAAAAGGAAAAAAATCCCAAACCAATTCAACTATCTTGTCAGCCACGTAGACAAGCATGCACACAATAACCAAAGGGGAAGGAGGAGAGGGCAGGTACAGAGGTGTGGAAACAAGCACCCTCAGGGCTGTCACCCTCTGCAGTGTATTCCTGTGAGGACAGCAGAAACCCCCCAACTCTCCCACCACTCCCTCTTCTGCCCCCAGCCCCATGGTGCTGGCCTGAGGTGCTGGGATCCACCTTGATGGCACTTCCCTCAGCAGCTTAAACTTAGAACAAAGTGATGCTTTCTTCAAACTGAGAGAAATGGTGCTCTTCCCTGCAGCCTCCACTTTCCTTAAGACCTGTCCAGTGAAATGAAACCCAACAGCGTTTGGAGATTTCTTGGGATGGAGCCAATCTGTCTTCAACATCCAGGCCCTGAAATGGCAATAAACACAGATACGGCATCAGAACCATAACCACCCCGTAAAGTCTCTGGGAGTAACGTAGAGCTGCTTCTTGCTTACCAAACTGAGCGGCTCCACCAGTGCCAAGGAAGCTAGCAATACTCTGCCAGTCACCTCCATTACAGCTTTTCCAGGACTGCAAGCATCTGGGCATCACCTTTACTGTGCTGCTAAGCTGCTGTCACGACTGACAGCTTTTCCCAACAGTATTTTAATCTCAACCACAATAGTAGTCTCAGGAAAAATATAAACAAACAAAAAGTTGACCACATTTCTGAAACCTCAGAAAAAAACCTCCTTCAGATGATGAAATTCAGAACTTCGTTTTACACCCGTGGATCAGCTTTAACATCAGGAGGTGCTGGGAGATGGCTTCTCTCACATTATTGGGGGGGGGGGGGGGAGGGGAAAANGGGGAAGGGAGAAATATATTCCAAGCAAATTTAGACAGACAGACAGATAGATAGATAGATAGATAGATAGGAATTGCAGGGAACCTAACACTCTTCACTACATGCTAATGAACCACCAGCCAAACCAATTTAGTTATGCAACAATACTTGGTTTCTCTCCTTTGCAGCACCTCCTGCCAAGGAAGGATTATAGCAACAGCAATTTGTTTCAGATTTACTCTGTCAGATCAGCTGCTGATAGCTTCAGACCACCCTAATCTGGGAGAGAAAATGAAACTATCTGTTGACAGAAGAGCCGTTTGCGATTTTCCTGAGGCACTTCATTGTTAATGTAAAGCCATTAAGGAAGCCGGGGGTGATATGAGTTCAAACTCCTTTTGAAAAAGATAACCAAAGAACTTCAGATTTACGATCCCATCTCAGTTCTCCTCATGAAATATTACAATCTTCTTGACTCAGATGAAATGCAAGTCTAAACATCAATTGTGACTGCAGTGCCTGCTACTACAAAATATTTGGTTTCTTCTCATAGAACACTAAAAAATGGCTTAGCTTTGGGAGCTGTAAACAAATGAACTACATTTTGAAACAAACCTCAGAGTTTACATCATCTGAACTATAAACTGTAAATTAGGTGCAACGGAAGTTACATTAGTTCTTTATATACTACTTTGAGGTAAGGCTTTCAAAGATGTCTAAGGAATTTAAATATCCAGTTCCTATTAATTTTAATAGAAAGCTATGCTCAGGTCCCTCACGTAGTTTCAAAAACTTCATCTTAATAGACTGTGTTATAAACCCTAAACCTATTAGATCTGTGGAGAGATTCCCACTGAGTTTAGGAGATTTGGATGAGGGTCTCATCATCTTTCCAGGCCAGGGATGTCCTCCTTGGGCGTCAGGGACCACAGTGTAGCAGCAGGGCCCCAAATGTCTCCCTAATTGCAACCCCCTAATCTGTCATTGCAACTTTTTTCTCTAGAAACAGAATGAAAAAAAGGCTAGTGTATTCCACAAACAAACTTAGAAACACCACATATGACTCCTATACCCATCCAAAGGGTCTGTAACTTTGCAACCTTTCTTGGTTGAGGAACCTGGCAGCTGCTGTAGCCTCTTCACGTGCCTGGAGAGAGCAAACCAGGAGATCCTGTCAGATAATGGGAGAGAGACTCTGAGGAGAGTATTAAATTATTTTATACCAAGGTTGGCAAGACTTTCAAATGGTTTATGTCAACAAGCAAAACTCCCATTGCCTGCAGTGGTGCTGGATTTCCCCTGGCCGGAGCACCTGAGGGCTGGGGGAATTGCAAACCCTGGGCACCACAGACACCCTCACAGCTCAGGCCCATCTCTGCATCTTCTTACTCTAAACTCTGACCAACATGGGGAGGGCACGTCCTCAGGTCCGAGGAGTGCTGACACCCTGTAGATGTGTCACCTCAGGACCTTCAGCCCAGGACCAAGCCCTGGCTGAGCAGTGTGTGTCCATTACCTACAGCATCATTTGAGGGAAATAGGTAATTCTCCATCTTTGCAGGAGAGAGCTCTTTTTCCACAGGACTCGCTGGAAGCATAAGTTAAACTGAAGTTTCTTTCATACACGGGATTTAAGTTTGCTTTTTCGTCGTAGGAACAATGTTGTTTGAGAGTCCAGATGACATAATGCTGTATATTGCAAAAATGAGAAAATAACCACAGGTAATTTTAAACCAAACACAAAATTATATTAGTTGCACTTGACTTTAAAGCCAAATTTTGGATTAGGGCTCCATTTATTGGCAATTCTGGGAAAAGGTTTCAGTATAATCCTCAGTTAATGAAACCTTTGCTAGTGAATTTCCTTTGTCAACACTGCATTTAATGTGAGAAGTGCTTATACCTGCTAGATCATCAAAACCTGCAAAGCTAATAGACTCAACTGGAATGTAAAAAACAGGGAGGATTTTCATAAAACTTTAATAAAAGGGTTTTGGCCCAGAATGGTGTAGGGTGATTCCTTTAAAAACAACTCTACTATTACTATTCTCCAGTTTCCAAATACTTTTTTGCCATGAAAATTGACAGACGGCTATGCTAAAAAAATACATATTGTAAAGTATTTCTTGGAAATGTTGCACAAGTAAAAGAAAAAATTCAATTGTAAAATCCCTAGAAACCTAGCCAAGCTGAATCTGAGCTTTAGAGCCTTTTGGTCTTGCGCGGTGCTTACGGAGTCGGATAGATGCCAAGACCCAAATAAACCGGTCAGAGAGAAAGGCAATCTTGACCACTGCTAGCAAGCAGCAAGAGGAGAGGCTGGTTTAGCACAGTAAAATGCCGGGGCTCCCCTGGTGCAGTGACAGGTTTCCCTTGGTGTCGGGACACATGGTGACTGACAGGAGCCAGACAGAGAGGAGATCTAAGCTGATCTAAGCACATCCATCCCACCCCACCATAGGGGCAGGCTGAGTCAAGCTGGGTGGGGATATCTGCATCAGGGGCATTTTAGAAAAGCCACCCAGCTGTAGGGTGGCATTTTCCTGCATATTTTTCAGATGTCTGTGCCAAAGGTGAAGTTGTTGGTTCTGTTTGTATATCACTCAGAAATGCTCAGGGGGTCCCTCTTGCTGGTAGCATTACCTATGGTATAGTAAAAGTGTTTCCTCTTTCAGGAATCCAAAGTAAATATGCTTTTGAACACCACTACAGGACCCTTTTTCCCCACAACTTGGAAAACTACAACTTGGCAGTCAGTCCGGCACTGCTTTGTTTCCCTTTGTCCAATGAAATGCCTCTTACACCACAATGCCATTCCCATAACTGGTTATCCACCTGAACTTTAGGTGCTCCCTTCCTCTTTCTCCTGTGTGAAGCCATCTGCCACAAGGGTTTGGGACCCAGCAGTGAGAGAGACTTTTAAAGAATCCTTCCCACTGCATGTAGCATGTGCTGAGACAGGACTTTGGAAATTCAATTAATGCTTCCATGAACACTAGTAATGTGTGAACGTGCCTGTGGCTGTGTACTTCCCTATGAAACCTTAGAACTGGGATTAAAGTGACTTTCGGGTCAAGCTGGATGATTGCACTAAAAAAAAAAACCACTTTATTTTTCCTTTAAAATTTTAAACTCTTCATTTCAACCATGTTGACTTTGTGTTCACAAAAACAGGAATGCTTATGGAAACAGTATTAAAAATATTTTTAAATACTCGGGAAAAGCAAATTTTGAACTCCTACAAAAAATATTTGCAGTGGAAATCTCATTCCCCTCATCCACTCAGGAAACAGAAATGCACCATATACACTGTACAGCCATTACAGCTGTTTGAAGTGTGCCAAGAACTACTCATAAATTAACTACAGACATAGAATTTTGTAAATAAGTTTGACTAATAACTAATCAAAATCTTCTCAATGGCAACTCAACTGAAAAAAAGTGGAAACATTTGTTGGAAAATAGGGTATCACAGACTGCATCTCTAGCTTGACTGCCCAGTTATCTGAACAACTGTGTTACTTTCTGCCAAACGTATCCCGGCTGACTGGTAAGAAAAACTTTTGCTTTATTTTTCTTCCCTTTCACTTGCCTTATTTTAGTTGAGTTTCTCACGACAGTGCTGCCTGAGTGGGATCTATAGGAGTGCACAGCAAAAGTCCTAGGAGAACAGGGGAACTGCCCTTCACCGAAGATGTGCCCCTGGGTACAATCCTACACCAGCACACAGACCCCGTCCTGATTTCTTGCAAAGGCCCCTTCTCACATTTATGCTTGAAGCCTCCATTTTGAAAAACACCTATAGGCATGCTTAAGTTTCTCTGTTTGAAACGTGCCTTAATGTGGTGCAGACCTGTGTTTGAAGTCAAGCACGCTATTAAGCTTTATTTTTTTATAGAAATGTTTTCCTGAATTTGAGCTTAAGCTCCCAGTTACTGGACAGAAAAACAGCTTCATAATCTTTTCTGCTTCTAGTTTATGATGGTCATAATCACCATAGTGCGTCATTTTCTAATACTGTACAACTGATCATATACTAAAAAAATCCCATTGTTAAGTTGATATCAAACATTAGGTGAAAGAAAGCCAAAGGCGGGACATCTGCAGTTGGGGTTCCACTTGAGCATAACATCACCCTTGTCTTCATTCTTCTAGAAGAATGGGTAGAAGAAACATTAGCAGAAAAACAGATTTCACTGATAGATGGATGATGTGCACATCAAACTTCATACATACTCCTTGAAATATGGACTCACCCAAACCCCCACTGAAGCCAGTTTGATGTCAATGAATTAAGGGGCTGAATTCCTCTTCAGAAGCATCGCTTTCCTGATTGGTGAGGAGAAATTAACATTACACCTGCCAGCAGCCAGTGCTACCTAAGTAAACAAGATTAAAGGAAAATGACTACGTATCTGAAATCCCAAAGCTTTCTAAATGCAAAAGTTTTCTTCCTTTCCCATGCAAAAAAAAGTTTTCAGTTATACAGTAGGGTTATTTTCAAGATTTTCTATGGGCTGAAAGTTCAGCAATAGCGTAAACCTCCATTTTGAGTTGTGTTCTGGTGAATAAAGGTAAATCAGTTACTGGACTAAAAAAGAGAAGTTGTCACAGAATCAGATTACATTTCACAAACAGGTAGAGTTGGTTTATCAGAAAAACTAGTTTCCAAAAGTAAGGAATGTTATAAGCAAAACTGGGAGAAGAAGAGTAGATGGTAAAACCTGGAAGTGCTTCTTAAAAATAATTTATTACTTTATGAAAAAAAGTCCCAAGAACACTATTGCACAACCAAGGATGACAACTTTGGCTACAAACACATTTTGACTCAGTGGCAAAGAGGAGAGAAAAAACAGAAATAGAGTCATAAATAACAAATTAGAGACGAAACTACACTACGAAGTGTGGAAAATTGACAGAGAAAGCCAAAGATGTTCATCTGATCAGGCTGGTGATAGAAACAGTTATAATGAAAGAAAAAGCAAACATAATGTAGAATAAGATGATGGACTAGAATATGTAATAAAAGTGCTGAAAAGGCAATATTTTAAAGACCCAGAAAGTTGTGACACTTTCCAGTGCATTTGTAATTCAGAATGTGTCTTAGGAAGGAACATTTTACCCCTAGATGGATTGCACCTCTTTTCTTAAAGGAGACATTTTAAGTGGCCACATGTGAATGGAAACAAGGGGTGCAGGTCACAGACAGCAATGTGGGAGTCGCAGTCCTGGAAGGAACGGATGCTGGTGGCTGACCCTGTGTGGGCCTCATTAGAGCCACAGCACGAGCCCTCAGCCTCACTTTCTAGCAAAAAGGAGTGCAGTTTAACAGGGTGAATAAAAAAGGCAAAGGACAGTGAGAAGCCACCAAAGCAGGAGGCACAAAGTGGATGGGGAGTAGAAGGAGGGAGTCACGAGCTCTCTCCGAAGGCAACCATGCTCCACCAGGACGGTGAGCCGAGGTGGGGACCTCCATCTCCTACTTCTTGCTGTGGACAAGGACCTCATGGGGGAATAGAGGACACTGGGGCCAGGGAGCCCCCTGTTAGGTGCCACACCAGTTTGCAACAAAGACAGGTTGCCTTTCCCATAAAGGTCACGATCCAGATACTGTCCTGATGTTTCTTTTACATACTTACCAGCCAGCCACTTTACTGCGTTTCTAGAGCACACAAATTGTACCTCAAGAACAAATCTGTACCTCAAGCAGGATGCCCGGGCACCCCAGCCCTGGGGGGCTCACAGGTTTCATCCGCTCCCCGTGAAGGAGGCTCCTCTGGTGCAGTGCCTTTTTGGCTGAGGGGAGAGACCCCTTTGATTTCCTTTCTGAACACTGGGATTTATTGTGATTTGCAATGATTCAGCCCTCAGCACTTGAAATGTTTATGACATTTTAAAATATTAAGAAATATAATAGTCACAAGTATAACATAAATAAATTTAAATATAATAAACTCCTCTTGCTTCCAGCCAACGCAAACTATGAAATGAGAAACTTGGGGACTGTCTGCCTGAGGAAAAAGAGACTAAATACACTTATACACACACGGAAGCCAAGGGATTTCTCTGTCCTGGGAAATGTCTTGAGGCTTAACCCCATACGCCAAGAGGAGTTTTTTTGCTGTTGGTTTAAAGCAATCTTCCTTAGGGCCCTTTTTCAGAAGCCCATCACAGATGACCCAACTGAAGGAAAGCACACCCCCAGATACCCCAGTAAACCGCTGCTGAAGGTTTGGCCAAGGAGGGGCCTTTCCTAAGCCCTGCATTTTTAAGCACTGAGGGCTGACCAGCACTTCCCCTGCTCTTCTGGTATTCCCCACATTGGTGTCCGTCTCCCCATTCTATGCTCAGCCTGTAAACTCTCCACAGCAGCTGTGGCACCTTGGTTTATGTTGGCATCGCACCTAGCGCCGCGGGACCATGACCCGTGACCACGGTCTCCAGGCGCTATCATAAGACTGGAAAGTAAAGTCTGCAGGTGTAGTACTGCTACCACCACGGGCAGGCGAGAAATATAAAGAGCAAAATGAGTATAACTTGGGCACGGGCTATTTCAGAGGCAAATGTAAATTACAAATATTTAAAAGATCCGCCATGTCTCCAATAGGAAGAAATTATACAGAAAGATACACAACATTTTTACAGTCAATAAGAACAGGGAACACTAGAGCTAAAATTGGGGAAGAATTAGTTCTCAAGAGGCTGAGATATTAGTGTACAAAAAAAACTGCTAGGGAAGTAATATTGCCTTCAGCTTTTAGGGACAAAACCTTTTATAGATACACAATGATGAACAATCTCATACTGCCAAAAACTGAATAGATGATGCAGAATTTTCTGGAGTTGATAAATGTAAAAAACTATCTCCTTTTTCCTTTTTCATATAACATGATATGAAGCTCACTCTCCTTTGAATGTACTAATTCTTCAGAAATATTTTTCAAATAGTCCAGAAGTATTTTCAGTGTAAAAGTTGCCTGTTAATGGTTCTCACTGACTAATCTATGTTCAAAAATAACAAGATATTTCTTTGGCTCTGTTTCTATTTAAGGAAAACATTTTACACCTAGAAAAATAGCAAATAAGAAATAATTATTCTTGGTTAGCTAAACACCCCACCAGATTTTTCACCCTTCTATCCATGAAAGTTGCAAGAATCACAGACATTTACATACATACTTTTAAGCCATGGTCTGGCTCAAGGGAAGAAGCAAAAGAATCCTGTCTTTTCACGTTACATCATTCAGACTTAAATTTACTTTTAAATTCTAATTTTTGTTTTCTATAATCATGATTGTTTCCGTCACAGAGAATTTAAAAAGAAACATCTCAATAACTGCAGTCACATCAGCAGGACACAGGAAAACAGTATTAAACCATGGATTTTCTGACTTGAGTATCGACGTTTGATGTTTCTGGATTAAATTTGCATAGTGCACACTTGATTGCAGTTAAATCATTATTAAGGTCTTCTCAAAAAATCTAGTTTTGACGTTTGACATGAACAATTTCACCAATAGACTAGACAGGGTTAAGCTTGCCTGTAAGCATAGGACTAGCTCAGAGCCTGAATACTTTGCCGTCCTCTGAAATCCTCTGAAAGGGCTAGACTGCTGAACTGCAACCTGTATATTACACAATTACATTGTATTTGAGTATTTTTAAATTTGCTGGCTTTAAAAAAAAAAGAAGAACAAACCTTTATTACTTTGAAAAAAGAAAGCTTATTAGTGAAAAAGAAAGCTTATTATTTACTTATTAGTAAAATACCTTCTTGCAGTGCTCAAGCCCTTGAGTTCAAGTTCAACAACCTGAACTAACGCTCAAAGCTAAGAATGTTCTCACAAACACTCAAAGAAGTGGTTTGTGTCTCTGGTTGAAAAGAACCTATTTAGTAGAGTGAAACATAAGCCAAATTCGTTTTCTTCTCTGGCGAAAAAAAAAAATTAATTCTTGCATCCCTTTCTCCCAGCGCATAAAAGTGTGTAAATAAGTTCTCATCACTTTATTTTGCAGACGTAAAAATAATTCTTCATAGGTGAGTTTCCCATTTTTTTTCACAATTGTATAGCGGCCCCACTCTGTTTCTTGCAGCTGTTGGAATACTGAATCAAGTCATTGTCCACTATTTATAATTTCAGAAAGAGCATGAAGTATTGCCCAGTTCTTCTAAACCAGGCTACTTGGCAGGAGTGGCTTAAAATAAAATAAAAAAGAAATACAAACAAACCCTGGAAAATATCTTTCTGAAACCTGCAGAATTTCAAGGAGACTTCAGAATAAAATGATTTCTTTCCCCTATTGCAGATTTTTTTTAAATCAAAAACCCGGGAGCTTCTAATTTAGAAGCACATTCTCAGCAAAGATTATTTCACATTACAACAATAAATATATTAAAAATATGATAAAAATGACAGAATATATTAAGAATTGCTTCATAAAATTTCATCTTTGTGAAGAAGGGATCTTCAAAAGAAAACAACTTGCATATGAAGTATTTTTACCTCGCTAAAATAGAAGGGAAAAATGAAGGCAGGTTGCGTTACAGCTGCTACGCTTATTAAGGGCCAGCGTCTCTGCCACTTTGGTCCCATCAGGCAGTACCTGAATTCCTTAAGTAATCCCACCGAATCCAGTGGGAAAGCTCACAGAGTAAGGTACAACTATTGTGATTAACAGTGGCAGAATCTGACCTGAAGGTCATTTTAATAAGCATTCTGGTGACTTGCTATTTCCTAAGGACCCCTTTTCATAATACATTCCATAAAAATAAGCTCTAGAAAGATATGGTTTCTCCTGCTCCACTATTCCAGACATTTGGAAATCCTGGTAAGAACAAAACACTGCCTGCTTGTCACGGTGATGGAAATGCCCATCAGAACATCTGTACGCCGAGGGCCAGGTAAATGATGGTGTTAAACTGTCCCCTGTGGGTCTATGCTGGAGCTACCTGGCTTTTCACTGCTGACAAACCAAGACCACAGGTCTGATGTTGTCCTCCTGGTCTGTACGTCACAAAATTCCCTACCTGGCTGGCAGGTACCTGCTTTAGAGAAAAGGAAATGATAAAAACCAAAGGTGAGGAAGCTTTATTAGATAGTTTTTTTCACCGTCATCCCAGGGCAAGATTATCCCTACAGGATATTCTTCAGTACTTTGCCTAGTCTGGTTTAAAGCCTCTACAGCAGAAGGAATATAGGCCAAGGCTGAGCAAGCTTGGCAAAACTGCGTGGGGAAACTTACATTATCCCAGCTGCAAGCCAAAGAGTATTAGTCCATCACTTTTAAGAGCACAAAACCTACTGACATTTTAAGCACCAGATTCACTTCAGCTAACATCAGTCCTCAGCACGGCTGCAGCCGCGCCAGGGCCACGAATACCACACATACCTTCAGGACCAGAGCTGGGCTGGGGAGCGGCCACACAGACGGCAGAGCGGGATTTGCTTTTGTGTGTGCACTGGCTTGAAAGAATTGGGTAAAGCCTTTAGAAAGGCCCAAAAGAGGTGTTTAATCTTCAATAGCAGGAAGTAAAGAGGACGTTAAAATACACACTTCGCTTCAGAACAAGCCGCGTGGCTGCATTACCAAGGTACTGGCTAGGCTGGCAGCCAGAGAAGAGATGCAGCTGCATCTGCTATGAAGCTCCTCTAAAGCAAGAGTAACGCAGAGACTTATTTCCAGCTCAGTGTTACCTTACTGGGTGGAAAAGATGCTGATGACGCTGTTGGCTTTGCCAGGGCAAAAAGTTCCCAAGTCCTTAACTTAGGAACTGTTGCAGGGAAAGAACTGCATGATCTCAGAGTAACTTCTGCCCTTGCAGCTTCCCGCCGCCGATGGACGGCTCCCGCAGCCAGCAAGCTCTGCTGGTTCGGGTACCCACGATGGAAGACACCCACAGTCCCAAACATAACCATTCCCCTCCAGTATCTTCACTAATGTGTCTAAGCCTAGATGCCGAACTTTTAACTTGCTCCTGGTTATAGAGCTACTTTTTGCCTAATTTCATGAGTAAGTTTATACTCTGAAATAAAAATAACACACAAAAATCTCAAACTATTCCTGAAGTAACAATTTAAAGTTCTGGCATATCAACAAAAAGTGTCTTCCAAAGTGTACAAATAACTTACGTAAACAGAACTTGTTGATAATATTTCAACAGTAGAAAATATAAATGTGGTCTGTTCTCTGTCTGCATTATCTTCTAGCTGTTGCCTCTGTGCAATAAGAAAAGGGCACACGGTTTATGTATTGAGCTGTCTCACATAGAAGAAATGGGAAAGGCACAAACCAACTGGTGCTGTCGCTGAAAAAATACTTCAGGTCTTGAGTGCAAACTGTAATATCCTACAGAGATTAATATAAGCATGCCAGGTTTATGGTTATTCATTATTAAGCTTCTGGGGAAATAGAACAATATATCCTGATACTTTTAAATACATATTAGATCCTCGGAGTCGCTGCTGATTATTTCGCTCATATTTCTGTCACCGTATTTCAAAATGACCTGAGAGAGAGCATTCTGAATTTGTAAAGTTACCAGAAAAAATGGCAAAAATAACTTTTTTACCCTTAAAAAAGGACACTTAAATGCTGACTGTAGCAGACTCCCATCAAGAGAGCAGCCAGAAAAAGGAAAGCAAGAGCAGGAGACAGCTAACAGTAACTTTGAACTGACCCTCAAACATGAGCTACCTAACGGCGCTCTCAGGATCACACGGATTGTATTTCCCATAATGGGAAATAAAATCCCATCGTGTTCTGCTCAAGTGAATGATTTGGTTTGGTCACAGCTCTAAGCAGCTAAATATTTCCAGCAAACATAGGTACTTACAAAGTCCTGTTTTAAAGTCTGCTCTTATATTGGCCTTGGGAGGGCAAGAGTAACCTGGCCCGCTCCATTTCAAGTGTAAACAGATCTCTCCAAGGTAGAGAGGAAAGGATAAATTAATTAGCCAGCTTTTCTTTTGTCTTACAAAGCTGTTTGCTGAGGTGGGGAGAAGAGAGGAGGGGGGCTGGAGAAACAAAACAGCCCTTGCAGAAGAGCCTTTACCAATACAACTGAGTAAGAAAAGATGCTAGCTGAATGCAGAGAAACAGCCCACGCACAAACCCTGAGCAGAATTACAGCACAATTTATGTTAACTGACATCAATTTTTGTGCATATCAGAGGAGCACATCGTGGCCTGGCTTAGATCAGGCACTATCCTGGTAGGTATGGAAAACTCTGCTGAGGAGTTCACCATTTCAGTAAGCAAGACAGAGCAAGAATGAGCGAAAATGAGTGTATAAGATGCATTTTGCAATGAAAAAAAAAGAGGATTAGGTCGACCACGGATGGCTGGTTCAGAGGAGTATAAGGAGATTCACACCGGCACACGTGATTTGCCAGCACACTCTCCTCTCGCGCTGTTTGGGTGCGATGCGTTCAGCTGGGGTACCCGAGGGTTAGTCCCTTCTACAGACCCTGGTCTAGTTATTGGTGAAACCCTTTGGGCATGTAACAACCTCTGAAAGCCTGAGCCTGTGCTGCCCACAGACTTGGCTGTGGAGAAGAGTGAGGAACAGCCTGGTAACAGCAGCCCTCACCCCACCTAGCCTATCTTCCCTGCTTTCCTGAGGAATATGTATCTGCGATTGCTAAAGAGCTGATGATTATCCCGTTTACCACACACAGCAGCTGTCGTTGCAAGGATACAACCAGCATCCCTCAGCTCCAGTTTTCCGGGTATTTGTGCTGCTTTTACAGCCCTTCGTCTTCCTGAAGGCAGGACTCCAGCAAAGAACTGTATGTTTTATACACAACATTGAGGTTGCTAAAACAATCAGTCCACCACAGATTTCCTCCTTAATGTATGTGGCTGATTAACCACCACAGCTTTATGTTTATAATTCAGCAATTCTGCCAAAAAGAACAACCTAAACCACGTATAAGATAAAGGGTCACGCATTACCTTGAGCTTAAACAAAACCTCGAGGTGGGACCTGCCAGTAACAATGGGGGCTGAGAGGAGCAGAACCCGCTGGCTGGAAGTCTCCCTGCAGCATGTCCGGCATCCTTGGTACCTCCTACAGGGAATCCTATGTTCCGATCTCCACCAACAAATGCTTTTGACAACTGTTGATTTGCTAGCCCCTAAAGAGAAGCTGAAGAAGAAGATGAAGACAAAGACAAAGAAGAAAAAGATGAAGAAGACAAAGAAGATGAAGAAAACGACAATGAAGAAGAAGACAAAGAAGACGACAAAGATGATGAAGACGAAGTAGAAGACAAAGAAGAAGAAACCCGGGGTTTAAAGTTTCTCCAAATTTCAGCCTGGAAATTACACAGGGGCTAAGGAGTCAGCCCAGGCCCCCCTCCATCCTCAGCCAGATCCGCATCCAGCATTCCTCTCTATGTTTACAGCTGGGGAGAAATTGAATTACCTCCATAGTATTATTTTAGCATAAACGAACAGGAAGACTGCACCAAAATTGATGACCCAGCGGGTGTTGCCCCTCCCTGACTGTACTGTATATGCAGAGCTTTCTAGACTCCAATTTATTGGTTTGTCAGAAACTTCAGTTATTTTCATCAAGTTGAGTTTTACATTAAACATTCCTCCACTTAATTGGAACCATGCGCATACATTTGGGCAGCATCCATATTCCTGTTCAAATAAAAGGGGTACTTTGTTACAAATTCAGCATACTTTGCTGTTAAATTATATTTTGCTAGCAATTACAATTAAATATGAAGTTCACACTTAATAGCAGACCTTGTAATCATGTGGGAGTAGTTCTCCTTCCGTGAACATCATGCGTGGGTGGGAGAAGGGAGAGCCCTGCAGCCTCATTTTAATAATGAAATAAACAGTTCTGCTGGTGAGTAATTCAGGGACCTTAAAACAGGGCAGTGGCAGGATGGAAATTGTTTAAGAAGCTTATTTAACCCTCTCACCTGTTAATTCTAGCTCTCTCAAGAATTACTCACCACCCAGCTGCAGGCGGACAGGAGTAGCACCAAGAGATTTGGGAAGGGATCAGGGAGTGGGGCAGGGGTTTCGGTCATGCCTGGTTTTATTCTTGTTTTTAGTCCCCTCGTGAAAATTGCTGAGCATAGCAAAGTCATATTTGCAGAAAGCTTTTGAAGTTCTCTTTGTTCCTCAATTGAATTCTGAATTATAATAACAACATTTCTCTAAAAACATTCTGCTTTTTTGGCATTTGCCTTGAAAAACAGGTAATGTTCTTCTGCAAATTGAGATTTCATGTTAAATTTCATTTGTGGGTTTATATTTTTACTCTTGTTCCCGTTAGCCGTAAGTGTGCCTGTTACGGAAAAGTATCAAGTGGTTTCATTAGAAGATGAAAAGGAGATATTTGCTATGGAAAAGAGGATTTGATACTTCAGTCAGTACAAAGCAGGCTCTTTCAATTTTAAAAAGGAATGTGAAATATTGCAACTATTACATGTTATGGTGGTATTTCTACTATCCTGAGACATGTTTCTACTGACATGTCATGGAATTATAGAATACAAATAACAATGAAAGATACAAAATATAAACCTTACAGGAAAACTTTCTCACCCGAAATCCAATTTTTATATTTTTCTGAAAACAAAGTTTTAAATTCAGACTTGTACACGAGGAAAACTTATGAAAGAATCTAGGAGACGAGGTCTGAGGAGACACTGGGATGAAATCTGCTTCACTGAAACAAAGAAAATCTAAGATTAACCTGATGAAAATATTTCTGCCCAGCTCAAGCTAATTTCCTTGTCTTTGCCCTTAAAAATCTCTTGCTGTCTTGCAAATGAACCTGATTTCTATGCCGTCCATTTTGAAGCAATTGGAGCTTTTCCTCCACGTACCGTTGATACTGCCCAGCTACCGTCACCCATCATTCAACCCAAGGCGTGCCCTGCTTTCCCTCCACTAAGCCAGCTTCAGTATGTTTGAAAGACAGCTCCATGCACGTCCAGCTCAGAAGAAAAGCAGATGACGAGATTGATGCTGGGTCAGCAATTCAAAGAAACTGCCTTTGCTGATGATGGCAGCTGCTCATGTTTGCAACCAGAGAGGTGCATGTATCATGGGGACTGTGGGGACAGGATTTATGTTCCCAGACACATGACTTCCACACCAAGACTTGCAGCACATACCACAGAAATCTGCACCGAGCATGTCCTCACTGCTGCAGCATGGAATTTAAAGGAGTGTTTTCCTTCTTTAGCCTACATGCATATCCCATTTCTTTCCATCATTGTTGTTCCTGCATAAAGTGCGCTTGGAGAAGCCAGCTCTGTGCAGGCATAAGCCTTTCAGTTCTCTAGGATCAGAGAATTAAACAGCTATCAGAGCTACAGAAAGCACCATCCTACAATGCTATCACCCTATTTCTGATGTCACACCAGGGAATTAAACCCACAACAGCACACTCTTCTCACTGTAGAGCCCATCTCACTGTTTCCCTGGTGCAAACTGCTGAATTTTTCTGGTCATCCCCAGAGCTGACGACTCTCTTAGTTGGTCATCCACAGAGCTAACATCTCTCCTGGGGGTCCTGAGAGATGGTGAACCGCTTCCCCAGGTACAGCCTCTTCTGCTTTTACCTCTCGTGTATGTCTGTGCAGCTATTACACCTGTAAATACTGGAAAGTCCATCTATTTCAACTACAGATGGGTGAACCTTGTGGCATTTGAAGCACTGAAGATTCCTTGAAATACTTTGGGGGTTCCCAAGCTAGTTCCAACTCAGAAAACACTTTCACTTGGTACAATTTAGCTCCATGTTTGTCTCATCGCACTGCCTTCCAGTCGCATTTTCATTTTAAGCAGGGAAAAAGATTCTCTTTACACTGGGGCTTTTCTAAAAAGATGACAAACGCGACTGCACAGAGAGCACGTTGCACTTTGGAATCCGTGCTGTTTGACTTGTTTTGAAATTTTACAAAATAATGATCCTTAAAACATCCTAGAAAGTGCCCCCACTCTGTTACGAAGTCCTGATGGATCCCAAAGGACTTTCCTGGCCAGCAACTCGTAGTTCATTTCCCAAGGATTCCCAGTGCTGTGCTCCAGCTCACACTTTCTCCGGAGGTGGCCGGATTTCCCCACAGGCAGACAACACAAGAAAATTGCAGCTGAAGAGACAAAACCAGAAATATTCCACTGAGCCTGAAGCACTGTATTTCTTTCAGAGCTCCAACCCAAGTCCCCATCATCCCACAAATATGCCTGAAAAGGTACTGCACTGAAAATGACTCTGCTTTGCAGCGATAGATGCTGTCTGCCCTTTAAACAAGTCCCCTTCAACAACACATATTCTCATCTGTGCATTTTTAATAGAAGCATAATTTTTGTCATATGTTATAATGAATAGCATACAACTAGACGGTGCATATAAGACTGTAATTCCATCTGGGAGTTTGTTGACATTGATAAACCACTTGGGTTTTGCTTTTGTGGTTCTTGCCATTACAGCAGCTCAACAGGATTACAGTCCTGTTAGGTATAGCTGGTTACAGGCATTATACTATATGATAATAACTGTGTTTCATTAAAGAAAAGATTTAAATTTAAATATGTAATTGAAAACTCTCATCAATGGTCTGATAACATGGTGCTAAAAATTATCTTTATGTTATTACCTGAGTGGCTTGTTTATTTTATTTAAGATTCCTCATCTCAGGCAATGAAAATACTTTAGTTGGATTTAATTATATCTATACTGAGGGACCAAAGCATTTCCCTTGTAATTTTGTGGCATCGCTACTTTTATAGGATGTGAAAACCAGAACATTGCACTGCCCCTAAAGGAAAATGAACCAGACAAGTCTAGTAATTCCATAGTCTAAACCGAGTTAAACAGATACACACAAAAACAGATAAACAGTGAAAACTGTGGGTTTACTTTTTTTCCTTTAATTTCCAGACACTAACAGTGGTGGCACTGCTAGGGATTGTTTAAAATATATAATAACATTTTCCTTTAACTTGATTATAATTAATAGATAGGCCAATCCATGTGTGCATTTCCCTCAAAATGAAGCTTATGTTAAGACACATTTCCCTCTTGTCTGCAAGTAAAGCTATGAAACCCGTGTGAACAGGAGCTTTCATTCTTCTGCGCTTTACTCCTGGTTTGTCTGGATCACCGTGGGTTTTAAAAATTTCAGTCATGCATCCTGTTTCTGCTGTGGCCTCACTCTGCTAATTGCCATTTAGTTCACAGTGAAATAACTGCACTAATGACTTCAGCAAACTCCAGATGTTCTAGGTCAGACAGAAGGGAAATATTTCCGATCTGAATTCTTCTACTTATACAAAACACTGGAAATGGCCACCACAGACTGACAGAAGACTGGGGCACTAAGTCTGACGTCCTGCTGTTTGGCTCTGCCCAGTGTGCTCTGTGGAAGGTTATTATCTGTAACACCCCCTGTACTGGATTTCCAGATTTCACTTTTTGCACCAAGTAAACATTTAGCAGCACCTGCAGGAAAAGCACCGGGACGGGTCCTGGCAGCCCACAGGAACAGGGGACACAAAATCACAGGCACAGGGCACACAGGACAGAGTGCAGGTACACTTCTTCCCCTTCCCACCAGTGGCTTTCGGGAGCTGCTGCTTGCCCAACACCCACGCACCAGCCTCGGATGCCTCGCTGCTGCTCCCAGATGTTTGCTCTGTTCAGCCATAGGCACTCTGGTATACCCAGAGAGAGCAGAGGTACTCACACCATCTCTGTTCAGCAAAATTAGGGGAAGAAACTAGAGGGCAAGACTACCAAAGGAGTCGATGGAAGCTATTCTGCTGAAGCCTACATGCTCCACATCATCATCTGGAGGCTCTGCAGGTGATGAGAAGCTTCCACACAGAGGCAACATTCACAAAGCATCTGCTCTAAAGGCCAAGCTTCCATTTGAAGTGTTAGGAGATACTGGGGTACATTTGTCCATTTATCCCAATTTCATGCAGTTTCAGACTCCACTCTAGACCAGAAAAAACGAAACCTCACTTTCAACGTAATGCCATTTCCACCCTGTGGCTAAGGTCTTCTCTGTAGCACAAGATCTTTGCAGATGTAGCTTTCACAACAACGTCTCTGAGTGCAGATGTGGTGTATACTGGCAAGAGATTTTTGCTAGCAGTGTTTATACCACCTACCCAAATGACATAAGTTATACCTCTCAATAGAGCTTTTTGCTGGTACAAGAACATTTACCAGAACTGACGATTTAATTAGTGGTATGTTTCTTTTCTTCTCTTCCCATGCTCTTAGCTGACAAAGCCGTATATGCAAAATGTTTGAATGCAGACAGACCTATTACTTCTGGGGAAGCTGTGCAATGGCCAGCAAACGATTCCAGCATTGATGGGGGAGTGAAGGGGGCTGAAGCAATACAGCCATGAGATGCGGTGAAGCTGCCTTCTCAGGGATCCTGGGCAATGTCCAACAATAACACACAGAAATCTGGGGTGGGATTTAGGGCTGCAGGTTGCTCTTAAAGAAGTTCTCCGGAGTCAAGGTGGAAGGAAACAGAAGACAACCACGAATGAAGCTAGTTTCTCAGTGATTTAAGATGCCTAAGTCCTTTCAGTCAACATGCGTACTAAATTCTCATTAGCTTTAAAATATCACAATGATCAGAAAACCTTCAGTATGGCACCTTCCTGCCAAACGCTGTCTTTGTCATCCAGGCATACCTCCTTGCTCGACTAACCAACACAGATTTTTCCTCTGTTAACACCCTACAATTACAATGACTCCTGGGAGGGCGAGATGGAAAGGGAGAAAGGCCTGGGGGGCCAGACTCTCTTCGCTCTTACACATCGTTAATAACATTGTCAGCTAAATAATTAAATCATCCTCATTATAAATCCAACACAGAAAGAACAGAACTTGATTCCAGGTGGGATCCGCAACACTGTCAATTTTTAAAAATATTGTTTAAAGTAGGCAAATTTGATCTGGAGCCATTGAAAGAAGAAATTTGGAAGACCACCAGGTCATTTTTCTAGAATCCCTTTTGTAAATGTAATAGCACTTTAATGGAAGTTACACTATATACACACACATAAACAAGAGAAAATTAGTGTATATCAGTTATGATAATGTTTTCTGCTGAGTACTGAAAAATTACTGGAAAACCACTTAATAACTATCTAATGTTTTATAATACTGTCAGCTGAGTGATTTCCTGCTCTAAGGGGAAGCACGGCCCTGCAGTTAATTTCAGCGGGTTGCAATCAGGGACTGTTCCTATGCATACAAGCGCTCGTAGTAGTTACCTGTTTGTGATGACGTAAAAGGCAGTACAGAACCCACCCTCTGCTCTCTCAAAACCCAGACACATAGTTTTGGTGCTACAGGCAGGAGAGAGAAAAAGGCCACAGAGAAGTTTTTTGGTATTTAATTTTGAAGCTTTAGTTTTACCTTAGGATGAGGGAGCCTGAGCATCTCTGCCACAGCTGAATCAGGAGTGCTCCAAGCTTTATTGACAGCATCACTACTGTACTAGAGCTACTAATAATTTCTTTACCTCAGGACTGACAAATCAGATGATTCAGAAGAAATTAATCAGGAAGCATAAAATTAAGACTGGTCACTGAGATACTAGGGCAGACCCGTGACATGGGTGCATCCACCAGAATTGTCGGGTGATTTGCAGTTGGCACCACCAAGCACAACTAGAAGATGGTGTCACCTGAAAGAGGTTCAGCCATGCAGTAAACCCCCCTTAGCTCTTTCCTCCTCCTTCCCTTCACGTGGCTCACCATTTGGATCAGAGCTGCATCTTCCCCCTGCCACGCTGATCTCGGCACTGATCTGGAGTGAAAAGAATTTAGACCTTATCTGTTCTGCATTTTGTAGGGTCACTTTGTTTCCTATATTCAGTGAAAGCAAAACTGTGCATCTTTCCTAGAGCTGGACACATTTGTGGTTCTGGCCATATGATATATTGCTATGGCTAGATACGACTCCAAATCCTAGCAGCTGGTTTGTACAAAAGGTGGGCAGACAGTCCCCATTCCCTATTACAAAGCAGGGAGAAACTGTGTGTTTCAGAGTTCTTTCAGTCCTCTGTGTCTTTCAGAGTTTTTCAGAGGGGAGGAAACACCCTCACCATTACTTTTTAAAACATACCATCCTGAATAAGCATGCTGTGGAAGAGGTGGCAAGACTCTTCTGTTGTATTAGGTGTTTCACTCCAAATAATTTCATTTCTAGGGCTAAATAATCTCCAAAACTGATTTAAGGGTTTCCATATCATCTTCCACTGAAGCCAGTAAGGATGAAGGGCCCAACTCTGTACATCTATTTGCTAGTTCTTCCTTCAAAAGTAGGGGCAGATACAGCGTGGTTGCATTTACTGGGATTCGTTTAACTGACTTTCAGCATACCTTCCCAGCCGTGTGGATTTGCAGTCTCATGGACTGCAATCGGAGCTTTGCGGTGTGGCCAGCTTGCATGCTGAGAGCAAAACTACAACTTTGAACGGTTTTTAGGTGGTTGTGGTCAGGGTAAAGCAGCCATTTGGTACTGTGCACACACTATTTTTAAGCACTGACCCTGCCTTTGATCCTCTTCCAATGCCTTCCCCCACATACAGCTCACTAACAGAGCACAACACGCTTCTTTCTCTGTGGGAATTCCTGTATTTTTTTATTTTTTAAGGAGGGAGATTCTCCCCGTTCTTATCAAATTTGAAGAACTGACAAATATTAGTGGCTGCTACTAAGACTGCAGCAGAAAAAACACGGAAAAAGAAAACTAAAGGACATTCAACTCAGGCTTTTTCTGTAACATATTAAGTCAAGGTTACTAAAATGGGGGACTCTGACCCACACTTGGCCTGAGCACCGCAAGGGCCCATGGACCAGAGGTATGCAGACATCTGGGTCGGTCATCAGAGGGTGCCTTTGCAGTTCCAAGAAGTAGGTGCCTCATTTCACTCACCATTTTAAATACCTACTTTTAGATGAGATGAAGTGACCCCCATTTTTTGTCTCCCACTGGCAATAAGGTGAGTCAGGGGTCACACCTCTACGTTGTAAATACATAGGTTTGATGAGCCAGCCTTGAAATCATAAACAGAGACAACAAGGGAGAGATCAGGGCACTTACCAGAAGGAAGTCAATAGCATTCCTGGCATTTTGTCCCATGGACTGCTTCTACATTTTTCTTTACAGAGTCATTGAAGAAAAACAGCCCCAAAACAAAATCCCAAGAAATTACTTGGACTTCAAGTCTAAAACTTCTCTCTCCCCATTCCCAGGCCAGGATTTTATCCACTGAACTACAGATCAGGATCTCTTCTGCCCCCTCTCCTTCTTGTCCCAAGACTTCAGCATTCCTGGCTGCACAGGTCCACCTTCAGCAGGGCATGGGGAACGCCACCTACATAGACAGACTGAAAGGGCTGGATTAGTTCAGAAGAGAAATCAGCAGAAATCGCTACTCCAGAAACCTTCTAGCACAGGAAACAGCAAATAAAATGGACATTTTTTTGCTGGAATAAAAATATACCCAGTTAAAGTATTGCACATTTAAAAATTCTTAAGGACTTCAGATTATTAAGCACAAATGAGTGTGAAACTGACATCATTATAATTAAAGTCAAGAAATAAATGGGTAGAGATAACACGAGTATCTGCAAGTACATTCCCTCAGGGAGAGAAACACATGCGTGTGCACATGCGCTCCTACATGTGTGCAAACACACGCAGTGGGGGGGTCAGGAAAGGAAAAAAAACATTTTTCCTAGACTCACCAGGAAAAACAAGTTCAGATTATGGTGTATTTTTCCTTAAATAAACAAATTAAAAGTTGCAAAATAACAATGTAGAAATTTCTCCTTTGTATCAGCACAGATTTCTGAGGTATTAGATTAAATACATTTTATAACATGATGAATTTGTAAATATTTCAAGAGTAAAACAAAGAATATTATCTTAATCTGATGGAATACTTTTTTTGAAATATAGCTAAAAAAACATTAACTGCTTGATGCAAATGGTAGCTGCTGTCTTGACTTTATGCATACAACAAATTAGCTCATATTTAAAGCTGTAAGGATTTGTTTGGACTTCTCATAGTCTTTCTGTTTGCCTTAATGTTATCCTACCATACTATCTTCTAAGGACAGGAAGTTTACTTGAAAAAGTTTGTTTATTTTTTTCAGTTGACCACAATTCCTTGAGATAATTGTTTTAACATTGCCTTTATGGCTGGGCTGTTTCAAGTCTATGTAGTGTAACAAAATTATCCTGCAAGAACCTCCTGAATTTCTTCGTGAGTTTTCTCCCAGGATCCAAAACTCTTAAAATGCTATTCTTTTCTTCCCTGAGGCCATTTTCTGATAAGAGCCTTGTGGGCTTCTAAGGTCTCTACTCAAAGCATCTTCAAGGCATTTCCTTCCGCCCTTCTTCTTTGTTTTATGAATTTTCTCATCACTACCCAAGAAATTTTCACCAGGGTTCAGCACAAAGTTTCACTAACAACTGCTCAACAACTATCAATGAGCAGACTCTGGCTTTTGCAAGCCATTCAGATGCTGCAAACTGCCTTCAAACCTGGGAACCGCTGCAGCCAGAAACAGCCAGCCCCTCAGAGATGGAGAAAGTGAGGGGACCACCAGGATTCCCTACAGGAACCAGGGAGACATCGCATGGGTGAGACTTGGGTAGGTCTGAACAAAATTAATTCACAATCCGGTTATAAATCAGCTCACCACCTACATAAACCTGTTTCAGGTAAATGGAGTTGGCACACACTGACACTCTCCCAAACCCAAACATTAAACAGTAGTCACATCACAACCACGTATCTCTAGTCAGCACACCATATGACTATCAAAGTACAGAACGATGACACGTCATTTGTATTTTGGGGGACTCTTTACCAAACATTCCGTAGATTAAACTTCTCTTCCATTATTACCTGGGATTTAGTGTACAGGCGTATCCAGGACTGTGATCCATCTAACACAACGCAGTCTAGGTTCTAAAGAGCTTCCAAGCTAAGTAGGTGAAACACACAGCAGAGATAAAAAGCCACGCTACCCTCACTCTTTGTAGTTGGTGAGCTGAGGGACAGATTTGCTCTAGGTTTCACAGTCATCACTGGCAAAGCTGGGAAACGATCCAAGACCCGTGTCCTAACCATAAAACCATGCTTGCTCTCCTGGCATAGAGAGAAACAGGAACATGCCAGACATGCAAAGCAAACGCCAAGTTGCAGAACGGGCCCCTAAAGTATTTTGCTCCCTGGAGAGAGATTAAAGTCTTGCAGTACATATAAACACCTGCCTAATGATGACAGAATTGAATTTATTGCTTCATGCAGCAAAAATGCTTCAGAAATAAGATACTGGACTTACTACTGAGATCATCCAAAACGTACCATGTGTTGTATTTATCACAAACTTCAGGTGATCAGCCTAAGACATCTGCAGCACATGTACTATCTGGTGAACACCAAGGCACAGCTCGTAGAAACTCTGCCTGAGACCCTCCAGAGAGACTGTAAAGTAGCTGAGACATGATAGACTCGAAAGAACACCTCACTTCATGAACCTCCACCACTACCCCAGCACAGCAGCTCCAGTGGAAGCACTGCCAAGTGCCTAAGCTTATCACACTCTTCGGTTAGTGAAAACACATTTCTGACGCTGGGATAGTAAGTTTGAACACAGACCTTAACACAGAACTGCTGCACCTTTTCCTTCAGGAATCAACTATCTTCTTCTACAAGCGCTTAAGCCACAAAGTGTTTCTAAAAGAATAAAACTGGGCTTCAAAATGTTAATCAAATGCAACATTTTAAACAAGCCTTTCTAATCCCTCTTGATACATCCACATGGCCGAAAACCAAAGCTGTATCATAACCAGCGTCTGTTGGAACAAGCAGTATCATGCCCATACAAAAAAAAAAAAAAAGCTTTCCACTCTACTGGTTTTAAAGTTGGTGTGAGTAAGGGGCAATTTCCATTAAACTGTCTATACTAAATTTGACAGTGATGTTAAAGGTGAGGTACCGTAATTTATATATTGGCTGTAATATGGTAAAAATCCCAGTATAAATGGCAAAACAATCTACACTGGAGTCATCTGATATTGTTGGATTTCTTCTCTCTTATGAAAAAAAGGTTTCATGGCTTTTTATTGATAGAAGATGTAATCAAGATGGTCACTCTTGACTGAAGGGAGTTAATCATGCAGGTTGAGGAGGAACCATATTTGCACATCGTAAATTAGGTGAAAAAGATCCATGTTTATTTATTTTCATTTCTTCTCCTCTGGACAAAAATCCCTATTTTATTATCTGGAGCAACTGGCAAATATTTTAAAATACAGTCCTTACAAATTACAAATTTAGCTTCACTCCTCAGATCTCAGGCCAACAACAGCTAAGAGAAAGAAAAAAACAAATAAATCTTTGCCCCCACTCACCCTTTCACCACCTTCACGATTCTGTTCCTCTCAGAAAAACTTGAGAGAACTGGTGAACTTTGCAGCGTGCCAGAGAAGCCGGTGCACACAAGCTATTTTAGATCAAAGGGAGAAATGCCTTCTGAAGTGCCGAGAGCTCCCTCATTATTACACCAAAAAAAAGTGCCAGCTCACCTTTTCTGCTGGATGAAATATCGTGGAGAGAGAAGAGCCGGTGCCTAATACGGACATGCCTGGGTCATTAAAGACTCTATGGAGTGGACAAAACCCAACTTTCAACTGCTTTTGGAAATAGCCCATCCTGGTGCACAAAGGCAATATACTCATGGGGCAACAGACGGCATGTGCCAAATTCAGCCCTGGACTGACTTCCATTTCTGAGCTGGCTTGATAAGTAGTTCCAAGTGAAGTGCATCACAGCAAGGTAATTCCTAAGATGACAAAGGCACAGAAGGTATGTCCACTGCAAAACCGGAGCAATCTCAGAGGCAATAAAATCTAGAGCTTTTTAATAAGATTACCTACACGTATCTCAAAAGCTAACTGGAATAGGTATGTTCACAGTTCTAATATTCTAATAATTCTAATATTCTCAACTTAAATGATATTAAAAAGGCTTATTGCTTCTTTCATTTCTATAATCTACCACTCTGAGCTAGCCTTCAGTTTTGAGCCAGCTGCTAAGCAAGCAGATTCCTGAAAAAGTCTATCTCCTTGAATTCCAAAGGCTTGAAGTAGCCACCTCCTCTTTGCTTCCTTTCTCTGTGAGTGCTAACAATTTCTTTTGTACCTTTTTATGGCCATGACCATGAAAACAGAGGTTCTTGTCATCCATTTGGGCTCTTTCAGTGTCCATCATATCTTTTCCAATCAGAAATGCCCCACAGGGTGAGACCAATGTCCATCACCCAGTTTTCTGTCTCCCACAGAAGCTGTTGCAGAAGTTGCTGAGGGAGAGAACGTGAAACGAGCCACTATCTGAGGTCCAATCCTCATGCTCCTCCTGCACTCTGCTGTTAGATTTTGGATGTCAGAGGAAGCATTGCTGCCTATTCCCAAGAGTATCTGGTTTGTACCTTTTATCCATTAATTTGTCTAATCCATTTCAACCTCTAGATGTGTCCCGAGTCCACGCTTTCTTGCAACAGCAAGTTGTAGAAGTTTACCACGTGCTTTGAAGAAAGGCACTTGTAAAAACCTGTTTTAAATTACTTCCTATCAGTTTCAATGTGTGTTCCCTGATCTACTGTTGTAGGATTTGGTAAACAAGTTTAGCAGTGATCTTCTGCATTGCCTTCTTGATTTTGTAAATAAGCTTCATCGCCGCTCAGCCTTCTCTCCAAGCTGAAGTGAGACCGTCAGCCTGCCATTACTTCCCCTTAATAGTTCAGATTTCCTTTTCCATACCTTTTTGTCTTTTTTAAAAAGAAAAAACTATGCTTTTCTTGAGATGTGGCGACCAATTGTATGCAGTACTCAAGATGTGGAGGCAAGAAGATTTTCTACAGTGGCAAAATGTCATCTTTGGTGATGTTCTCAGTACCCTTCCTGATACAGGCAATTTGGGCTGAACACTGAGCCGATAATGACAAGAACTGCTAACTCAGTGTGGCTCGGATTATACTAAAGCACCACAGAGCTGTTTTGGAGATGCCCAAATTAACTCCAGACAAGAGACTAGATCACACGCCACCACCAGATAACGCCATGCAGAGATACTTGCTCAAGCCCTGGAAGATTTACAACTACATTAATGCAGTGCGCAGACTCCTCCGAGATTTGGCAGTACCTTGCCCAGCTAGGGTGCCTACAATCACAGCACATCCGATAAAACGGGCAGGCCAACAGTCCCTCTTGTGCATCTGAAATGTCTCCAGAACAATACCTCTCTTTTTGGGAGCCCTCTCCTCTCCCCCTCAAGGTGTCCAGAGCTCTGTATACAATGTGAACAACATCTGAAGTCCACGTACTATGGTTAACAGTTATCAATAAAAATCAGTGACTAACAAATGCTCCCCGATTTAAAACTTGTTTTCAGTCACTGACAAAATTTACCAGTACCCCATCTGAAGGCCAAGGCATAGCTGTTATGCTGCAGAAGATGAAAAGTATGAACTGCTTCCTCTCCACCCAGTGCTGCATGTCTTCTCCCTCCCCATGTACACTACTGATGCACCTCAAAAAATATTTATGAGTTCTCATTCAAATACTTCAGCTGATAAATTTAATATCACATTCCCTGGGGTAAGCAAAAAATAAAATATTGCATTGGCCTTCGCACATGTGGAGATTATATTACTTTACAATGAAACCCAGCAAGCTGCACGTTACAGTTTTTACCACAATCTCCTTGGTAGGAATGTTTCAAATACATTGCATATGTGTGAATACAATATAAGCATACTGAAATGCTTTGAACACTGTAATACATCAGACACTTGAGGCAGCAGGGGAAAAAAAAAATCCTTCACCTACCTTGGCTCTATCTTAAGTCTATATTGTCCTTTAAGTGCTTAATTTGACACTGGTGTTCTCTAGTCTCATTGATGGGGCTACTTACAATGTACGAAGCGAACTTCCAAACAACTGACTACTTAAACATACCCCCCAAACCTCTGTAAGTTTGTACCTTGTTCATGAAGTATCTCTGTGAAAGAAAGCAGACAAGATTGTTTGCTCTGTGCGCTACAACTCTGCGAAAACCAGATTAAAGGCATCGCAGCTGTACAACAAAGCCCTTTGCTTTACGCAAACGCATTTCTGCACGCCGTAAAAGTCCAAACATCTGACTCGCTCGGATTTTACAAGGCTACAATACTGGGAAATAGGCATAGAAATCGACGGCATCCAAAGGCATTAAAGAGTTTCCTTCCACATTTGTTTCCGACGTGGCCCGCTCGCTGGGATGACGGCAGCACCTGCTCCCAGCTCGGCACCCCGGGGAGCCCGGTGCTCGGCGGGCGGCCTCCCGCCCATCGCCCGCGGCCCTCCGGCTGTGGCACGGCTGCCATCTCCTGCCGGGACGGGGAAGCGCCGCCGTCGCGGGGGACGGCCGGGGGAGAAGGGCCGGGGCGCCCCGGAGCTGCCCACCGAGGGGCGAGCCGAGCCGAGCCGAGCCCCTCTCCTCCCCCCGGGGCTGGCGGCGAGGCGGGTACCCAGTCCGTACGCGTCCCCGGGAAAGCGCTGGACAAGCAGAGAGGGATGGATGGGGCTTCCCCGCCCTCCCGAAGGGGGTTATTTCCCCACGCGACGCTTTGGGAAATCATAATACACCAGCTACAGGCACCCATCCGTGTAGGCTAGCCAAACTGAGACTCTTGCAAACTTTCTTTTTCGAGGGGAAAAAAAAAAAACCAAAAACCCAATACCACATGCTTGGTAGCTTTCTGTGCTTAAACCAGTCTGTCAATAGCTGTGAAGGTTTGGCAGTCCTAGAGAACAAGGCAGAGGTAAGCTGCTGCACCCAAAAGGTGAAAACACACCATCAGTTCCCCTTTGTGAACATTTCTAAATGAATTGCTGACCTCCACACAGGAACTCGGGGGCTGACGCAAATCTACATCACCATTTTTAATGACAAAAACATAGTCTTTTATTCCCCCCCCACAGCACCCTTCTTCACAGTAAAGCCTTGCATCATTCTTAGGATCTGCTGGTCTGCTTTGCTTTCGAATTACATAGAAACAACAACATACAATTTGCGCATTTAAAGAATTTATACATGCCAAGAGACTTGAAGAGGGTGCCACATGTAGCCTTTTTTTCCCCCTAATATTACCTGGAGTTTTGTAATCTGCCCTTGAGATGGCACATGTGTTCATGTGCGTGCATCTGCACTCCTCCACTGAATTCTTCTGTCCCTTGACATTCGTCCTCCCTATGGACCAGTGCTAGCAGACAATGAGTAACATACTTTCCCACTCATTTCATAGATGATTATTGGCAAGAAATCAATGTTGAAATGGGGCCCTCTTCAGGCTCAATACCAGATTCTCCTGTGTCTCATTGACTCGGCCTCTTGCTATTCCTGCTCTGCCCCCACCTATTAATTATGCTGACCAGTCTGCCTTTTCTTTCCTTCACATCCAATCCCCCCCCTTCATCCATCATTTGGAAGTGTGTCTTCCATCCCCCCACTTTCCTATTAATCTCAAGTCCATGAATGGAAATACTTGAATTTCCCAATGAAAAGATTTTAAGAAGTTAGCCAAGGTTAAAAAAAAAGTAAATAAACCCCTATCAAACACCTCGTACTCAACAAGAGTCTCAGAAATAGCTATGTTGCTTTAACTAAAGTTAAAAAAAGAAAAATATTTGAGATGGACCCTCTACAAGGCACAATTTCAGGCCACGGAAAATAAGCTTAGCAAAGTTCTCAACAATGTAATTAGGATCTTACGGGAAGGGCTAGCTAACATTATCTATATTCACAACCATATTGGCCCAGTCAATAACGGCATAATGGATTTTATCATAAGATAATGAAGACAGCCATACAAACGGCACTGCAATTCCATCCCTGTTTCTTGGCCGTAGGCCAGTTTGGCTAAAGGTTTTTCTTCTCTTCTGAATATATGCAAAATCACACATAGCTCATATCCAAACAGCATTTTTAGGAATGTTTTTACACAACTGCAAGTAGAAGAGGTACATATATTCCAATTAACTTTCATTTGAAGAGGACATGTAAATAGGCTTGAGGGTGAGACAGAATGTTGATGCTGTTCACAATGACCAGAAAAGGGTGAAGAGAGGCTGGTCTTAAAAGGCAGTGGTAAAAGCTGTCACGGTGAGTTTAAACCAGATAGTTCGATAGCCATGAGGGAAGAGTCAGAACCAGCTGAGACTTTGATTTGGATATAAAGCATATCCATGAAAGGAATGGAAGGGTGAAAGCCAGTCCCTGCAGAAATGGGAACTGAATTTATGTGTTTTTAAAAGTTCAGTAGCTTGCTAAATTCCACGCACATAAAGGCAGGTCTTGTACATGTGCTGACAAACATTGTATTTTGCTGCCCTGTAAACAGCAAAGCTGAAGGGCGTTACTTGAACATTGTCCATTCAAATAAATGGATGAAAAAGAGAATATATACCATAGCTTGTATTGAGATACAAACACTTTTATATATATGGATATCTGAGGGTGTTTCATTTTTTTTGTGGAGGGGTTCTACAAAGTATGACCTCCATTCCCTTAAACACATACTCCAAAAAAACAAAACATTTTGGTCACCCCCCATTTGCCTTCCTAAACCTGTCCTAGAGCATCTGTATTATGTTATCCAACACACTGGCTGCTAACAAGACAATCAATACAAAAGGTTACTTAGGGGGCATGGCTTTTTTCTGTCCTCAAAATACAAAGCTTATTGTAACAGGGATTTGAACTCTTTCACTGTGGAAAATGTCTTAGAACCATTCAAAAAAAAAAAACCCCAAAAAAAAGAGTAAATGAAACATACTGGAATTACAATTTTTTTAGAGTATGAAAACAGGAAATTTGCTTTAATAAACATTTTTCTGCATGTCAGCATAAAATACATTTTTTCGGTTTCATAACTTGATTGTAAAATTTTACAGGGTAGGAACTTGGCATGCCACGCGCTGACCTAAATGCTTATAATGTCATTGCTTTTAGAAAAGAGCATCTGACCACTTGTGCCTTGGTATTTTTGTAGTGTATTGACATACAGACTCTATCATTGTGCTTCAAACAGCGAAACTTGCTCTTATCTCAGAGTCCAGCTACAGCAAAGATGAACAGATTCCTGACATTGACTGAGCTAGAGGACGACTTGAAGGTAACGAACTTCCAAGCAGGTAAGTGAAACAACAGCTCAGTTGATTTGTACATGAACATTTTTCCCCTTGTAGAGATGTATTTTTATATAACTCTTTGTGCCTAATAATCTTTCAGTAATATGAAATATCAGATGATCATTAAAAAGGTTTTTTTTTAAACAAACCAATCAGGTACAAACAAATTATATTAGTCTGTAAATTTTTGGAAAGGATAGTTGTTACTTTACTAATCAGAAGTATCCCCATTTTACATAACACCATATCGCTTGCACAGGTCTCAGTGTAAGTTTTTTAAATACTATTGCTTAAGTCCCCCCAAATTCTTTTGAACTGGAAAAGCAGGGGAAAAGCTCCTCTAAGTCAGTGATTTTTAAATTAGTTTTCACTAATTTATATAATATTACATGACCCAGACAAAATGGGGAAGCAGCAGTACTAATGGTTGAAAGTTCGTATTTGTATGTATAGTGTTTTACTTCCATAAAAATTATATCGTCATTTACAACAGGTCACCTACACAAAGCAGTTAATGTGGATTCCGGACTTTGTAGGTGGACCTTCATTCAAAAATAATACCAATGCATGACAAAATTACAAATGTGCATAGGATCATTCTATATGACAGCAATATGAACCACTTCATCTGCTCAATTTGTTAAAAAGGCTCTCAAAATAAACATTTCCTTGCTGACGAATGGTTGAAAAAAACCACCAAACCCTGTGTATTTACTTAGCTGTCCAAAATTAACTGTCTAAAACTATTGAGAAAATAAATTGCTATTTCTTCTGTTTTCCTTCAGGCTATATAAATCAAGCCACAACTGCACTCATCCAACATCCACTATCTGGTTCACTGGCCTAACACAAAGTTAAAAACCCTTCCACCCCAAACACATCATCTCCAAAGGAGAAGACAAGGCTGACAAATGGATGTATGTTCAGACATTCTTTACAACACTGGAGGAGACCTTCGTGAGGTCTCCAGGAAAGGGAGCATGTTTTAGGAACCACATTTGCACCAGCTTCAGTAACTGGCTCACAGCTGAGGTATCCAGGTGCAAACGAGGAACAACATGAAACAGGGAGGCAACTCTAAATGAGGAACACTGGTCAGAAAATACTGGGGTTTATGCTTACATGTAAAGGATACTGTGTGTTTTAATACTAAATATATTGTTTTCTTCATGTGGGGTTCATACTCACCCTCCAAAAAAATATTTATGCATTAAATAAGACTAGGAGATACACTTTCCTCCTGGCAAAGCAGGCAAAATAAACTCTCCAAAGACAAGACCTGATCCCCTGACCTTTGTGCTACTGCAAAATATATCAGCATATGACAATGGCAGAACCTGATGCTTATGAGCTGTCCTGGTAAGAAATTGCCTTCAACTGAACACTCAGGCTCTCACTACACATTACAAGCACACAGACTTCCTTCTTAAACCACCATTAGCATGGAGTAGCACGACCACGATCCCAGACTCCAAGGGATTGAAACTAACAGGGACACTGTCACAGGGAAGCACAGAGGGCTGCTATAACCAACTGCCCTACGGGAGCCACAGTCAGGGCCTGTAGTCCATCAAAGTAGCTGTGCAAATACATGGTGGTACTGCTGCTATCCATGTGCTCAAGCTTATGTGATCTCAAGCAAAATGCATGAGACACAGACAAGCAGTACTGGCCAGGGTGACACACAGGTGGCTCCAACACAAAATGAGCTTAACTGTTCTCAAGATATTTTTTATTGTGAATCTCACCTAGGATGTTCTTCCAATATGGTCTAGAAGTCAGTGCTTAGCACCTTCACAAGGACTTAGCAGCGTTTCTTCAAAGCACTTTGTTGGCTTTATACTTCACATGGAAACATAAAATTCAGGCCTGGAAGGGACTACCAATCTGTGCAAACCCACTAAAAACGGGTATTTTAGTCCAGAAAGAGAAATTTATTTTGCTTCTTCTGCCAACCAAAAGCCACAAAACACATACCGTTGAGCAAACCATTCTGCATTATCCCTGTTTCACAACAAGGAAAACCTGCAAGCAACATTAAGTATGATCAGCAACAGAGGAAAAGTCAGGGTCATTCCTGAAACTCTAACATCCCAGCTCTTTAATTCCCAGTCCCGCGTTTAACACTGTCTAACCACATCCTTTCAGGGGACAGGTAACAGGTATCATTAGGGTGACAACTACACATAGCTATATCAAAAGTAATCCAAAGTCTACTCCTCTGAAACCCTGCAGGACATACCAATATAAATACGCCTTCTATGGCAGAACAAAAATACCATCTCTCAAGAAAGTGTGAAGAAATGGGTCTCTTCAGTCTACAAAGCAGAAGTCTCAGAGAAGCCTATGCAAAGTCTTCCAGTAGGAAGGACTAGCAATCACCCATTTTCCTCAGCCAATTTGAGTTAGAAAAACAAATTAACTTTCATGAAAGACTAAGGTGAACCAGGAAGTTTGAGTGGAATTTAGTTCTCAGGATACTTTTGAAAATCAAACACTAGGGACAGTCTCTAAAAAGTGTAAGGTATAACGTAAACCGAGTCTTAGTCAGTTCTCCAGTGCTGACCCTGTATAGGTTCTAAGGTCACTTACAGGAATCACCTCGACTTGATTACCTAAGATCTCAACCCAATTCTCTCTGGCAAAAGTATTTAGGCACTGTTGGTCCTGTTCCAATGAAAAAAACCTCGGCATGAAGACAGCTGTCATTCCCTAGTATTAATATTTATCGCCATGTAAAATGATCAGGTGACTTATTAAAAAAAAATCATAGCCTTGAACTTATATTGAGGTATCTTTCCATTGTTGCAGTAGAAACACTTCTTAACAAACGTGCTCCTATACTACAGCTCTCCTTACTTGAACCACTTAAGAGTTAACTGATGATACTCAATAGCAATTAAAAGGAAATGCATAACCCAGCTACTGCCAAGATAGCAATCCCAATACCCCATGGTGTAAATGAAACACAGAAACCATTTTGATAATGAAGATAATCCCCCACCCCACCCCCCCCAAAAAAAAAGTTAAAATACATTAAGTGAACTTGAATAGCTGGAACATGCTGGACTCCTACTTCCCAAATAGTTTGCAGGTTTAAAATATGTAAAACTCCTTAAGGACCTATTTAATCACAATTAAGACTAATAACTTGCCTAAACATACCAATTTGCAATGCATTAACAATTCTTAAGTCTTACACAACTATAGATTAAGTGTGCATCGTCCACATATATGGCTTTAAAAAAAATAACTTGTAAGGAATTTCACTGCTCCTGTCAAAATTAAAAGCAGCATACCAACTCTGAATCCATGAAAACAGGCATCTCACCTACATTTAGCGTAAATCTGAAACTGGTCCTACTGTACCATTATAGCCTAACCAAATGAATGTAATCTTACTGCAACTTTCCTGCAGGTTGTGAATGCTCACAGAACATTTTTGTTTACTCAGCATATCCTATTTCTCAAATACCTTCTTCAACCACTGTAAATAAATATGCCCTGAATTAGGTTATCTCCTCGCATTGCTCTAGGCTGTCTGTACTTTGGACAGATACTTTTCCACTTGTAGGCCATACAACTCCATGAACTATGACCTTGTTCCTAAACTGCAATCCCACTGAGGTAAAAGACACTCTACAGCATTATAGTTAGATGGGAAATCCAGTGATATTGGAATGCAGCACATTACTTTGAATTCCCTTTCTCCATAAATAAATACTGAGGGAAGTGTAAAGGGGAACAACTGCAGGTATTAAATACACAACACAAAGTGAACAGACTTCCACATTCTTAGAGGATGGAGGTAAAGAATTAAAAATCAGACAACTTCTACAGAATTTTATTAAAGTAACAGGTTAACACCTTTATTTTTTACTTATCCTTTCCAGCAACAGTCCTTTCCTTTCACTTTAAGATCATGATCTCAGAATCATAATCCACCTGGACACAAACATTTCCTCTTTCTTCTTCCACCGATATCCTTCTCATTTCCCCCCCAATAGCAAATTAGGAAAAAAGTCTCTTCTGACACTTTAGTGCGTTGGTATTAGTGCTTTACATCAAAAGATGCCATTAGATTTGTGAGAAAGTAAGTTGTACCAGCAGAAATTTTCCATGTTGAGTTGAGCTCAAGCTAAATGAAGTTTCACTTGGAAGGGCAAATCCAGTCAAGAAATAATCTACGGTCTGTTAACTTCACATAGTCACGTGCATCCAGAAGCTAAGTGTCTATAGACTATTTACTTGCCTGAACTCACTTTGAAGTCAATGAAGTGTAGTTGAATTAGGGACCATGGTCTTCTCCATACGCGTAGGTCATTTTGTGTTAAAAAAACCCAATAAAGTGAAAAGATGTGTTTTAGACAAAAAAAAACACCACACCAAATTATCTGGAAAAGCTCAGTTTGCTTGCACAGGCTTAGCAAAGACTTCCTCAAATTCGAGAATGCAAGTCTATGGATTTCATCTGTTTTAAAAAAAAAAAATCTTCACTCACTACCCTGGAGGAGCTTACTGGATCACACATTTGTTACCCTGTGTCCAGAGATGTAAGGATGACTTTCCTACTCCTAGATGATGAATGCAGCTGCAAATAACATAAAAATACAAAGCACAAAGAGCGTTAAGTTTTCTTACCCAAAACTCTTGGACGATGTAGCTTCTTAAGATAGGACAAAAGATGAAGTGTGCTTTGGTGTGCTTCTGTATGCAAGGGAGTCAGTCAGATACTCAACATTAGCTAAATTCAGCTGACAATTTAAGTTTTTCAAGAGTTAGTGTCTTTCAACTTTATTGAAAAGGAATACTCTTTACAAATTATTCCTATTCTTAGTGCTTAGAAACCTGCAGTAATTTAAGGCAGCAAGATCTACAGCTAAGGCTCTTATTTACAGGAGTGAATTCCAGTCAACTACATTCAAAACCATCCAAATGATGGTAAAAAAATATACAAATGGTAACACTTGTATATTTGTGTTAACTTCCCTCTATTTGTAATACCAGCTTGACATCAACTAAATGTTAAAAGCTACTTTAACTCCCCTCCTGAGAAATTCAGACAAGACTGAACATAAATCAAGTGCCACACGAGGACACATTTGTTTTTAACCAGACTTGCAACAGGTGACTCCATCATTAAGTGCACCTCAAAATGTTACTAAGGAACATCTCACAAATCCAAGTCACCCAGATCTAGCAACTAGAAAGCTGCGAGAAGGCCAAAACCAAGAGACACTTCGAGAGCTTTAATGAGACCTGTAAGTACCTCTAAGCCCAGCACCTGGCAAAGATGCTTGCCTCTACACTATGTGAATGATTGGGGATATCAAAAAAGAGGTTACAAACTATAAGGCAAATTCAAGCTCAAGAGCCTGAGAAATAAACGGGGATATACATTCCTATCTCCTCTGCCTACAGGTACCCAGCCCAATATACTTACATTCATGACCTCCTTATCAGCGCAATGGAGCAACTCCATATGACTCCTTAGAGCTGCTCCACAGAAAATGTAAGACATAGAAAACAACTTGCAAAAGAGAGAAAAGAAAGTAATCTTGAATTCCAACACCAATCCCACCTCATTGTCAAAAAGCAAAAACATTGACAAAAAAAAAACAAGTTCTGTACAAGTTTCCAACTACTAAGGAAACCAAGACACTGGGCAAGTCATAATTCAACACTGCCTCGTTTAAGCAGT
This sequence comes from Himantopus leucocephalus, assembly GCA_003993805.1. Taxonomy (NCBI): domain Eukaryota; kingdom Metazoa; phylum Chordata; class Aves; order Charadriiformes; family Recurvirostridae; genus Himantopus; species Himantopus leucocephalus. The sequence goes on from RSEF01000003.1 coordinate 62,769,783, forward strand.
GAGATCTCAACTACTTGGCTACCCTGACTACTGGGAACTACAGAATCAGATCTAGAAGTACATGACAATACTACTTCTAATAAGCTAATTTTACCAGCAAATTGCTTCAGAAGCAGGGGGGTGAGGTGGCGAAAAACCCAACAAAACACACCTTGTGTGAAGTAAGTTCCTCAAATAAATTAAGATAGCGTTTAAAAGTTTCCTGCCGCATCTCAGAAGACTTGGGTAACGGTTAAGGCCGTTTTCCTCATTTGTTTCAGTAGAGGGAGCCAAAGTTTCATCACCGATGCAGCAGTACTCAAAACTTTCCCTAACAAGTTACTCAGAATTCCTGCAGTGCAGAAGCACAAGCCTAAGTGCTGCCAAACAAAGGTATTGTCAGCATTTTTAAGACTGAGCTGTGCTAAGTTCAGTAGGTTGGTAACCTCTAGGGTACGAACAGGAAACACAAGGACCCTACAATGGAATCACAGGGATTGCTGTTATCTTTTTAGCAACTGACAGAGATAACACACTACACCAAGACCTGTAAAGTCCTTTCATCTTCTGATGTTCTCCTTTGCAACTCAAAGAACTATTCCACAGATACCCACCCATTAATCACACACACACGTCAGGTTAAAAATTTATTTTCCATTCATTTCTTGCACTTGAAGTACTCTTCGATGACATCTTTGGCCTGAGATTCCTTGCCATAGTCCTGTAACACAAGATAACCCATTAATAACATTCAGACCCATTCAAAATTTTACAACCTATTTTTGAAAGGACAGCTGAGATTCTGACACTCCCTCAAGGCATTCCCAAGTATTCCCCAAATTCCAGACAAGTAACCTCAAGCAATCTGCCAGCTGCTTTCCCTTCTTTCTCTAATAAAAGGCTATTCTCAAAGTCTGACACCCCTTGATACAGATCCAAACAAATTCTTCATTTCTTCTTAAATAAAGCCAAGTAAAGTATGTGAAACAATAGCACAAGTATGGAAACATACGCAGAAGGAATCAGTCTTTATTGTGAAGATGTAGCCATCTCTTGGGACCTCAAAGACAACAAAGTCTTCAAGGCTCGTACTGTGGCTTTACTTTACCAGTCTTTTTAAAATAATGCTCTGCAAAACATTTTCAAGTTGAGCAGACACATTGAACTGGCATTTTTTTCTGAAGCAAAACTTCATCTCTTCTTGTTAAAAGGTCTTTCCTTTAACGTTTACCAGCAAGTGGGTATAGATTCTTTAAGGACACAATGAAGTATTTTAAATAAACAAGAAAGGGACTACAGAACAGGGAAGTGATTTGTTTTCACTATCAACTAAGGACAGCAACCGTTTAAAAAAATAAAATCTAAGAGCTCTATTTAGTAGTCCCTTATCTAAAGCAACCTTATCTTTAGTGCTTATTTTCAGAAATCAAGAAATAAGCTATAATTGGCATCATCTTACTTTGACAACCACACAACTGCAGCCCACTACTTTGCGAGGTTTTCCTTCTCTGTCAATCTTGCACAGACCGACCCATTCGCCCAGCTTCTTGTTGTCATCAACCTGTGTAAAACATTGCATCACATTAGAACTAGTCACTTCTAGTATAACTGGGTTCAGCGAAAAAGCCACTGTACCAAGAAGTATTGGGTAACGGGGCCGGGGGTGGTGGCGGTGGGGGTGCTTTCCTCAAGTATCAGTCTGTGGTGCAGCAAAGTACCATCATTGCACAGCCTGTGAGTATTTTAATTTGAAGTCATATTGAGACTCCTCCCATACTCCACAACCACAGGCACCATTAATTCTATTTCTTATTATACAGGACAAAAATTAATTTTAACTTTGTAAAATACCTGATAAACATCCTTTACCACTTACATCCACAGTTTTCGTACTGCTTCTATGACAACCACACAGAACTAAAACAATCTCTGCTGCCAAGAAATTTTGCGTAGATAAGCCGTATGTTCCAACACTTACCTTTATTAAGTTTATCTGATGTTCTGCACAAAGTGCTTCAACTAATTTTACATATGTGGGTTCATCACAATTTGAAGCCAGAACACAAAGATGGGCTTGGCGTCTAAAAAAAAAAAAAGAAAACCTAGAAATCTAACTTCAGATGGTGCTTAAACTTTAATAATCAAAACCGCAAAGAACAAAATTCAGCACATGCATTTCTAGACAACCACTTTGTAAGTTTTATTTTTGGTTTTGAGACGCCATACGCTTTTGAAATATTAAGTATACTTTTGATGTGATCTACTACATTTTTTCATATATGTAACAAGACACTCACACATTGTTGGCTTTATTATCAGATTCTATTCCAGTTTTTGAAGCTTCTAAAAATCCCACTAAATAAACTCCTAGCCATTGGAAAAAGGTGTAATGACTGAATAAACACCAGGTGCCATAAAGAACTGCTGCCACTATTAGAAAGCAACCAAGTTACAATTTGCTTTTTCTTGTTTATCTCATATTACAGTAATTTAACATTAGAATTGTAATTATTAAGAGCTTGAATTTCCATGTAAAGTTGTTATAAGCTCTTCAGAACAATCTTTTCTACTTACCTTCAAAGAAGCTGTTATGACAGGGCCTCGTTTCTAATTAGGATCTTTGTATACTGTGGTACAATGTTAAGAATACCAAAGGGATACCTGACAACAAGAAGAGCTGTATAGGTCTTCTATGCTTAACCTAATGCAATTTGACCACTGCAAACAGTCAGTTTTCTCTATGGACTTCATCATAAGTTCCACCAGAACACTTCAGAAACACTTTCAAGCACGAACCATCACACACAAATGTATATAAACCTCGTACATACATTATCCTCTTCATGCACAGTGTATGAGTTGTAGCTGAACTCTAAAGAACTCCTACAAACTAGTTGCCAGTCACTTAAGTTTTATTTCTCTTCCACCATTTGGTACCTTGGCTTAGAGCTTTTTGCATACAGGTTTGTCAGACTGCTGTTCTCACTCATAAGACGAGTGAAGGGGTATCCGACAAATGGTTAAGTCATCATCCAAACACTGCAGTATTACACTTAAGCACTGTCTGTTCTTAAAAGTATGTACCTATACATAAAGACAAACACACAGACGTGTGTGCATGTATGCATATATATGCCCATACATATAGTACTCCACCCTACCAAGAAATCATAACTAATTACTATGGTTGGCACATATATCACAGAGTTTAATTTTTTTATGTATTGTACCAAAGCAACCATTTACAGCTTCAACACAATAAAAATGCAGCTAAAAAAGTAAAGGCAAGCTATGAATTTCAGTTTTTCCTTTATAAAAACTAAACCAACTCTTCCAGGTTAAGTCTGACATACTATTAACTCTCCCAATTAAAATTCTTAGAAAGTTTTGGGAAAAGTTTATTGTTTCCTAAAACACAAGATTCTTGAGCCCCATATTTCCATGCCTATATACTGAAAGCATCATTCCATTTTCTTCACAAAACCAATCCACGTGAAAACTTGATGGCACTGGGGTCAAAAGAAGACAAAACGTAATACAGTAGATGCTGTTAATCTCAAGTCACTGAGTTTAGCGTCTGTATTTTAAGACCACAGTTAAAGACCCCAAAATGCAATAACAAAAGACAAAACTCATTTGCAGAAAAACACATTCTTTCAAAAGCTTTAAACTACACATCTGGACAAAGTGAGCACTGTTTGCGTTCAGCACACCTCATGCAGTTTTGCTATTCACCATAGACAAAGTGAGAAAACAACACTTACTTGTCCAAGGCTTTGGCTGCTTCACGGATACCACGAGCTAGGCCATCATGGATAAGTGCGGTCTTCAGCACTTCTTGCAGGGCGGTGTTAACATCCATTACACCTCCAGCAGTAATGCTAAAGAGAAGACAGATATTACTCTGATCGTGCCAACACCTATATGTATAAGTCAAAGCTTCCCGTTCACCTGCAAACACCCATTCATTAAAAAAAACACAGAAAAAAGGCAAGCCAAAGAACTAAGCCAAAGCAGAAAGTAAAAAGTTAAGAGCTTTAAAGAAACTGGAGATTAAATGCTCCTGGCGAGCCAGCCGGCTGAGCTCTCTCCACGCTCCCTCACCAAGACGGGAAGCCCCGCACACAGCCGGACCCAGGCCCGGCACCCCGCCTCCCGCCTGCAGGAAGCATGCGGCAGCTCCACGGCAGGGCCTGCGCAGGCCGCCCGCCGCCAGAGCTACCAGGCCCGGCACGGCGCGGTCACGACACGGCGCGGTCAGGCGAGAGGCGACCCGCGCGGCCCCGCCGCCCCCCACAGCCCCGGCCCCGGCCCCGCTCACCCTTCCTCGGCCATGGCGCTCTCGGTGGGTGCTGCTCCCGCCCGGCTTCCTGCTGTAAATACAGACACAGGCCGCCCCGGTGAGTGGCGCCGGCCGCCCCGCAGCCCTCCCCCGGCCCGCTCCCGCCGCGATGCCCCGCCGGCCGCGGGGATTCAAGCCCGGCAGGCCCCGGCGCCATCACGGCTACTCACCCCCGCACCGCCACCAGCCGCCAGCGAAAAAGGGGGGCGGGACTTCCGCCTCTCGCTCTTATAGCTCGGCAGGACCCCAGCGCGCGCGGGCGCGCAGGCTGTCCGCGGCGCTGCCTGATCCGCCACCTCGCCCGCCGCTCACGTAGCCATGGAGACGGCGGCGGGGCCGCCCTCGGTGCCAGAGCAGGCCCGGCCCGGCCCGGCCCGGCCGCAGGGAGCGAGGCCTCCTAGGTGGGGGGTGGGTTAGCCAACTGCAGCAGCCGCGGAGGGGCCACCTGGATCGAGGGGCCACCTGGGGCTGGGGCCCACCGTCTGCCCTAGGGGAGTAAGTGCACCTGTTTGCTGTTGAAGCGGTCTGGCCTCAAATGGCACCGTTGGGCGGCCTGCATATCGCCATCTTTGTGAAAAATACGTAGTGACAAAATATAATAGAAATAGGTAACAAGCATTGATAGCCGTGGTTTGTGGCTAATGCGATCGAGCGCATTTGTCACCAACGTTTTCGGTCACCTTTTCTACAAGATGTCCTTCTTTGATCTTCCTGGTATCATCGAGCAGCAGGCTGTAGGCTAAATCTGGGTGGTGAGAAGGCACTGTCCACACGGAGACCCACTGGGGCTGATGAGGGCAGGGGAGGGCTGAGAAGGAATGTGGAAACCGTTCAGGTAGCTCCGAACTGCCACACAGGCCTTGAGCTGTGCCAGCACAACCTTTCTGAGTGTGCTGAGGGGAAAGGCCTGGCTGGGGGCTGTGGCTGCAGCACTCCCAGGCTCCAGCCTCTCACCTTGCTAATGTCAACTCTGAGGCAGTCAGGTACATACCCTTTGTATTACAGGGCCAGAAGCTAACCAGAGCCCTCTGAAAAACAGCCATGGAGACAGAGGTGTAGTGTGGGGGCACTCCTCTCCCTGCACTCTGAGCTACCAAGGGTAAAGCCTGTAGGACCAACACTGCCTGTGACTCACACTGACAGCCTCCAAGGTGCATATGGCCACCTCCAACTACTGCCATATATTGCCTGAAACTCTGAACTGCAATCCCAGTTGTGATACCCCGGTGGGTTGCAACCACTGCAACCCCAAGACAGGTATTTAGCAGCTCCTGTGGGACATTTGGCCATGTCTTCTCCCCTCCTTCCTCCACAAGAAGTAGGAACAGATAATTTTCTTCATGTTGCTCAGACACCAGAAAGCACGCAAACACACAATTTATAATATGCCCACCTTCTTTCCTTCTCCCCAGGGAGAATGTTCTTTCCTATATCCATCTATCACTTTGTGGGAAAATAACAGAAGATTGGTGAGGAGGATTGTAAACACGCTCAAGTGACTTGCAGCTGTGGTGTTGAAAAATATGTATCATGGTAATTGTTGCTTAGGCTTGTGTGTTTGGCAAGTAGAACATCTGTGTTCAGATAACATAGGCCTGTGATAGACTTAGAGGCACCCTACTGAACATATTTAAGATTCTTGCCCTGCTGCAGGAAAGATCGAAGCACAGTGGTAAACGACACCTATGTAAATCCCTGATATCCAGGCAAAAACAGCAGGTTCAGTAATCCTCTAGCATGGACCGAGCCCCACGGTGCCTGCACTCCTGCTTGTGTGCCTCTGCCTGGGTGCTGCTTCAGGGATGTCACAGTTGGCAAGGTAATGAAAATACATTTACTCTTTGCATTTCATCCATGGTTTTGTGGGTTTTTTTCTGCATCCTGCCTGCACCAACTCGCACACACTTAATCTTCTTGTGCCCCTTAAAAAGCCCTAAAGATGCCTAATCTATAGAGGAGTTTTTGTACTGAGTGGAACAATAAACCATTATCTCCCTCAAGGTCATCAAAGGATAACAAGAAGTCCATAGCCAGCCATAAGACACATCAGTATTGCTGGATAAGTGCAATATATATTCTGTCCAGGAGATGGAAGTATGCACATCTGAAAGATTTGTATTACAGCAAAAGTGATAATCACAGTCAAATTATCATCTAATATTCTAGAAGTAGAATATGCAAGAATAGTCTTCCTAGCACAGCTGCAAGAAAACAAAGCTGCGCTAAGATAAAAGTTATGTACGTGTAAAGGGGAGGTTTGCATTGGCACTGAATTCTGTGTTGAAATGTTGGTATAGCGTAGTAGGTATACATATTTATGTGTAATGATTAATGGAAGTGTGTGATCCTGTTTGAAAGTCCACTCCACTGCACAGTGTGCTAATGTGAGCTCAGCATTCATGTGGGCACTCTGCGCACTGTTGGCACTAGTCCACCTGCTCCACCTTTCTGTCCAGATTCCTACAAGGAGCAGCTAGTTCCTTAACTCCTTTTCTCTTGGAGTTATGATGTCCATTTAGCACCCCGCAGTTTAAATGTTGGCATACAGCCACGGGGCATGATATGTTTAAGTCAAGGATTGCAGTCCTGTGCTAAAGAGGACTTCCAGTGCACTTGAGGGTGGGTGAGCAGGGTAACAAGCAGAGTGCTAGAAAATGAGGAGCTGCCAGGCGCAGTGCCAGAGCCTGCCTGGGCTCTAGAGGGCTGAGGGGGTGTCAGTGCAAACCCTGTCCTGGTGTTTCACTGGGCAGCCAGCCCCAGCAGAGGAACTCGGTCCTCTCAAGATTTGTTTATCTTATAAACAGCATAACGTGCTGTCTATAAACTTGGATTTGGGGACAGGAAGAGTTATCACAAGCTGCCGTCACATGACATTCAAGAATTTGGATTCTCACCAGCCTGCTGATCTGGGCAATCCATTCGGACTTACCATCTTGCTGCATATGTTTAAAAATCCTTTGGTTATAGCTACTACCCTCTGTGTTCTCCATTCAATTCCTTGACTCCCCTTGATTGTCCCCGCTTTCCAGGGTGGCAGCCTTCCTCTTTTTTCCCTGTATGATCAAAATGGCAACTGAACCTGAGGGCTTTTTCACAGGAGTTGTACTGTAGTGTGGATATAATGGTTCACTATCTGCATCAGCCATCCTCTTCCTGTTCCTTTTTGCTTTCTCTCTTTCTCTCCTTGTCTTTTGCTGTGGTAACCTTTACCTTCACCCTGTGCTCACCCTGGCAACTACGACCCATCTTTTCCTCAAATTGTCAGTCTCCAGTGATAGCTTAAGTGCCATGTTGTAAACCGTGGAGACTCAGGAACTGAGTAATGAGTAGTTTAGACAGTGGCACGGTACAGCGAGGCAGCCAGGTAGGCAGGCAAAAGTGGCAGGTATTACAAACTCCCAAGACACTGCTGAACTCTGAACAGTCAGTTCTGAACAATCCTGGCAAAACTTACTTCCCTCTAACATCCATTTCTAGAAATGCAAAGCACATGCATGTGCTATGATTAGATTTGTAGTGTCACAAGATGGAATTACCTCATTTTCATTCCAAACCAGACGTGATTTCTCAGCCCTGTGGAACATCAAGTTGGAAGCCTTCTTGCAAGTAACACCGGTGCGCATTTCGCCCTACTCTTCCCAAACAATTATCTTATTCCTTTCTTGGTCACACATTCCAGAAAAAGGTTCTGCATCATAAAGGTTTTTGTAGAGGGCAGGTTATTTTTACCCATTTTCTTGCCCTTCCACAGAAGTCCTGCTCCCCGGCCCAGAGGGGAGAGCTGTGTATTTCCAAGCACATCCAGGTAACAGTTCAGAACAACCAACCACATGCTGCTACTCAGGAGTGCAAGGGATGTTGGCCTTGAGTTTCAGGTGCCTAGAGAAAGTATGGTGAGACCATTCTGGGGTCCCAGAAAGAGGACATCATGACTTTGATGTCATGATAACCGAACAAAACAGTTTGCTGGTTGTCGTTGCCTTCCGCAGGTTCTGCACTAGACTCTCAAAGGATGTGGTTACCATGTGTTTACATTAGAGCTATATTAATCTCTTTCCAAATGCCTGTGTGCAGCCACTGTGACTTCTGGCAAAAGAAATAGTAGTATGATGCAAATAAGCAATGGCTAAGTGATTTCTGGATTGTAATGCAAAAGTATTTCTAAGATCTCTACAAATATACAGAACAATAATAAGGGATGCATATTCCCACGTGTGCTGAGCATTTCAGTATGTCCTGGAAGTCCACAGAGGAAGCTGTTCTTAAAGCAATGGTTCTTAGTATGTTTTTATCTTGTGGACATAATCAATGGACGTAGAGACTATTAGTAGTATTTATAAAGGGCTTGTTGTAGTAAAATTGACATAAACTAGGAAAATGAAATGTAAAGTGTAATTGAAGCAACAAAGGAAACCTGCTGCTGCGCAAGTCCTCTGTACTGCCCAACCCTATTTAATTATTTACCTAATATTAAAATAGAGAAATATTAACTAGACATGATTTATCTACGATTCAATTAAGGAACTCACCACCAGACAATGTAGTATTGTTGATAAGCAGGGTATTCCTGTCAAGAGAGTGATGAACTGTAGGCCTGGTCAGCAAACCGAGAAAACCACTTGGAACTGCCAGGATCAGAGGAGAAGCAGGTAAAGGTAATTCCACAGGGGGAGATCACGAGATCACGACCACCGACTCATCAACCACCTACCCAAATGATACCACCTACTCAAAAGAGAACAATGGAAGAAGAAGAGAGAGCCTGAGCACTAATTTACATGGGAAGTGAAGAAATCTTCACCGATCATTAAAGAGAATAACAATGAGTATGTATTAATTGTTTGACTATGTAATAATCAATGTATAAAAGTGGAGATTTTTGGAACTAAGGTGTGCTCCTGTTTTGGGACGAGTACCCCATTTCTGCACATTAATGGAATAAGCTTAGAAACACCTCTGCTCTCTGTTATTGGCTTGCACACCGGGTAAAGAACCCAGATTTGGGACAACAGGCTCAGTGCTCCAAGGCGTGAATTCTACATATGAATTGAGATCTGAAAGGAAAGATGTATTTCTTAAAGTTGCTGCAGACACGACATAAAGGCTTGTATGCTTTTATAAAAATGATTTTTGTTAGACTCGAAAAACTGTTGTGACAGGCTGGTAAAAAGTCCCGGCTCAAAGGTTAAAAAATATTTATAGGTTATGAAGAATATATGAAGAATTAAAAAACATGTTCCATCAACTAGGTTCTTCTGGCAATATTGAGCAGTGCATAAGTAAACTGTGTGCACACCCAGGGAGTTCATAGCCCCGTTTCATTATTGGAGCCATAGCTCACACTGAACACAGTACATGGCTGCTACTTCCCCCACTTCAGCCTTCTACTGCACACATTGACTTGGTGGAAGTCTGACTCCATAGGCTTTCTGGATTGCTCATTACTTGCATGTAATTATTAATGAAAGGAGGACTGGGTTTTGAAAGCAGTTGGAATCTGTTGAGTGAGAGCCTAGGCTGAAAAGAGCAAGTAGTTGGAGTGAAAATTATTTCACTTCCTGAACATAACTGTCTATCTCCAGTTGCAAAAAGAGAGCTTTATTCTCTCTCCATGATTTTAATCTGTCTCTGCAAGTTTACCTTATTCACTCTATCTGTGTGTCACGCTTTGTATATATAACCTTTTTCTTATTATCCTTTTGCTGAACTCAGGATGACTTGCAAGTGCTCTTCCTCTTTTTTTTTGGAGGGGGTAAGGCTGTTTTAGGGGGGTAAGGCTGGGTGGTATCCATGGAAAAGATTTAAGTTTCTTTTTTTTCTGGAGGCAGACAGGAAAAGATCAAGGTAGTTCTTGGGGATTTTTCAACTTCACAGCCATAATATATGCCACACACAATATATTGTCAAAATAGGTTTCGGCAAAGGAATGTGTGGCTGTTGTTCTTTGTGGCTGCTAAATTTTTTTTAAGTTTCCTAATCTTGTGATAAGAAAGTAATTCTGCTTTTTCCTGTCACATGCAGTGTGAGATTCTAAAGTTAGGCAAAATTTGCTCTGAAATGTCCTTATTATGCATCTTATATAACTGGTGACTAGATGGAATACTGATGGCCTACTTAAAATAGTGCTTTTAAGAAGCAATTACTGTTTTTTCTCCTCAAGCAATGGGTGGTCTGTCTTTTATTACATTTTGAAGAGGACCCCAGCTCATGCCTCATCTCCTTCCTCGCATTCCTCCCCCCCGATAGGAACTTGTGCCAAACGCGTTCATTATATCCCCTCTTCCTCACCTCCAGCCTAAATTTACTCCTGACCAGTTTATAGCTATCAATTCTCATGACAACTTTGTCATTCAGCTCTTCTGTTACTGTTTAATGGTCCCTGTGACTTGCTAGAGGCTGTGTAGGTGATTGATCATCGATCTGGCTTGGTTTATCAGGCCTAAGATGCCATCCTGAATCTCTTTTTGGAATGGAAGACAGAGATGCCACAGCTCTTTTGTGCTTACAAGGCAAATCAGTGGTCCAGGAGTCACTGCTAGCCACCCCTGAGGAATCTTAGAAAGCGAACCACCAAAGTGGTTGTCAGGAAATGTAATCGGCTTTGTCAGCAGCAGCAAGGCAGAATCCCTGCAGCTGATCCCACCTTTACCATCCAAACTTCGTGGGACATACCTCTGGGGTCCCTGACCCCAGCTCCCCACGGTCCCTGGCAGTGCAGTCACAATAACGTACGTAATATTCATACACCGTTTGAGCTCCTGTTTTAATGCACTCGGCATTTACACGTCCGTTGTGAGGCTCCTCTGGAACGCGCACTGTTCCGCTTGTGGGAAACATCACCCTACTGCCCAGGGGAGGTATGGCTGTACTCCGCAAACACCCACTTGTTCCCGTGACAGCTTTGTCCCGTCTCTCCCGTTTCCCTCACCCCTACCCTGTCGGAGCCGCTGTACCTACACCGCTTCGTGTCCTGCCAGGTTCCTGCCGGGAAGGAACCGGTTCCCCCCGAGCCACACGCGCAGCCCTCCGTGGCAGCCGGCAGGTTATACATTATCACACCGCCCCAAGCCCCGGCGTCTGCCGTCGCCCTCGGTGCTCTCCCCGCCGGGGCTGGCAGCACCCACCCCCCCCCCGCCCCGCCGCGGCCTTCCCGCTGCCTCCCGGCGGGGGCCGGCGGGGCGCGGTAGGCCCCCCCCTAAGCACCGGCCCACCCCCCCGTAGGCGGAGCATGCTCAGTGGCGGCGGCCGGGGCGCCGGGGCTGGCGTTGGCCCCGGGTAGAGGTGCCAGACGGGACGGCGGGGAGGTGCCGCGCCGTCACCGGCCGTTGCGGGCGCGGCGCTCCTTTCCCTCATGGGCAGCCGGGCGGCGGACGGCGCCGGGAGCGAGCGGCCCCCAGGTGGGAGGCGGGGGCCGCCCCGCGTTCGTCCGCCGGTGACCGACGGCGCGGCCGGGGCCGGCGGGGGCAGCTGCCGCCGGGCCGGCGCTGAAGGGCCGCTCCGCAGTGCCGCAGCCT
>RSEF01000003.1:62781717-62799546 GCA_003993805.1 Himantopus leucocephalus
GGGGGGACGGGGACACGACATGAGGAGGTGAAGTAGCGCGTCTAGGTTTATAGTCCCCCGGAGACGGGAGGGTGGGCGTTTTGTACGGGTTTTATGTTTTCAAACCTGATTTGCGAATTGTAATTCCCTCTGTCAGTTTATAATAAGTTTGGGGTTTTTTTTTTTAAATTTTCTCTTTATTTTGCATTTGCAGAAGATGGCGTGCCAGAAGCACTTGGTGAGGAGTCAAGAAGGCTTACCAGAGAACAGCTATTTACAATGGCTGCGACAGCTTCCATAAACTTCAGTTCAATGATATGCTATTCAATCCTGGGACCCTTTTTCCCTTCAGAGGTAAACAAACAGTTTAGCCAGCTTCTCTTTGGATTGTTTTTTTGCGTGTTGAAACCTTTAAAACGATCTTGAATACCATGGGACCTTCATGGCTGGCCGTAAGCTCCAAGTTAGACTTTCCATTTGTGGGAATTCATAGCGATAGCCTGATGCTGGCTAAAATAGATTAGAGCGTATATAATGGTGACCTGGATCTTGTCCATGGACTAATTTCATCTTCCCCGTGGCTGCAGAGAACACGGCAAACCGATGATTAGGAGACAGAAGTTGAGATGGATGCTTGGAGAAGTGAAATAGTATTTGCCTGGTGTTGCATAGCAGTTTGGTAATAGAGCTGAGATTAAAACTCTGCCCATGTCCTGACTTGCATTTCAGTGCCTTACCCACTCAGTGACTTTTTATTTATAGCTACTTTTCTGTTAATTCATGCTGGGCCATCATTCACTGTGTTAAACTTCCTGACCTAGCACCTAGAGGGGAAAAAAAACCAAAATACCAAAACTCTGCTTATGTTGAGTGAATACAATGTTTAAATATAAGATGAAAAAAAGCGGTCATGGTGCCTTTGAAGCAGAAGTCCATTTCTCTCACGACCAAGTTGTTCCCAAGTATTAACAAAGAAATGTTAAGATTTGTTCTGAATATTCCAATGTACAGCTTGTACCCAAGTAACTGTATTTTGCCAGTTGGATAAGTAAAAAATCTGCCTGGTTGCTTATTATGGGGAGGCATGATACAGTGAAGATAACGGATATCTCTGTTCACTGCCCTCTCGCCATGTGAGGGCTGAAAGCTTTGTAGCTAGCTCCACTGCACGGGAGCTGAAGCCACCTGGATAAAACCTGGTCACCTGTGCAGTAGTTCAGCAAAAAGCACAGTGTTTCTATTCATTGAGGAATCACTGTTGCCTTTACCTTGATTACATGTAGCTTAACTAGAAGTGCAACGTGTCTTTAAATTGCTGTGTTGTTAGCTTATGAGCCCCAACTGTATTTGAGAAAGGAAATTGCTTTGTAACTGCATGAATTAAAAAAAAAAAAAAATACACAGGCATGAATGTTATTCACCTCAAGAATTTGCTTCCATCTTTACGGAGTTGTGATCTTTTTTGCAGGCAGAAAAAAAAGGTGCCAGTAACACCTTTATTGGCATGATTTTTGGATGTTTTGCTTTGGTCAATTTCTTGACTTCTTTAATCTTGGGAAATTATGTAAGTATAATTGAAGCTGTAACTTATTTCTGTGATGATACAAGTTGGTACATGAAGACCATTCTCTAAGGCTGAGAAAAGAGGTGTCTCTTCAGTAGCATTCCTGTAGGCTTCTGTCTGCAGTAACTGGAGCCTGGCCAGTCAGTCTGCATCTGATCTAAGTCTTGTCAGTACAATTTAAAAATCTCTCTTCTGCAGTTCTTGAGGGTGGCATAGGGTGGTGGACTTGTAGCTGTTTAGTTTCTCTGGTTAACTGTTCTATTTGCTTCAGAGTAATCTACTGATCGATTCTCCTTTCTATTGCCACCTTTCCCCCTATCTCCCATTTTATTTATTGCACTTATATAATCTGTTTGCTTTTGGCACCATTCTTAAGGTAGTTTGTTTTATTGTTTTTTTTTTCTTTAGTTAGCTGCACCCCTTCTTTTCTGGTGTGTTGTCTTTTTCTTAACGTTTCCTCCTGTTACAACTCTGCTGCTTAACTTGGTTTCCCCTTCCACTTCATTATACAGCAATATGAGATAAATGTCTCCAGTTCTTGCAAGTTCAGTTTTCCCACAGATTCAGGACTTTTCTCATGATGGAGAAATTACGGATGAATTATAAAAGTTTGTTTGTTTATATGCTGGAGCACCACTGTCTATGCATTTTTGGCTAGGGCTGCTCAGGGTCATACCCTAAGTTGGGGCTGCTGCAGTTCCAGTCTTCTCTTTCTTTGGCTGTGCAGTCTCTTCACTGACCCCACGGTAAGTGAGCGTGCCATCCTCACTGCAGGCTGCTGAAGTGAGCCTCAATAGAGGTGGACAGTCTCACAATCAGAAATCCTGAGGGTTTCAGTGAAACTTGGCAAAATGTGGGCTTTAGTAATAATGGCTGAAACACAGGGACTTTGTCCAGGCCTGAACAAGAAAAGCGTCTGAAATACCTGCTGTCCTTAGGGGAAGTTATGGCATGGAATTAGAAGCTCAGATGTACTTTGTTACAGGATTGAGTTAGCTTTACAGCATGCCTCTCGTCTTCCACCCTGGTGATGGAGTCTGAAGTGAAGGAAGGAGTGGGGAAGCCTGAAGCTACTGTGCTTCCTATGCCAAAGCTTTGTGCTATTAAAGGTTGTGACAAATTTGCTTTAAAATCAGCTTCCATTGACTCTCCTGAGCCATATACGTGGCAGGTGTTGCTGACTTGGCATCGCTGAGAGTGCTGGAGGGGGAATGTGTTAGTTTCTGTTTGTTTGTAAGGAGGGGTGCTGCTGTAACCTGCTGCTCTGCGGAAGCTGCAGTGTGGTGCTGTGAAATAGTTAACTGCACCATTGTCTTACCATTCTGAAAACTGGGTTAAGTCACTTAACCGTTTAGAATATTTTTAGGTTCAGTATTGCATGAAGGCACACCGGCAGGAGCACCGTCTCCAGGTCTTTTAGTTGCATATGCTATAAAGTGTTGACAGTGTTTTGGTTTGTTAACCGTAACTTACTTTGAAAGATTTTTTTGATCTAGGTTTGAAATAATAACATGTAAAACCAGTATTTAATTTACAGCTTACGCATATTGGAGCAAAATTCATGTTTGTGGCCGGAATGTTTGTTTCAGGATGTGTGACCATTCTGTTTGGGTGAGTGATTTTTTTCTTGGTTGGTTTTGTTGCATTTGTCTTCCAATCATTTTCATCCATACAAAAAGATGGACACAAAACAAAACTGGAAACTCTTGAGCATTTTTCACGTGTTGATTAGGTCATCTTTACTTTTTATCTGTCCCTTGTAAAGCAGAATGAACACTTCTCCCTTTCAATAGGTTTCAAAGCGTCTTTACTACTTTGAAAGCAAAGGAGGAAGGTTCTATGTATTTAAATAACTACTGTAGTGAAAGTGCAGCAATAAGGCAACTATTTATGCATAATTTTTTAATTATTCTTTTCTTAAAAATATTGAGTGCAAATGAGAAGCTTTGCTTGGCAGGTGGAGAGGCTAAGCCACGCATTTTAGCAAAATAAAAGTTTTATTAACAATGAAGGAAGCTCTTATTAGATAGTTGTAACCCATTGCTTCAGGCTCCTTGCACAGTTGCTTGGAAAAGCTATGAAATACAACAGAAGATGGCATTGGAGTTTTTCACAGGTTAGGGTTTTTGTGCTCTTTTTGCCACCAAAGAAAGGGGAAAAGGAGAACTCTGCCAGAAATAGTTTGGTAGAATTTGAATGACTTCACCATTGTGACGCAAAAAGATGTGGCAATTGAAAGCATTGAGTGTCTTGTAACTGTGTCCTTAATAAGTAAGAAGTGATGCTCCAGGGCCTTTAGTAGATGACCTGTTGCAAGCTGAGAGATCTCGATTTACTGTGAGGGTTTTCTTTTTTTTTTCAGAATGCTGGACAAGGTGCCGAGTGGACCAGTGTTCATTGGTTTGTGCTTTTTAGTTAGAGCAATGGATGCAGTAGGTTTTGCAGCAGCAATGACAGCATCGTTTTCGATCCTTGCAAAGGCATTTCCCAATAATATAGCTACAGTCCTGGTAAGTGCAAAAACTTGTATTACAGCTGAGTACCTGCAATATGATAAATTGTCAGTAGGCAGCCTGAAACCAGGAGGAGAAACTCTGCTGTCTCATGTGCAGGCATATTTGAAATTGTCACATAATGTTTGTTTATAGTCCAGAATCACAATCCTAGAACAAGTTTAGACCTTATAACTTCAATTAGATATAAATTAAGCAGTATGTATTGGTTGCTTATGTTCTGAATATAGCTGACCATTGATGGCAGTAGTTATCTCTTCAGTTGAAATCAGACTATTAAAGTACTAATACAGCTTTTAGTGACTACTTCTACATGGATGGTAAGAATCCATGTGGACCGATTCCAAAAATTTGATTAATTCACTCAAATAGTGTTGATTTAAATGACTGAAAGATGCAAAACTGGAAACAGTTGTGGTTTAATTTTTCTAATCTGTTGGTAAAAGTGATGTATGAAAAGAGGAGAGCTAGAACTTCTTGAAATCTGGAGGGCAGTAATTCTGGTCATCAATGATTCATTTCAACCAGAGATATTAGCCTTATTTAGTCAGGTTTTATGGTGTTACGAAAAATAAAGTTTTGTATTTAATAAAATGCTGCTTTTTCTTTCTCTTTTTCAATGAATTCTGGTTTCAATTCAAATACAGACTGACAGAAATAACTCGGTTAAATTTTAATGTGTGAACAAATGTTAAGAACATCCTTCAGAACATTTAATAAAATTGGAAAAGTTGATGTTTTTATTAATATCTTTGTTAAGCTGTAGAGTTACTTCTGTAAATAAATGTCTATAAAAATATAACCTCCTAACTAGCAAAAAGCTACTAAATTGTATCAGCAGTCAGGAGCTGGCAATTTCTTTGGAAAGCGGGTTATACATTGTAATCGTGTTCCAGTTTTCAGCCCACCTTTTACCCATTGGGTACCCTAGACTTTACCTATGGGCAAGTTATTAAATGTAGGCGTGTCAGCCTTGTTGAAGTGGGAAGTTCAGCATCTGTCAGCATGAGCCCTCTTGGAGGAGGTATGAACTTCGAAACATAAGCAATATCACTTTTCTTACAATATCAGGTTTGCCTTACCTTGATCTGTAATAATGCAATGCCTCAGCTCCTCCCTCCCCCCCTCCACTAATTTATTAACTCAGAAGGGCTAAATGATGTACAGCCTGATTGGAACTGAAGTCTTGCAAATCATAAGTATTTTTCATGGTTGGTGAGCAACACAAGTAAAAGCATTATTTGGATGCAGTTATGTTATATCATGGGCATTCCACGTGTTGAAGTTTACCAAAATGTCTCAAATCTATCTAGAACTAATCTTGCAGACTTGCTAGTCATGTGCTATTATTTCTTTTCCTAGGAAAGAAAAAGGCTGGGACTCTAGCACCCTAGGCAGACCTAGGGTAGAGAACTTGGCTGTTGCTGACTGTGTCTGCTCTCAGGCCATTTGACCACTCTGGGTTGTATCAGTAAAATTAAAGATGAGCATGAATCCCTGTACTGGGTCCCAGAAGTTAGTAAAACTTTAACTGTAAGCAGTTATTACCACCAGCTGTTACCTGTTAAAAAGGAGTGGTCTAAGCACTGATCAGTCAAGTATTGAGGCAGATGTTGACAGTGGTGACTATGAGCTTGTAACACAAGATTTAAGTGTAACTGTATTATTGTCCTTTTGAAAATTAGTGTCTTGTAACAGATGCCAGATTATTAAGTTATAGCCAAACTAATCTGAGTTATCCCCATTGCAATCTCACTGTTATTTCCAACCCCTAGCCAGAGAATCCAAACAGTCGGTTATGGAGAGAAAGCTTTTACTTGGCACATGTACCTCATCCCACAAGATAATGACCCATCAGAGTAGACTTGTTTGGGTCCTCCCCCTCGGGCTGGAGGGTAACTGCAGGTGGGAGAGATGATCACTTCAGCCTGAGTTGTCCTGCAGATGCTTTCCATCAGGAGAGCATTTGTCTTGCCTCAGGACTGGGATGTGTTAGGAGGCAGCAGAGTGGCTAACGCTGTAGTGCAGGTGGTTCCCCATAGTGAAGCAAAGCAAAGGAAGTGATTGCTGTCATGCAGACAACTGCAAAATTCCTTTTGCTATCCCACTTTGTGAAGCTCTCTACTAGCCCTTATCCCCTTTAGTGATGCAGTGCCTTTTTCTTTTCACTAGCCTGAAAAATTGATTGCTTTTATTGTTAGACTAGAGTTTCTCAGCGTTCTGACTTTTTTTTTTTTGCTTGCTTTCTTTTTCATCCTTTAGGGCAGTCTTGAAATTTTTACAGGACTTGGACTGGTGCTGGGCCCACCTTTAGGTGGCTTTTTGTATCAATCGTTTGGTTATGAGGTCCCTTTCATTACACTGGGATGCATAGTGTTGGTCTTGGTGCCTGTGAATATGTGCATATTACCCAAATACGGTAAGAAGACTTCTTCCTGTCTCCTTCACTCACCTTAATTTCTCATGCATGTAACTGTGTTTTAGAAAAATACCAGTTTCTGTAGTCTCATACAATTCAGAGGGTAAAGCTTCTGCTGAATTAACTTGTGATGTTAATCAGGCCCATGTTTTAATGCAAACTAAAATTAATGTGTGCAGATGGCCTGGAATGAATCCAACACCTCATGCCCATCTCTGGAAACACTAAGAACTCTGTGTGGAAGTGAACTGAGATAAATTTTTGTTTTCTTTTGTCTCTAGCTTCAGGGCTTGTAAAGGATCCGTTGTGTCTTCTTTGTATAAGCTTGGCATTGCAGCTAGTTGAAGAAAAGCTGGAGATAGCTTATGCCTAAAACGAGAGTACTTGACATGTTTGAGGGGTTAACAGAGGGGAAAAAGCAGAATTACAGGGAGAACAAAAAGGGCTTATTTGTACTGAACGATGTAGGATCTGATTAATATGAAAGAATGTTAAAATTAATAAAGGAGAGATTTAACGGAAGTGCTGAAGGTCATATGAATTTTATTAAATTTTAGGTGGTCCTGCTTGGACAGAAAGTTAAAGATAAGTCTTCACACGAGATCGTAATTGCATGGTTACAGTTCTGTTAGTCTTTTCTAGAAAAAATAGTAACTTCAAAATACTGTGGGTTTTATTTTTTTTCTCCTATTAAATATGAAAACTTTGGAGAATAACTTCATATATATTGGCTTTTAGAAGAAACTTAGAGTGGATAACCATGTGGTGCTACCGCTGGCTTCACCCCCAGCTCCCCAACCTCTGAAATTGTATGGACTCAATATTACTGCACAGTTTGAGACTACATTAAATAAATGCTAGCTCTAAGCTGGTGGATGCTAGTGAATGAACTTTAGCTCTGTGTATACTTTGAGACCCCATTCAACTACTAGAGCACCATCAGCATCAGGAAGGGAGCATGTCTTAGAAATGACACCTGACCGTGACATCTGAAAGAAGCTTCCTGTCTGGAGTACAATTTGGGCATGTAGGAGACCCGAATGACAAGTTGCTTAAAAATTCCGACAGATATCAACTGATGAATAGCAATCTTCTTATTTTACTTTCAATGTTTCAATACTTTGCTTGTTTCTCTGATTGGATATGAATGTTTCATGCGTGTGTGCGTGTTGTTTTAAGTTGAGATGTATACATGAGATTTTCATTTTATAAGGGCTAGTGGTGACGTAACTGTATTTTCACATAACTGGGGGTAGTATGTACTTTTGTTCTTTACGAGTTGGGGATTTGCAATGTTGGAATCTAAATTGTGTACTTCTTTCATTCACCTATCAATTTTTTAATATAGTTTTCTTCTTTTATTCCCCTATCAAATTTGTTTTTTAAATACAAAAATAGTATAATGCGTAATAGTCTACTATTGACTTTAATTGTTAGATAACAAGAGTAATAGGACTAGAAAAAGGGAAATAGTGATTTCTTTTCTAAAGCAAGAAGATCAATCATGAGCTTATGCTGCTGAAAATAATGCAATTTTCCCCCCTTTTGTCTTGAAACAGATGCAATCCCTAGCAAGGACTCCTTTTGGAAGCTCGTTCTTCTGCCGAAAGTCTTACTACTCTGTCTTACTATTTTTTCTCTAAGTGCATGCTTGGGCTTTTTGGATCCCACAATGTCTCTATTTATCCTAAAGAAGGTAAGTCCTGTTAACATGCAGGGAAGTCTTGACTTGCTAAATAGTAAATAACTGGCTATAAATGTAGTTTATATATCCTAAACAAAACGAAGCCTTATCCAACTAGACTGCTTTAATTAACTGTTAATAATAAGATTCCCAAATAAATTGATTTCCACAGTACTGACAAGTCACAGTTTCCATTGACACTATCTGTTGCCGCTGGGTCTCGGTAACTTTGTGAATGAGGAAGTGTAAGGCCTTTAAACTTGTGCTTTTTCTACTTAATTAGCTCTCAACTGCAGAGTACCTTCTCTGAACAGGTGGTTTTGTAAACGAGGGACTTTTTCCTCCTTTCTGAAAGCAAATTCTGTAAAACTGCAACAGTCACTGACAGCTCTTGACGTTGACATTTGTTTTCGGGGACATGATGTCACAGCTCTGCCTCATCTTAGAGCAATGCCACAATTAAACTGATTGCAACCATGTAGTCTGCCAGCTGACTTTTTCACTCACTAAAAAGGCAAATGCTGTTTTATTTATTTATTTTAAATGTATTTGTTTCCTACGTAATTCTATTTATTTATTTATTTTCCCCATGGTTTTTAAGGTAATGAATTTGAAGTAAGCAGTTTAAGATTCTGTTCCTGTGTGAAATTAAGCCATGCTCTTTGAGTGATTTATTCATTAATGGTTTTTCCAGGGAATAGCATTTCACAGGTTGTTGTGCTCATGTGTCTAATTCACTACTTAGGAGCACTCATCAAGGGTGGAGGAGACGATGCTAACCTCTTCCATCAGTAGAGGTGTGAATGTACACGTTCCGCCACCCAGGAGGGATCTGTAGTTATTCCACCGTAGAATATTGCACACTGATGTGGCTCTTCTGCTTTCCCTCTGCTCTGTGGTAACAGATACTTGCAGTGAAAGGGCTGTAGCCTTCTTGGCAGGTGTTCCAACCACTAAATTAGAGTTATTATCATGTGCTTGCATATGGCAAAGAAATAGTGAATATTTATGTAGTCCATGCCACATGAAACATCTTGGAATTCCTTCTAACTGGTAATTAAAGCACTCATTTGAGAGACTAGTATGCTTTTGGTTCATTACACATTTTGTTTCAATACAAGAAATGTGACTCTGCATTCAGAAAATGTAGACCTCGAGGTGCTCACAAAAAACCTCTTACTCATTCTCATAAAAATCCTCCTTTGGTTGAAAAGCCAGAGCTGTGTTTTATAGCACTACTTACTTTTAAGATGCAGTGGTTAGCAGTGGATGCTACAGTATTTAAGCTTTTCTAAGTGGAAATAAAACTGGATTGGAGAAGTAAAGACTAAATCCACCTAAACTTCAGTGTCTTAAGTGTCTGTCTCAGATGTGCCAGATATTAATGTTAGAATCCAGTGTGCTGGCATAGGGACATAGCATAGTGTTTCCTCCTGAGATTATTTAGACTTTATCTGAGTACGGTTGTGCCAGGTGTTGTCACTCCATGCCTAGAAATATAAGTGAAGGAAACTGGAGTGAGCTCTGCTGATGACTTCAAATACTGGAAAAACCTCTGTGTGGTATCAGTAAAATACTTAAAATCATGCATTTCAGTATTTTGATCTAAAATGTAATTCTTGGATTGTCATGTAATGAATGTAGCATATATGGTTTGTAGTTTTGAGTTTTGTTCTATTTGTCTTCCTTCTCATAGTTCAAACTCCCAGCTGGTTATGTGGGCTTGGTATTCCTTGGCTTGGCACTCTCGTACTCCCTGTCTTCTCCCCTCCTGGGACTCCTGAGCGACAAACTGCCAGTAAGTACCGCCCTTATACTAAGGTGGAGTAAGACCTAAAATACGTTGCAAATAGAGAAGCACCATTACTCAGTATCCTGAAGAAATCTCTGTATTAAGCAGCTGCTGCCAGTGATTGCATTGGTGGTGAGGAAACATCAATTCAGTGTTTCTTGATGGTGTTCAGGACTGGCAGAGAAATTGTGAATTCCCAGTTTGTGTGTAATGATGGTCTCTACAAATGCAGGACATTTCAGGAGACGAAGACTTATAAGAGAGGTATTAGGAAAGACAAAATAGTTACATTACAAATTCACATCTTTAAATTATATACCTCTTCTTTCACAGTACCTCAGGAAGTGGCTGCTGGTATCTGGAGGCTTAATTACAGCACTGTGCTTTTTCATGTTAGGACCTGCTCCTGTACTGCACATTGAAAGGTACAGAACTGCCTCTTCTTGAACCTGTCCCCTTATGTGATGTTTTTGCAAAGGCTATCGTGACCATAGTCATGTATGCCCATAAGTCTATAATTAGCACCTCTGACCACGAAACAGGTTTTTTTTTAATTTCTAACAGGAGACTCGGAATGTAAAGCAGTGGAAGCATCTGAAAAAGGATATTTTACAGCTTCGTAAAATAGATCCTTTTCCTTTGGTTTTTACTGTTACTGTGTTTCCTCATGTTAATGTGTGTGATGGGAAGAATGTTGCTTTTTATTTTCCTTTCCTCCCAATTCTGTGGCATTTCCAGTGCAGCAAAACAAAGTTCTGTCTTATTTTTTGATTTTCTTGATTTCATCAGTGTTTCTTAACTATGGGTTTTATTTGCATGGCTGTGCAGCAGTATTGATTTTTCTTCTTTCTGTATATAGCTTACTGAGGAAAATGACAGATTATAGCTTTGTTTTCAGCTAGCTAAGTAATGACAATGTCTGTTGCACCTGAATACTGCATTGCCTTATCTCTGGAGTTAATTCACAGCAAAACACTCTGTCACATTTACAAAACAGCTGTACGGTTCTTTTGTCTTGGGTTATATACCCTGTTAAAGATGATGATAGGCTTGCTAATGTGCAGAATTAGTCAACTCCTTTCCTCCTAGACTTCTAATTTTTAAAGATCATATGTTTGAAACTCATGAGATCATACGTTTGAGCTGGTGAGATAAAGAAATCAGTAAAATCTCCAACATTCTTTTCTTTTGTTACGTCTATTTGGTTATAATGTATTGGGCTACAAGATTTTAGGTGCAAAATCCTTCACTTGTGCAACAAACCAAGTCTAGGGCTTGGACATACGTATTGCTGAGTTAAGCTTATCTGTTCTACCTCTTCTGCGTGTGCTCCTCTTAAAATTAACTTCATTTGATAAGGAAATATTTAATTTGAGCACAGGATTTTCAAATTATTTCACAAAGTTTTTTAAGCATAAAACAATGTTTTCAAATATAAGTGTTCAATTAGAGTTCCTTTTGACTTCAAGAAACCTAGTTTTCTGGTCAGTCGTGGAAAGATGATATAATAGCCTTCAGTCAAATGGGTTCTTCAGCAGCTAACTTCTTTCAAATGCCTCTTTTTCAGTCAGCTGTGGGTATTTGTGCTAGTGCTGGTTTTGGTTGGCTTTTCCCTTGGCATGAGTGCTATCCCAGTGTTTCCAGAGATGCTGCACTGTGCATAGTAAGTAACTCGGTCCAACACCTTTCATGTTACTGACAGTAGGAAACTGTAATTAATTTTCAGGGGTGAATATGAAGTGGGGTTTTGGTGTGGCTTTTTCCCCCCTTTTTGAGACAAAGGCAGCCCATAAGACTTACATGCTTCCACTACTCTTTTGCCTTAGTTTCTTCTGACTGAGCACCCCAGTCATTATGCTGCAAATATAACTTTGTAAATGTGTACCTGAGTACTATGAACACACTGAAGTCCATCAGACTTTGGGTGTCATACCATGGGGCGACCTGTGTGTGATTTCATATAAATAGGATTTATTTCAGCTTCTGAGGACGATTAATAGCAAGCAGTTTTCATTGGATTTTCAGACTGCATTGGCTTTAACAGCTGCGCCTACAGGAGTCATACCTGCGCAAAGTACAAGGTCTGTGATGTGGCTTGGCAGTAATAACCTAGAAGGGTCTTGATTTACTCTTACTACTATGTTCCTCTTGGAACAAGGTCTTTCATTCTTAAAAGCCAGCTGTCACTGTTTTACACTTGCCGTATGAAACATGGGGAATAAGCAATGGTGTGATGTTAGGAATCTCACTCAGAAGACATCAGAGATGAGGAGTAGCACTGCAATCCTTCAGAGAGGCAGCAAAGAAGAAAGTACTGGGTAAACAAACATAATTCCACCGTATGATTTCGCTTGTTAACTGTTTATGCTGTGTGTAAATTAAAAGGAGGGAAAAAACTCTCTGTAGCAGAAGGCTACAGACTGAGACACAATGATGTATTGTACTACTGTAACTGGTCTGTCTTTCTGCAGTGAGAATGGATTTGAAGAAGGTCTGAGTCTGCTGGGACTGGTGTCTGGGCTCTTCAATGCCGTGTGGTCCCTTGGGTAGGTATACAGTCATCTTTTTGTAAGCTATGAGCATTTGGTTGCTCTATGCTATTGCCACACAAAAGCCTGCTGCATTACAACCAGAAGTCATGCATTGCAGTCATTATGTTGACCTTGATTCAAAAGGTTCTCGCCTGGTGGACATGTTAAAACAAAGCTTTTTACCTAGCAAAGAGAGTGGACTCTGAACTTGTCTTCCTTGAAATGTATTGCCCTGCGTATCAAAAAGCTGCAGCGTTGGAGTCGATGTCAGCTTGCACTTCTGTGTGGTCATTTTTGTTGTCACTGAAATATTTAATGCTTAATATATAGAGAGGTTGACCCTAATTTTTTACAAAGCTAAGTTCACCCACATGGAATGAACTAGCAGGTATCTGCTCCTGGATAGTTCTGTACTCCCTTTTTCATTTTCCACGTTTCCTCCTTTTGTCTGGGACAGCTAAGGGTAGAATATTCTTTTCTCTTTCAGCCACAGCCATTATTAGAGGTCTGTGTTTCTGTAGCTTAGCAGAGTGTCTCTGCGTTTATTACCCAGTGGTCATCACAGAAACAAGTGAAAGTCACCACTGGCTGAGTGACTCTGAAGAGTTGTCACTTGGTGGGAAGTGACGGAGTCTCCCTATTGACAGCCACTTCCAAGATTTTTTTTCATCTGTCCTTGTAGTCCTCTGCAGGCTGCAGGTGGTTTTCAGTGGCACAAATTTGCACCATTTTTTTCCAAGCTAACTGAAGTTGTAGCTGTCCTGTTTATTTGGCATAGGTTTCAGTACAGATACAGGTAGTATAAAGTTACCAAATCCCGGGTGGTTTTTTTTGTTATCAAACATGGTTTTATTATGTGACTTGCTTCCGGGAAGTCTCTCTAGTTTTACAGTTTTGTCCCTTTCTGTAGCAAGAGGCCGTATCATGTAAGGCCTTTCCTAACATGACAGCAGCTGCGTAACCTTTCATGGCATTCTTAGACAGGCATGAAGGTGCAGGGCAGTTCCATACAGCTCAACCTTGCAGTGACTGCGTCTGTCACGGTGTGCCTCCCCACGTGCCTATATCCATCAGTCTTTTGTCTTGAAGTTTGGAAGGGATGAGAGTTTAAATTTCTTTTACGATAGAATTGATTGGTGTAGATGCCCTGTTAGAACATGGTCCTTAATGGGGCCTCTAAGCCATCCCAGGTACAGAAAGTGTGCATTCAGCTTTCTGATGTGGGTCCTGTTTCCAGCTAAGGAGGTAACTACACAGGTTTATTTGGGCCATGGCAAACAAAGAATTAATACTTATTGTGGATTATAGGAAAGTTATGTCTGTGGAAGACAATCTCTTTGTTGACAAAGGAGAGAGAATCAACAAAACGCAATTAAAAAGTTCTCTGAGAATATAATATATTATCTTTTTTTGTTTGGGATACCAATACGTCATTTTGATTTGTTGCAGGGCATTTGCAGGTCCCACTCTAGGAGGATTTCTAAACGACAAGTTGGGTTTTGAATGGGCTTCAGCTATCCAAGGAGGATGGGCGCTGTTAAGTGTAAGTAATTACACGTTTCTTGCTTTTTTATATCTATTGCAGTTATGAGCTACTAATAATGTTGACTGTTTCCTCAAAGGGTCTTGCAGCTGGAATATTCTATATCACTGAGGCAACGAGGAGAAGGTACGCTGAGATATTTATTCTTTATTTTACTTGCAGCCATATAAAGCAAACCTTTGGAAGCTGTGCTTCCACTTTTTCCTCACTACCAACCTGATAATAAATGACAAGATGAGCAGTAAAAATACTGCTTAAATATTTTGTATGCTTTCCTAAATCCCTATTGACCTAAACAGAGACCTAAACCAGGACTGTGGCATTAGTGAGCAAACCCTACTGATGGTTCCTCCGGGAGGGTGTCTGTGAGCTGGAGTTAGCTGGATAGTCACATCCAAAGAGTAGTAGTCAATGGCACAATGTCCGGATGGAGATCAGTGACGAGTAGTGTCCTTCAGGGGTCCGTACTGGGACCAGTACTGTTTAATATCTTTATCAATGACATAGACAGTGGGATTGAGTGCACCCTCAGCAAATTTGCAGGTGACACCAAGCTGAGTGGTGTGGGTGACACAGCTGAGGGATGGGATGCCATCCAGAGGGACCTGGACAAGCCTGAGAAGTGGATCCATGTGAACCTTACAAGGTTCAACAAGGCTAAGTGCAGGGTCCTGCACCTGGGTCAGGGCAACCCCCGGTATCAATACAGACTGGGGGATGAATGGATTGAGAGCACCTCTGCCAAGAAGGACTTGGGGGTACTGGTGGGTGAAAAGCTGGACATGAGCTGACGATGTGCGCTCACAGCCCAGAAAGCCAACTGCATCCTGGGCTGCATCAGAAGAAGTATGGCCAGCAGCTTGAGGGAGGTGATTCTGCCCCTCTGCTCCGCTCTGGTGGGACCCCACCGGGAGTAGTGTGTCCAGCTCTGGAGCCCTTGGCACAGGAAAGACATGGACCTGTTGGAGCGGGTCCAGAGGAGGGCCACAAAAATGATCAGAGGGGTGGAACACCTTTCCTATGAAAAAAGGCTGAGAGAGTTGGGGTTGTTCACACTGGAGAAAAGAAGGCTTCGGAGAGACCTTACTGTGGCCTTTCAAGAGGGCTTATAAGAAAGATGAGGACAGAATTTTTAATAGGGCCTGTAGCAATAGGGCCAGGGATAGTGGTTTTAAACTAAAAGAAGGTAGATCCAGACTAGATATGAGGAAGAAATTTTTTATGAAGAGGGTGGTGAGATACTGGAACAGGTTGCCCAGAGAGGTAGTAGATGCCCCATCCCTGGAAACATTCAAGGTCAGGTTGGACGGGGCTCCGAGCAACCTGATCTAGCTGAAGATGTCCCTGCTTATTGCAGGGGAGGTTGGACTAGATGACCTGTAAAGGTCCCTTCCAACCCGAACCATTCTGTGATTCTGTGAAATGATAGGTGTGAAAGCAATGGTACGTGGTTCTGTGCAATATTGGGGAACCAAATCCAGTGATCCATGTAGCTCTTTCCACGTAATACGTGGCTTGTTTGCTATAATGTTTTGCATAGAAGTGTCTAGAGAATATTAAACCTGTTCCTTCCCTCCTGTTCCTTTCCTTGTGCAAACAGTTCCAGTTCCAGCCTGCAAAATCCTCCTGGTAATAATGAAGAACGAACTCATCTGATGGGCAGTGAAACATAACCAGACATACTTTCAGTTCTGCTTACTATTGTGGTTTTACCCAAGTGTTGAGATGAGTGGACTTAACAGTGTTTCATTATTCTGGAGCTGGGATACGTGATCCCTTACTGAACAACCAGTTGTGGTTTAGTTGTAGCTGCATTGCTGTTTTGAAACACTAAACACTGACTGCCTTTCTTTTGGAAGTTCTCATGTGGATTGGCTGAAGTGATGAGTAACCCTCAGATGTCAGCCTTGTTTTATTGTGTTCCGTATACAGTGCACCACTGTATGTGAAGAGGTGTGTTTTCAAATGTCTGATTTCTATACTTGAGCCTGCTGTGCATTATTCTTGGGTGAACCTACCATTTTGCTACCATGATTTTCTGTATTTTTTTAAAGAAAGTTCATTATCTTGTAATACTTTAACTGATAACATAAAATGTTGAAACAGAATTTGAAATGACAAAGCAATAAGCGCAATATTATTTTCAATAAAGCAACTTTTTTTCCTAAGGTTTGTGAATTTCCTTAGACAATAAAAGTATAAAAGACACTGTGTCTACCAGCACTTGTATTATCTTGAAAGTGCCTGAAAATGAGAGGCAAAGGTAATGAAGAGAAGACTTAGCATCTCCACAAAGAACTAACAGATCTTCAGTCCTGGAGGAGACGTGGTATTTTGTGTGTATACTTACAGGCACAGACATATGTATGTTTGTATTGTACACGAAGACCCCACTTAGTGTGTGTGAGATCTATTTTACTAATAAATGCCAGCTGGAATTGGCTCTGCAACAGTAAATCTATCAAAAGTCTCAGGCTACTATTTTCCAACAATGGGGGGGGGGGGNTCTCACCTCCACTAGATGCTTGGCAAAAAGAGGCAAGGGGAACTGAGACAAGGGCATGCCTGGCAAACTCACGCTAGACTCCTTGACCTTGGTTGGGCTTAGGGGTAAATAAAAGACTTGCTGCAGAACTGGGTCCTAGAAGGGGTTCTTGGCGGTACCCTTTTTTCTATATATAAGAAAAATAGTCTAGTCCTAGTTTCTCTTGTGAGTAGCTACTGGAATTTACATGAGAAATACTTCTTTCTCTGTCAGAGCCCTTTTTGGGGCACTAGCAAGAAGAACTGCTCTGGTAGCCAGCTGAACTGTGAAGCATCAGGATACCAAAGAGCAGGCTTCCCC
The DNA here is from genome assembly GCA_003993805.1 of Himantopus leucocephalus. NCBI lineage: Eukaryota > Metazoa > Chordata > Aves > Charadriiformes > Recurvirostridae > Himantopus > Himantopus leucocephalus. The sequence goes on from RSEF01000003.1 coordinate 62,798,588, forward strand.
TGGGAACATCCTGGCAATAGCTCCCTTTCCTGTTGTGTCAGGTGTTAGACTTCATTGAAACCGGGAATGCACACCTCAACCTATTACCAAGCGCTGACCCTGCAAGTGCCAAGGGTGAGGCAGGTGAGAAGGAGCTGAGAGGACTAGAGGTAGATGCAAGGTGCACAAGATGCAGATCTGTAGACATGAGACTTAATTAGCTCTCTTTGTGGAATGACTTGTTCACTTACCTCACTTGTGCTGTTAGGCCAGGACTACCAGAAGGAACACAAATGTCACTGCAATTAATGAGCTGTCACTGCAATTAATGAGCTGTCCTGCAATGCATGAACTTCACCAGACCTGCAGTAGGAACTAGACAGGCTCAACTAACCCCTCTAGCTTTCTGGAAACACACCTTCTCCCCTTTTCATTCTTTCGTGTTCACAATGGAGGCAAAAGAAACCTGAAAACGAATCCTGGTTTGCAGGTTTGTTGTTCAAATCAACTCACAAGCATGTTCTTCTGCTGTGGTTACCCAGGGGACCTGGAACCATGGTTAAAGCAGAGCAGGGGAGTCTCCTATGGGAAACTCAGCAACCTCCTGGCTAGTCTTGTGCTTGTCTCCACCGGTGGCAGGTCTAAATACTCATCAGCTGTTATTAACGGTTGTACAATCTGTGAAATGGGATACAGAGGCACTGTGCCAGGTACAGCCAAACTCCATTGGGCTGGATAGGAGCAGCCCCGAGCTGGGGTGGCGCAGGCAGTGCCCATGTGGCAGCACTGAGCTGGGAACCGGCCGCCTGCCTCCTGCAACCCTGCTGGCACACCGCGCCCTCGAGTCTGCCCAGGAATGTGTCCCTACTGGTCTTTGCTGAGATTTCCCAAACTCTAGTTTGGTTTGCTACTGTGACCAGGGCTTGCCTTGAGCTGTGTTACTACAGCAATGCCACTCCCGAGTCATTCGCAGATCTGGC
>RSEF01000003.1:62799646-62853741 GCA_003993805.1 Himantopus leucocephalus
GGATTCCCTGCACCGACCCCACAAGGTGATTGCTTCTGCAGTGATTTATGTGGTTTCATACTAATGTCTCAGAGAGTCGTGAGCTGCTCCCAATAAATGCTTGAGAATTGCCTTTTTTTTAATCTATTAAAAATCCCAAATACTGTAGAAATGAAATACATCAAAAAGAACTCTTAATTAAATGTTAGTGGGTATATGCGAGGCAAAAAGCATTGAGACAGTCTCACATTTAAAAATTACGAAAGGAGAAAAATGAGGGAATTTGGGGCAAAAATCATTATTTTTAAACCTTGTAAAAATTTATCACTTCCGAACAATTGTGAAAATCTCCCGTAAGGATAAGCCAGTTTATTATCATGTCTGATGCACAGGTTAGACAAGGTGATTCAGTCCTCAGCTCATGTGGCTGCGTGATTCTGAAATCAAATTGCACAAAATACTTCTCTAGATCTAAAAGCAGTGCCTTTTAGAAATTCATCCGCTTGCACAGTCTGCTGTGTTACACAGGGCTGCTCTGAATGCGTGTCAGCAGGGGACACCGAGAGGACCAAGTTTGTTTCTAAGCTGGGTTCTTGTATTCTCCTGTTCTGAGGCTTTATGAATCTAGATTTCAGGAGTCCCCAGCTCTGTAAATGCTGTGGCCACTTTATACTAAAAGCTTATGGACAGCTGCCTTAAACAGAGTGAAGAGTCTTAAAAAAGGCTAAAATGATCTTTTGAAATTGAGATTTAGATCTGTCTGAAAATTTATCTTCAAGTTATTTTAAGTTTATATCTGTATACTGATTTATTCTCTCCCTTGTTTTCTGAAGCTGTTCATATCTTTGTGTGTTAGCTGCAAATTACATCCACACAGAAAATAATAATTTAGTCTTGTTAGGAGTACAGGAAAGAACATGTTTTATAGCTAAAAGAGACTAGCGATTTAAAATTATGTTATAAACAGTAAAGAAAATGAACAGAAACCATTATTTGATTTATACCTTTTGCTGCACCCAGGGATATAGAGTTAGTGGAATAGTAATTTTGAATGCATTTCTTCCACATCTGAACTTAAACTTGTAAAATTTCTTGGTTTTTTTCTCTCACCAAAAATGCATTAGATTTGCTCCAGCTCCAGTGCAGGAACGACTCAGCTGCATGGCCAGGAATAACTCCATCTATGTGGTTGCAAACATTGGGGACAAGAAGCTGTGTAACTCCAGCGATCCCAGCTGCCCCAGAGACGGTCGCTATCAGTACAACACCAATGTTGTCTTTGACCCAGAGGGGAAACTGGTGGCTCGTTATCACAAGGTAAAGACACAAGTCAGCATCACCCTGTAATTGATTATCGGTATACTTCTCATCTCTCTGGCACCAATTTCAGATGTCAGATACAATAGTTTTACATAATTGTAGCACAACAACAAAATCCAGGATGATCTGGTGCAAGGATCTTATATCCAGAAGGAAAAGCAGGCAAGTGCATTATCAATCAGGCATTATCCCCAGGAGCATTGCAGCTGCAGAGCGCATGCCGGATACCAAGCATCTTAGGGTTATATTTATGATAGTAAATGGGAAAGAAGCAGTGACAGAGTTTTCCATACTCAGTAAGTGTTAGCTGGTCCTTGGCACAGTTTTAGCCAAGCCAGATAGCCAGGCATTGCTTCCAGGAGGCAGCTGGGGTGCAGTCATCCCATTTTGTAGGGAAAGAGGGTCAGCCAGATCGATGCAAATCCACTGTGCCAGCCAGCTCAGGTACCTCAGCCCCCAGCTTTGCCTTAAAGCCCCTCTCAGATGCAAAAGTAGCCATTCATAATCTTGCCTTATTTTTAGTTTCTAATATGCCATTTTCTTCACCTGCAGTACAACCTGTTTAGACGAGAAACTCAGTTTAATTACCCAAAAGAGCCAGAAGCTGTCACTTTTGAGACCCCCTTTGGGAAATTTGGCATTTTCACGTGCTTCGACATCCTTTTCCGAGAGCCTGCCGTGGTCCTGGTGAGCGAGTTACAGGTGGATACCGTGCTTTTCCCAACTGCTTGGATGAACGTCCTGCCATTTCTGACTGCAGTTGAGATTCACTCTGCCTGGGCTATGGGCATGGGTGTCAATTTGCTTTCAGCAAACACACACAACGTCAGCCTGGCAATGACAGGTGAGTCGCATCTGGGAAAAGGGAAATTGTCTTCAGAGTACTGGATTCAGAAGCAGGTGAAAGTGTTTTACAAATAGTGAAGTCTGGAAAATAGCATTTCTATCAGACTAAAAATATTCTTGATGTTGTATTGAATGTAGTAAACAGCTTCAGGCAAGGTAATGTTAAACGTTCTTGGAGAGGTAAAATTAGAAAGTGTATGACATTAAATTCTGATATTTCAAAACTGAGATTTTCTTCAAAAAATAACACAGTTTCACGGACATTTTCAGCCTCTCATTTAGAAACAGCATTTTTTGTTTAAAATTCAATCAGAAGTTAAATGTAGGAAAATTGTTATAGCCAGAACTTAATAAGCTGAAACCAAAAGGAGGATTCCTGTTGAATATTGAGTAAAATATTATCAGGCTTTTGTTGCTGCTGAAGAATGAGAAATATTTGTATTTTGGTTTGGTCTGAATAGATATTTACTACCATTTTTTTTTTTTAAACTGAGAAAACGTTGCTGTAGCTGCATCTGTAGCTCTTCCCCCAAGCAGAAATGAAAGCCACAAATGAACATTTTTGCCGGTCCTAAATAGACTGAGCTGAGTTTAGGCCACAGCCCTGGGTTTCCTTCTGTTAAAAGTAATTACCCTCATGGTTTCCTTCTTTGGCAAATATGCCAGTCTTAGAGCTCTGATTTATATTTAAAGTAACCTAAGTTCCTAAAAAAAAAAAGATGATTGAGTGTCAAGTTGCCATTTAAAGCTCAGATTCAAGATCCAGCGAAGCACAAAACCTGTGAAGTTTAGGTCATGTTTAAGCTGTGAATTTTAGGTCATGTTTTTACACTATGATGAGTTCTGAACTTTAAAATTCTTCCAAAATTCTCTGTAATGTGTTGACTGAAAATAGCATCACCAAAAAAGCCCACTGGTGTGGCACGGGGGGCGGCTGTACCCCCTGCCGAGCCATGGCCCGGAGTGCTGGCTGACGGAGGGCTGGTGGGTGTCCTTGGCAGGCAGTGGGCTGTTCACGCCGGAGGGACCTGCCGCCTACCATTATGACAGCAGGACAGAGGAGGGACGTCTCCTGCTAGCGGAGCTGAGTGCACGCCCCCGTCTTTCCCCCACCTACCCACCTGCCGTCAACTGGAGCTCACATGCTACAAGCATCAAGAAATTTCCAGGAGAAAAAGACACTTTTTTGGCTGCTGTGCGGCGGGATATATTCACTTTCAGTGAACTCAGGTGCAAAGCTGGAAATTACACGGTTTGCCAAGGAGACCTCTGCTGTCATTTGGTCTATCAGATGTCAAACAAGAGCAAAGATGAAGTTTATGTCCTGGGTGCATTTGATGGGCTGCATGGTTCTCTCATAAAATACCACTGGCAGGTAATTGGTTTTGTAGGGTTGAGTGTGGGTTGTATATGCCTACACACAAACCAACCCAAATCACTTGTCCATTACTGCATCATGAGAACTTTACTTGCTATCAAATCCAGCTCTTGATTGTTGAAAGTTTAGCGGTATTCTGCCTTTCTGTATCCTCCTCCCCGCAGATATGTACGCTGCTCAAGTGCAAGAGCACAGATCTGAACACGTGTGGGCAGCCGGTGGAGACGGCTCATACCAAGTTTGAGATGTTTTCCCTCAGCGGCACGTTTGGCACTAACTACGTCTTTCCAGAAGTCTTATACAGCGGGGTGCAGCTGGCCCCCGGGGAGTTCGAGGTAATGGGGCACCCTGGAGCTGCTTGACACAGCTTGACGTTTTCCAGGCTGTGGTGCTGGAAACCAATATGGCAACAAAGTCCCATCCAAGAACTGCTTTCTTTGGCTCTGCAGACTGTAACTTGAGGGGACATTTGAATGGATGGATTGAATTAATCCTTTTTGATGAGAACATGTAAACGCTAAGGCCGAGAATCTCCTCAGTGCTTTCTTTAGCAAATACGCCTTCCCACTTCAGATCCCAGATCTATAAACAGCAGCATTCAAGGACATATTTTGTATGGGTTTCTGCTGATGGGCATTTTAGGAAAAAAAGAAATCAAATACTCTGAGAAATTGTCCAAGCAAAAAAAACCAAAACAAACTAATGAGTATTATGCATAAAAGCAGAGATCCTATGCAGCTAAAAATGTTAAAAGGGATTTTGGATGGTTTTGTAGAGTTGTTTGGTGGGGTTTGTTTTTATTTTAAACTTCAGCATATGTTTTTGTCAAAAGGTATTTTCATTCATAAACCTTAGATTATGTTTATGTAAGAGGCTAGATGAAATCTGAATTGATTTGGAACAGGTATCTAATAGCTTACAAGAGATAATGAAGACAGTGAACAAGACTTGAAAAGTTTTACGGGAAACAAGGGTGATTTTTTTACAAGGTAGAGAATGGAAGAGCTTTGCTCACCCTGCATATTTGTTTTGAATGGGACTTCTGTAAAAACATACACATGAAAGAATTTATTAGTATACTAAAATATGATCATGGCCTAATTTTTTTAAAAAATTATGTTTTCTTAACACATACATGCTTATTGTTTGTCACAGAGGCTCTTAAAAGGTTGCAGATGTTCACAGTCTATAAACAACAGTGATTTCAAATCGATCTGTAAAAAGTAACTAAGAAAAGCAACATATGGTCAGTAGCCTGCAATTCTCTACTTCCATCTGGAAATTGTTTTAGCATCTACAAATCAAAAAAGTTTTCAAATTACTGTCCTAGATATGCATATAAAGTTCATCGCCATGTATGAGTAATTAACGAGAACCTAACAAAACAGTTATTGTCACTTTCACCTTCTTATAAGACATTGAAAATGATCTTTTTTTTTCCCAAAGATGGAGCTGAAGAAAGTTTTCAAGACCTTCAGGTCCAAGGAAATGTGTGAAGGCTATGGCAGAGCCAGAGAGAATTCCGGTTTCTTTCATTCTCATGATTTTTTTTAAAAGTGCTGCACCAAAATATTCAACCTTTAAGGCCTATCCTTTCTGTAGCATGCAATATTGCTACTCTGTTAGTGGAACATTAGTATCATTCTTTCTCTTTTCCACTAGGTGCTACGTGATGGACGTTTGAAAAGTAAGCATGGCACATCGAAACCGCTTTTAACAGCGACGCTTTTTGGGAGGCTTTATGAAAAGGACTTGCCGCATCCTCTGCGAACCTCCTCATAATGTAACTCCTTAGGTGTTACACAGTCACCGTAGACAGGAGAGGAATTCCCTGCAGTGATCCACCTCCTCATGAGCTGCGGCAGTTATCCTCTATCATTGCTGTTCTGCAATCTTGCTCTTCTGCTCAGCAGCTGTGGCAGTTGAGTTTATTTAGGAGAAAGCAATGCGATCGCTCCGTTGTGTACCTATATCAATGGTGTATTTTTTTAGTAGTGCTTGAGCCAGTGTAATAACTTTTTAGTATGAATGCTCTGTCATGTGAAATCTTTAATTAGAAAGTATTTTTTTTCCCAAAGATATCATGTAGATTGCCAGGATAAAACTAGAAGGAAGATGGATACTGAAATGTGTGAAAAGTGAAATTTGCCAATTATTTGCTGCAGTACAAATCTCCACCAAGGAAGCCTTTCTGTCCCTTTTGCCCCTTCCTGTTTTTCAGACTGTATAAGCACTAAGTGTCCGTGTTTCTAAGCCTTTCACACAAATCAATAGGGCCTCCCTAGTGCTCAATGGGCCTTGGCCCCATTCTGACCAAGAGACTGTACAATGAAGAGAAAAATAGATTTGAAATGGGTTTAGGTGCAGCCTTAAAGAAAGTGGTCCTCCTCAACCCACAAAGGCGCTGAGTCTGGCTGAGATCTGTGAAGCATCTTCAGTCCTGCAACCCCTCTGAGCTTGCACTGCTTTGTACATGGTGTACCTGTGCTAGGTCCAATGCACTTCAGGTCAGACTTACCATATAAACACATATACCAACACCTTCTCCTGAGTGTTCAGAGAATTTCTTCAAAACTGTGAAAACATAGGAAATAGGCTATGTTTTAGTACCTGAAACACATTTGAGCGTATAGTGTGAGACATGGGCATTATTTGAGACTTCTGGCAATTAAATGTATAACCTGTCAGTCCTGAACGTGGTGTGTGTCTGTCATGTTCTGCAGCAAAGGGGCCTCATTTGCACCACATTCGCCTTTCAGTGATCCCTGCCTCAATGTTTATCCCATAGTCTTTTGCATCTACTGCCCTTCACATCACTGTCATATAGCCTACACCATGCTTAGCACTGAGCTGCCCTAAATGTGGCACATAAGAAACACTCTGTGGCTTCCAACTCCATGCACACCAATGCATGTTATCCAGAAGTTGTTGAAATCACACGATTTCTGTTTTACCATGTGCTGCTGCTTTTCAGCATACAACTTTGGAGGCTCCTTCCAGGACTTGCTTCGTCCTGGAAATAGAACAGCTGAGCTCATACCCAGAGGAAGTAGCTGTACCGCTCTGGAGCAGTTAGTTATTCAAGACAGGCAGGACCTTGAGGTCATGCTTGCTGATGGCTTGTCCAGCACTTCACCTGTTTCTCACCTGACTTGTGGTTGTAACCCAGACTAGACTTTCATCAAACAGAGGCAGCTTTGGTCAAGAGAGATTATGACCGACCTGTGGCAGTACTCATCCCACATGACTGTTGGGTGTGCAGTGCGTAGCAGGACCAGAATTCCAAGACACAGAAGGCCACACTGAAAGATGGGAGCTGACCCCACTCCCTGAGCCAGTCTGGGACACTCCAGGAGCCCCTCGTCTCGCATGTGAGGAGCAACAGTTTGGGAAGGGCAAAGGAGACTGAGCATGCTGGTTATGATGGTTTGCAGCGTCATTCCATTGTCCATGCAGGTCTGTTGGTTTGCACTGGGGTCAGCACAGTCAGACACATATGGTAGAACGTGTCTTTGCAGCAGAGCAGCCAGGAGCTATGCCCTGGGGCTGGTCCTGCAGAGGTGCTTCCCCATCCACTCTCAGTGCTGCTCTCTGCCCCAGGAGAGGTCAAGGAAATGCTCTGAGAAGGGCAAGAACTACCCTGTCATGTAATCTCCAGTACTGAAAAAGATCCTAAAATGGTTTTTAACTTCAAAACGTGATTCTCTCTGCTGCCCCTGAACCCTGCCTTTTTCCTCTCAACCCCAGAGGAGGTACCTCTGATGCCTTTCTGTTCTAGTCTTGGTCGCTCCTTGAGACAGCTCAGATCTTGGCTTCAGCGTGGTAGGGCTGGAAGAAAGAAAGAGCCCCTCTGGGGAGGACGGCTGCTGCCTCCTGCAGCCCTCTGACCACACAGGCGCTGCAGGAGCTGCAAACTTGTGTGAGGAGCTAGCATTGCCCCTCCTTCTCCTGCTCCCTGCCTCTCATCTCCATCTCCCACTCGGCTGCCCTTCAGGTGAAATACGCTTTTATTACCTGGCCTAGAATTGCTCATGTGGAAAAGTAAAAAAAAAAAAAAAAAGTAACTGCTAGATTAAATTTGACTTTTGATTTTATGGTTGCAGTCAAATCACTTGATTAAAATCTTTTTTCACCAGTTGGCATCAAAAGCTTTACATGCTAATCCACCAAAGAAGAATCTGGGGACATTTTAGAAATAAATGCTTCCTAGATGCATCAGTGGCACTCGAAACAAACAAATCCTTTGCAGGTTGCTGATATCCTGGTTATTTCATGTACTCCAAATGGATGTGGAATTTATAAAAATATTTCCAAGCTGAAGAGAAATATAGTCGGGAGACATAGACTGAACAGAATTGTAGACATTCAGTATATTATTACATATGAGGTTAAACTTCCCTAAATTATCTGTACCGAAAGTCAGTGAGCGTTTATTCAAGCTCCTGAGTTCATGGTAGGGAGATAGGGCTCCTGGGAAGATAAATAGATTTTAAAATAAATGTTTTGTGTTTATTCAAGGGTAGAGTTTATACCCTGTTCTGCTCCCTTGTCACTATTCAGGCTGTGATAACTGAACATAAAAATCTCTCCCATATTGCTTGCTGGCATTTCTGAAGTATGGAGTACTTCCCAGATACATGCAGAGCCGAGTTGGAACTGGGTAGGATACAACTGATATTTCTACTTAAGTAGCTTATAGGACATCAGGAAAGGACTCTCGAACCCCATCCATTAGGGATGCAGAAGTCCAGGATTCTTTGAAAAGGATACTAAAACCAAATTTGAAGAACGGTTGACCTGTAGTTTTCAAGATTTGCTGCACGTCTTTCCTCTCCCTGAGAGGGTAACAAGAGTGCCATGCAATGGACTGTTGAGGAGTTTATTAATCCCTTTCTCATTTCTGATGATAAAGCAACAATTAAACCAAGCAGAGGACGTCATTACGTGAACTGTTGCAGCAGTGTCAGAGTAGCTCCATCATTATAATGCGCGAGAACCATGAACACTGCTTTTGAGTAAGGGTTTCCTGGAAGATGTGCAAAAGCCAACCAGATCTTCAGCTGAGGAACTTGGTGGTCACAGTGACTAGATGAAGTTCAGTTTTAGGAAATGTGAGTTTTTGTAATAAAGGCCAATTTCAAATGGTGCAAATTACAGAAACATTCAGAACACAGAAGCAGATAATGAATGACCGATGCAACAAATCCCATTCATCTAGAACAGTTTCTGTTGAATTCATGGAAGGTTAACCGGCTATCATACCTGCTAGGTGGGAGTTAGAAAAGAGAGAACACTAGTTCATCTTTAGGGGAAAAAAAAAGGCCTCTCCTACATTTTCCTTACAGGACAGAATTTGAGTTTCTGAAAAAACAAGTGTTTAGTGACTCTGGGACAGATATGCCAGAGAAGAATCAAATTAATTTATATGTAATTCATGTCAATGACTTCACCTCAAAAGCTGCTCCACTACTCCAGATGGTATCCTAATAAGCCCCATCCTTTCCTGAGCTGGAAAAGCCTGCTCTTCACATGTCAATATTTCTTCCTTATACCTTGATGCTGGCCAAAGAAAACAAGACCCACCTGTCCACAGTGTTTCTGATTACACAGAGAGAAAAACAAGTCCTTAATAGATTTTACTGCTGCAAAGCTTCAGATGAAGGTAGGAAAATACTGCATTAAAACAAGTGTGATCCAGACTTTACAGCTGACTTAAGTAAGACTGGTAACAACTTTAGGGAAACTAACTTTGAGTGAAATCTGTTGTACTTTATTGTACATACTGAATCAAAGCAGGCAAACCTTGAGTAAAAATAGAGTAACGGAGTCTTAATAATCTGTTTTTCTTTAAAAATGACAGTGAGGTGCAGTCAGAGATTGTGCAACTATTAGACCCAATAACACATACTGAATGTTTATGAACAACTCATGTTATCATAGGTGAATTTCTGGCACTATGGAACACCATCCCTAGGTACACAGAGTCAGTGCAGATAGTGAGTGATAGACAGAATGACCATGACCTGAGTTTGAATTGAAGAATTGATGCATTTCTAATTAATCAAGAACCAAACTATAACCCCACCTCATCCAGACAGTGTTTGCAATGTCACCATCCATCATCAAAGCAAGAAAGCTGAAAAACAGACTTGCACAAGTCAATAAAGACAGCAGCATTTATTATAAGGCTTAGCACAGCTAATACAGGAATGCTTCTCAGTGTCTTGTGATGGACTATGAGATGTCATGGAGCCCAACAGAGAAATGATTCCAGTATACCTTCTAAAAATCATCCTCTCAACACCATAGACAAACAGTACCTCCCACTGAAGCCACAGATGAGCATAACAGTATTACCCAGTGTTGTCAGACACAGCTGTGGATCAGACACAGCCAGAAATAATCAGTCTTGATGAAATAGACACTTAACACATTGACAATAATATGTTAATTTCTTTTTCAGTTTAGAAAAGAATTAAGAATTAGCAGAAGCACTTGGAGCCTCCATCTGTGAAAGTATGTGGTGGGTTGACCATGGCTGGATGCCAGGTGACCACCAAAGCTGCTCTGTCACTCCCCTCCTCAGCTGGACAAGGGAGAGAAAATATAATTAAATGCTCATGAGTTGATATAAGGACAGGGAGATCATTTGGCAATTACCATCATGGGCAAAACAGACTTGACTTGGGGAAATGAGTTTAATTTATTACCAATCAAATCAGAGTTGAATAATGAGAAATAAAACCAGATCTTAAAAACACCTTCTCCCCACCCCTCATTTCTCGGGCTTACCTTTACTCGCAATTTTCTCTCTTTTTCACCCTGAGCAGAGCAGGGGGACAGGGAATGGGGCTTGTGGTCAGTGCATCACACATCCCTTCCCCTCCTTCCTCTTCAGTGGGAGGACTCCTCACACTCTTCCCCTGCTCCAGCATGGGCTCCCTCCCCCGGGAGACAGTTCTCCACGAACTTCTCCAACGTGAGTTCTTCCCACAGGTTGCAGTCCTTCAGGAACTGGCTACTCCAGCATGGGTTGCTTCCACAGGATCACAAATCCTGCCAGAAAACCTGCTCCAGCCTGGGCTTCTCTCTTCACAGTTCCATAGGTCCTGCCAGGAGCGCGCTCCAGCACAGGCTTTCCACGGCATCACAGCCGCCTTTGGGCATCCACCTGCTCCATCGTGGGGTCCTCCATGGGCTGTGGGTGGATATTTGCTCCACCATTAACCTCCATGGGCTGCAGGGGGACAGCCTGCCTCACCATGGTCTTCACCACAGGCTGCAGGGGAAGGGAGTCTCTGCTCCAGCACCTGGAACACCTCCTCCTCCTCCTTCTTCACTGACCCTGGTGTCTGCAGAGTGGTTGCACTCTCATATTCTCACTCCTCTCTTCAGTTGCAGTTGCTGTTGTCATTGCACAGTTGGGTTCCCCCCCCGCCCCCTCTTCTAAAATATGTTATCCTAGAGGTGCTATCACCGTCACTGATGGGCTTGGCCTTGGCCTGTGGTGGATCTGGCATTAGTTCTATCAGACATGGTGGAAGCTTCTAGCAACTTCTCACAGAAGCCACCCCTTTAGCCCTGCCTGCTGCCAAAACCTTGCCACTCAAACCCAATACAAAGTATTAAAATGTTTCTTGTAGCTATTCATTACTATAAAGTTGTATGTTAAATACTCAATTGTCTGTTCAAATATTCTCATGGCAGCAGTGAATTTCCACTCCAAATACATACAATATAAGAAACGCATTGTAACTAACTGTGCCTGTCTATCTTCATTTGCTGCTTCTAATGCTGAAGTTAATTTTGATGAACTCATAGTCTGGTGGTTGTGATGATGTCAGGATGCAAGAGAAGCAAGGAGTGTAGGAAGACACAGTATCTTTTAATGTCAGAAAAAAATAGTCAGTCTTTAGAAAAGCCCTTTGCAGAAAAAAAGGAGACTAAGTATTTGCACACAGTTGGTTGCCCAGCTCACGTACTGCAAAACATAATAACGTAAAACATTAAGAATAAACAACAGAGCACCATAGAGAGAGTACTCAAGATCAAGTGATGACTTTTGTAACAGAAATTTTTGAGCATTTACTTCTACATGAGTGTTAGGAGTATGAGAAATACTTGAATTTATCAAAGTCAAGTAGATGGAAACATTAAGGTCAGTTTTTATAGGATGGTTACTTTTCTATTATGCAATTCACTTTGCTGTGTTTTCCAGACATTTGAGATTGCTTTTTTGCACACTGAAAAAGGACTATTCAGTTATAGTTTTGGGGTTATTTAAGGAAAAGACACTGTGTTTTTCAAGCAAAACTTTTAGTCATTCATGTCAAATTTCTGAATGGTTTTGCAAAAATCTAAACCTCATTCTGCAACTTTTACAAAAATCTTAAACAAAATACAATAATGATAAGCAGTTTTAATGCCTTAGCATCAGCTCCATTAAGTTAAGCAAAGAGACTACAGTGAACTTCAGGCTTATGCCATTGCTAAGTTATTTCCAGACTTTTTAGGATACACTTCCTCATACTTGTTAGAGACCCTTCCAAGTTTTCCATATAATATTTATTACTGTGCTGGCTGAGTTCTGCTATCTAATACCTAAAGCGCTATCTTTTCTTTTTTCATTTTGTCTCCACTAAGAGCCAGAAATCTTGACTTAATGCTCTTTTCGTTGAGGTCCAATAAAGTCAAATGGAGCAGTGAGTTTGCTATACAACTGCTAAAATCAGTGGTGGTATGTCACTTTACATCTGCTGATCATGCATCTGCAGAGACAGACATGTTCTGCCTTTAGTTGTGAATGCAAGCACTCAGATTCTGTGTTTTCTTCAGTGCTCCCTGCATGGAGGGTCTCACGCCACTTGACTGGGTTGCGCTGGGGCTGGAAGTTATTGACTCTGCCCAGGAGAGTTCATAGAGATGGTGACCCATATAGCTCCCACCTTGGCAGAAGTTGGGTGCACTGGCCCTGTAAAATCCCCAGTATCTTGGTTTGTCATCCAGCTGACAAACTGTAAAGAAATCGATCAAATATGTACAAACCTTTGTTTTCTTCCTGTCCCCTACTCAGTTAGTAGTTGTCTTCTCCAGTTTTCTCAGAGGTGTTCTTACACTGAGTAGGCCATAATGGCTAACATAACCAAATTTTGAAAGCACATTATAATTCATTCAGGGAAACTTTTTTTTGAAAGAAGAATTATGCTTGCCTAAGTAGAAATCAAATCTATCTGACACTGAGCTATAAAAGGGCAGAGTGAGCTGTTAAAACATGGCCACTAATGGACAATGATGTACTTCCTGGTTGTTAAACTGAAAGACAGAAAGCTTTGTCAGGTGTGAGTAAAAATACGTGTGTGGTGCCTTTCATAACAGATGTCATTTATCTATACCTCAAGAGTATCAGATGGCTGTATGTATAAGGAGCAGAGCTATAAAAAAAAAAAAGCTCAAGTTTGATCAATCATCATTACCTAGCAACAGGATTAAACATTCATTTCGTTGAAGACTTTCTGAGCCTATCTTTAACATTACCCTAGGCATTTTAGATTGTTTATTCACATTAACATTAGCCTCTGTTTGCAAGGATTCTTCCAAGTTCAGTGTTAGACTAAACAAAAAGCAGGCACGAAAACTCTCGCATTTGAAGGTCGTGCAACAGTTAATGTAACCACCCTTGTGTTTTGCCAGGGGAGTCTTACACTGACGGTTGTTTTCTGCTGAGTCTTTTCTTACAGATCATTGCTCTTCTGTCACTAAAGATGCAACACATATATCTCCTTGATTTGCCAAGGCTCACCATTAGATAATATCTTGATGTCTTATGAACATTTGCAATCACAGCACTTCCACAAAGCTAGGCATAATTTTTATCCTCTAATGTAGATGAGGGGATGAAGTGCAAAGAAACTGATGTTTACAGTACACGCTAATTTAGGCAGCTAACTTGAGATGCCAGAATAATTCATATTACAAAAATACTGTATATAGTCAAAACACGATTGTCACTGGCTTCAGCTGCAAGTGCTGACTACCTGTAAAAATCAAGTCCTGGCATACACCCAGAAAATGGGGAGCAAGTGTTCAGTGAAAGCTTCAAAACCTGTGGTATGAAATGACCCACCAAATAATGTGTGGTAACATATGCATATACAGCATGTTAGAAAAGAGGGAAATGAGGAAAGGGACCTGTACAAGGAGGTCCAGTTAGGGCATTAGTCCACGTGAACAGCTGGGGCAACAGGGCTGGCAAGGCACAGAAGGAAGAAGCAGCAACAACTGCAAATAACAAGAAAATGGACTACAGAGGGAGGAAAAGGGGAAGGGAAGAAGAAACGAGAGAGAGAGATTTACTTTCTCTTCACTAACCTTCGTCTGCACGAGCAAAAAGTTATGCAGACTGGTAGAGTGGTAGAGGCACATTTAAATAGCTAAACCTCCTGTTGCTGCCATCTGTTCCTTTTCAGTCTCACAGGTATTGTGCAGGAGATGGCTAGCAAGCAGGAACTGGATAACATATAATAAATCAAATTCAAACTGACTCCAGTGCACCCTTACCTCCCCTTTGGTGATCCAAAAAGCATATTCAAATGACATACAGCAGCTACTGAGAAGATAAATGAAGCTCTTCTGCTGAAAAATCAGGCTGCCCATGCATGACTTCCTGAGACGGGGCAGGGGAGGGTGGGCACAAAAGGGCACAGCCTCTGACACTGGTAGTTTCTGCACTAGTTGAGTTGCTAGTCCTGCAGTGCCACCATGCCAGCGATGCTCATGCACAGCACTGCTGCTTCTTGCCGCAGTAAACAACTGCGGAAGCAAAGGATGGCACCGGCAGTTCATCCCCCTTAAAAATGGCCCACAGTGCAGCAACACTGGTATCTGCAATCTGTTGGACTTGCAAATGGCCAACTAGAAAAAATCAAGCTTGTTCAAGGAAAAGAGCATGTGCCTATTGTTGTTAAATCCAGCATTTGTGAAAGGTAACAGAGTGGAGCATTAGTGGAGGCTCCAGCAGATTGTTTACTGACAGATAAGCCTTTATTGGCAATTTTAGGTTTCAGTGGCTTCCAGTAGAGTAGCTACACTTCCAGAGCAGAATGTGGTATTTCAAGACCTTCATTTCACAGAGAGTTGCCCCTCCTGTTCAGCCCCGTGTCCCCTGTGTCACCTTGCCAGGGCCATACTTTTCTATCTCCCAAACCCACCCCAATCCCAAATGCCCAGGGGGATGCTGCAGCCCGGAGCCACACAGGTCCCACTCAGGGCTCAGAGAAACCTCAGGGGAGCAGGAGCTGGAAGGCACGGCCCTCCACCGGCACGGCCCTCCACCAGCACAGCCCACCAGCCGACGCACACAAACTGACGCAAAGTGCATCGGTTCTCCTTCCTGTGATTACTTCTTTCTGGAAGAACTCTCCTTGGGTTCCACAGCAATACTAAAGCTCTTACTGTTTGAAGATGCAGATGCTGGTCAATGAGCTGTGCTTTAAAAAACAATAAGTTTGGGCTCTTCTGATTTGTAATTTGGCCATATTTATGCATGGTTCCTCTGGTATGGTAAAAGACACACAAATAGGCAATCAACATCTCTTCAGTCCCGGCTACGAAGCATGAAAGCACCAGAGCATTATAAATAAAAGAGAAGCAGAATTTTTTAATTAGGAGGAAACACTATCTTTTTATTTGGTCTTGTTCTCAGATACTGCTGAAGCACTGTGGTTGGGTTTTTTTAAAAATATCCAGTCTGGGATAGACAAATAAAATTTTTAAAGATAGCTGAAATTGCTAAAGCTTTGCAAAGTTACACAAAATTGAAAGGAGGGCGAGAAATAGTTCAGTGCTGTTAGCTTCATCTGTATTTTGGCCATGCTAAACATTTGTCTTTATTTTGTATGTTTCTTTCCATGAGCCTGGCTTTAACTTAATTCAGATGGATTCATCTTTGCATAGCCTAGTGGCTTGTGGCAGAACAGATTTATTATCTGCTTATCTTTTCTGAATATTTAATATTTACGTCATCCAGTTGATGAGATTTTTTCCAGCAGGCTGTAAACCAGAGTCTGACCAAGCGTGCAGCCACTCAGCTGTGGGATTCATGTGGGATAAGTCACTATCGTGCTGTATCCACAGGCTGCACTGGTTCGTGATGAGGAAATAACTCCTGAGCAGGTACCATCTCCGTGTCATGCACTCTGAAATACGGTGAGCTGCTAATATGCTAGTCTGGGAATATGCTAGTCTGGGAAATGATTTTGTTTCAAAGATGAATCTTGTATGGCTAGCACTGAAGATAATAGTCGTCATTCTGCATGGATCACTGTGTTCTTTCTGTAGTGAACAGCAATAGTACCAACAATAATGAGGTTTTGGGGGTGGCTGGGAGGATGATTTAAAAAGCCATTCATTCCCAATAACTGAAAGACAAGAATAGCTAGGGGCCAAATTCAACAGCTATGAATTCACAGTAAGGCTCTTTACTTTCTGTGAAGTTATTCCAGAGCCATGCAGATGCAGAATGATGAAGCTTGGGATCGTATCTGCTTATTGCTCACTGCCTCCCTCCTCCACGTTCACCTTCCTATCAGAGGTGGTGTTGGAGGCCGCTGAATACCTACAAACCAGCCACAGTCCTAAATTCACTCCTGTGGGATTGGTGGGTGCACGGGGCACAGAGGACCTGCCCCACTGCCTGGGTGCCTCTGCTCCGCACCTGCACCGTGGCTGGGGGGGATTTGCTCGCCCTGCCAGGGAGAGAGGTGAGGGGCTGCTCCTGCCCTCCTGCTCCTGCAGGAGCCGCTTTTGCTGCCGAGAGGAGGCAATGGACTGCGTTATGACTTAGCAGGGCTATCAAACATGTAGGACCCCCCAACCTACCCCGTGCAGAGAGAGTGCAGAGGCTTTGGATGGATGTGTTTTGCTTTGCTGTAAAAACATTGTTTTCTTGGAATCTCTTATTCCTCTGTGCATTTCAGAGATTTGCATTTATGTTGGGGCTTGGATTTATAGTCCTGATCCTAAGCACTACACTTTAGGAAAGAGTACAAACATCGCATTACTTTGTATAAACATCTATTTTTACTTGGCAAAGAAAAGTGATGGTTTCCACTGAAAAGTAAGAATATAAACCATGGGAAAAGATCTAGAGGTCAACCATCTCATCTGTTCTTTAAATTCCTCTGGTATAAATCTAGGCTAATTTCAGATTGTCTTCAATGGAATTGCACCGGGTTTGCAGCCATAGCATTCAGATTAGTAGTTGGCACATCTTCTCATTTAACCCATCTAATGCAATATTTGTTTTGAACTAGTAACTCATTGGGAATTTGTGCTTTTCCCCCTCAGATTTCAAACACATGGATGGAAATTTAAGAAGAAAAGTTTTTGTAATGCTGTGCTTTTTTTCCTGAGGATTCTCTAAATGGTGAGTGGAGTTAAATACTTTCAAAATTCTAACCATGGGGCCACCTTAGAGCCTCCAGCAGTTTTAAATCCATAGTTTCCCGCACAGACAGTCAGCTTTTAAACTGAACCACGTGAAAAAGAGAAACCTTCCTCTGTCTAATGGATGTTGTAAAATTTTATTTTCTGCCAAATGACCAAACTGTACCTTTGAAATGCAAGCTAAAGGAATCACAGTAGAAATCAATGCTGTCCTGCCTTTCATTTTTTTTCATAGTAACAGTTCCCATTCCCAAGCCCCATTCTGTTCCTTCTTATTTCCCGTGTCCCTTTCACAGTCCTGCCTAAGAATGACAGAATCATTTTTTAACCCATTTTTCAAATGGGTTTGGTGTCTCGCAAAAGTGCTATTTCCATTCCCTTCTACAGTGTTTTCCATTTTAATTACTTTATGTTTTAAAAACAAACAAACGAGATGTGTAGATGACTCAAGGTATGCTAGACAGTGTGACATCTCTTTTTCTTGGTTTTCCAAAAATCTGAAAACTAATTACTGCAGAAATATAAATTTTGCAGAAAAGCAAGCCACAGCAACAATTTTGTAGACAAGTTTTTACTCTGAATTTTGATGTATAACTGCTTTACTATATTACAGACTCAAAAGGCTGTTGAACACTGACTATTTATAGCGCTCCCAAAACCAGAGCTTGACATATTTCTCTTTGATATTATAAATATCAAGTTTGAGAATATTTTCATGATCCACATTGGCATTAAGCCACAAGAAAATGCCTGTTTGAAGCACCTGCACCAACAGCATGAAAGCTTGTTACCAGTGTTCCTTGTTTCTCTAAATCAGTTGACAATTTGGCCTGCTTAATTACTTAATTGTCTTGGTATCTCATAAACTGCCACTTTACATTCATTTCAGTAAATGTACCATTAAAAACCATCCTTCCCATACGCTCAGCTTCCGCTAGGTCTGTGGTTCATTCCTTTCCGATGTGTATGGGTCCTGCAGTACAAGCTGGCGTATTCAGAGATAATGAATGCAAAGTGCTATGCCCGTGCGTGGGCTGGTGTATGGTAGAAGAGCAAAGGGCATCTCCAAAACCAGCCTATGCAGAGACATCGCTTCTTGGCCTTTTGGCTAAGATCATATGTAGTATCTGTTCTTATTAGTTTAATAGTTGACACCTTTTTTGGGGGGGTTGGACTAGATGACCTTTAAAGGTCCCTTTCAACCCAAACTATTCTATGATCCTGCTGTGCCCTCAGTAGCCCCCTGTGACCCCCCCAGCGCCTCTGGCCCCGGGCAGTCTCCTGCTGCCGTGGGGCTGCCAGAGGTGCCTGTTGGACCCAGCGTCAGTGCTGTCCCCATCAAGGGGAGTCACGCTCAACAACCAGTCCCAGCCCACTCTCTCTCCTCTGCTTTGCAAAAGTACATGGGAGGTGTTCTGCAGCCTTTGGTCCCAAGAGGAGCAGGAAGACTGGCCAGCCCTGCAGATGAGTCTTTTTTTTCTTTAGAGGTGAGAGCCCAGCCATACTGGTATCAGAAACAAAATTCACCTTTAGTGTCACCGGGTGCCTTTCTCTGCATCTTTACTTTTTAAAATACATTTAATTATTTTAAAGTATATAGGCCTTGCCAGTAGTCAGTTAGAGAGCAAATGTGGCCTGCCCTATGGACTTGCGCTCAAACTGGCTGCTTTAGGACCTATTATTTGAACTTTCCCTCAACCAGCATATTCCACTGCTAAGGGCACAGCGCAGGCACAGCACAGGCAGACAAGATACGACTGTCATACAGCCATCTGATAAATATAATAACCCTACAATACATTGTTTTGCATCATTGGGTTTTGACTCTCCATTTTATTACATCTCCCTAAGGACTCCTAACCCTTCCAAAGTCCTCAGTGAGTCAAAAAAGAAGGATGTTGCCTCCTGGAGAAACGTAACACATGAGAAGAAGAATGGCAAGTTGTTCTTGCATTTTATTGCAAGTCAGAAACTGAAGGGAAACGCTCCCTGGCTGGACTCAAAATCTGGTCATGAAGGGAGGAAGAGCAAAACCCCAGAATTCATAGCTGGCTGCTGCCTGCCTGCCTGCAGCCGAGCAGAGCTGCCCGGGGCAGGGGAGGGCTCCCCAGCCCCAGAGGGTCCCCCAGGGGTTTGGCTGGCTGCTGCCAGGTAGCTGCTTCTGAATCAAACACTTCAAGCAGAGCTGCCTTTCCAGATTGTCCTCTTGAGTTTTGGCCACTGTGTCACTCGAGGGAGATGCGCGGCAGGAGAGCGGTGTGTGCACATGCACGGATATCCGTTGACTAAGTCCCCACAATGAGCTGGCCACCAGGCTTCTTTATGAGTTTTGTACCGAGTAAGGCAACATGGATGTGTTCCCCCAAATTTTACCTTGCTATAAAATGCATGTCAAGATGGCAATAACCAAGGCCTAAACCTTAATTCCTCAAAGAGAAGTGCCTGGCTCCAAGGAAGGTCCACAGCTGTGAATCTCAAAAGGGTGAAGACCTCTCTCAGAGACGAGTATTTGGATGCCTAACATCTCTTTGACATTTCCCCAACTCTGGACAATTGGACCTTACTCCTTTCCTTGACATATGCCCTTTCATCTCTCAAGTGGCTTTTCACTCAGCCTGACAGTTGTTTCTGCACTACTGTGCTATTTTTAGTTGGCAAACTCCATTCCCATAGCAAGGAGAATGTTGCATTGCATCACCCCAGTCCCTCTATGAGTGCAGCCTCAAGAAAGATAATAGAAGAGAGTTTGCGTTCATTTTGATTTTTGTGCGTATAATATAATGAAGCAGCTAATCCAGGTCATGCAGCATAGTTTGCAAGAAGTAGTACCTTAATCTACCTTATTGCCTATATCCCTGCGGCACCCAGCATAACTGGGCTTTAGGTGATGGTCATCGTATTAACAGTCTTTTATGTTCACCATTATCACTGTTTTAAAAGGTTGCATGGTCCTTTGTGGAGCAAGAAATTGATTCTCCTCATCTGTGACTCCAGTACAGCCAATAATAGGTGTTTACTTTAAACACCTTTTTAGTAGCGGTATCTTGCAAATAGCTGTTAACTGATTAGGCTGTTAGATTCAACCTGTTTATTCAGTAGAGTAATCAGAACTAGACTGGTAAATACACATCATGTCACTCTGTACACAATATGCCTTTTCAATGAAATGTTACATGCTGATGTAAACTACCTATACTTACGTATTTTGCTAGATTTTAGAAGCTTATGGAAGGCAGATCACATGGCAATTTTTGTTCTGCACCTAGATAATCTTGGGCTGCTCACAATGTGACCACAAGATTTAATCAAAAAAGTAAACGTACTTCACATGTGTTCAGTTTACCTATAAATAAGGCCCGTTAAACAAATATGACCGTTACAGCCATGGTTTTGTTCTTAAGTGGGTGGCAAAATAAACAGTTTGAGCTACTATTCACATTAACAGCTGTTCCTGAGCAAGGGGCCAAGAACGCTATTCATTGCACCCAACATCCTCCAGCAATGTGCCGGGGGCTTCCGGAGGCTGCTCTGGCTGTGGATTAAGTGCCTGTCCTCTCAAAATTTGTGTTACCCAGAACTGCTATGATGGTGAAGAGGCTCAGCTGTCTTTTGAGATGGTCTTTAAAAGGAAGCGGTGCCACTCGATGAGCAGAAAACAAATGAGCACTGAGAGCAGACTTCTACCCAGCGTGAGGGGAGAAAGGTAGGAGGATAGGCTTTTAAAAGGATGCTTCTCCATATTTTCTTTTTATTGAATTTTAAACTTTGTAATTAATTATGGAAGAGAAGAGCTCTGCTTTCTTGTTGAAAACTTCTTCAGTGTCTAGCTTATTTGGGCAGGTTGCCACATGAATTTTGATTTATTCTGTTTCCATTTCGCACAAAGCCATACACATGATCTCAGTTTGCTCAATATTTTTGTTGAAGTTTCTTCTTTCTGTTTAACGAAAAAACAAAATCTCTGAAAATAAGATTTTTTTTTTAAAGAAAAACGATTTCCAGGGGAAATCATATTTCTTTAAGCTAAACCATTTCTCTGTCAGAGAACAATAGGGAAGTTGTTAATCTTTTAAATAGAAAAAAAAACTAGACATAACACCTTAATTCTTTTTGATTGGCTTCATAGCCTGTTTTACCATATTTGTTTTATTTATTTACACATAAAACAAACAAAGGTTGAAATCTATGTGACGCATTTATAACCTGAATGAGCTTAAAACTTTTATAATTACGCCCAATATATACAGTTAAATCGGTGTTTAATTCTTTCTGCTGTACAAATTGAAGATTTAAGTTAATAAAGATCCATACGGCTGTGCTTCCTCTATCTGGGTGTAAATACACCAAAAGAAGGAACAGCAGGCAGGAAAAGAAACGTGAAGAGACTGAATAAAAGTTAAATATATGAAGTGATAGTTAAAGTGAGGTGGAAACGAGCAGAGCTGGTGTTAAGCATTAGGAGGTAGAAAAAGACAGAAGTGAGAGGCACCCCTAACAGTAAATAAATATACTCAGATTGTGTCCTGTACTCCAGAGAGTGCTTCTGGAAGCAACCTTTCCCTGGCACTTGGGTATCACTGCCTGGCACTACTTGAAATTCGCCCTGTAAACACAACCTGTTAGTTACAACCCTGTAACTGTCAGGGGTTTGGAAGCTATCGTTTATCAGCTATATTCAGCTTCCATTTAGCTTCTAATGGCATGGTGTGCTTGTAATAACATTTGCTTTGATATGGGAAAAAATTAATTATTCTGTTGTGTTCTATCCAGAATAACCAGAGGCTGCAAAATCCTGAAGCAAATGGGTTAAATTAGTACTGGCTGAATTGCCACGTCAGTATTTTTCTGACTTAAACAACCGTGTTATAGCATAAGAATAATGTTACTGAATAGTTCTTTATTTTTCACAATAATAGTATTTTTCTGTTAATTAAAGGAAAACCAGATCTGTCAACAATGAATATTGCTTGCAAAGTGCTTAAGTACTTTCATGAAATGCTTTTGTAAAGAGATTTGCAAAAGGGACGTGCTACTGCGTACATGAGAGGACAGCCAATATTTGTGTCCTCAGTTGCAGACTAAACCAATGCTCAGAAAATGTTTCCCTCCATGTTTGTGCCTTGGCTAAAAACAGTATTAACATAATAAATATGCAAAACAATGCTAGACTAGCACTGAAATAAACTAAAGCCCGACAGAAAAGATATTTGCTTATATAGCAGCTGATGCTTCAGATTAGTCAGGCTCTTCCACTACATTTTGGCAGCAGAAGGTCAGAAAAGTTTGTTTCTCCTCTTCGATCTTTTCCTTACATTCCTATTTACAGCTAGAGCCTACAAGAATTTTGCAGTAGGACGTGATCTGGTCAGGCAGTGCCGTCTGCCTAAAAATGGAAGGCTCGTGGAAACTCTTTGGTTTTGCCAGGCTGCACAGAGGGTTCAGTTGTCACTGTCAGGACAGGGCTGGAGGAGAGGCTGAGCGTGGGATCCTCAGCTTTAGCCTTCTGTTTAAACTTCTGGATCTTAGACTTAAGTATCAAAAAATACATTGAGGGAGCTTCAGAATATAAAATTACTGATTTTCAAGAGCAAAGTGAGAGGTACAGGACTCCAACCAATTTTGATGAAGAATACTAGGACTGTTTAAACAGAAAATAATGAAAAGGACTTCTCATCTTTCCATTATACAAGACATTGCCCCGTGCAGGCCTCTGTGGGAGCCACTGCTATTCTGGTGTGAGGACACACCATTGTACAATTTATTTCATCA
This sequence comes from Himantopus leucocephalus, assembly GCA_003993805.1. Taxonomy (NCBI): domain Eukaryota; kingdom Metazoa; phylum Chordata; class Aves; order Charadriiformes; family Recurvirostridae; genus Himantopus; species Himantopus leucocephalus. The sequence continues at coordinate 62,822,382 of RSEF01000003.1, forward strand.
AATGAGATTTCCATTTCAAGATAAATCTAATGATAAAATTGTCATTCTGTTAAAAACATAATTACAAAATAGTTTCATCCTTCATAAATAATGAAATGTGAATTTCTTACACATCCAAATAAATGAAGGTGTTTAGAATTGCCCTTTTTTTTTTTCCTCCCTGCAGCTCTCCTGATATAGAAAAGACAAAACCAGTTGTAAATGTGTGTCAGCATTAGGAAAAACAGTACCTGTGCTGCATATCCACGTGGATTTGAGACCTCAGTAAGGATGCAACTGTGCTGTGAATCCGTAAATGGCTCTTGCATAAGGAGCAGCTGGTCAAACAGTATCCGTGTTTCCATGTATATCTTCATGGCTTCCATTATTCTGGCCACAGTGGTTGGAAATCTGACAGTTATCATCTCAATATCACATTTCAAGCAGCTCCATACGCCTACCAATTTCCTGATACTTTCTATGGCTACAGTGGACTTTTTGCTGGGATTCTTCATCATGCCCTACAGCATGGTGCGTTCTGTAGAGCACTGCTGGTATTTTGGGGAGCTACTCTGCAAGATCCACACGAGCACGGACATTATGCTGAGCACAGCTTCCATCTTCCATCTTTCCTTCATATCCATCGACCGTTACTATGCTGTGTGTCACCCCCTTAGATACAAATCAAAGATAAATACTTTTGTTATCCTGGTCATGATATTTGTAAGTTGGATGGTCCCTGCTGCTTTTGCTTTTGGGATGATCTTTCTAGACCTAAACCTGCGAGGGGCAGAAGAGATTTATAATCATCTCCATTGTGCAGGAGGATGCTTTGTCATTTTCAGTGAAACTTCAGGTGTTGTGGCCTCCATAGTGTCTTTTTACATCCCTGGATTTGTTATGCTGTACATCTATAGGAAAATATACTCTATAGCCAAGAGGCAGGCAAGATCCATTGATGCAATCAGCCAAAAAAAGATGCAATTTGAAATGAAGCACCACATTTCATTCTGCAGAGAAAGGAAAGCTGCCAAGACATTAGGGATAATTATAGGAGTGTTTCTCATTTGCTGGAGTCCATTCTTCTTCTTTACAGCAACCAATCCATTTATGAATTATGTGATACCTCCTATTCTCATTGATGCTTTGGTTTGGTTTGGTTATTTAAATTCTACATTTAACCCAATCGTTTATGCATTTTTTTACATGTGGTTTCGCAGGGCATTAAAGATGATTCTGTTTGGAAAAGTTTTTCAACAGGACTCTTCCAGGACTCATTTGTTTTTAGAGTAACATGCTTTACATGGTTGGATTAATGGCTTTGAATTTTTGCCTGGAGGCTGAATTCCCAGATGTAAGAGCTGCAAATGAAGGAAACACCTATTTGCTTACCCATTTACCAAAGCTGGTTCAAGCATATAAACAAGCATTGCACTTTATGTCTTCTTTCACTCCACGTTGGGAATTGTGTGTGGTGTTTTGGTTATAGATATTTATACGCAATGCACAGGAGCGCAAGACTGAAGTTTAAAAAAACTTACAGCAGTTTATATCCCTGCTCTTAATCATTAAGAAATTATTCTGATACAACAGATTAATTTCTAGAACAACAGGTGTTTATAATACAACATTTGTGTTCATTTATTGTCCTCTAGAAAGAGCAGAAAAGCCTTTTGGATTTCTAGACATGTTTGAGTAATAACGCAAAGCTTTTAAGTTTTGCCGTTCCTCTTCAGTATGTGTGCAGAGGTCAAAACAGGCCCTTAACCAGCCGTACCAGCACACTCCACGGAGGCAAGATGGGAGAGAGAAAAGTCATGCTGCTCCTTCTGTTTCCATTTCTGCTAGTGCTTGTCACTTATGAGTTTGTCACTTAAATGATCTTCTGCTTTGTGAGATCAAAAGCATGTTTAACAAGATCAAAGGCAAAGAAAATACAATGTACAGAATGAAAAGCAATAGTGAAAAGCAACATTGAACCTGACAATGCCAGAAAATGATGCTTGTCTAATGAATATTTTGATGAAAAATATTTGCCAATTTGCATCTTACGGAACTTTTTTTAGCTTGGACGTATTGTTATTTTGTCTGATGGCAATGCTGTGACAGCTGGTGAGGAACATGTATAAAGAATTGTGAAGAAATGTTATGGTTGGCCTGAGCAGAGGGTGAATGGAGCAGGGTGGATGTGGAAGCACCAAGAGTGGCAGAAGGGCTAGAGGAATAGCTTGGGTGATGGCGCCTGGGTGAGCAGGCTGTCAATGTTACATCTGTGGGCAGCTTCTCAGGACACCCAGGTGGGGGAACAAAGGACCGGCAAGTAAGTCAAAAACTATCACATGGTCACCAGCTGAAAAAGACCCACAGACTGTCAGGGTTTTAAATCTATGACCTGGCTTTTCTAGAGTTAACATATCACCAAGCAGAAGGAAATAATGCCTTTGGCCTGATCCTGCCTCATCTGGTTGGACTATGAAGGACTAAACCTGGGAACAGACAGGAAATTATTAGTACCTGAGAAGAGACTATGGAGAGAAATTGATGACTCTCTACTGAAATAAGAGCTATGCCTAGCAGTAAATTATGTCCTCCATTTATGTTGCATGTATAAGTACATATTGTATGTGTACCTTGTCTTTCTTTTCTGTGCTTTGTAGAGCACTGAAGCACTCTATGTTGTAGAGCATAAAAGTTGAATGATGCTACATTTCAGCAGAGCAAAATATCAGGATCTGAGATTGTCTCTTTCACTGTTTCATTGCCAACTTGTAAGTCTGCACTCTCCAAAATGACATAAAAATGAACAATGAAATACACAAAACATCAGCACTTGTGCTGTGGAAGATAATCCTTGTTAGTGACAATATGAATACTTTAACACTTTATCTCACAGAAATAAAGTTAGTTAAGATAAAAATCTATCTTTCTGATAAATTAATGAGTAATTTCCTTCTTCTTTCATCCCCAGTGAGACTGGCCTGATGTAATTCATTTTCTCATGCTCAGTGCTACCTTCTGAAATGAACTGTGTGATCACTTGGACATCTTGATGTCTGTTGAAATAGCAGTTTCAGAAGTGCTGCCAGGCGATACCTCCTTTCTTCTGGTAGTATTATAGATTGAAAGAAAGTGATCTTTCCCTATGAGGAATGTTGCCCATCTGAACCTTTTCAAGTATATTTAGGAACTTCAGCACATATTAACATAGTCCCTTCAGGAAGTCAATGGAGAAGTTCTTTCCCCTCATCCACTGTCTTTCTCCCTAGAAATCTGGAAACATTACTGTGTTTCCAGAGAGTTTCAGCGCTACCAGAGTTCACGGCTGGTCAGCTTCTCTTTGTAACTTGTTCTGGCATGTTTCTGGCATTATCTTCTGGCTGCAGGAGGGGTTTGTGAATGAGTATGATGCCAGATTGCTTGCAGGATAACCTCTAGTCTAAATAGAGCACACACCTCTGCAATCTGTGCCAAGACTCTAGTGCAAAGCTAGTCCACTTTAGACCATGAAAACCAGTCCCACGCTCCTGAAGGCTAATAGCCATCTAACCTAAATTTAGACATCTAAAAGTTAGGCACTACATCTGCTCTAGTCACTGGTAGCTCTATACTCACTGTAGAAAAATAGTCACCTTCACAGGGTGTCTCACTGGCTTATCCATTTTTAGGAAAGATTAATTGTTTCTGCAGATTTCTTTCTCTTACTACCAAGAGGGATCTTCCAGTCACTAGAATAGATGTTTTGATGATGTCCTGGTTTAAGGTCACAGATGATTTCAGATATAATTTTTAGGTAGCTGAGATAAGGATCACTCGGTATAGGTGAATCCCACACTATGGAAAAGTTGAGATCATCCCAGGACTCCAAAAGTGCTTGCATCAAAGGCTACTTTTCTGGAACCAGCAGTTAGATATCTTCTCAGGACCAACTTTTGACTAGCAAGAGCCCTGAAATGAGATTCTGGATCTAGGCAGTGATCCGTGGAGCTCCTACTGAAGACTTGTGTGAATAGCTGCAGCTGGGAGACAGTGGTGGGACAGAAGAGCGTGAAGTCCCGGAGGCACACACGCAGTTCCCTGTGTCTTGCCTCCTGCCCTGGAGCACATCAGGAGGGAAGCAAGTCAAAAAGTGTCAGCAGCCAGTAGGTAGGCCATCCTGAGGACATGACCTGCCAGTGAGGGTAGATAGGGGAGACCTTGGGTTAGGGGAGTCTCAGCCATCCCATGAATGCTGTGCAGAAGTTTGGAGGATGTCATGGTTTAACCCCAGTAAGCAGCTCAGCCCCACAAAGCCCCTCATTTACTGCCCTGGCGGGATGGGGGAGAGAATCAGAAGGGTAAAACAGAAAATTTGTGGGTTGAGATAAAGGCAGTTTAATGGGTAAAGCAAAGATGTGTGCACAAGCAAAGCAAATTAAGGAATTCATCACTACTTCCCATCTGCAAGCAGATCTTCAGCCATTTCTAGGAAAGCAGGGCTCCAACATGCATAATGGTTACCTGGGAACATGAACACCATAACTCCGAATGCCCGCCTTCCTCCTTCTTCCCCCAAGGTTTTGCTGCTAAGCGTGGCGTTATATGGTGTGGGGTATCGCTTTGGCCAGCTGGGGTCAGCTGTCCCAGCTGTACCCCCTCCCAACCTCTTGCGCACCCCCAGCCTACTCACACAGAAGGCCTTGAAGGTGTAAATGCTGCTCAGCAAGAGCTAAAACATAGTTGTGTTATCAAGACTGTTTTCATCACAAATCCATAACATAGCACCATACAAGCGACTATGAAGAAAATTAACCCTATCCCAGCCAAAACCAGTAGAGAGGGCATCCCAACATCGTGGCTGCACAAGATCACCACAATCTATTTAGTGTAAATGGAAATAGCAGAAGAAATTTTCAGTGTATAAACCAACAACTCTCCTGCAAGCTAGTCTAGCCAAGATGTCACCAATATTTATTCTCAGTAGAAGTAACAAGGGGCTTCCACACACAGACTACTGGTGACCTTCATCCACACCTAGAAGGCAGTTCTTCTGAATAAGCTACAAGTATAAGTCAGCTTTGTGTACGGCCCAGCTCAGAAAGTTTAGAAATAACTTTTTCCTCTGGTGTCCTATTACCTAAAGGTGGCACCTCCCCAAAGAGCCTCCTTGCCTTCTGTTTACAGAGTACCTTCTCTGGCAGAGCAGCTTTAATCAAGTCCCAGGTTACTTTCGCTCATCAGCTCTAATCACAGGCAGCGCGAAGTTGTTTCTCACTGTGAAGATGTACAAATGAGAAGTGTTAATGAGGCCAGAGGGTCTCTATTTGAACCCAAGGTTTTGATAAATTATGAGACCACAAGAAAAATGCCTCATGCTGTTGTCTGATCAGATTATGAGTTAGGTCTGGTGAAGCAAAATGTACCTCATGGCAATCTCAAAGTGTCATCACGTAACTGAAGTGCAAAGGGTATTGTTAAGTTCCTTATCAACACATTTAATTAGTGATCTTATTAAACACTTCTCAGATGGCTACCTTTTTCAAAATAAATGAGTCTCCAGTGGGTAATTTCATATGTTTTTACTTCCCTGAAAACTTGAGCCAAGCAATTACTCCAGCATGATGAAAGCATCTCTTTCACCGGTAAACCTATGTCTGTTCATTTTGCCACCAGTGAGCGCATTTTGCAATGTCACCTTCCTCTCATGCTTTGTACAAAACTGACTGTAAATTTCAGAGGCACAAACCTGTGCCTGTCCCCTCTGCCTTAGTGCCTGTAGCTCATGTTTTGGTGGTCGTAACATGGTGCTGCAGCCTGTGGGCTGCCACCTGCTATGGCCTCATGCATGATGGTCCCAACTGCAGCCAAGCCTTGCGGTCTGCTACTCAGCCACCAGATGCAGCAGGATGGGGGAAGAGGAGGAGCACCGACTCTCCAGGCAGGACCCTTCTAGAAGGCTCACAAGGAAAGCATCGCCCCAAAATGGAGCATTTTAAACAGCTAGATAAAAAATACATTAGTGCGGTGTTCAAACAGAAAAATTGAGCTCTCAAACTGTGTAAATATTGCAAATTGTATGGCTTTCCTTAAATCATTAACTCCTCTAGGTTGTTCTCTACAATATATTAATACCCAGTCAACAAGGAAGAAAATACTAGACACATTCACACATAAGATACTTAGTATTCTACAAAAGCCTTTTATTTTGGTAGTTTTTCTGATCATCTTAGTTATCTACAACACTACTTCTATATTACTGCATCTAAAGACATAATTCGGAAGGAGGCTATGCCTATCAGTAAGCACTTTTTGACTACTCTGTTTCCATTAGACATAGCCTAGATTTTATAAATTTTTATGATGAAATGACTGGCCTGGTAGACGAGGGGAGAGTAGTGGTTACTGTTGACCTAGACTTCAGTAGGGCTTTCAATGCTGTCTCCCATAATGTCTTCACAGAGAAGGTAATGAAGTATGGTCTGGATGAGAAGACAGTGAAGTGGATTGAAAATTGGCTGAATGACCAGGCCCAGAGGCTGGTGACCATTGGCACAAAGTCTGGTTGGAGTCCAGCAGCTAGTGGTGTACCCCAGGGGTTAATACTGGGTCCAGTCCTGTCCATCATCTTCATTAATGATCTGGATGTTGAAGAGTGTACCCTTCCAACCTCAACCACTCTGTGATTCTGTGATTCTGTGATTCTGTGATTCTGTGATTCTGTGAAATTTAATTCCAATAACATTTACTGAGTCTTGCATAGTGTTGCATAGTCTTGCATAACTAGATTTTTCCAACTCAATTTAATTTCCTACTTTGTAGGATTTTTAATAAGGCCTTTTCGCCTTCATGCTGCCAGTTTAAATCCAACCAACTGCATGGGTAATTGAAAATTTTTCTATGGGATGACTACACAATAGCCTTTGTAAAACAAATCGATTTCCTAGGAGACCGGATCCACAGGTAACTGTGGCCATGGGAACTCCACAACCCACTCCTAGATGTTTGGACATCTTATTTCCCATAGGTATAGGAAAAGTCAATCTCCTTAAACACTGAGCACTCACAGCATACTGACAAAGATATCTGTCAGTCAAAGAGACATCACTGAAAACAGAGTGCATCCTGTACCCTTTGCACTTTCTCAGTTCCCAACAGGAGAAAACAATTCTTTGAGAAAATTTGAGCTTGTCCTTTGCTCTGTATTGCTGTGATTTCTGCTTTACTGAAGCTAGCCCAGAGGAATAAAAGTGGTTAGTAATAAGTAACCTTCTCTCCAACCAATAATTAAGAACAACATGGAGATGATGAAGTACAACATGAAGGAAACTCATAGACTGTAATAAAACTAAACTGTTTTAGCCATGAAAATAATGACTACAACAATTTTTTCTCCACACTGTCTTTGCAGTACAGCAGTGCCTCATAATGACTAATTCTCAAAGATAATTTCTATGGTCCTTTCCGTAGTCTTGCTTTAACCCAGTTAAACAGTTTCTTTTATAAAGGTTTCAGTTCCTGTACATTTGTTATCCATTTTTAGAGATTTCATTTCTGAGAGGTGAGGTGTCAAACTGTTCCCTCATCACTGTCTTCTGTCCCATGCTGAAGGAGGACCAACAGTGAGGTGCATGGGACACTGCTTTCTGAAAGTAATGCTTTTTGGAAACGTAGCCTCTATCCACAGATTTATTTATGTTTTAAATGTAATATAATTGTGTCTGCACAGATTTCTGCATGGATTTATGTTTTAGCACCTTCTTTTAATATAGGATCACCTTTGCGAAGCTTGCATCTCTCTCACTTCATTGTTTAAAAATAAAGTTACTACATATGCCTGTCTCAAAAATACTGACAGATCTCAAAGGTAACAAATTTCTGCTGTACACAATAACAAATTTTTATTATTTTTGGAGTCTTTAAATGATTCTGTTGCAGATAATCCCAGAGATTTATATTTTATTTCCAACAGAATATTACCTTGCCTTTAAAGCAACTGCCATAAAGGTGGAATCCTTTAAATGTTTTTACTTTTCCCTTAATTCATTGTAAAACCCGTGTTTATTTTCTGCCCTGTTCTTACGACACAGTCTATATCACATTTGATAAAAACCCATTCTCTGCTGAATAGCAATCATTTACCCTTGGATTTGTACTGCATCTTCAATACACCTGCATAAGGGTCAGCATTAAGTCTGAATGTTCACCTGTGACCTCAGAAGACTCAATTTATTCACATTAACAGTGAATTCATTTTGTCCTTTCTTATAAGAGAAGACAATTTTGTTTTAATAAATTTTATTTTTTTATAAATAATAGATTGTCCAATAACAATGACAGATTGACCTGAATTAACACTTCTTTTTATCCGTTTCTGTAATGTATGGGGAAGATTTTCTGTACATTATCTGAAAGCTGCATATAGCGCCAGCATGACAGAAAATGCTGTTTCAGCCTATTAAATGACAAGATGGTAATCTTCTTCAAGGTTATTACATATTTCATTTCTAAGTTTCATTAGAAATGGTAATTACTAAAAAAAGGGAAAGATAGAATATATTGGCCACTAAAATAGATAATAAACAGAACATCTTTTCTTCACCTTTACCTTTAGCCCCTCCTGCCAAAACTCTTTTTGATATGACTTGTGTCTACCTTGAGTCACCAAAATAGCTCTACCTGTACATGTGTAAATGAATTAATAGAGCAAACAAAAATAATAGTCTTGGGAATACAGACACTTGGCTTTGTTTATCTCCTGTTGATGTAAACCCCCAAATTATATATATATTTTTAACTCAAAATCTCCTGGGACTTAAATGTAATGTCATAAAAGAAAAATAAATTCCCACCTTTCATTAATCTGAGCCAAGTTACAAAAGGGGTCTGCCTTTTACAGACATTACAGTTTTGCAGGACAATAACAAAACAGGAAAATGTCCACTTAAAGAATCTATTGGTGGCATTACTAAAACAGATGCAGGTAGGGTTGGCCTATAAAACTAATCTTTTGATGCTCTGTTTCTGTATTTTTTTCATTTCAGGATGATACCTATTGGAAAAAAACAGTGGACCAAGCTGCTTCCCAAGTTCCTTTTAAGTGGGTTAAATTGCTGTGGAGGAGAGTATCTCTTTCTGCTTCTATTTCTAAATGTGCTCTAAGCCCCAAACAAGTGATCAGGAAACAAAGTGGTAGAAATGGGTCTGGTTCTCCCCAGATATATGAAGGGAATTTTCTGACCCTTGAAAATATTCACAAGTGTATTCATTTATAACTACTGCAGCTGGACCACAGTCTATTACAGGAGACAAGACTCAACCTATCCCCCCTCCCTTTCAGTTAGTAGAATTGTAATGACAGAAAACAAGCGTATATGTAGGGAAAGAAAAGAGTATTTCTTATCATACCAATTTTGCAACTGATTTCCATCAGATGTGTTCATCGCCAGTACTTGATAATCTACAGCAGGTGAGTTTAGTATCATAGATAATTTGGAAAAGGGGGTTTTGGCAGCTGATTTGTGACTCTTAAGATAAGCGTTTAGGTGAATAGTTCATTAACTGAAATCTCTAACATTCTAAGAAACATTCTAAGATTGAAGAAATGAATATATACAGTATTTACAGACTGAAGTGAACTTGAGGGATTTCTTTGTCTATGCATCTTTTTCTTCCACCACTTTAAAATTACTAATATTATGATGTATATAAAATACAAGAACCATATTTTACAAAATGTTGCAGGTACAATACAATGACCAAAATAAAATTGGTGGTATCACGTAATTCAGTTAATTTAAGAAGTAATTAAGTTTACTTTCATCTGCTTTAAGTATTATTTGCAATGAATTTTATAATGGCTTCCGGTTATCAGATTTCATGTACCATTTCAGAAAAATAATGGGTCGCAGCTGGTCTCTTTTTAAGCCAAGAGAAAGTTGGCCTCTGAATTACTGTATTTCACTCAATAATTTAATTCATGCTCTTGACTTACTTTATCTTGTGTTCTCACATTAGGATTTGGAAGCTTTTGGAAACTCGTGAAAATTAAATCTGCCTGTGGAACTGCATGTCCAATAGAAAAATCTAATAAAGGATTGATTATGCTTTCTCCAAATATCTCAAGGGATTTGACTGATTGCTCTGAGTTTGGAAATAGATCCTGTCCTGAGACCTTTAGGTCACCAGGAGTACGAGGGGTAATGTATCTATTCATAACAGCAGCCTTCATTCTCACCATCTTAGGGAATCTGGCCATAATCGTTTCCATCTCGTATTTCAAGCAGCTTCATTCTCCGACCAATTTCCTCATCCTGTCCATGGCCAGCACGGATTTCCTGCTGGGCTTTGCCATCATGCCCTACAGCATGGTGAGGTCTGTGGAGAACTGCTGGTATTTTGGGATGACGTTCTGCAAAGTTCATTACAGTTTCGACCTGATGCTCTGCTTAGCTTCCATTTTCCACCTTTGTTCCATTGCCGTGGATCGGTTTTACGCAATCTGCCACCCTCTGCATTACGCCAGCACCATGACCGTCGCAGCCACAAAACAAATCGTAGCCGTGTGCTGGTCAGTGCCTGCTGCTTTTGCTTTTGGTGTGGTTTTCTCAGAAGCTCATGCTTCTGGAATTGAGGGCTATGAAATGTTGGTTAAATGCTCGAGCTCGTGCCCTATTGTGTTCAACAAACTGTGGGGGGCTGTTTTATTTACAGTTGGTTTATTTGCTCCTGCTTGTATTATGATAGGGATTTATGTTAAAATTTTTACAGTCTCCCAAAGGCACACATGTGAGTTGAGCAAGGCACCCAGGCACACAAAAAGTGATAAGAAAAATGAGCATTCTAAGAATAAAGATAGGAAAGCTGCCAAGACTTTGAGTATAGTTATGCTGGGTTTCTTAATATGCTGGTTTCCTTGTTTTTTCACTATCTTAATTGATCCATTTTTAAATTTCTCTACACCTTTATCTTTGTTTGATGCTCTAAATTGGCTTGGGTATTTAAATTCTTTCTGCAATCCATTAATATATGGCTTTTTCTATCCGTGGTTTCGCAAAACATTTAAATATATCTTAAGAGGCAAAATATTTAACCCACATTTTCGTACAGTAAAAATTTTATCTGAAGATCAGTCACAGTAATAGATTCAACTATTCATAGTTCAGTAAAAGCCTGAAATGTGCAATATGGATTTTATGAGTCAGTCCTGTAGAATTATCTCATCAAATATTTCTTTAATAAAATCAGACTCATTTTATGTGATATTTATTTACTACTTGTGCTTTTTTTTTTTTTNTTTTTTACTACTTAATTCCTTGATACTGTTTCAGAAGTTTAAGCCTTTCTAAAATCTCTCAATGCATTAGGGTTTTTTAATTTCAGAAAGTATTTACGTGCAGTCCATAAACCCAGTATTTCACCCCGTCTTGTGTGCATGTAGCTAATCTTTCTTGAGGTTCACCGTCAAAAATCTCCTGCACTGAATACATCCCAGGCTAATATAGTGACAGTCTTTGTCATTGTTTTGTGACTGGAGAGCTAGCAAATGTACAGAGTCTGCTGTTATTCCCAAGCAAGTAGAATTTGAGTGTAATGTTGGCTTGAATTTGATCTTTTCCCCTGAAAACAATAGAATCAAGTTTTCAGCCCTTATCCTCTGTGTGCCTCGTACTTGGGGAGGAGTACTCGGGAACAAGAGTACTGCTCACACACAGGTATATGTTTGTCCTTTCTTTATTTAGACCTCAGACTCCAGATGTTATGAAATATTCTTGCTGACAGCCCACCCCGTATTCACCCCACCAAACTTTAACACTGAACTGGAGCCTCTAATTGAGGTTCTTGCCATGCCGAGCTCCCTCTGAAGTCAGTAAGATTCACTGCCAGAGTTCGCACGGGTTACACGCTTAAAATAAGATTGGCTGAGTTGTTATTGGATGCAGCTACTGCAGTCTTTTTATTGTGAATTGTACCTCTGACTTACCTTTTGCTGTATGCATATGATGTATGATTTACCCTTATAAAAGTCTGACTACCAAAAAGCCACCCACATGTTTTTTCACTTCTTGGTCTATTACATCTATTATAGTATGGCATACCAGTGACAGCTGCTCATTTTCTTTGCTAAAAACATTCTGCTGGATCTGTGATAGCATGTTCTGTTTTGGATCTGAGGAATCCCGATTTCACCCCAACCCTGAAACGCTTGAGACAGCAAAGAGATGGAAGGTCACAGACTTGTCTGGGGTGGTGTGTAAGGTTTTAACCTTTCATAACAAAAACCACAAAACCCAAGGCCTTTAAGTTGCTGCAAATACTCCCCCTGTGCACAACTGCCAAGAGCTGAACAGCCAGAGCAGGGAACAGAGCAGTCTGGATGCAATGAAGACTTTAGATACCTAGAAGTTGGATAATACATTGCTCCATACTATTGCTCAATACATGTCCAGGAAGACCCCTGGATTGAACATGAGGGTAGCGGGAGCGATCCTCAGGCTGAGCAAGAAAGCCGACCAGCAAGTTGCTTGCAGCCAATGGCCCAGCTCTGGAGAGCCGGATCTCTTTAGCATAGCCCAGTCCTGACTTTCGGAGCCTGTGCTGTGACCTCAGGTTTGTCTACACTCAATATATTTTTGCTCCTGCAGTGCTTTCCCTGGGGGTCAGATTTCTGGAAGCTGTGGTGCAGTGGAGGGCAACCTTGTATACATTTCATATAGCACCTTGCTGGCCAGGGTACCGTCTGGGATGCTATCAGGAACTTTCAGCTTCTCCTTTTGGAGCTGAGCTACATGAAATACACAGTGTTTGGGGGAAATATGGAGAGCCCACGGTGCCAGTGCTGGCAGGAAGAGGGAAGCTCCATGCCAGGTGACGGGGGACGCAGCAGAGACGGTGTTGCAGCCAGCTGTGCCAGGTCATGTCTGCATGCAGCTCAATGCGGCTTCTTCAGAGAAACTTGAGTGCCATTAGACCGACCTTTGTGTTAAAACTAGACCATGAGGGGGTTTTGCTGAAAGCTAACAAATTCTAAATGTCCCTGACATCCTTCCAGCAGTGAAACTGTGAGTCAGATGACAGGCCACAAAAAATTAGATATAACACTAGACCTGGAAGCAACCAAAGGTCCTTTTTAAGTGTTTTCACAATATTTGTTGCTAGCAGTATTTGCCACTGTATTCAACTCTTCTGCAGAGTGAATTTTAATCCCCTCTGTTAGTTACACAAGAATGTGTAGTTAATGTTAGGAGTCTAATTAAGTCTCCAAGTCCATATTTAGGCATTTCTGAAAATTATTCTGTGTATTAAATGTCTAGCTGGTGACACATGATGCAATTGGAGACATTTTAAGTAATAATTAAATTACTTCATTAACATATAGCATAAATCATTCAAAGTCAGCCCGATACATTACATCTCCTACAAAGACAACATTTCTTCCAGACTGCAAATCTTCAGGGAACAATTTTGAGCTATCTGTGAGGCTTCAGTGTGTCGTGTCCTTGTGTGTGTCCAGTGTGTTAAAGGAGTATCTACTTAGTCAGTCTTGCTACCCAACTTGCAGCCTACAGCTAGATCTTCTTCAGTAATTCTTCTGGCCAAGGGGACTTGCAGGTCTGTCAGATGGTGGGATTTGGTTCCTGTATGACTTTGTGGCATGTCAAACCATTCCATCTGCTGTTAAACTTGATGCTGGTGCTAAACTTTGTGCTAAACAAAGCACTGCTTTGCACAAAACCTAGGGCACCAGAGTAACAGGGATTTTTATTTGTGGACCACACCTGCTGGTACCCAGGAAAACCTGAGTGCCTGTGGGTTTTGCTATAACATATTCATCACATTCAATTCGATATGGTACACCATTTATGTTCAGACACAAGGACTGCAGATCTCTTCATTTCTTCCTTTCCTTAAATATCATGGTAAGTTGTTTGGTTTTATTTTTTCTGAATCACATGCTCACCCGTTAATCTATTTTTCCAAACTAGACAGTTTTAGCATGAATTCTGGTCTGTATCAAATTCAGACCATGTTCTTCTCCTCAGGGCAGCAGCCAGAAGGGTTAGAACTTCTTGTATCTTTTTTACTGTGAATGATTCCAGCAAGAGCTAACATTGCCCTCAGAGGATATATTTCCAATCCTGGATTCAGGAGGGAGTTCAAGCTCCCACATCCAGGTGGGCACCTCAGTCTGAGAGGTCCTCTTCCTCTCTGGTACATCCCAGTTCGAACATGCAGGACAGCAAGACACGCTTAAGAGCATCCCAGCCAGGTAATCCACACTCAGCCTTCCTCTTGCAATGCCTCTAATAGCAACATTCAGAGCTGTCCTCAAAGCTAGTGATCTTTATTCAAACAATTGCTAGACTTTTATTCTTAAATGGTTTGTGACTCAGTGACTCGCAGGTATTACCTGCAGCGCCTGCTTGCAGTCAGAATAGTTGAGTTCACTATTCTTTTTTTTTTGGTTTGATCTTTTCTGTCAGAGCCTAAACCGTGAGAAAGGATTTCCTACCCCCTTGTGGAGTCCATAAGCAAAAGCAGCTTTAAAGAAAAAGGTCGACAACATCTTATATTGAGAGGGTTAAAAAAAAAAAAAAGTTAAATCCTTAGGCTGCAGAAACACCAGCTGAAAAATTTTTGAGAAACAGATTTATTTTTGCAAGCTCTGTGTTGACTTTTATTTTATGCCTTAAGACTGCAGAGTACTTAACAAATATTTAGCATGAAGTCACTGACATAACTACAGGTCTGAAGGCAGGCATGTTCTGGAGGTAAAGAGAGTGAGCAATAACATAAAACATCCAAATGATAACTCTCTGAAGACACTGCATTAGCATTTCCAAAATAAATTTCTTAAGATTTAAATTAAAGATTTTGGTTTACAGGCATTAATTTTTCTATTCAAAATGAAAATATGCCAAAGAAGTCAGATAAATTCAGGTAAATTAATGCTCAATAGTCAGCATCCAATTTTCAGTTATAATGTCTTTTTGACAAAAAAACCCCACAACATTTTAATCAGCTTTAGTGAAAATTAGGTAAATGAAAGTAACTGTTCCAAAAAGCTCCTGACAAAAGCGCATACACAGCTGTAACTGTAATATATTTAAATAATTTATTTATTCTTCCATTTATGTAACCTAATCAAATCATCTTCCCACTGGATTGGTTGCGTGTCAGTCTTCGTGGCTGCAGCAGCAACAAAACACTGATGAAGCATTACAGAAAAAACTGACATAGAAAAGGATGTGCAGTTTCTCAAGAGACAGCTGTGAGCCTTTTTAGTGATATATCAACTAAGAATATTCCAGTTTTTCTTGTAAGAAAGGAGGAGCCTTTTCAGTTGTATTTTTAATTACACATTTCCACCAAAATGCAGGAGGGAGAAAATCCAAAGCCGCTTTGGACTTTAATACAAGAAAGGACACTTAAACACAAAACAAAAATCTGGGAGTGCTGTGGGGTGTAGATGGGAGGGAGATGGAGAGGCAGGGAAGGGAGCCCTCTGAGGCAGGAGGGGAAAACAGGCAAATATTTGTTTGACTGCGATGAGGAGCAGCCTCCTCTTGCTTGGTGCCTGCACGCAGAGGCTGTAGCCGGGAGCAGGGCAGCTGGCCTGTGCCACCAGCCTCCATCAGCATTTTCATATCGGGCAGCTAAAGGACTTCTGAGCTCTGTCCTGCCCTTGGGGTCCTGCCCTCAGACACTTCCATTTCAGAGCCTGAGTGACTGAAGTACACTGGCGCTGCTGGTACCTGACATCAGTGGAGCTAAGGGACAGATTTTGTCCCCTCATCCTTCAGTTCAGATACCGAGTGACAGAAGCGACAGTCACAACACTTGCGACTGCCACATTTGTCTCTAGACCTGATGTAACACTGTAATCATGCGGGCTTAAAGATACCTCTGAAGATATCAAGATATGTTTTAAATAAATTGAGAGGCAAGATTTGATCCAAAGAAGGGATTGTGTGCTCAAGAACAGTTTTTTACCCCACAAAAACTTTCCCCTACATATCTTGTTCTTTAATGTTTAGACAATTTTATTTTATCTGGTTTTCTTCCCCAGGAGTGTCTGTATTGCAGTACTTTGACAAATAATTCATGCTGCCAAATCATGACTTCATCCAGCCTCTAGAGACCAGAGCTGGCCTAGTATTGCTTTGATTTTGTTAAGATTTTAGGACCTGGAGATGCAAGGCGTGGGCTTTGCCCCCATGCTATCTACACATGCGTGGGTGTAACTGTCCTGCACAAAACGGGGGAAAAAAGGCTGTGACTGCTTCCATCCATGATTTCCAGCAATCCATTCTCCCACCAAGTTTCTGGTCTGCTCCACAGTCAAAACTGGCTTTTCGTGAGCATCATATAATGCCCCACAGCACAGCCAGCTCCATCAAATCATGCTGGTACGCTGGGGCTCTCTCCTGCAAACTCCACATATCTTGTGATGTAGTTGTATAACATCTCTCCTTTTTGTCCAATTTATCTCTCTTGACTGTAATTATACTGTCCTTGACCCACAGCGTTACATCACCAAAATGACCATCCCTGTGACAGAAGTAATTTTCTTAGATAGCAAGTCAACTTTATTCTTGTTTGCCTTTAGCATGGTTTTCTCAGGGTTAAATACTGACATTATTGAAGAATATACAGCACCCATTGCCTGTGGCAGTTTCTGTGTTTGTGCTTAACAAATGCTGAGGATTGCTGGCTTCTCCCTTTGCTTCCTCTTTTCCAGGCACAGTGGCGGTAGAGATACAAGTCCACGTATTTTCTTGAGCAAGAAAACATTCCAGAAAAATTAGTAAAATTCTCCATGTGTCACATGTGTTGAAAACCAGAACAAAGTAATGGAAAAATCATGTGTAATAATGGAAATTTGGGGTTTTTTTTTTGGTTGGATGGTTGGTTGGTTGGTTGGTTTTGTTGTTGTTGTTGGCTACCTTTCTCTCAATAGTTGATCTTTTTATTAACTTCTCAGCACCTAAGGACTTGTGCAATGCCACCTTCTGGCTGGGTTATTTCAGCTCTGCCTGCAGCCCTATCATTTACGGTTTGGTTTACCTTTTGTTTCAAAAAACCTTTGAAAATGGTTATTGCAGGTGCAATATTCAGACTCTTCTATTTTCAATGTACTCTACTGCCTTCCTGTAAAAAACCTGGTTAACTAGTCACATTCTTTATAAATGAATTAGCAGCTCCTGGAATTACTTTGCAAATATTTATGTGTTCTTTTATCTTTACAGTATTTGCATATACTGCCAAACACAGTAATAGGTAAGCTATGGGTGGACTTACATTCAGCAAGATAATACAATATCCTAGGAAATGTTGTGTCCGGATGCTAGGAAATGACCCAGCACACTGACAACCTGCACAGGATACATTATCCAGATTCTCTGCCATGCGCAGGGACACAAGCTACGTGGCCACAACACTGAAGAACCATTGTGTCCAAGGGCCAGCATGAACTCTCATGTTTAAGCCACATGAGGTAATTATTTAGATATCATTGTCTGAAATTTAGCACCCTAGTCATCCTAACCTATTAGCCAAACTTTCCAAACGAGCCAGGGGAGCAGAATGGAGCCAAAACACTTTTTCCAGCTGGAAACACTCCATTGTCTATATCTACTCACAGGACTCCAGACACGGTCTTACGAGCGCTGGTAAACCAACCTCAGCCTGCTTTTGTTAATGTAATTTTGCAATCTGTAACTGAAAAATATTTTAAATGTGGGTTGATTTAGGGTATGATGGTCTAGCTTCCTCTCTCTCCCTGTGCTGCCATGCACTGCTTATGAAAATAAGTCATCATCAGAACAGTCATCTATGAAGGTGGCTACATTCCCTCAGAGGAATTAAAGGTTAGATTTTTCAAAAGGGAGTAAATCAAATATAAATAAAACCCCCCTATCATATTTGTCTAAGGTTTCATGGGCAAAGCTTCAGTTCTGTTTTCCCAGTGGTTACTGCACTGTGCCTCTTCCCCACAGTCAGGACACCAAAGTGATGTTTGGGTGCTGCCATGCAGCTGCTCTGTTGCGTGAGTACAAAAGGAGCATGCTCCTGCTTGGGGAAGCACATCTGGCTTTTCTAATATTATTATGGGCAGAAAAGAGATTTTTATTCCTCATTGTGACAATTTAACAGAAATCAATATCTCATTCAAGTAACTCTACCAGGATTGCTACATTGCCAGGTCAGACAGCAAGGCAATGTGTCTCTACAGGGTTTGAAAGTGATGTTTGATGCCCATGGAGCAGCTCTGGACCAGAACATCCCCTCTAGTCTTGCAGGCCCCACACAGGCTGAGCAAGGAAGAAATTGTGGGTAATTATATTGGTCATTTCTACTTCCTTTGGTGGAAATTGCAGGGACTGAGTGGTATCTGCCCGGTCTGGGATCAGGGGTCTGGCCGCAGGTCAGCACTGTGCAGGTGCCTCAAAACAGCAGAAGACGGGACGTCTGCTTTAACCCACCATGTGCTCTCCTGCTCCTAGTGCTGCCCCGGGCGGCAGGAGCTGCCCGTGCCCAGGGGAGTTCGGCCACCTCTGCCCAATTTGTGCCACTAAAAAATTGCCCGGTATAAAAAGGCAGCTTTGCATAGGCCACATCCAGATGGCTGAAGGCCATTTGATGCTTTTCACAGTCTGGACTACTTGGTGGCTTGTATTTCAGTATTAACTCTTCATTCATGTAGTTCTGCCAGTGCTGTGCAGTGCAACACCTTACTTCTCCCTCTCCCTTCCCTTTTTAACAGCTTAAAATATCTTGAGTTTCTAATTTTTCTTCTGAAATGTGAATTAACAGGCCCTATTAACATATTGCTTGTTTTGGTTAGATTACTCCCAGTTGTCATGTGTTTTGTTCACTGCAAACAACAGCAGAGGGAATTGGGAGCTCTGGGGAAGGACTATATCAGTTGTACCTGTGGTCCTCTTTTGTAGTCTTGGGATTACCTTTAACACCTGTTATTAATGAATTCTTCTGCAGAGAACTCTTGAACCACAGTAGGTCACATTTAATTTTTTCTATGTGTACTTTGACTTTTTCTGTCATATCTTTTGCAATTCCTCTGCCGCATCACTAAACACTAAATTCACTAAAACCTGCACTTTGGGATCACATTCAGAAAAAAGTTTGGACAGAAAAAAATGATGAGAGGGAATATTTTGAAGACGATGAACTATTTGGATTTTTCACTTTATTATGATATTAATAATTTCAAATTTGACACTAATGGAAAAAAATGAGACAATAAAAGAATAACAAGATCAATAAACTGAAAGAACAATATTTTATTTGGGGTTAAGACAATCCTAGATTGAAACAAATGTATGAGTTGTTAATTTCAAAAATAACAGATAAAATATGTGAATTTATTAATTCTTTTTATTAACTTCCTGAACTAAATTACCCTTTTTTTACTCCTTCTCTAACCCACAATCTCCTCGGTTTTAAGCCTTCAGGTGACTAATTTGGACAAAGATGCTACAGATGAGGACAACACCAGTAAGTTCTACTCTCTCCATCTTCACTTCCACTTTTAGCACAGTTTAAGCTGCCATAGTTAACTTACAGAGGTACTGCTTCTAAAACTGCTTATATAGGCGTGTCCTATATGAACACTTGAGTAGACGGAACATGGACCAGCATCACCAAGAGCAGGAAAACATAAAAGCAAAATTTACATAAAAATGGGATACAGCAGGTGGAACAATTTCTTGTGAGTGCTGTGGGCAAGAATTTTCATAGTTACAGAACTGAAGGCCAAATGCTGCTATTTTTGTAAGAAAAATGAAGAAAAAATACATGCCGCACCCTATGGAGACTCCCTGTCTGCATGAAGGTGGGGTGTGCTACACCTTGCAGAATTTTAAGCTGGACTGGGTGAGTATTTACAAACAGTAAACGCCACTCCTGTTTATCATTACACTCCACAGTAATGATAAAACACTCATATATGATATGCTGACTTCTTCAGAGATGATCACTGCCCGCTGTTAGAAGGGAGAACACAAGGCTGCAGTGTAGGCTATATGGCCATAATACACGTGCCAGAAGATGTGAGGTTTAGGTTTGCTAGATCAATGTAGGTCATCTTAGTAAGCCCATAGCCTTCTCATACTATTATATTCTACTTCAGGATCCCAGACTGACTCTTTTGGAAGCTGTGAGGAAAAAATTCACAGCAAAGGGGCACTGATGATGGCCCTCTTAGAAAGTCCATAATCCTTTGAAACTGACATGTTCTATTTTAAGGAACTCAGACTCAGAGGTTCCTTAGAGGAATTTAGATCTTAGAGTTATGTGCAGCAGTTTCAATAAAAAATAGATATGGGCTATGCACGTCTTCACTACACATCGAACCATATCAGATAGCACACTTATCTTTTGAGTTTTTTGGTGTATGTTTTTCTGTGGATTACTAGGCTGTATAGTACGTTCAACAGAAGTTCAGTCTGAGACTATATCCAGCAATTTTGTTTGAAGAAGGAAGGGTAAAGAGAAGGAACATCCTGAGTATGATTGGTATTTTTTATTTTATGATAGCATTCTTACTTTGAAAGCTGATACATGTTAAAAAGCTTTTCTTGTTTTAAACTACAAAGACCTACATTGTCACTATCTGAGCCTTCTCTTAATTGTAAACTGGTCTCTTTTCCTATGACCAGATGAGAAGAGAGGAGGAAAAATGAAAAGCAATTCCAACAAGTAATGTGTGCAGGAAGGGTGATCTGTGATTGTTTTGTTACATGTTGTTCCCTTTAGGGATGGTGATAATCACTTCAGAAGCATCGTGCTAGCTAGCTAGCTAGCTAGATGGGGTAAGGATTTTGGCAAAGATATGATTTTACTTGGAATTTGAAAGACAAAGTATTTGGATAAGGTTGATACTTTATTGCATGTAAAATACACGAATAATGAAAACTAATGAAAATGTCGGAGCACCAAGGACAAAAAACCTATTGTTAATATCAAGAGCTATCCAAAAACATCTGACAATCTTAATATAAATAACCATTTATTAAAATGTGGAAATAGGAAAAGGAGAAATTAATCTCTGAAGTTTTATGGCAAGTCTCCAGCTAAGCACAGCGCTTCATAGAACTATACCAAATTTATACCTTTTTTGCACTGAGATTTTCAATAGTGTGGAAATGTCACCTTAAATTGTTATTGAAGCAAAACTGGAAAAAAAAAAATTCTTGCTCTTATAGGAGTTTTTAAATCCCTATAGTGATAGCTGCTACTTGTGTCCC
This sequence comes from Himantopus leucocephalus, assembly GCA_003993805.1. NCBI lineage: Eukaryota > Metazoa > Chordata > Aves > Charadriiformes > Recurvirostridae > Himantopus > Himantopus leucocephalus. The sequence continues at coordinate 62,843,603 of RSEF01000003.1, forward strand.
GACATAAACCAGAATGGTATGGAAACTGACGCTGACTTTAGCTCTTTCTTGTATTAAAAATTCAGTCTAAAAACTTGCCTCAGCCTTATCCTAACAGTGTCTCTGCTGGGCGTCAGCAGCTTTTGGCACAGTGTCTCAAAAACCTCAAGAGGTGGGGGAGCTGGGCAGCAGGCAACTTCTTAACTGAAGAAATTCAAAGCAGGGAAGATGAAGGACGGCAGTCATATTGGATAGCTTGTAAAAAACTAATTGCAACAGGGAAGAAGCAGCCAAGCTCTGAGCGACACACCATCAGAGTCCCTTTAGGAGCTGGTATGTGGTTGCCCTGACTCAGTAGGAGACTAGAGTGGAGGGTACGAGCTCCAGGACACTTTTCACCGAGAAGTGAGAAGCTTGTTTTAAAACCCTGTATCCGGCCTAAGGTGAAAAATCCAGGACTTTCCTGAGTGATACTTGTCTCTATAATATCCACATTAAAACAGACCATTCCACTGCATCAAAGAAATATCACAAAATCATCCAGGAAGCCTCCATGGGGTGAGGGTCACTGATGCCACAGGATGAGCTGGCATTAGCTGCATCTTCTTGCAAGAACACCTGAAGAAAGAAAATTCACAGATGAACTCTGATATAAATCTTCAGCAGCTGAGCATGTATGCACTTAAACTTCTTAGCAAATGGCAATTTTTGCCAAATACACAACAGTCCCTCTATGCCTCTAAGGTATATTAGTCATCCATAGGGACTCTCTCTCCATCTGGTTTATATAACGTCTCACGCTTTCCACTCAGGCAATAGACATGTACTTAGAAAAGGATTTCAGTGCGCTGCAGTACAACTCCCATTCTATGAAAAGAGGTATTTCACGGTAAGTATTCCTGATTTCAAAGTTTATGGAAATGTGATTAAGTCATTTGTTATTATGTTTTGTTGCTGCTAGGAAGGATGGGAAAGGTGGGAATAATTTCCAGCTAGTATACTAGTCATTTCAAGAAAAAAAATACATATAGAAAAATGTCATATATTTAACTGTAGCTGACTTACTGTAAAATATCATACCATTCAGTCATCTGATATATCAAAGGCTACTGGACTAACCCATTATAATCCACTACTATATTTCTTACAGTTTCAATTAAAAATTAAATAACTTAAAACTTAAATAGCAATTTCATAAGAAAAAATCGGTAATAATCTTTAGGGCATATAAAAATATGTCTGTTTGCTTTGCTGAATATTTATGTCATCAACAGAATGGCACCAAGAGATATCCATATATATCCCCATAGCCAGAACACTATAAAATGAGCAGCTTGCCCTGAGTGGCTTTGCTTTTCCATCACATATTATTTGTTTCATAATAATCACTTCACAGCTTCTACTTAATAAAAAGAATCATAACTACATTGGAACTTCATTTCCAAGGAAGTTCAAGAGAATCAGTGTACCATTATACTAGACTCAGCTTTCAAATCCCTTAAGGAGCTTTGGCTTGCAATGCCTGTTATTCAGCACTGATCTTCCTTCTAAGGCAGACCTTCTCTTTATTTACTGCTTGCCCGCACACGCATGGATTTGCTGCATTTCCTGCACTACCCGCAGTATTGCCTGGAAGAAACCCAAAATATAATACAAATATGATGCCACAATAATTGAGCACACTGATCTGAACAGATAAAACAGGCTCATTTTTTCACTTGAAAAATGGAAACTCTCTGATGGCTTTAATAAAAGTATTTGATTAAAAGACATCTCTCTTTCTAACCTGCCTTTTTATTACCTTTTTTCAGGTTAGTCATTTGGCACCTCTGCTGGAAGGTGAATCCTTCTCCAGGCTTGTGGCAGAGCCGGGGGAGGCAATGAGACCTGAGCAAGCTGGCATGAGCTCAGCCCAGGGCACTGGTGCTGAGGAGGGGATGCTCATCACCTTGTGCTACGAGGCAAATGACTCCTGCTACAGGACCTTACACCCCTTCAGGGTCCAGCTGGCAATTTATCTGGCCTGTGCCTTGGGCACGCTGATCACGGTGCTGGGGAACCTGCTTGTCATCATTGTCATTTCCCATTTCAAATCCCTGCACACCCCCACCAACCTCCTGCTCCTCTCCCTTGCCCTTGCCGACCTCCTCTTGGGGCTGACTGTGCTGCCTTTTAGTGCCATCCGGTCTGTAGAGAGCTGCTGGTATTTTGGAGATGACTTCTGTAGGCTGCACACCTTTCTGGACACATTCTTTTGCTTGACCTCCATATTTCATCTGTGTTTCATTTCCATTGATCGGCATTATGCCATCTGTGACCCTTTGCTCTACCCCACCAAGTTCACCATAAGAATGGCCTGTATCTACATTGGGGTGGGGTGGTCAGTCCCTATGGCTTATACCTCTGTCTTCCTCTACACTAAAGCAATTGCAGAAGGACTGGGCCATTTTTTGCGAGACATGCCCTGTGTTGGTAGCTGTCAGCTACTGTTCAACAAGCTCTGGGGGTGGTTGAACTTCCCAGTGTTCTTCTTCCCTTGCCTCCTAACAATAGTTTTGTATGTAAAAATATTTACTGTGGCTAACAAGCAAGCCAGGCTGATAAACAACGCAAATAGGAGTATTGGGTCTCAGCTACACGTAGGAGCATCCAAGAGTGAAAGGAAAGCAGCAAAGACTCTTGGGGTAGCGGTAGGAGTCTACCTCCTGTGCTGGCTGCCCTTTACTGTTGACACTATGGTAGACAGTCTTATGGATTTCATTACCCCCCCAGTTTTGTTTGACATCCTAATTTGGTTCGCATACTTCAATTCTGCCTGCAATCCCTTGATCTATGTATTTTCCTACCATTGGTTCAGGAAAGCTGTGAAACTAGTCTTAAGCCATGGGATCTTTTGTTCCAGGACATCTACAGTAGACTTGTACCAGGAATGACCAGAGCCTTCATGTGCACTGTAGAAAATACTGTAAGCTGTATCACAGCATTTCTCATGAATCTTCTTCAACATTCACTTAGCTAGTATTTCTTTTCTTATTTTGTGTTTTTCTTAAAACAAATGGCTTGGGCAGATCCCAGGTTTAAATACACATGTCATTCTGTGACTCACCTTCCCCAACATCTGTCTCAGAACACATGCTTTATTCAAGTCTTGTGTTTGTTATGTGATGCCAACAAGCATTTGAAAATTGGCTGTAATCAGCTATAAAGAGGACCCTGTCCATACTATTCCTTGGGCATCCTGAAATAATTGCTGCCTGTTTCTGAAGAGATTTTCTTCCCAGACAGTTGTCTTATTTTTACACAAGGAAAGCGGTGCTGATTTACAAAGTTACATAGGGCGTACATCAGTTTTTAAACACAAAAGGCATAAGGATGCAACTACAAGTGGGATCAAATGCCTACCTAAGCTAGTGGCCAACAGTAGATGAGAGAGCAAGGTTATTCTGGTATTTTTTGCATTATTTTCCTAGCCCACACGGTCATGCCCCTGAGCCAAAGGCTGCATACGGGAGATACAATCCTGAATTCCTCAGGAGTGTCCATTGAAACCTGTGGAATCTTTGTTTCATCATGTGTGCAAGGTGGCTGCACCACACCTCTGAACACCCTTTTTGCCTTGCTCTGTATCTTTTCTACTCCTACTGCATAAAGGGAGTAGAAGAAGGAGGAAGAGGGAGGACAGGAACTGCATTGGGTACTCCAACTCCAGATATCAATAGGTGTTATGATGTTTTATGTTTTGTTCTTTTAATTTTTTTCCCCCAACAATCCTAAGCTTCTGCATGCTCTTTTGTTTGCTTGTTGCCAAAGAAATTAATAGATCTGCTTACAGACATAACATATGCTTACATCCTTGGGCTGAGCAAAAAATGTCAGTGTAGGTTCTCAGTTTTCTTTGGCTATGTATATGCACTTTCACAAGGCCAATTTTAAAACTGTAGATGCTGATAAATTGAGATGTCTGTTCAGCAGCAAGCTGCACGGTAAGATTTTGTACTATTTGTAAGGAAGTTATTTTCTACCTCACTGTTATGAACATTTTATCAGAAAAAAAAATGTAGTAAGCAGTGGTAACTCTTCTATAAAAAATTAAAAAGCAGCTAAGTAACAACTCTAATAATTTTGTCTTCTTCTGTTAATAGTATGTAAAACTATTATTAGGTTTGAAAGTTCTTCAAATTTTTAGCGCTTTCTAAAAGAAGTCATTCCGTCCTATAGTCAGCTGCATGTTTTCTGAGTGACATGAAGAAACAAGAAGTTTCTTCTGAAAAGAAGAAACAGTCACAGAAAGCGCATAACTAATAGTAAGAAATGAGCAGATGCCCTATAGCCTACTCAAAGGAGCGGTCAATTTTTCACTAAATGCAGTAGGCAAATGAATGAGGCCCTACATGTGTAAGAACAAAATAAAGGAATTGCACAGCAGATATTCTGTAGGAAAAGAGTGCAATACAATGACTGTTGTACCAGCTGCATTTTTTAATGTATGCGATAAACTAAATGGTAAAACTCTTTTCCCTCTTTTTTGTCTTATCATCATGGGGTTTTTTGTACGGCAAGAACAGTTTCCTCTACTAGTACAAATGAGCTGCAGCTTTGGAATGTTGTAATCTGTTCTGACATCTGTTTACCTCAAACCCTTTTTGGTTTTGTCCATAGCCTTAAGACCTCAGTCAGGAAAAATATCAGTATTCAAAACATTTAAAGTTAAAGCATATATCTGGAGGAACAAGAAGAGAAAGAGGGCTTATGTGTTATTTTCAGGGATGTCCTGAATAGAGTGTGACCATAAATTGTTGGTGTTTTTAAACGGAGACATTTATGAAGCCTTATGCCTGGAGTTGGAGTGCCATTTAATCTCACTTCATTCTCCCAGTGTCTGATATACTCCCAGTCTGCTATATTAATCTTCATTGTTTCTTAGGACAGAAGCCAAGACTGATTCTACTGTTCCTCTGTCTGTAGCAGAAGGTAAAAACCAGACCCCTACTGCATACAACTGGAGACTTTCTATAATAAGGATACGAAATCCAGGGACCAGGCTAAAAAGTGAAAAGCAGAATCGGATTCTTAGAAAAATTCAGGTGTCAAATTACCATAAAAATATATAGGAAAACTGTGGTACTTCTTGAAAGACCTAGGCTGTGAGACGAGTTTCAAGATTAAGACTCTTAAATTTAATGTTTGTGTAGGTAGATGTTTGTAATTATGGTAAATGTCTAAGCACTGATTATAATTACAGCCAGAATGGCTGTTTAAACTCAGGCTGTAGTCAGTGGATATTTAGGATATGAATCATTTGTCCAATACCACCTAAGGTGCCTTAGGGAACCTGAGATACCTACGCAGAATGAGCATCCAGCACCAGTGAAACAGCAGCTAAGAACCAGGTGGGACACATCTGGGCATCTAAAATGGCACTGGATAGCCCTCTGTGGGCCATCAAGCTTAAGCAAGGCATATAATAGAAGTTTAGACGTTTAGCTATGTAGAAATCTGTAAGTCTCAAACTGGGTCATGTCCTAGGGGCAACTTAACAACATCTTTCATTGACACCTTTTGCTCTGAACTCACTGCAGCCAAAGCAAAAGGGAAAGGGAATTTCCACTCAGTTCCTAGTTGGTTTTTGTGATATTTTTCTACCAGTCCTCAACAGATTACAGAGGGCATATGCCATGAATGTATTCAATTGGCCACTTCTTTTCTGAGTCCCATAATCTGTCTTTATAGTTTTCTTTTCTTCTTTGAAAGTGGATGAGCCTTATTCCCTTGATGGGTTACTACTATCTATGCTGCAGTATAAGGACTGTGTTATAACATCAGGCGATTGTTGCCAGATCTCCTTGTTGGTTAAACAGCAGGCTGGAATGATGGAGAGAGGGAAAAGCAGAACCCAGACTACATACAGTGACAGTGGTAGAGCAAAAAAGTGAGAAGCAAAAGCAGCTAAAACTCTAGGAGTAGCCATGATTGCTTTCCTGATTTTCTGACTGCATTTCGCAACTATCATTAAGTGATGTGTTCCTCATCTTTGTAACTCCCCCTCTACCCTCTTGCCTTTGATGTCTGTTTGGTTTACATAACCAAATTCTGTCAGCATCCCTTTGTGTGTTTATTCTTCTCCATGGTTTCAAAAAGCAATGAAGGCAATTATGAATTGTAAAATGATGATGATGATGATGATGATGATGATGATGATGATGATCTGTAAAATGATGAAGATTGATTGCTTAATAATCACCTTATTTTTAAAATCACAATCTATTGGGTTTTATCAGAGCTAGTTGCTGACCTCACAGAATCACAGAATCTCCTAGACTGGAAAAGATCTGTAAGATCATCTAGTCTAATCATTAACCTAACACTGACAAGCCCACCACTAAACCATGTCCTTGAGCACTATATCTACATGACCCTTAAATACCTCCAGGGATGGGGACTCCACCACTGCCCTGGGTAACGCGTTCCAATGCCTGATGACCCTTTCATTAAAGAAATTCTTCCTAATACCCAATCTAAACCTCCCCTGGTGCAACTTGAAGTCATTTCCTCTTGTTCTATCACCTGTTACTTGACAGAACAGGTCGACTCCCACCTCTCTGCAACCTTCTTTCAGATAGTTGGAGAGAGTGACAAGGTATCCCCTGAGCCTCCTTTTCTCCAGGCTAAACAACCCCAGTTCCCTCAGCCGCTCCTCGTAAGACACATGCTCCAGACCCCTCACCAAGCCATAGATTTTATTCTTTTTAATATATTTCTTTCTGTAGATTTGTATTTCTTTATCTGAACAAAATATCACCATTTAATTTTATGCTCCTTATAAGTCTTCATCATTTTAAAATGATCTGGCTGAAGTTAGAAAGATTATGTATTTGCAGGTACTTCTTAATTAAAGACTGGGCTTTGAAATAATAATGTCAGCTTATTTCACTACTGCAGATGAAATTGTGTTATGGTTTTTGAAAATTCAACAGAAAGGCAAAGAAAGATTTGAAAATAAGTTGCTTTTTCTTTTTTTTTATTTTGGTTTTTTTTTAGGAAATATCAACTTTGGGAACAGAATTTTTCTCTGTTTATTTAAAATCTATGCTATAACATTAATTACTGCTGCTGGAGAGCAAGTACCAGCCTAAATAATATGCAAACAGTCGATACAGGGTTTTTTTTAAAAAATAGGGGTTTTTTTCAATATAATTAACCCATAAGCTTGTTTAGGCTGGAAACCATCATCCATCATAGTTTTGTACAGCATTGCGTGTAATAGGAATCTAATCTCATTTCAGGTTCTGGATCGGATATTTTGATTAAATTAGCAAATGGAGATGACGACAACAATAACAGGAATTTTTCCAGCTGGTGGAATGCATCAGTAACAACTGCCAGGGAAGCTCTGCCAGGCAGTTTGCCATTGGTACCAAATACTGACAGCATTGCTCTTCCTATCTAAAGTTAGAGGTGCGCAAGTGAAATGCAGTAGCAGAGAATGAAATTTGCCTGTAAGGTAAATTATGCACTATTTAGGCACCACTCATATCTTGGAAAGAGGACACTCATCCGGAATACAAGGCCAGGGTTGGGCTGCTTCCCTGCCATTTCGTCATACATCTTGCAGGCATGGGGAGCTGTAGGGCAATGAGTGTCTTGTTGTGCGTCACCAGCGGCCCTGACACTTGTGCCACCTACCCTGCTGGGCCGGCATGCCTGCTGGTGTGGTGCCAGGGCAGGAGCAGGAGGTGGGAGGCAGAAATAGAGAGTCAGGAAGGTGGGGCAGATTCAGATGCTGGGCTAGGAGGAAGGTGTGCCCTGTCAAAATCACACTATGATGGTTTTGGTTTAATCTCCAACTCTTTCAAACATCAGATGCAATACTGAGTACGGATCCTCAAACAGCATGTGTTTGAAGTGGCATCCCTTTTAGCTCAGTTTTATATACATCAACAGGAATATAGATGGCATATACTTTGATCTTCAGTTAGCGAATATCCAGAGCATCCTCCATGGTACGCTGTACCTCTGCATAGCAGGGTCTCAACATTTTCCCCTTTCTTTCCTCAGAGCTTTCCCCGTTTCATTTAATCAATTGAAATCTGATCCTGCTCCAAAAGCAACAGGAAAGGTCCATAAGTAGTTGAATATATGATTCCAAACTCAAAGCCCGGGTAACACTGGTGTGGGAGCTCTAGAAGTAAGCCAATTAAATGAGCTTAGAGACAGAACTTTGTAGCCGCACTCCTCTTTAGCATCTCTGATGACAACACTTAGAGAAGGCTTCTTTACAACTCCTGACCATGGATTACGCACCATTGAAAAGATTCTTATTTGTTAGCAAAAGAAAGCAGAAACCAAAGGAATCCTCCTGTTTTATCTAAAAGGGTGAAACAGAGCACTTTCTCCCAGCCAACGCCTTTTCTATAGGAGTTAACAAAAATCTTCTGAGGACATACCATGCTCTTAGCAGTATCTGATCAATAAATAGCACTTTCTGGCTGGTCTCTTAACAGTATCTTCATAATTATTTTATATTATTATATTAAAGAGGTAATTTAAATATTTTCACAGTATGGACAACATTGTCATGAAAGTTTGCTTTATGATACAGCTTTTCCTCCCAGGCTGCAGTATCTGCTACAACCGGTTACTTTAAAGCATCGTATCACAAAGATTGTTAGTTACTGAACAATAAAAGGTGGATGCTGATGAAAAGTGAGCTAACAGCAGGTAAGCACCAGCATTTTGTTCATAAAACATCCAGCATCACTAGAAAAGTGTTTGGATACCTTTTTTCCATAGCATGAGAATGAACATCGATCAGTGGCTGTGTATTACCTCCAAGCTTCAAAAAAAAGTAACAAAGCAGTGATCTCTGGATAAAGTATTCTCACTGGCAAAGAGCCGCTTCTCAATATTTTTAATTGGAAGTACTTATTTGAAATCAGATAACAAAAATTGTATTGGTTTCTGGAGAAAAACTGACAGCGAACTCAGCTGAAGCTTTATAAAGCAAGAGTGACCGGGATCAATCAGCACAGTTTATACAACAAACACTTGGAGATAAAAATCAAGGTGAGGCCTTAATTCAGAAGAGATGTATATTATCCTCTAGTTAGTGCACTGTCTAGTAGGATCATCTTGGATCAGCCTTAGTATGTCAACAGCACGGGGGCAAACACCTGCACATGTAGCGGCATTAAAATCATTGCTAAACAAAATAGCCTATTAGAACTAGAATGAAGATGTATACAGTGTTCCTGCAGCAAGTAGGCATATCACAATGTTTTCTCCTTAATAACTTTAATTTGGGAAAGTGAGAAAAGGACACTTCCAAGCATCAATTAACGTAAGAACTATATGTAGGCATACAAGTCTCGGCGGTTATGTCGTCTCTCCTTTCAGCATGCTTTGAGATACATCAAGAACCACCTACTTAAAGGGCAGTCTGTCTATTTCAGGGCTTTAACTTCATTCTATTGTGTTGGCAGTTTATTGGACTTGTTAATTAGTGTTATTTGGTTAGATTGTTGTTAAGGTTTCCACTACTCCAGTTATTTCTAAGTCTTAGCAATGACTGAGATCTATGACACAGCAGAAATAAACTTGTACTTTCCAACTTCTGCAGCTCTTCCCTAGCCAAGGATGGCCTTTGCAGAGGAGACAGCCTTCCCAGCAACCAGGTGATGCATGCCCTGTGGTATTTAATGCACACAGGGGTATCCCGCAGCTGAAGCAGCCCAACCCCAGGGCTCTGGGGTGTATCTGCTCCTATAATTTTCCCTTTGAAGAACTGAGGAGGATGCAGAAGCACCGCAGCAGCTATGCAGGTGGCCTCAAAGCTCACTTGATTCTTCTCCTCTGGTAGCTGGGCCAGGAGGAGACTGGATCTCCCCATGTCTCTGCTCCCATTGCTTCCCGGTGCTGCCACTGCTAGTGCTGCCTTGGCAGCCAGGCATGGCCTGCTGGCCCAGCACACCAAGCCCAGGGCAAGCTGCCATGTGAGCGCACCCTTCGTTTTCCATTGTTCCTGGCATCACTTGCCCCCTCTCTCAGCTAAATATTATAAACCATAGAATGATTTAGGTCGGAAAGGACCTTAAAGGTCATCTAGTTCAACCCCTCTGCCATGGGCAGGGACACCTCCCACTAGACCAGTTGCTCAAAGCCCC
>RSEF01000003.1:62853841-62921061 GCA_003993805.1 Himantopus leucocephalus
TTTTTTTTTTTTTTTTTTTTTTTTTTTTTTTTTTTTGTTTTTTAATTATTGTTGCTGTTTTCAGGAAGGTTTCTTGGATTTAGGATGAAGTTTCAGTAAAACCTGGAAAAGGCTGGTTATTTAGGGGTTTTATGCACCCATTATGGTCTTCCACGTTCCATTTTGTGGGCATTTCCAGGGATGAGGAATTGAACTTGAATCTGTTATACCCAAGTCATAACCTGAATATGGAGGATAATAGGAGGAGGAATTCAGATATTTTGGGTCTTTCTAAATGCTTGTCTTTCTGCAACGAGGTGAAGTCATGAAGCCCACAGTTCTTTTAGAAATCAACTATTTCTGAAAACTTCAAGCATGAATTATTTGCATGCTGTTCCTAAAGGCTTTGTTGTATGTAAAGTAGCATATATATTTAAGGTAGTATGCCTCACAGATTTGTTTATGATTTTGGAGAGTTTTGTTAATATTTTTATGTTTTGTCTTGTTTGTTTAAAATAGTTTGGTTCTATGGAAAGTAACATATGAAAGTGTCTTATGTGCATGATATTGCACACAAGGGACAGAGATTTATTTATGCTACCAGCAGAATAGTGAAAAATGGGTCTTCCATGTACATCCCAGTGTGTTATTTGTGTTAATATGTGCAGAAAAGGCGGAGTTTTTCCTTGTCCTACACTGTTTTGCATTACCTTACTTAACGAGGCGAGGTGGGGACGAAAGAGCTCTGTAAATTAAGCCATCTTAGTTTGGAAGCACTTTAAATAACAATTGTAAAACCACTGTGCAATTTACAAATAGAAAGATGACCTGTGAAGACATCCACAATTTTATCTCCAACCGTTGCTTTTGCTGATGGAGCAAATATAAATGGATTCATCCAGACAAGATAACTTTCGCAAAACAGCCTGCATTTGCAGCGGAGAGGGGAAGGGATATGGCCAGCATCCTCATGCTCCTTCCTGTCTCTAGGGAGTTACATTTCAGAGCCTCTCTAAGGCACTTAAAATACCTATTCCAGTTCAATTCTGTCGAATTTTCCTCCCTGTGGACAGGACGAGATTGCATGGCAGTTCGATTATCCAGAGAGCCCTCTATAAAACTGCTGTGCAGGAGTCTGCACTCCACTTAGGGCCCAGAATAAACCCGGGTCAGTGATTGATTGCTAGTGACCTTCAGAGTAACAGCTACTTGCTTCTGTTGACCAGTCCGTGATGTGTTGCATGTCTGCTTCCATGTTAGCTCCTGAGTTAGCTTCCTGTATTAATGACCTGACCTCTTAAAAAACCAAGCTTTCTTCATACAGGTGGGTTGGATTTATGGTGTTTGTGCAGCTCTTGTTTACTGCAGAATCATGTATTATTTTCATAACTTAATGAATTACTGGTATTCTTTAGAGAAACGTTCAAACTTTGGGGTTTCAGGGAATTACCAGGGACATTTTAGGATATGAATATAAAGTGATTGTAACTTGATTTAATGACTTCTCCTTGGCTGAGCTGTAATAATTGATCACATGATCAGTTATTGTGCACTTAAACAATGTGTATTTAGTGTGCTCTATGCCCACATTGGAAGAACAGGCACAACTGCAGTCTCACTTCACAGTGTCCTTGAAAGACCATTACAGATGGTAGTACACTAGCATGAAATAATTAACAGCAGCACTGAAAATACTGAAGGCACATCCTGAACTCCCAACATTGTTGCTGTTGTTCCTGGTCACTTGAAGGCATGAGTCTATTTAAAAATGCTAGAACCTCTAATAAAATCCAACAGGAAAGGGTACAAGACTTGTTGTTTTCCTACTCTTCCATGCTTAATGCTTCATTGTCCTCAGAGCTCTAAGGACTAAACTTCATCCCCATCCTCATTTTATTTTTTCCTTCCCACGCATACTTCAGTTACTGTTTCTCTGTGCCAATGTATTACCCTGTTTTAGAATAATCAGTGTTATACACTGAGTTAAGACAGAATAAAGCAAATGACTTAAAACCAAATTACAGAAGTTTTTTGATACTTGATTCCAATTAGGTGAGCTCTTGGCCATGGGGTTGCTTTTTACTGAGCTGTGGTCTTTTGGCTAGCATCCTGGATTTGATTTCTCCAGTGACCTGTCACTCTTGGTTAAAGCAGGGTTAGCAAGGTGTACAGCACTGTGTCATTGTGAGTTATTTAAAAATTTAGTGAGAGTGAACTACACTAATAGCTTTACAGAGGCACTTACACTCATACAGAAAACTTCAATCTGCTAAAATTATTGCAACTACATTAGGTTGCTATATGTAACGGCTTTTATAAAAGATTGATCCAGGAATGTTTTCTGCAGCATCTGTCCATCTTTAGTCATGTACCCTCAGTTGAAGTGCAGGAGGAAAACATATTGAATTGGATTTTAATAAATTGAGGAAGTCTATTGTCCCCAGGCAAAAGCAGTTTGAACTGGTGAAATTTTTACAAATAATTCTTCTATTCCAGTAACCTGCTCTGAAGTGACTCTGAAGTTTATTAGATTCCACACAACTTAATCTGTAACTGGATGTGCTGTTTGTTGACTCACTTGTTCAGCTGGGAACAAGTAGGAGATTTCTTCATAGTTACCCAATGGCAGTGCGTGTAAGGTCTTCGACAAAGCATTTCTGAATGGTGACTGTGTTGATGTTGTATTCACTGCTGATTTCCCATATGAAGCCATAGCTGAGCCTGAGCCTCACGTGGAGCAGCCTTTGCATTTGGTGTGCAGAAAGGAACACATTGCTGATTCTGTTTATTCTGCATGGGCTCCGGAGCTACGAAAATGACTAAAAATCAATGGCTTTAAATCCCCATTGTTAGTTTTAGTCCTCTGAACCTTAGGCAGTGACTAAAATCCTATTTGTCCCTTTTTAAGTAAAAGACTTGAAAAGGCATGTGGGGAACCCTCACCATTACAGTTAATATTCAGGAGCAGCAGTAGCTGCTGGTTGGAACAGTGCTCTATTTCCTGTGACAGGTCCCAAGCCTTGATGTTCTGTAAGGCAGGTTTCATTGTACTTGCCCTGCCTGCTTGTCTGGTTCTTGTCCTCTGCAGTACAATGCCTCCGTGTTTGTTGCTCCTGGTGCTGCCGGTGTTTTTACCATGCACGCCCAATGGGCGCCACATTTCCTGTGGAAGCATTAGAGCATAGCTTTATGAAATTGGGTGATGTGGCGGGTCTGGCTTGGACTGTAGCACTGAAGGAAACTGCTGCTGCGTGGCTGTAATGCAATCTTGTGTGATCCAAGTGAGAAGTGAGGTTCCAGACTGCAAGGGGGTAATAAGCAGCACTCATTAAATATATTTTTTTTCCCCCAGTTTCATGCTTCTATGTTGTGGCTTTTTTAGGACTCTGGGTTATGTGTTGATTCACCTCACTCTCCAGCTGTAAAGCTGCAACAAGCTTGGTCATGGCCACTTGAGAGTTTAAAGTTTGGTTTTCCAAATGTTAAACAGAATGGAGGTTGAGATGGGAAGACAGCTGATTGTAGGTAACTTGGGAAAACTTCTCTCCTGTAGCTGGAGTTACTGGTAAGTGTTCCAAAGACCATCCTCAGTTTCCCTTGTCTCATCCCTCGTTCAGGGACGAACGTGGTGCTTGGACACTTCTCAGTCCTTCCAGAGAAGGTGGGTGACCTACTGTCTGCTCTTCATTTCCCTCCTCTTAGTTCTTTGCCTTTCAAACATTAGGATTTTACTCAAGGGCTTGGGTTTTGTTTTTACCTTTTGTTCTGCAACAATACTGTGGTGTTACAGCCTGTACAGTGATTACTAATTCTCAGTTGGGTATAACTTTGTTTGCTCCTATATTATTCTTCTTTATGTTTTGGTCTTCATTGTATTCATTTATTTATTTGTATCTTCATTTTTAAATTTGAAACTTCCTGTGTTGTTAAACATTCTCATATTCAAGGAGCAAAACCAGCAGTTATGTCAACATGGATTTACTTGTGGTAATGGAACAGCTTTGCAGAACCAGCTGAAAAATAAAGGAAGATGAGGAGAAAGGAGATGAAACTTTCTCGTTTCCTACCCAGCTAAAAGCCAGCTGTTGAGCAAGGGTGGTGTGTGATCCAATATGTGAAGTATGTTTTTATCTATGGAAAAAATAGTATATATTGCAGAGCTGGCAGAAACATGTCTCTCAAATGCACCTACCAGTTGAAATATTTACATTTTTTCACTGTAAATCTCACTACTCCTGTAACTCACGTAGAGAAAAGGAGGCCTTTTATATGAGACACTGTTGCTACTTTTGTTTGTGTCCTTTTTTTTTGTTCTCTTTAACTAGAGGGAGGGCTTCCACTGACTAGAAATGGAACCACTGTTGGGCTTAGTAAAAGTAAATATGAGCTGACTCTTAAATAATTTTCTCTGTATGAATTCAGGTTTGCTCTTAATTGTTTCTCTGGCTCATCATTAACCGTGTCTGACCTGTTCCTGAGCACGTGACCAGGCTGAGAGTAGCTGAGTAGCTTTTATCATCTAATAGTTATGTATTATGAGATCTAGATCAGGAATGTCACAAAGACAAGTGAAAACTCTTCTTACTAATATGGTATTTCTTCTTTCTAATACAAGACTCATTTTCAGGTGGAAAAAGTGAGATTCTTTTCTTTTACATGTGAGACAGCAGCTGCTTGGAGAAAATGCATTTTGTATTCCCTGCTTTCTGCACTGCCTGGGCTGGAGGACCTCTCCTATAAGGACAGGCTGAGACAGTTGGGGCTGTTCAGTCTGGAGAAGAGAAGGCTCCGGGGAGACCTTATAGCAGCCTTCCAGTGTCTGAAGGGGACTTACAAGAAAGCTGGGGGGGGACTTTTTACAAGGGCATGTAGTGATAGGACGAGGGGTAGTGGCTTCAAACTGGAAGAGGGTAGATTTACATTAGATATTGGGAATAAATTTTTCACTATGAGGATGGTGAGACACTGGAACCAGTTGCCCAGAGAAGTTGTGGATGCCCCATCCCTGGAGGTGTTCAAGGCCAGGCTGGACGGGGCTTTGAGCAACCTGGTCTAATGGGAGGTGTCCCTGCCCATGGCAGGGGGGTTGGAACTAGATGATCTTTAAGGTCCTTTCCAACCTAAACCGTTCTATGATTCTGCAGTGGCTGATTGCCAGCCAGTAGCGAGCAAGGTGCTGCTCCTTCAGGGTTGCAGTATGAGCCCTGAAAGAGCTGTTTATTTTCATAATATGCAAACATCTACCCTCATCTTCTGTGTAGAAGTGGCTGCAGGAATTTGTGCACTCCTGATGGAGGCTGTTGCCGTATCCTGGTGACTTTGGTGAAGAACGCATGCGTGCACATGGTGGGCAGCTCCTGAGCAAAGTCCAGCAGCTAGCTGTACGTACCCAAGGAACCTGAGCTAAAGTGTCAGACTTTGCACTGAAATGGATTACAACCATGCACAAGATCCAGTCAGGCTCTGTGAGAGGATTGGTAATGCCCAGAAGGACAGGAGGGACCTCTCTAGTTGTATTACTCCTGTGTTTCAGAGCTCCTTAGGAAGCTGAAAGACTTGGGAAGTGAGGAAGGGAAAACCATAAAGGGTGAGGTAACCTAGGAACCTGTCAAAACTGCGCTCTGATCTTTGGTCTCTGACCGTTACCAGTATGTTTACAGTGCAGAGCTAGGTCTTTGTGAGTTGAGCCTAAACTTCTCCGGGACACTTGAGCATTACTGATGGATTGAGAGGCAACAAAGCAGCTGACAGGTGCCTTGATGTGCCACCCTGAACTCCCTGCACAGGGGCAAAAAGCTGGTTAAATGAAGGAGGCCGTACCTTCATAAATACCACCATCAGCAGTGAAGCCAGGAACTTAGGGGCCTCTGTTTTACGAAAAATAGTCCAGCAGTTTTGAAAAAGTTTCCAGCAGTTTTGTTCTCCCCCTCCAGTGCCAAGACCCTCTCCCTGCTTGTTTCCCAAATGGGGCAGTGGAAGGAGACAGCAGAGGTGTTTCTACAGTCTGACCTTCAGGAAGAGAGGCTAAGGCTGCCCTGTTTTTCCCTTGAGGAAAGGAAGGGATATTGACTTTTAAGTAAGAAGTTTTGAAGCTAGTTCTTGCTTTGAATCAAATTCTGTAAGATCTCTGTGCATACACGCGAGGGAACAAGATGCTTTACCTTTGTGATCCACGTGGTAATGTCTTAAAGCCTATATTAAATTTTGTTTCTATCAATAAACCTGTATGAGTTCACAAGTCTGGACAAATGTCTGTGGTTTAGGTGGTTTTGTGATTACACATATAATATTATATCAAATGGTTGAATGAGTAGTAGCTACAGTAAGAATTCTGTTAAAAACCAATCCAAATCAAAAGAATTAGAAGACCATAAAGAAATATATTCTTTTAACCTCTATACACTCCAGCATGTTTATATTAATATGAAGGAGTACAAAGGATGGATTTCTTCAACTCGTCAACCTGCAGGTATGTACTGTAAATCAAGATTTCAGGAAGGTCAGCTTCTGTACTTCCTGTGTTATACTGGTCTTACCAACTTGCTTTTGGCTTTTTTATGAAGACAGCTTCAGGAGTGCTGCTGAAGACTGTTGGCCAAAATTTATTTTTACTGCTCTGCCTTTTTTCTGTTTGCTTAGTTGAATAAGCAATGTTTCACTTTTCAATGTAGTGTACTTAATATGAACAAAAAATTGAAAATATAAGTACTATTCTTTTCTGAATAATATCCTTATTGTGAAAGGTTAAGTTAGAAAATGCTAAATTACAGGAAGCCCAGAAAAATTGGTGTCTGTTCAGTCCTTGGTTTTTTTCCCTTTAATTTATTTTATTTTTTCCTCGAGAGATTTGAAAGCCTGTTAGTACTTTGCTATTTTGATGCATATTTACAGACTTCCTGGTAAAATGTGTTATAATTTTGTGCTGGATTCTTGAATCACAAGACCTGAACGGGGATGAACTTCCCTCTGCCTGGAATTGTATAGTTGACCAGCTATGCAGTGCTGGCTTTTAATTTCCCCTCAATTATCTACTTGTGTTCAGTTTTAGAAGTAGGATAAATATCTAATTAACTTGGAGTGCAAATATTTTAAGTGTAGGCTTTGTTTCAGATTTTTTTTTTTCGAGTGACAGCCTTTATTTAAAAAACAAGCCTATATTGTCTTTATTTGCAGTTAAATAATACATCTCTAGGTGGCGGTAGGACACACTGGTATTTTTTTCTCTGCAAAACAGCTGTTAACAGAGTGCTTGCAGTTTTTGTTTNTTTTTTTTTTTTTTTCCCCTCCCCGTGAAAGTACATACGGAATCACTGAGCTCCTTGGCTCTGGAATCAGAAGGGAGAGTGCTTTGGAACAAATAAAGGGTAATTTGTGTTCAGTTTTATAGATATTAAACCTTCACACTGTTGAAGATAACACCAGCCAGTTCCCGGTTTGATTTATTTGTTTGTTTTAAAACAATGGCGTTACACCCAACATGACAAGAAGACTTAATGACCCAGAGCCGGTGTGTACCAGCCCGTGTGACAGCCCTCAGCACCTCCCGGCCACCCTCCCCGGGCAGGGGCCGGCTGGCTCTTGGCGGCAGGTGGCGACTGGCAGCAAAATTCCCAAATTTTTCACTTATCTTTTGCTGCTTTTCAGCTCAATTAAAATAGAAGCTGTGTGAAAATCATCTTACTGGGCTGTTTCCCCCAGTTAATTCTTCTAGTAGCTTATGTCCAGTCATTTCCCCTAAAAAAACTTCTACCTTGAAGTATTTGATTTTTACCTCATGTAAAACTTAGGTACTAACTTTCCCCTTTTTTTGATATCTTTGTTACCTGGGTGTGCACAGAAGGAATTGACTATAGCAGTTGTCAACATAGGGATATTATGTAAAGCGGTGTAGAAAATCCAATATCATCTAATTCACCGGAGACTTGTTATGAAACAAAGACTAGAACTAATATTATTACTAAAAATGTTTGAAGGAATTCCAGTTTTATCTAACTGCTTGACGTAAGTCATGGGTAACTTTCTTCTTGTACCTGCTGTCTGTTACAGATCTCTTCCATGGTATACGGAAAAATGTTCTTTTTTTTTTTTAATGGTTTTCTTAATTACTTAGAGTTGCCTTTTACTGCATTTTTGGCTGTATTTAGGAAAAAAAAAAGATAGTGTACTAGTAAAGTGAGGATCCCACATGCTATCATACGGTCGTCTTTTGTAGTGACTGTGTGGTACACCAGTCTGCCTGGGGAGGGCCACAGAAATACAGGGAAGACAAATCTACTCCTAGCTGAGGTCAAACAAAAATAAGTTATTTTGCATATGTGTTCTTTCATTTTAGAAGATGTGAGGGAGTTAAGCTGAGATAAAGCACATTGAGGATATTACTTTATCCTCGAAGTGTCTGTCCATTTTTCTCCTTGCTTTCTCATATGACAATAAAATATATTAAGCTGAAAATAAGGCTCAGATGATGTGTCACTTCTTGCCATTCAAAACTAATATTTTTTATGAAATACACTTAAAAATCACTGGTGGTTTGTATCCCACATTTAAGAATTTAAGGATATCAAAATTACAATTTAAACCTGGACACCTGAATTTATTAATTTTTTTAATGTACTGTAAGCACATGAATGCTTTGTTGCTGTCACTTCATTAATGCATTGGTTCTGAAATATTTGTGTATGATAATGTCATGGCAGTCTTTCATATGGCTTTCCAAAATGATGTGTAAAATATGATTAAACTAGAATAAGAATTGTGGTGCTGATTTTAAAAATTAATATTAAAAGGCCTGATTTATACTTATTATAGTGACGCTATTAACTGATCTTTAAATTGCCTGTTTCTACCTAGACACTTGAACACATTCTTATCCTTTATGAGGAACGCTGGCCTTTGTCTTTGACTTGGCAAAAACCATTCACTGGTTTTTCTGGGTCTTCTTAAGTGGAGTCTTTGTAGTAGGTTGAAAAAGTCTTGAGTATTAGTTTCTGTCAACTTTTATGGCTTTAGAATTGTCAAGCAAAAATGCATAAAATTAAGTGGGAATTGTCTGTGCCCCATTAAAATTTCTCTTCCTTTCACAAACAGCTGCCGAAATACAAAGAATACTGCATCAGCTTGGAACACCACAAGACACGCCTGAGTTGAGGCAACAGCTGTGAGTACTTCACATGAAAATGTTTAATTTCATTGCATTGTAAACAATCTCCTGGTAGGTGATGAGGTGGTTTTCTGTTAGGCAGAGTGCTTGATCTCACCAAGAAAGGCAAGTGTAGAGAAATAGTTGAAATCTAAATGTTGAGATGCACTTTTTGAAATTGATCTTGGATAGTCTGTGAACTAGAGTCAGCTGGTTTGCCCATGTATATTGCGTGCAGTATCAATACATTTATAAAACCTATGCTGTATATCAGCAAAGGGAAAGTGGCAGGACCAGAAAGCAATATCACTGTTTAAAAAATAAACACCACACCCCACCACCCCAATCAACTCTTCAAATCTGCCTGTATAAGTTTCACAAAGTAATGAATATATTGGGGGTTTTGTGAGATGCGATACTGGAGGAGAGAGGGGAACATCTTTTTAGTGATGAGAACTACAGTGAAGGATGACATTATAGAGTAGACATGTACAAGAAATAATGAAACAGCAGAAGTGAAATAAGGCTCCAGAGCAAATGCTGTGCTGTAGTTCAGTCACCTGTAGCTGGACTTTTGTTAATATGCTACTAGCAGAGACAGTCAGCAGCTTTCCACTTCTCTGCACAGTCTAATGAACTGGTATGATTTTTTCCATTAAACTCTTTTACCACATTAATCTCAGCATAATAAATGCACGTAAGCAACGTGTTGTGCTAACCCTGTGGGTGTGAAAGTCGCCAGTCTTCAGTGTGGTTAATGCTGCACTGTGACCGTTGAATAGTAGGAGGAGGTGTGTATTGGACCAAAGGCATCACATTCATTTTGTGTGAACAGCCAAATTGCTTTATAGTAGCCCAAGTTCAGGGCCCATAACATTAGCCAGGTACAATCCACAGTGGGTATCCTACTGGAGACTGAATAGGTGAAAATCAGCATACACAGTTTATGCAATAACCAGGCAGGATCTAGGCATAAATTCACAACTAAACAGGATGAAACGGTTGTGAAGGATGTGTTCTAGTCCCTTTATGGAGGTAATATATATGGTAAGCTTCCTTGAGTTTTCATCTGTCCTTTTTTCACTTGTCTGAACATTTGGCCTTTCCTTTCATGTTGGTATGTATCTGAAGAGTTATTTGATTATTTTAAATATTGATGTTGATTGCTTACTAATAGCTTTCCAGATAGAACTTTTTATATATACTACAGAGGAGGATGCAAAAGCAGGTAAAGAACTTGAGTTGCTTCAGGGAAAAAAAATATGAAGACTGGTAAAGGAGTACGTAGTATCAGAAGCAATGAGACAAAATATCAAAAATAGCAGTGTTGTTGAAGACAAGGCTTTTTTTTTAAGCATTGTTAAAGCTGTTAGTAAATAATAAAGTTTTCAGCTAAGTTTAAAGCTGTTGTATCATGGGAAAGTGTAGATCACTTTGGATAAGCTTCCCACTATCAGGAGTTGACCTTTCATGGGCTATAGTATTAGAATTATGTTCAAGCCACAGTATGTTCTTGCACGCAGAAAAACTTGGTCTTTTCTACAGTTATTCTGAATGCAGAAATGACCAGGTGTTTCCAACTACTGATAGCCTCAAAAGGACTATGAAAAGCATGTTTAAATATTCATAATAACAAGAAACCTATTGCTGCGCACTGGGAAAATAGAAGAAACCTAAAAAAAAAAAAAAAAGTTGAATAATGATGCTGTCACACTGAGGAACTTACCTTCTTCAGCACCTGTCCCGCCTGGAATCCATGATGTCGCACCTTTATAGTGAAGAACAGAATAAAAATGGCTTCATGCACTTTAGAGAAGCATTTAGTACTGCTGCTTTTCTGAGAATCAGTGACATTCAAAGTAACCCGATGGTCTCTAACGAAACTTTATGTTTGGTTTTAGGCAACAGAAGCAGCAATACACCAACCAGCTTGCCAAAGAAACTGACAAATACATTAAAGAGTTTGGATCTCTGCCTGCAACGAGTGAACAGGTATAAAACCAAAGACCATGGCTTGTTGACTGTCATGTTGCCTCTCGTAGAGTATTTGAGTGACTTCAGTTCTGCATGCTTATTTTTGTGCTCCTCACCAGGCTTTCAAAGTGCTGTTTAGTTAGTCAACACATTTGCACAACAGGGACACAACATAAGAATATTCTGTTGCAGTCCAGACTTGTTCCAAAGTTGTTTTTATGTATCAGGAAGGAGGTATTTTGACTGAAATGGTAGGAATCAAGGCAGTGCGCTGTGCTTGTGATTGCAGGTAGCTGGGCAGTTATGCTAAGCCTGACTCCACAGGCACTCTGACTGCTTCCAGGGTCAAGGAATTGTATGCCAAAACTGCTTGCAAGGCAGGTGGCCAGACCTGTTCACCCACCGTCTGAATAATTTGATTATGCACAGTAGGTCTGTTCTACATCACTCAGATCGCATATGTGATACGTCTTGTCCACAGGCTTTTTCTTTTTTAAGAGGAGTGTGCAGGAGCTGTTACTAAAACACCTTGTATGGTCTTTAAGCTGCTTCTTTCCCAGGTCCATGTAAAATTTCCTCAGGAGTTAACATGTGAAATGGCTGTTGTCATTAGCACACTCCTGTCTGCCATCCCATGGTTTCTTATCCTGGCAAAATCTGTCACTTACGTAAGCGAAGAGCGACAGGATCCCAGAAAACATGGATTCAGATTATTGTCACTCAAACAACTAGCCTGGTGTTTGCCTGGTTACCAAGGAGCCTTTAGGAAAATGAATTGTCCTGAATCACTGAATTAAAATGGCAGGCCATGATCCATGTGTTCTCATCCTGTCAAGTTGTAAACTTCTAATAGAGGTGTTAAAATTTGGCCTTTGTACATGATGTCTAGTTCAGGCAATGTATGTTTGGAGGGGGTTTTTTATGGTTTTTCTGTTTCTTTATCTTGGAGCTGAAAAGTTGGCAGTGAGATGTTTTACTGTTGAATTTTACTCCTTTTATAACAAGCATCTTCATCAAAGCTACCTCCCAATGAAATGCATAAATAACAGATTGATGAATGGCAATTATAGCCTCTCAGAAATTTGGAAGGAAGGGTTGATATAATGTATAAACTTAGGGAAATATAACAGAGGCTCTCCTGAGTGCCCAGTATTCCTCGTCCCACCCCTACATCTTAAAAATGAATGAACCAAACAAACAAAAACCTGAAAGGTTAGAACAGGTATTTTTGTACCTGTTCTTAAGCACTTAAGTGGGGATGTGAACCTGCTTCTGGATGCAGCTTAGTATATATTTCCAGCATTTATGTGAAATGCCCTTTTCTTTCTTTTCTGCACCCCTCCCTCACCCCCTTCAGTCAGCTTTGCATAACTCTAACAATTCTATGATTTTTAGCATCCACAGTATCAAAACATTTCACACTTAAACAGTAAGTTTTATAATCAACAGATAATAAGGGAGGTAGAAGCTTTCTTGTCCCTGCCCATTTCTGGTTTCCAGCTGTTAAATGAAAATAAATACATTTGTTTCCTCTTTAAATGCCATAAATTGTGCAGAGTTATGTGATCCCAGAAGGAAGGAAGGTTTGTCCATGTAGTTGCAAATGGTTTTGTAGACAGCCTTCCCTTACAACTATTTAGAAAAAAAAGGGTATATGCCTTAGCATTGAGCAGCCTGAAAATGGCAGAGTCTTGAAAAGCCTGAGCTCATTTGACTTGGTAAAACTTTTTCTCCTATAGCGTCAAAGAAAAATACAGAAAGACCGTCTTGTGGGGGAGTTCACTACAGCACTAACAAATTTCCAAAGACTCCAAAGGCAAGCTGCTGAGAAAGAAAAAGACTTTGTAGCCAGAGTAAGAGCCAGCTCAAGGGTATCGGTAAGTATTGGAATATGTGCCATTATACTCTGTTTACAATGGTGGTGGTGATGTTGGATGTCAAACTTGCCTCCACAATGCCACTTACAAAAGCTCATCTCTGACTCCAAATACTGCAGAGAATGTGCTAAATTATTTTATAGTAAAGGCTAAATTAAGTTGTAATGCCCCCCTCTCTGAGAACTGTTACTTTTTTCTTTGCCTTTGTCACACAAAGGTATGAACTGCCCCTGGGTTCACGCCATAATCTTGCAAAAGCAATTTTTAGTATATTTTGAAATGCTTTTGCTGGACCTTTAGATTTTTCCTACAGGAAAGAATCACTTGCCAGATTTCTATGCAGTATTACAGTGGAGAAGTGCTGAGAAGCTTGAGATGTTGAGCTTTTCCTTGTTGGCATACCAATTTTGCCTTTTCACTCTGTGCCAAATACACACTGCTGTACTTGTAAATTTCAGCAGGCAGTTACTGAGCTGAATGTTTTTGTTCATATTTCAGCTTTATGCATGCATAAAGCAAAATCAGGATGAGGACATGTTAAACCCTGTTTCAGTTTGAAGTTGACTTACTGTAAACCTTGTAATATTGACTCATTACAGAAATGCTGACAGTACTCCTTTCAGGGCCATGATGTTTTATGTATATTTTTAAACACCTATCATGTAGGGTGGTGCTCCTGAAGATGGCTACAAAGAAGGAACACTTGTCTCTTGGGACAGGTAAGCTGAATTTCTTAATTCTTAACCTAGCTCAGAGTAATAAATGGCCTACAGGGAAGCCAGTTGCCAATTTTTGTTTTATTTTATTTTTTCTGATCAATTGCCTTTTTCTGGAGGGAGTTGGGATAGGTTGTTCAGTTAGGCTTTCTTCCATAGGGCAAGTGTAGAGAAGAGGCTTTGGCAGGATTAGTGGGAAGAAAAAGGAGCTGTTCACATCATCTCCCCGTTTTTTCCCCATGCTTCAGCTTTATCATTTTGTTAAGCTGCCCTAAGTCTGTATTTGGGCTTTCTGAGACCCAAACTTAGGTAAGCAGAGTCCAACCTGTGAATAGATTAAAACTGTTAAGTTGTGATAAGGGTCCAATGTTTACTGGGATCTCCCATTGCTTTCATACTCTCCAAGAACTGCTTCTCAGCCTCAGATTCTGTTTTGTAGGCTAGCTTCCTTTTGCCTCAGATGGATATAAATTTAGCAGTTTATCATTCAGAAGAAACTTTGCCCTTGTATTTATACTTGGAATTTCCAATCAGCTAGCTCAATGCTATGTGGGATGTTGCTACAGGAACTTCTCCCTATACCAAAGGTGTGTTAGACCTTCTCTGTTAGCTAGATAGGCAAGGATAATGTTAACTGACAATGTGAAGTATGTGCTGTCATTTTATTCTTCTGAGTTATTTCTCATTGTGCCTGTTCAATTCTGAGTGGGCTTTTTTTTTGTTTGATAGTCAACCACAAGCACAAGTGCAAGATGAAGAAATTACAGAAGATGACCTCCGTCTTATTGAGGAGAGGGAATCTTCCATTAGGCAGCTTGAGGTAAGTACAAGTGGTTTTACAGCAGAATATGTTTTTAATGTTTTCAAAGAAAAAACACTTTATAGTGGCAAGAGCATTAATTGCCGACATTAATCTTGAGGAGTTAAGGTTTGTTCGTGGATGTGTTTTTTTTCCTTCAAAACTACAAATATTGCCTTTAGATGTGAAGTGTACATAGAAAACTACTGTGTGAAAGCAGTGTTTTGATACTGTGTTTAAATTCAGTGGTTCAGTTATGGAATAAGAGAGTGCTCATGCGATTGCAAGAAAAAATACATATCTTTTTTTTTTCCAACATAATGGTCATATTATATAACCTTTTTAAATGGTGGCTGTAAATTAAGCAAAATTATACCTTTCCTCCCAGGGATTTCCAATGTATTGTTCAACATCGTCATTTTGTAATTTGCTTCTTTGAACATTTCTGGAAATACAGAGATGCTCTGTTTCATTCCAATTTTTGTAATTAAGGGCTTGTCAAATAGTTTAAAAACTTTAAAAACAAGATGTAAATTACACAAAAAATTGTCACGTGTGATGAAATACCGGCATTAAGAGACTTCTGTAAAGACAAAATTAATTTTTCCAGCCAGTCTGGAATCCACATCTCTACCATCAACAAGAAATACGCTGGAGCTGGAGTTTGTCAGGAGGTCTCGCTGATGCACGTGGCAAAATCCATTCTATGTATAAATTTTTCAATAATCTCTCCCTTGCCACCCATACTTACAGTGAATTGAACTAAACATGTGTCAGTCATTATTTAAGAAGAGATCATACGCCCAGTGGGAATATGGCATCTATCACTTCATCGTAACCAGATGGCAATAGGATTATGTAACATAGGTGCAATAGCCTGGCCATATTATAAAGGTAACTTCTGTAAACTGTGGTGCTTATGAAATTTGTGTGTGTTTAATTTAATAGGTGTACTAAAACTAATGCAAAATACTTTCTGCACATGCTTTTATTAATTTGGCTTAAACAGATAGCTTTTAAGCAAAGTTGGCAGGAGCCTTTCCCTTCAGTTAAACTAATACAAGTATGTGTGTAGACAAACCTGCAGCAATGAGAGATCCTGTTTGTGATGTGAAGTGTACTTTGTGCACATACTGACCTTCAGTTGGTTTGATTATGATAAACTTGGTCTCACAGTACCAAAAAAGCCGTCCAAATAAACATATTAATGTTCTTTTTATCCCATAGTGTAAAGTCATGAATGTGTACTTGGGAGAAGAAGGAGCAGTATCTGTATCTAAATGTACAGAGATGCTAGAATATGTTATGTGAACTAATGTGATGATTGTTTCCTTGCAGGCAGATATTATGGACATCAATGAAATTTTTAAAGACCTAGGAATGATGATTCATGAACAAGGTGATATGATAGGTAAGTCCAATTCAAAAATTCTCTGAAAATTTTTTTATTCTGTTTCTCTGGAAAGCAGCAATGTAGAACTTCCTTTTGCTGGAAAAAATTCTCTAGTGAGAATATCAATGCTAACGCAAATCAGCTGTGACCTAATACAGGTAAACTGGCTGAGGTGACTGGGAATACATTAAGAAAGTGTGTTTAAAATGTAGTTTAAAACATTATGTAGTTTTTCATTTGTATAAAATGTCTTTAAAAGCAGTTTTTTGAACTCTTTGTACATAAAATTGGAGTTCATGTGGGGATTTTTACAGTACTGACTAATGACATAAGTGTGCAGATTCAGCAAATGTTCCTGCTTTGCCTTCCAGGGAGACAGGTTTATTCTTTTAATGAGACGTGATTGGAAAATGCATTTTCTGAGTCTGCTGCTAAGCCATACTGTTTTTTATGTCCAGCATACATTTTCAGGGCTTTTTCTGTCACCTTAGCCCATAATCTGTTCATATTTTTCCAGGAAAAAAAAAAATCTGTGTCAGTATGATAGAATACCTAAATAAATTTGTGCCTCTTCAGGTGTTTTGTGTGTCTCTTTCCTCTGATTTCATAGTCCTTAGCACTTCTTTAATCTGAGCAGAGGGTAGTCAGTAGCAAGTTGGAGGACAAGTAAAAGTTTTTTGTTTTTTTTAAAAAAATAAATAGAACTACTGAAAGTTTCTACCCTAGTTGGTATCTAAGATTCAGCCCTGCTTCTAGAACAGGGGAGCAGTTACTGACATGAATTCAGCCACTCATTGCCTGGGTGGTTCAGAAATTAACTTAGGCATAGGTATATGATGGGTCAAACTTCCATAATGCAAGGTATAAAACTTTGAGTATTGATGAAGACACCAGCAGTTGGGAGGCAGCTATTACATATGCTCTCAAGTGTATTGCAGCATTCCAAACCTTTGGCAGGGTTATGACTAACCAAAATTTGAAATCTTTCTTTTTAAAATAAAGACAGCATAGAAGCCAATGTGGAAAATGCAGAGGTACATGTGCAGCAAGCAAACCAGCAGCTGTCAAGAGCAGCAAACTACCAGGTAATGTCAATGCTGACTGCCAGCTGTCTGTAACTGTCCTTTCTCAGTAGTCCTGATTTCTGCTTTCTTACACAGTTCAGATTTTGCTTATCAATTTCCTCAAGGCTTGAAGACTTACTTAAAGGTGTATGTTAGACTGTGATGGTATTTCTAGGTCACTATAAAACTAAAGTCAGTGACCTCTGAAAGCTTTGGGTTTCCTGTAAAATTAGAGAGGCTGTTTCAGAGGACCTGGACTTATACATTTATTTAAAAACAAACAAACAAAAAACTCAAACAAATCAACCCCTCCTTTGACAGCTTAAGAATTAAAAAGTTCCTGCGTATGGAAAGCAAGCCTCTAAAGATCACTGGAGGAGTAGGGAAGAGAGGCAGGGAAGTCTTCTGAAGATGCTGCCACTTAGCACGAGTTTTGCTGTCTAAAATATTCTCAAAGCTGAATATATCCAGCTTCTGTTAATTGCGACCCTGATGCTAAAAACATATTTGAAACTCTCAAACTTTTTTGAAAAGCCTTTTAAATACCTTTAAATGCCACTCTTTATAACATTTTTTGAACGTATTAGAAATAATCTTATTAGTAATAAATCTTCCCTCTTAAGTCCTTAGACTTTTTTTTTTTAATCCTCATATGTGTGTTAGTAGTAGCCAGGACAGTAAATCAATGACAAAATGGCTGAAGGATTGCCTGCTAATTTCAGAAGTGGGAGAGGGAAAGGGGTGGGTGCATCCTTGAACTGTATTCTAGGTGGCACTAATTGGCATGTTAAGGATGGTTGATGGTTCCTATTTTGACACTGACAAAGTTCAGGGAAAAAACAATAGTAACAGGCAAAATTTTCTGTGAAAGGTGTTGTTTTTTTCTGGCTGAAATTTAAAATGAAAAATTTTTGCTTCATCTTGAGGAGGAAAGGATGAATATCTTCTGATCTCAAAAGAAGGTTATCGAGAATTTTGACAGACTTCTGTTCAGTGGGTCTTGCAGCAGAGACCAGACGCTCGGCAGAGTTGGTCTGTGTTTGAAAGGATTGTGTAGCTTTGGATTTGAACTTTCCTTTGCTTGAAAACTCATCCTTGTTCCAAGACGCTGAAAAATCATTTCCACTTTCAGCAGACTTATTTTAATTTTGGCAACTATTATATATGTTTGCCCTGACCCTCTCAAGGAAGTGTTAGAGGCATGCTGGTGGGGACAAGGCTGCACATGGCTGGTACCCTCACAAATCCTGTTTGTGGTTGGATGAGGTATGCACCACTCATCTGCGATGCAGTGTACATTCACGCAGCAGAGCTGCTTGGGCAAAACCAGGCTCCTCTCCTTTCTTTTCCGCTTTACCACTGCTGCTTCAGCACTTGTAGAAATGATGATCAAGTGTATGAGGAAATAGCATCTCCATGTCTTTAGTCCACTACCTTGCTTAAGTAGTGTTCCAGGGACAATGCAGTGTTGCTGCCATGCAGTTGTTGGCTAGAGAAGGTCTCCAGGATGAAAAAGGAAGAGACTAGGAGTGTAAGGAGACAACTGGCCACAGATTTTAAAAAAGAAAGGTAGTCTAGCAACCGTGTTGAGTTCTGGCAAGTGAAATGATGACGATGGGAGAAGTGGCAGCGAGATAGTAAAACTAGAAGAAAAGAAGAGTTAAGAAACTTGGTAGTTTGGGTGTCACTGGGCAGACAGCTGGCAGCTCCAATGAAGAGCTGACACAGATGTAGTTCTTCAGGGGGGAAAAAAACCAAAAACCAAAAGCAGCCAGGCAGAAGAACCTATGCCAAATAGAACAAAGCCTGGCTTTGCTTCTGGAGCTGTGGCCTAGAATCCTGAGATTTGAGTGTTATTATCCCTTGGTTATCAGCAAAAGCCGGTGAAACTCACTGGTAGTTTCCTTTCCTGCTGTGAAGGAAAGGTTCAGATTCTGTATCCTTCAGATAAAGGATGACAGGCTGCTGCTAGTCTTTTGTGGGAGATGTGAAAGTTTTGGACGTGCTCATAACTTAGACTTTATTGTAGTGACATCTGTATAACTGGGTCCCTAGTCAGGTCCCCTTCTTTTTTTTAATCTTTTTCCCCCCCACTCTTTTTCACCTGCTCATGTGCCCTCCCTCTCTCGTTCTCCCTCTCTCGTTCTCCCTCTCTCGTTCTCCCTCTCTCGTTCTCCCTCTCTCGTTCTCCCTCTCTCGTTCTCCCTCTCTCGTTCTCCCTCTCTCGTTCTCCCTCTCTCGTTCTCCCTCTCTCGTTCTCCCTCTCTCGTTCTCCCTCTCTCGTTCTCCCTCTCTCGTTCTCCCTCTCTCGTTCTCCCTCTCTCGTTCTCCCTCTCTCGTTCTCCCTCTCTCGTTCTCCCTCTCTCGTTCTCCCTCTCTCGTTCTCCCTCTCTCGTTCTCCCTCTCTCGTTCTCCCTCTCTCGTTCTCCCTCTCTCGTTCTCCCTCTCTCGTTCTCCCTCTCTCGTTCTCCCTCTCTCGTTCTCCCTCTCTCGTTCTCCCTCTCTCGTTCTCCCTCTCTTTTTTTCTTGCAAGTTGTACCTAAGAAACTTCACAAAACCAACTTTAAAATACCTCTGTGAATAAATGCAAAGTCAACCTTCCAGAAGTCTGAAATTGCAGTCCTTTGTCCCCTTCTGTATATACATTAATAGCCTTTAAATATTTTTTTCTAGCAGACCATTTCCATCTCCTATTCTGTGCAGATTGATTGTCTATTTTCCTCTGTATGTGGTCACCTGTTCTCTCACGTTTTCTTTCCCCCAGTGTTCTAATTACATCCATTCATTATGATACTGCATTCTCTTTAATTAGTTTATTATATATGCCAGAAAATACCACTGAAATAATTCTGTTGAATAATATAGCCATAAAAGTAAATTGTGGATAAATTAGCTCTCTTTTTCTTGAACATCTTTATATGATCTATTGTTAGTAAGGACACAATTTAGTTAGATTGTACAAGCAGCAGGACCATAAAAGCATTTCAGTAGTCTTCTGATCTGGTGGCGCAGTTTTCAATCAACTCGTTTTTTTCATCTATTGGCAGCAAAGGTCCCGAAAGAAGATGTGCATCCTCATTATTATACTTGCTGTTGGTGTATTTCTTCTTGGAATCATCATATGGTTGTCTACAAGAAAAGTCTCTGGAGAAAGCGCTGTAAATGGTATTTAAATTATGAAATGATGAAATTCCTAGTCATAGTTTGCTCATTGTGAAGCTAAGCAAAATAATGGTTCTGTACTTCATCACATGTATCTTTTTATAAGACTTTTTATTTTAACCTGAGAAGTAACATTCTCAGTACTACTGTCAGTATAACTGCCCACCCTCTTGGATGTGAGTGCTGTCTTACCAGAAAAAAAGCAGTTGACATCATAAACTGTTCCATTAACTTAAACATAAAAACCTCTTAAGGTTTGGGGCGGCTAATCAAAATCCTGATTATTTGTTTTGAAGGGGCAGGTAATTATCTTTTGGGATATTGCTAAATGTTGCTGTCAAAACTCATGAACTGTTGCTTGAGGCAACAAATTCACATCTCAGAATTTATTTATAAGTTAGAACTGTCTTTCTGTCTCTTTCCCTTCCACCCCACCCCCCTGCCCATTTGATATGGGTGGTTCAAAAAGAAAATGTGGGTTGCTGAAGTTGGTGTGATCTCCCTTTTATAACTGAAGCCTTTGAATTAAGCGTTCACTTTGCCTGAAATCTTTTAATGCTTCATATATCTTTGTAACTGGCATTGAGTATGGTTATGCCTGGAAGCCTCCTGCAAAGGTATATAGGCTGGATGATGTAATTATGTGGATTTTTTTGATTCAGTACTTGCATTAGGAAATACTGTATTTTATGTGCACATGTCTGGTATCTTTGCATCTGAAGTGTGCATCAATGAGCTTGGCTAGATGAAAATAAGCTCTAGTCTGTGAATTCTTAGATTTACTGGGAAGAATACAAATTCCCAACCTCCTAACTGCACTTGAATGTCACTGTTCTGAAACTGCTGTGATTCAGTTTCCATGAACAGATCCAAAGTTGTATGTGAGGTCTTTCATACAGCTGAATAAAAGAAGATTACAAGCTAAATTCCAAGTTCAACAGTGGTATCTGAAATCAAGTTGAAATTGGTTGAACTGATTCAAACTCTTTAAGACACTTGATGCGTATAGCCTTTAAAATGACCTTTTTTCCTTTTGTGCCATTTTGTACTAATATATTAAAAATGTAACAACACTTTTTTTGCCAATTAATCTATTTGCCTTTTTAAATGATCTTGGAGAACTAATCTGAAAAGTGTACAGATGGAAAAGTCACTTAATCTGTATTTTATAAAGTTCTTGTACACTAGACTGATAGAGAATGCACTGTTTACATGGTGAGCTATGAAGTATTATTTGGGAACAATCTAACTGTAAGCATAAATGGACTTCAGAATTGTAACCATGCAACCAAAATAAAGCTCTTATAAAAAGTATGTTTTTCTCGTAGTTCCTTTTTTTTTTCAGAATCTGTCTTTACAAGCACAGCTGTCATCTTTGCTTTTATGTAAATGATTGACAGTTCTCTGAACAACTCCAGAGAACTTCAGCTCTGCTGGCTCATCAGCCCAGAGGGACCTCTGTTCCTGTGCTGCTCCTCACATGGTTAATGAAGACAACTGCTGGATTTTGCATTCTCACCAGCGTGAGCCCAGTCTCAGGAGGAAAGGCTGCTTCAAAGCTCTGTGTGGCTGCTGACAGTGGGTGCTGGGGGTAGACTAGCTCTCCTTTGGCATATCATGAAACTTTTGAGGGATGGGAATCTGCAGTGGGGGAAGGAGGCTTGTGCTGCTGTATTTGGATTCTCAAAAGCAATGAAGGAAATATAAGTCCTGTGAAACTGCATGATTGTGTTCTATGTAATGTGGAAAACATCTCTGAGATTGAAAGGGGTATTTAATTTCCATGACAGTTGCAGTATGGACTCTTGTGTGTTGAGATGCCAGCTGTTGTGTTCCTGTGGCTGCCTTTGTGCTCTGAGTGGAGCTGGTACTCCATTACCCTTATCCAACAACCATCAGATATGCTTTGGGCCACTCCAGCCATGGTATGGCTGGCACTAGTAATGCTCATGCCTCTTTTTGTTTCCAGGCTACACTAGTCTAAACTAGAAGAGCAGTCAGTATTTTGGCTGAGTAGCTTTCTCAACCGTCAATTGTCTAAAAATGACTTTGGAAGTTTCCTGACCTTAATGTTTACCAAAGCCTTTACACTATTGCAAACGGGTGCAGAGGAATGGCCTGATCATACTTGCCCAGGAGATCCTGTTCTCTGTTACAGTACCTAATACCTGCTTCTGTCAGTGACTGACCGATTCCACTGACATGCCGGGGAAGGAAAAGCAGCATAGAATCATTTAGGTTGGAAAATACCTTTAAGATCATCAAGTCCAACCGTTAACCTAGAACTGCCAGGTCCACCACTGAACCATGTCCCTAAGCGCCACCTCTACACGTCTTTTAAATATCTCCAGGGATGGTGACTCAATCACTTCTGTGCGCAGCCTGTTCCAATGCTTGACAACCCTTTCCATGAATAAATTTTTTCTTAATATCCAATCTAAACCTCCTCTGGTGCAACTTTCCTCTTGTCTTATCGCTTGTTACTTAGGAGCAGAGACCGATCCCCACTGATCACTACAACCTCCTTTCAGGTAGTTGTAAAGAGCAATAAGGTCTCCCCTCAGCCTCCTTTTCTCCAGACTAAACAGCCCCAGTTCCCTCAGCCCCTCCTCATTAGACTTGTTTTCCAGACCCCTCACCAGCTTCATTGCCCTTCTCTGGACACACTCCAGCACCTCAATGTCTTTCAAGTAGTGAGGGGCCCAAAACTGAACACAGTATTCAATGTGCAGCCGCACCAGTCCCATCAGCACCAGATCTTGAGTTCTGGCTTCTGGCAGGTCAGAAATTCTGTCTATGCTTGATACTTGTCACATTTCATATGCATTGCAATTTGTTTGTTTGTTTTTCTGCTAGGAGGGTTCTCTACTAAAAGGCTTATCAAGTTGAAGAATATTGCTCATCTTGGGATGAAATGGTATATTTACTGGTCCCTTATTTACCTTATAAAGGAATACCCTCCTTACTGAGTTTATCCAGCAGTGGCTGCAAAGCAGAAGAGCCAGTACGTAAAGCTTCTTCCATCAGGAGCTGGGGAGAATCAGATGGGCAACAATGTTGAATGACTTAGAAATTCTGCGAGTTGCACAGCATTGCATTTCCCAAACCCCTGCTGCAACCTGCTGCCTCTGTTCACGTGCCTTATCTGTTCAACTGCTCTCCAGTGGTAGTGGTTCGGGCACTGCCAGGGAGAAGAGCGCTGCTGAGAGTCACGGTGCGTGCATTGCTTGCTTTCATTCATGATCTGCTCATAAAAACTGCTTATGGCACGGGGGTGCCTCCCCCACATGCTCTCAGACGAAAGATTTCTTCCTTTCTGGAATCCCAGTGGAGGGGGGACACACTGGAGCCCTTTACCTCTGGAAGAGATGAAGGGTCAGCTGTCAGAAGTCATGGGGATGTCTCTGCCTGGGCAACCAGCTGAGGGCTGGCTGGTTCCAGCAGGCTGGGCGGCTGCTGCTGCTGACCCAGCCACGAGGCAGGGGCTGGTGGGGAAGTCAGCCCTGGAGCGTTTACACACAAGCTCCTGTACCTGTTGGAGAGACCAGCCTGCGAGGCCCTAATTGCTCATTAAGGATCTGTGTGCTATTAATTTTCAAACTTGATTAGGCAGAAACAAAGTGTTGGGGAGTTTTGTTTTTAGAGTCTCCGTGTTGGGGGGCATAAATACTCCTTTTTAAGTTGCTCTTAATGGAGCTCCTCTCTATCTTTTCCCTCCCGTACATGCATACACTCTTAACTGTATAAAATGCAATTTCCAAGTATTTGAAGAAAGCTTTGATATCCATTAAGAACCCAGTAAAACATCTGGATGTAACATGTATGAGCCAATGTTTTTAGAACAAAGATTCTGGCTGTTCCAAATTATCCATCAATATCTGTCAGATTAGCGTGGCCAAAAAATGCAATCAAAGCACCCTTCATTTTACTGAAGGAACCTGGTAAGAATAGCTCCTTTGTAGTTATCTTAACCACACACCAGGGGTGCTTTTCTGTTCGTTCTTGCTTTTTCAAAGAGCTGAAAATCACAGGGGCAGACAGCTTTTTAAAAGCTTCCCCCCAACACCCCCCGTGGCTCCCGCCTTGGAAATTGTTCTTGATAATCAGCAGGGTGTGCAATATCCCCAAACTAACTTCATACCTACGAGTCTTCTTAAGTCACCCGCACACACACTGTGTACGTATAGACGGCAAATATGTTTGATGCTAGATTTTAGAGCATCAAAAGTAGTTTGAAACCATGAAAAAAATTTTAATCTCAGGAAGTAAGGGGTCAAAAGGTGGGGGGAGGGAGATAATGACATAATCTGTTAGTAAAGTTTGAAAGATGAAAACCCCTTGTGGCTGATCACTGGTTTGGGCTGTTTCAAGGACTGTTCGTGTTGCTGGGTATCATGTTTAGAAGAGACAACCTGCTTTGCTTTTGTTTAGTTTTGGTTGAACCTATTTGATGCTTTCAGGAGCAGAAGGTTAGTGAGAGAGGGAAGAGCAGAGACGTCCTTGCTGCTGGATATCAACATTTGATGACTTTCTGTTTCTTATGATACCTACGGTGCAAAGTGGTGCTTAAGTGCATAGCATGCAGCTTTCCTTTTCAGTTTGCAATTAAGTCCAAATCTCTCTGCCAAAGCTGTTGTGGAGTGAGGAGTAATTATTCTCTGATGAGGTGCCCACCTGCAGAGCCATTCTAGATGCCACTGCAACATAGAGTTGCAAGAATAAATATCTGAAAGTGATCAGCTTTCAGACATCTTTGTCCTTGTACGTGTCTCCAGTGGTGAAGCTGCAGAAGTTTCTGGAGCTTAAGAATGCAGGTAACAAGGCATTTATTCGGTTCTTTCTGTGTCCTGAACATACTCAATGATAAAGGAAGCCAAGTGTTCGTGTAACAGTAAGGACCTCTACAAACCCAGAAATAACCAGAAAAAGTAACAAAATGTTAATTTTCGAAAGGCATGTTTTATTCCCTCAAGTAGAACATCATGAGAGCACCAAACAATGTTGTAATTTGCTATTTATACAACTGATTCGCTGCTTTTCCCATTGGCTGTTTTGAATGTCTAGGCTTGAACACAGCTGCAGTGATTCTTTTTGCTTCTATTCCAAATGTCAGAAAGGTACTCGGGGCAGGGAATTCATCACACTTGTTGATATTTGCAAGAACGTTCTGAAAAAGAAATACTCACTATAAATGTCTGCTCGTTAATAGTCATGCCTCAGTCCACAACACGGCACTTTACTGTTACTGCTGATAAAATACATTTTTCTGATTTAAGAAAAGAAATAATAACCTAGATTACGAGGATTGTTAGCACAAGAAAATTAATCAGATTGCAGCTTTGTTTTTATTAATGTCACGTATTTTAAAATGTATCTTGCAAAAAGTGGGGGAAAAAAGTAAAAACAAAAAAAAAAAAAGAAATTGAAGGTTGCCAGCAAGATTGTTCACTCCCACCCCCCCCAACCAGGTTCTTCAAGATTTTTCCTGGACTGAGTTGTGATCATGTTTTTCCGTTATTTCATGTTTAAACGGAA
Organism: Himantopus leucocephalus; assembly: GCA_003993805.1. Lineage (NCBI taxonomy): Eukaryota > Metazoa > Chordata > Aves > Charadriiformes > Recurvirostridae > Himantopus > Himantopus leucocephalus. Next base: position 62,879,480 of record RSEF01000003.1, read on the forward strand.
AATGTTTGGTCTTTGGCAGTGCAGATGGAACTCTGAAGAGGTAAGAAGGGTGGGAAGGAGCAGGCAAACTGCATAATCCAGGCAGTGGAAATGATAAAATACCTCCCGCCTTTACTCAAAAAAGGAAAAGCTGCTGGAGCTGTCACTGTAACTGCCGAGCTTGCAGCTTAGGAGGGAGGACTTGACTACACTCAAGACTCACAGCGAGTTCCTCAGGGGCAGCTTCAGCTGCTCCCCAGCCCTGCCCACCGGATGGACCTTGATTTAAAGGAGGTAAGTGGGGAAAATGGGAGGGTCTTTTCTTCTCTAAAGGAGAACATTAGCCAGCAGCTTGTGGAGAGGACAGATAAATATATTCCCTGCCATCTGTGCTGTGTTTGCTCTCTCCCGCCCACCTTCATGTATGCCTGGACTTTCTCTCTGTAAAGGGAACCGAAAACCCAAAACTGGGTTCTCAGAGCCCAGCACAAGGGAAGAAATAGACTTTTGTGTCTCCTGCTCTTCAAGAACTTTTCTGCCACAAAGTGTCACTGAAATAGCGAGAAGCCTCATTGTCTGACATGTCGCTCCCTGACTGCTCTTCTTCAACCACATAAAGAATAAATATAATCTTGGAGACTAGGCACTGTGTTGGCAGGGGGAATTAGGCTGAAGAAGCTTGGTGGATTAGAAACGCCTCTTAAAAAGTAGTTTTAAACTGTCTTTGTAAGATTACAGAAACAAGCCGAGACTTTCTTATCCTGCGTCAGCCTTGGTTTTGGTGTCTTCAGCAAATCATTATTTAAAATAATAAAAAGAGAACTTCACATGGAGAAGGAAACTAGAGCATTTGTCCCTGATCTGCATTGTTTCTATTAGTTTATATGCTAGTTTATAAATTCGCAAGCAGGGAATCGCAAACCTTGAAGCTCTAGGGGGAGAGGGGCTGTCTCTGCCACAATGAACCACTATCCCTCACCCACTGCAGACCCACAGTGGGGTCCTGGAAGAGGGCAGTCTGGCACCTGAGCGGCCAGACAAAGGCATCATCAAATTTCAACTCCTAAGGCAAAAGCAGGTTTTTCATTTAATGGACGAAATACAGTTAAACACCAGCCACTGCAAGAGGAACAGACAGACGCGTGACTCTCTGATGCCGGAGTTTTAGAGTCGGAGAAACAGCTCTTCTGCAGCTTGGTCAGTCATCACCTGCTGGGGTGGGATGTGGCAGCTGTTTAAGCTTGTTTGGCTGCAAATAGGAATACAGTCAGGTGTTTGAGCACGTGAAGAACCTGAAGTTACCAGGAGGAAATGTAGCTGGATTACTGGCCAGAGACACCTGAGTATCTCTTAACTGTTTCTTTGCAGATGAGCGTTGGATGGGCTCTTGTTGAAGTCTGTGGTGCCGTGAGATGAGTGAGGAATTTCTTTGTTATTCCTTTTGTGGAAGTTTCTTTCACGTTTTTGGTATCTGGATGTTTCAATGAAGGGTGGAAATCACCTGGTCCTAATCTGTTTTGAGGAGTATGCATTTTTGTTAAAAATATTTGGAATATAAAATACTTTTTGAAACATACTGATTTGCTTTCAGTGCTGTGTAAACTGAGGGTAGTGGATTCTATGATCTTTGTGGTTTGTTTAGGAAAAATATAAGTACGACTGTAAGATGCTTAAAAGATTTCCTTGGTTGCTCGTTATGCTAAACTAAATGGGCAGGTGCCTGGAAAGATGGCTGTTTCAGTAGGACTTCCATAACCCTTGATTTGGGGCAGATCATGACTGTCCACAAGGACTGAGACCCTGCCAGCTGCTGCTGGTTCATAGTGTCCCCGTCCCTTTGAAACTGTCTCTGTGAAGCACTGCTTACAGTTTGTCCTCGCAGAAGATTAACAGGAGAAGCAAACACTGTTTTTTGCAAAGGGTTTTTTATCTGATTCACAGAGTGTGGGAGGTGCACAAACCAGCACAGAGAAGGCAAACAGCGCTACCATCCACCTCCTGGGCTTTGCCACCCTTGGAGTGGTGCCCCCTGAAACCGAGGTCCCTCTCCAGGACTCGGGTTCACCTCCTTCACATCTCCCCTATGATCCCCATGCCAACTCACCCAGACAGGAGCCTTTTTTTTTTTTTTTTAAAGCAGCTCTTTGCACAATTTATCCTGGTTTTGCCTTTCCTACTGGCAGCTTTTCCCCTGCTCCAGCCTTCTCCTGGCAGCTCGTACGGGCAGAACCAGCTCTGCTTTAAGGTTCTGCCTACCCCATTGTGCCGACTTTCTTTCTGCAAATAAGGTCGCTTAGGTTGGCTACATGATTGCTATGCAAGTCAGTAGTTCTAGCCTGGGAACAAACATTTTATTCACTCAGTGTCAAAGGCATTCAGTGATGGAGCAATTTGACATCACCAATGCAGTAGCTTCCATGAACTTCTCAACCACTCGTACCCTTGATCTCAGTGTAGCTCTTCCCAGTGAAGAGGAAAATTCAGTTTGTTTCTTCTGGCGGACACGGGAGTGAGATATTATTTTTTAATCCCTACAATTCTAATTTTATGATGGAACTCCACATGAAAACAGGCAAGTGCTCAGTGAGCCAAGCATTTCCTTGCAAGTCAACCATCCTGTCATCTCCTCTGTTCCCCCCACCCCCCAGATTTATTTCTGAATGTTGCCAGGACAGTGGAAGTTTGACCTCGGGTTTCTCTTTTCCACCAGACATAAGATATCCATAAACTCTCTAGCTAAACTGCAACTCCTCTGGATTTTCAGTAGAAATTATTTCTCAAAAAAAAGTATGAGGTTTATGATTCATCCATTTGCAAACACGGCTCTGCATAAAAAGGCTAAAGGGATATTTTGTAAACCATGCACATAGACTAGATGAGCTCTGAAACCCCAGAAATATTACATAAAGACCACAAGACTAAATGAAAGTAAGAAAAATATTTGAGGGGAAAGGATGATGTAGGGGAGACAGAAAAGGATCTTTCTATAGCTTGTGTTATAGAGAAGGGCAGAAACAAATATAACAACTGTAGGTCTGAGAAACTGGACATGACTGGAGAGCGTTGTACTGAATAACACTATGCAACATTGTTCTGGGCAATAAATGGTGGCTGACTGTCACCCAGTACAGATGACTCAAATTTTGGAAATTGCTCTTCTATGAATAGCCTTCTAAAGCTGGCCTTCTCTCCAGCCAGAAAAACCATCTTTGCTGTTGCTGTTGTACAGCTTGGGGAGGGAAAAAAACAGGAGCTTTTCTGCATGTTGTGTTTCATTTGTATTCTGAGGATTCAGTACCCTGGTAGAGTCATTTTTGTTACGAGTCTAGGGAAGTGCTCAGATCCCTGAACTTTTCTTGACTTCCAGTTATGTTCTTGTTTTCTGAGAGGGGTGTGTGCAGAGCAGAAAAAGCGTAAGGAGGACTGGAGTAGAGGCAGGATGTTTTCGAAAGATGTGTAAAAGGATCAAGAAGACCAAAGTAATGGCATCATAGTAATATCAAGAAATTGAGATATACAAGCATAATTCAGCTTGGCTATGCATGAGCTGTTATAAGGCAAAATATATACCAGTCTCAAAAACTTAGACACTTAGCAAGCCAATATTTTATTCAAAATTTCAGAAAGCCATAAATATATTTGTCCTGACTGCATCCTTAAGGTTGTAAAAGGTCCAAGAGTGTTGTTTTTTTAATTATTTTTGGTTCTTAATTCCTTTTGTGCCCCCTCATCTTTGCTGTTCTATCGGGAAGGTGCTGGTGAAGGCAATGGGCTATTCCCAATGCATGTTTGTTCATTTGTGCTTTTCACCATGATTCCCCTGCACCAAAATCCTATCTGCAGTACTCCTGTACTATTCTGTTGGGATGTCTCTAGCAAGAGCCCTGTCCCAAGCTTTGTCCTCCGCTTGGATGCAGCAACTCCAATCCCCAAAGGAACGCAAGGGCAAGACTGATCAAGACCGATTTTTTTGAAAGGTGTGTTCAAGATACCATGGCAGGTACCGAAGAAGCAGTGAAATCTTACACGTATGTGACATGCTTCTCTTTGACGCCAAGGACACCTTGAATGTTTTCACCTGGCAACTAAACATTTTTTTTATTTTGGAGCCCCAAATTTGCGCTGGCCTTCAGTAGTCGTTCCTAATGGGAAAAGGGAGGAGTTTCCTCAGCTTGGTCCTCAGTCTTTCCTGGTTAGGCTTTGCCATGTAGAGACACAGAGGATCTTTTGATGAGGTTCTTAACAAAATCAGCCCAGAAGTGTTTAAGGAAGGCAAAAAGTACGTTATCAAAACCATTTGTCTGATCAAAAATTCCGAAGCATTAAAGAAAAAAACATACGGAGTTTGTAAATCAAACTGAGAAAGGAGAATGCAAATTTAACATGGTTTGACCTGGCCTCTAACACGAGCTCTTTTTAGGAGCTATTTGTTATTTTGTTTTTTCTACTTAACCAGGGTTGTAAATTTTTCCATGGATATGCATTACATAATACTTCCCACTGTGATGAGTAGTGCTTAATGACTATTAGTCATTTCAGAGCTAATAGTACTGATTTGCTTTTAATGGGTGCCAAAGTACCTTGAGTGTTTACTTTGTTAAAGATGCTGTGGGCAAGGGGATGATGAAGTAGATTTAAGAGGATGGCACAAGACTGGGGTTAGTCTGGGCTGGTGCGTGAGTGTCATCTCAGATGAGACCAAGTAGGTCACAACTGCACCTCAGAACTGTTCTGCTTCCAAGGTAGTGATGGGGAAATTATTTATTAAAAAAAACCAAACCAAAACAAAACCAGCAACAAAAAACCCTCCAAAGCCAAAGCAACAAACCCTAACTATCTGCTTGAAATTCAGCCAACAGCCTATTGCTAGAGTCTGAAGCCTGAGATGCTATGGCATTCCTACCTAGACTGACTTTTCCCTCAAAGAGGGTCAGGTCAAACCAACCTGGGCAACCTGCACAGCAGTCACCCTATTGATGACATTTTTCCACCAGCTGTAAGAGTGCAGTTTGGTGATACGCAGGGGAAAAAAAAGGACTGAGATCTGCTGCCCAAGATGTGCAGATGCTGCCTGGAAAACCCTCAAGGGTGTTTTTTAGATCATTAGTCCAGATGAAGATTTGCTAGAACAATTAACAGGTGACTGTGGATGCCTCTCAAACCAGAGGTGATGTACGTCACAGAGAAATCACTGACAAGAGGCTGCAAGCACGCAAACTAGCAATTTGCCAGGAAGTCTGGGTTTGGACTGTAACCTCTCATCCTACCAGGGATAACAAGAGTATGGTGTTAAGATAATACAGAAGCTCCTGAAAAATGCTGAGGAGTCAGACTCTGATCTATACTTAGCACTGTGAAATTACAGTACAGCACCAACAAACCCAAGTTCATTACTCGTAGACCGTCTATCTAATGGAAAACCGAGAGTTTGTCTGTTGCAATGTCAGACTTATAGGAATAGAGATGAATGAAGTTAAACAAAAAAAAAAAAAGACATTATGATTTAAAGTCCGTGAAATGCCACTGCTTACTGAAAATGACATATTGTGCAACGAGGTTGGAAAGAAGCGGTTGACAACAGCATTGGTATCACATGAGTCTTCTGAGGTTGTGACCACAGATGGATGTGTACTGTGACTGCCTTCTCCAGCTTCCACAGAAGGCCTGAAGGAGAGCACTGAATTCACTGCTCCCTCAAGGAGCTCTGCTTCAAAAGCAGAACTATTATGGGCCCAGATATGTGAGCTCCAGTGTACTATACTGCCGGAACAAATCATTGTCTGCTGGTGGTATTGGTATTTTGAAGGAGATCTTTAAAACACTAACAGGGCAAGAGGTCACCAGAAAGCAAATGCTGTTGGTAAGTTTTGCTGTTAAGTGCTAGTAGCGTGTTGGCTGGGAAAGGAAGGTGCAGTGTTGGGAACTGGTGTCTTTGAAGGGCTTAGCTTCCAAGATGGGAAGTCTGCAAAGTGGTGGTGGAAGTGTAAGTTGCTCGGGCAGAGCCACAGGGACCGGTACCTGAAGAAGGAGAGCTTCTCTGCGCACAGAGCGATTCCTCAACACTGCCATCTTGGTGGCCGGTCTTATATTACCGTATATCCCTTCCCAAAGGAGAAACATAGATCCTCTCTAATGGAATTGCCCCTCCCAGCAGGGACTGTAATTCCCTGTAGTTTTCCCTGCTGAGCAATTTCTGTATCCAGTGGATCTCAGTAGGGGTATTTTTCTCTTATAAGAGGAAGGAAAAGAAAAGGAAAAAAAAAGCTTCTTTTCCTGGTCTGAGCAAGTGATGCATGAAAACATCACTGTCTTCAAAATGCTGTATCACAAAGAAATCATGGGCTGTGGAAGAATCTGCTGTTTGCAAGGTGCTTCACAGGCCATATCAGGCTTGAAATCTCTGCACCAGAGTGTGGCATTTAAGGCAAAAACCAAACCTTTGAAAAACTGCAGTTTGGGGATGCCTCTGGCCTTCCCTCCATTGGAAGGGAGTTTTGAACAGATTGTTTTTTCCACGCGTGTTTCCAGATTGCACAAAAGCCACTGCTCTTATATTTGCACTGTTAAGAGTTTGCTTGTGCAATTGCCACAGACGTCTTGCTTGCCCAGCCCCCAGCACCCCCCGGAGCCGCTGGCTTTTTGAAAGGAGCACTCCTGTTGAGTTACAGCATGTAGGCTGGCCAGCTCTAACCCCCAAGCCTGCAGGAACGGGGATCAGAGCTGTTTTCCTATCTTTATGACTTTTTCTCATAGAAAACTTTTGCCTTTGGGAGTGGGGAAAGGACAGCCCCTGCTTTGGTGCTTCTGTAGGAGAGTAAGAGTGGGGTGGGGTGGGGGGTTTCCCTGTCTTCTTGTGCAACCTATTCCCTGCTTTCCTCCATCCCAACCATGAGGTGACCACACAACCTGACCTGAAAGTAAATTTAGGAATCAATCTTGATCCTTGTATTTAAAAGTAAATGTTTTCCTAAAATAAAATAAGTATTTAAGATATTAATTTTTACTTCTCATCTTTTCTTATTAAAGAACTGCAACTCCTGGAAGTTCAAAGCAAGCTTAGTTACAGGAAGAGGTAGTTTCTTTTTCCCACAGCCCAGCGATGTTTTGTCAAAATGGGATTATCTATGTATTTTGTTAATATCACAACTTGTGACTAATACAAAAGGAATTAAAGCCTTGGTTAAAACCAGCAAATAGGCAGTCGCTTCTGCATGATCTTTGTTCTCCTCTCACGCCCACACATCTTAGCATGCCTGGAGTCATCTGATGGGTTATAAAGAAAAAAAGGACCCAAATTCATATCACCAGCAGAAGGTGTTAAGTACAGGTCCACCCAGGAGTCCCTGCAAATAGTCCATGGATATCGAGCTCAGTTGGAATACAGTCACATATAGAGAGGTTGCTTACACGCGTATGGGTTTCGGACTTCAGTTTCACGGGTACATTAAATCATCGCTGAAAATTGAAATAACATGTATTCATGCTTCGGATTGGTATTGTGCACTTCAAGCAATGATTTGTTTAGCTTTGTTTAGAAGACTGCAGATTTGCTGAAGGGAGCCCTAATTTGAAAATGTTTGTGCCTGTGAACGTTAGGCAGCTGCAAATCTGTATGGTAGTGCTCAATACGGGAACAGCTGACAGCTGGTTTTCTCCTGATGTTTAGAAGAAATGTCTGCGATCTGCTGTGGTCTGGACTTTCTTAAAAAGTCTAGAAAACTCTCCATCATAGTTATTGTTTCCTCTGCAACACTTGCATAACATCTTTGAAAAAATGTCAGTGATTCATAATGTAATATGTATTGATGACACTGTGTCCTCAACATAGCTGTATTATAAAAGAATAAGAATGCAAAAGTATAAATAATTCTATTAAAGTAACTCTCAAATGACTAAACTGAGCATGGGAAAATATTTTACCAGATTTTTTACCAGATTACCATTCTCATATGGTCATAAACCATCCATGCAGACCCCTGTATACACAGCCAGTTACTGGGAAGGGTGAATGGTGTTGTTGCAAAGAGATTACAAGACTTCCTCGTACAAATATGGGGCAGGGCTGTATAACAAACCTGGAGGAAAAAAAAAAGTGTTTTCATGTCAAAACTGTAATGAGCTAGGCTAGTTTAAAAGCTTGAAAAGCATGATTTTGGGTCTGCTCATTTGGAAAGCACTGGGTTAGGGAGTGGTTGGGACAGTAAACTGAGGAGCAGAAGCAGTGTAGGGAAGGAAGAGAAAGATGAGGGGAAAGCGGTAATGCCCAACTAGGAAAATGATGGTGAATATCTGGGCCTTGGCTGGGACAGCAATCTTTTTACCCAGATCAGATGCAGTAAAAACAGGACATGTGCGGCAGCCCAAACACACTTCAGATTGTATTAAACCAATTAAAATCTCTTACAATGATAACTCGTCATTTAGCTTTCCCATAAAGATGTTTCTATTTAAAATCTACGTCCTGCTATCACCTGCAGATGTAAAGGCCAGAACAGCTACTGTGACTGTGATGTCTGATCACCATGGAGTATTGCCCAGAAATCTCTGCACCCAATTCACAGCTCATACCTGCATATAGGACCACAGGTCCTGCCTTGAAGACTGCAGGGTCTGAGTACCCACCATGTCTTCTGGTAAGCTGGTCAGGCATTTATGGTTACCATTTAACTTTTCCATACAATTGTCCTTCTCGTTTTGAATTTGAACAGCTTTTGCTTTCGGTGTTGCAGTTGGGTAATATCTTTATTTACAGATTATCTTTTTTACTGTAATTTTATCTCTTGGTGTTTACAGACCATGATCAACTCATCTCTTACCCTTGACTCAGAGCTAAGAAATGGATGCAGGTTTTCGAGGCCTTCAGTGAGTCTTTCAGTCATTTTTTGCATATTTTGAGTTTCCTAACTATCCTTCCAGTGTGTGGACCCTGGAACAGGGGGAATAGCACAACAATGCATTGCCTCCTTCCCTGGAGGCACAGCCAGCTCTCCTCTCTTTCGTCGTTTTACACTGGGAGTTCCGGCTCGGTAGATTATTTAGCATGATGCCCTGGTCTCTTTCAGCATCACTGCTTCCAGGGTACTTTATCTATCACATACCTGTGACTTTATTTTTTTCTGCACTTGATGTTAAGGTCTTGCATTTTTGTGTTCCTTCTTCAGGACTGCTTTGTGTCCCCTGAAGTTAGTGATCCATTGCTGACATCACTGATGTCATTTCTTAATACTAAGGATTTTAATTTTCCTGCTTTCTGTCATGTTCCTTTCAACTTCATAGTACTTGTTATTCTGGGTTTGAAACTTGATAAAAGCATCTATGACCATGATAAGGAAGTCAACAAATCCAGAAGAAAAATACAGACATTTTGATGATGGCCACGTTGAACACCATATTTTTGAAATCTTATAGTAAACTTACCTTCAAATCAGCAGGCAACAATCTTGTTCCTCAACCTGTGTACACTATGTAGGCATACACTTTATATATAAACTCCACATGTCAACAAAACTTTTTTCTTTGCTTAAATACAAACCATCTTGTGTGTGCGTTAAGTGTTTGGGAGGGTGTGTTATATATCTATAGTTGTATATATCTATACTCAGTAGTTCTGAGTAAAAAAACTCAGCTTGAAAGTTTTAGGGATGGATATTGTTTTTTTCCACCAAGGAATGTTTTCCTGCTCAAAAGCAAGGTTACTTCTCCTGTTTGCTTTGGGAATTTACCACTGATTTCAGTGGAAATGGGATTGGGTTCAATAGTTTGATGTGCTGAAAAATTCTGGAAACTTGTATGTGATGGTGTGACTGCGAGCTAATCTTCATAATTCATTGGGAGCACAGATGTTACCGTTGTTGTCCAAAGGAGGCAGTTCATTTGGCACCCTCTTTCTGCTACATTTTTCTTTCTTGTGTGTATCTATAGCTTTGGCAGGCTATGCAGGCTCTTTGCACAGCGGGTAGGGCACGGGGACGCTCTCTGCTTCTGCAGAACACCACATTCCCCAAAAAGGCACCAAGTCCCACCTCCTGCTCTCTTTCTGTTTTGTTTGTTGTGCTAATTTTGGCATTATAAATAAGAGAGAGAAATTAAACCCAGAGGTAAGTTATGTCCTCTGAATTCATTGAATTCATCAGTCCAGGTAGGAAAAAAGTAGAAGATTGTTCAGTTAGATTTAGAAAACTGGGTGCCTTTAGAGCTTTGTGAAGGCTGCCCAGGAGGGGTGGTCTTCAACTTCTTAAAAAAGTCATACAGGTTGAAAACCTATATCCACCAGTTGTTTTCTGAACTACAGCAAGCGAGAGAATAAGGCAGCGAGCGGTAGGGACCGGGGAGAGCCTTCCTCTCCTCCAAGAGCAGCTGTGTTGGCTTCCACTCAGTCAAATCAACACATAAGGTGTGGAACCGCAGTTACGGGCTTAAATTGCTGCTACTAAGATTAGCCACATAACAGAGCTTTCGGCTGGGAAGAAGAGTGATGGATTGGAGTCGGTTTTATGCAAAGGGAGAAAGAAAGAGAAGAAGAGAAAAAAAATCTGAACTGACGGACATTCTAAAGGGGAGGCTGTCCCGTGGGTCTGACATGGGATGCCAGGTGATCCTACCCCAGAGTTGGGCCTTCGCCTAGGTGGTCTGAGGAAGTTAATTCTCGCCCGGCAAGTGCATTAGTCTGATAAAGACTTTCGTTTTGATTTTAGCCAGTCTGTCTTAGGGAAACAAAAAATGAAAAATCGACAGGTCTATTCTCATTCTGACCAGTATATGACAACCTGCATTATTTATTTTTTTTTCTGTAAAAGATATATTAAAAATAAATCGTTATTTATCCATTAGCATATACTCTGTCTCTCAGAAATTTAGCATTATGTGGAGATAGCACCAGACAGCATTTAATTAGCAAATAAAAACTATGTTAATGTCTCTACAATCTTGTTATAACCACTAAAAAAAGGACTTGAATAACCTTGGTTTTCCAGATTTCTACTCACGTTTGAAATTATAAAGACACAGCAGAGAGAAGCAGTTTAAGTTCATCTTTTGCACTGGTGTCATTGTTGTGAAACTCCGCCTGGGACCAGTTCTTCTCGGGGCCAGCTGGCTTCCCGCACTCTGCCCGTACTCCAAATAAATGGATTTACCTGGCTGTATGAGAGAAGGCGTATAGGAAGTACTTTTTAGATGGAGAAATATTAGAAAAGAGGAATTATTTATAGTGTTTAATCCAGCCAGATGTTTTGTGTAATCACCAAAATCTTTGGGATGGAATTTTTAATGGGTCTAGGAGAAACCAGTTTAGAGGTGTACCATAAACCACCCAAAACCAGAAGCCTCAGACTCCTCATTTGCTTTGAAAAATGCACATATGCAACTCTAAATTTTGGTGGGGTTTTTTGTTTGCTTGTTTGGTTTTTTAAAATTTTCAGGTATGGGTTGTGTGCATTTAAAGTTGGCGAGATTTCTCTCCAAAATATATACTATTTTCATACTCACTATATATAACGATTTTCTCACAAATTCAGGCCTGCACATTACGACAGTAACATCTGCACATAAACTAAACGTGTCAGGTTTTGGTGCTGTGTGGAGCACTGGGGTTTGGCAGATGGTAGCGAGTCCTGGGGAATAAGAGATGCACTTTGCCTCCTGGTGCTACCCTGTTGAGGACCCTGTCGAGGATGCTCCTAGGTGTTGACAGGAGCTGGGGAGCGAAAGGCAAGGAGATGATGCCTCTCTATTGTTCCTTAATGAGTCAATTAATTATGAAGATTTAGCCTGGTCATAGGTAGTGATCTAACACCTAATTTACCCATCCTGGTGTGTTGTGGCACTGAGGCATTCCTGCTAGAGAGCAGCCGGCAGAGCTGTCTGTGCTGTCCACTTGCTGGCAACAGGATAACCCAGAGACACAAAAAGTTCTGGTTTCAGCCTGTTTTTATTGTTACCTGTGCTCTGTGGCATACTTTGGGTTAGACGCCTGCTAGCTGTTCTCTTATACAAGTTAGGTTACGTGCAGGAAATTAATGAATATTGAACATTGATTATACATTACTAATTAATGCCAAGTCTTTTAGAAACGTTTTATAAAGCCAACAGCAAGGCCAGCTTGCTAACAGAGGGCAACAAGAAGTCTGTTCTCACCTGCGAAAATGAAATGAAGCACCTTTTATTTACCCTTTTAATTTAATGATTTCTATCCCCCATTGGAATGACCTACACAAATCCAGACTTCGACATCAACGTGATGCAAGAGGGTTATAGAAGAAGCTCGCAGATCCAGATGGAAGCTTGTTACAGTGGGAGAATACCTACGCAGAATAAATCCAGCATCACTGACAACCCTGTTTGTGTTCAATGTAGACGGGGCGCCGACCGCGGGAAGGTTTGTGGGTTGAACTTGATATTGAAATGCTGAGCCAGCAGGCCGGGCTCCTAGGGAGCATTGCTACCAGCACAAGTAAGAGGAGCTGGAAAACTCTTCTGCCTTAATCCAGGGCCAAGATTGCTTCAAGAAGAGGAAGGTGGAGAAGTTCCACCTGTGCCTCTGCCAACGCCAAACATTTCCCTGGGGACAGGCAATGACCTGGCTGCTCTTAAACATTTGCTTAAAGTATTCAACTTAGACAAAAAAAAAGCAACCTTTAAGTTGGGAACAACTGTTTTGTCTTAACTTACTTGATTAAAGTTGGAGAAAAGAGCGTCGTGCTTATTTTATTGATGTTTATTGAAGTTGCACTTAGGAGAAGAGCAACATGGCCATGTAAATACACCAGAAGTTGTGTTATTTATCCTTCCTGTGTGCTCCTGTGCTTTTCTGAAAAGATATCAAAGGCATTGACTAGCTCTGAGAGGGGAAATATATGACTCCATTGTGTCTTCTGAAAAATGGAAGCCCTCTGAAAGCAAGATATCAGTCAAAGTGGGGATACAAGCTCTCCAGCATTTCAGTATATATTTAGTCTGGAATTTTCTTTATTATTTCATCTTTTGGTCTTCAAAGTTTTATTTTTCACCTTGTCCTTTTTCCATCCCATCCCTCAAATACTTGAAAATTATCTTTCCATTGTAAAGTGGGAAATGCCTACAACTTAATTGATCACTGTAAACATAGTAACTGCATGGAGGCTTTTATGTCTTTTTAATTCTCTTATGACGCATTTTATGTACTTGTTTTGCATTTTTCTTTTGCTGGGGGTACTGGAGAAGATGACATAGTTGTTTTCACTTTCAAGTTGGCACACCAAGGAGGTACAAATTCTTCTTACGAAGTAATATACATTAGTGTCTGGAGCTGGAAACTGTTTGGCACCAATAGGAACAGAGGTGGAGCATTTCTACTTTTCCCTTCTTGAAGCAACATGACCTTGGCTCAAGTTAGGATAGTTTTGGAGCTCTCCTGTGCTACCTACAACCTATGTTTCTAAATGCTCTGTTAAGCTCAAACTAGTACAAATAAGGACTAGTACAGTTTCAGCTCTTGTGATGAGTTTGGACTCACGTCAGTTGATGTTTTAAATGACTTGCCTGAGGACAGAAAAATAAAATCAATTATAGAAAAAATATTATTTTCCCGATCCTGTGCTCGGGGCAGTAGCAGAATGATTTAGCTGTCTTTTCCACACTGGCAGGCTGGTTTCTACAGACGTTGCCAAATTTCCAAACACCTTGACTCAAGTTCATAAAAACTTCTTACTTCTCTTGGGAGAGAAAATTGGAGGGTGAAAGTTTTATTAGACCAGTTGAAAAAGCCGACGAGCTTTACAGCAAAGAGTCTCTCATTTCTCTTGGTTGTGGTTGTTGTCTTTTCCCTTCTTTTACGAGTACCTCTGTGAAAGGAGGCACTTAGCTGCTGTCAGTCGTGCAGTGTAATACTGGGAGCAGATTCACGGTAAGTACCACAAGGGGATACCTCAGCAATGGCATTTCTGCATGGTCGTACCTCCTCGGGTGTTGGGAAGAATTCATTCCTTTTTGTTTGAATTTAACGCAATCTCAATTGTTTTACTTTTCACTGATCGTATCTGTTCTGGCGCTGATCTTCCCTGAAGTGGGATACCTTTTAACGTATGTAACTTTCAGTGCAAGTACCATTTTAAAATGTTTACTTATGCTTCATATATAGTTTTACTAAGTTAATACGCATATAATGATAATTGTAGCTGCCTGTCCATCTATCTGTCACACAGGGCATACACACAGTTTAAATGCTTTTTGCATAGGTTTAATAGCAGAAATATTTTACAGTAATTGCTATGTTCTGTTCTTCACAGCATCACACACAGGTACTTGGTGCGACGCTTGTACGTAAAGCATTTCCATGCATTTCTTGCAGGACCCGAGAAGGCCCTTAGGCCCTTACACAGATGGTTTCAAATGTTTCTATAGTAATTAGATGAGGGGTGTCTGGCGCAGGAGTGTTTTTCAGGTAAGCGGTGTGTTTGAGGGAGACAGTCATGTTGTTGCTCTGGATGAAACCTGCTGTCACTGTTGGCTCCAAGTGACACTTAAGATTTTTCTTACACAGCTTAATTAGCTCACTGGCGGAGGGCCCGCTTTCTTCTGGGTAGTCACAGGTTGTTGTTTCAGCTGTGCCATGTTCTTTCTTTCCTTACATTTTTGGGAGTTGATGGGTGGAGTGTCTCCTATAGCAAAGTGCACTGGTTTGTATCAAAAGATGTCTACGTTTTTAGCAAGTTTTGAATGCCTTATAGATCTTGTGGTTTTTTTCTCAAATATTTGTGGTATGAACAAGAAGGTGCCATTTTTTACACAGTATTTTAGTATACGAACCATGATGTGTAATGGTGTGACAGACCAACTAGTAAGATCATCTTCAGTAACAGTAATAAGAGATTTTAAAAAGAAAAACACTTGCTGAACCTTTCTGTGCTTGGCTAGGTGACTGCCTTCCTCTAGAAGAGAAGCGGTGGGGTTGAGTTCAGCCAGGAGAAGGTGGTAACCTGATGTTGCCCTGCGCTCCTGCCAGCAGCATTACTTCTAGGCCAAGGCTCAGATTTAGCCTGTGTTTTCTTTGTATGAGTTTGGTCTCTTAATGAAGCAAAAAGTTTTTGGTGAAGTCACCAAAGTCTCTTAATGTGAGTTTTGGGAACTGTCCTACTCTGCCCACAAAGCGCCTCTTCTAAGTCTACTAGGAAAGTTTTATTACATGAGTATTGTTCTTAGAATTATAAATAGCAGCAAGCTGAGAAAGGTCGGTTTTGTCACAGCGTTTGTAGATCAAGTGCACAGCTCTGCAAAACCGTTTGGATGGTTTGTTTTAATGGAAAAATATCTGCTGGAGATTGGAAAGCAACAGGGCTGCTATTCCTGCACTTCTACTAGTCTAAATGTAGCCAGCGTGAGGGGGTGAGCAGGGATGCTGAGTGCACTTCCATTGCTGGAAGACAGGTTATCAGCACCCCCGTGTTTTGGTAAAGGGTCACAAGGGCTTTGGGAATCAAGGCTTCAGAGCAGCTGAGATGCAGCAGACTGACCCTCGAGCTGTGCAGAGAGAAAATCATTCAGTCCCACAGGAGATTTTAAGAACTCAAGTATTGTTTCCATTCCAGCTTTCAGCCTCCAAAATGTCATTTTTCTCCACAAAAAGAAAATAAAGCCCAGGAGCAATCTGGGGTTAGCTCCAGAGCTGTGGAAAAGGGACGCCCTGGCCACAGGCTCTGCTGGCACAGGACATTTGCATGCCAGGGTGTGCAGGGGCTGTCCACCTTCCAAGACCCCTGCAGCTCACCAGAAATACCAGGCTGATTCCCATGGGTGTTACCACTTTTACCAGACCTGCTAGGAGAAACCTCTGGCTTGTCCTGTCTGAGATACTGCAGTTTGTCCAAGTCACTAGATGATCCTGCTGCCTTGGCTTTTGGCTGAATTACTGGAATGAGCTCAGCCGACCCCAAGTTTGAGTTCACTGGAGCCTGTTTTTCAGTTTTCTGTCTGTGCCTGTTTGCTCTAAGAGGAGCAGGGAGGTGACCAGAGGTGGAGGCTGGGCTTTCCGTACGGGGACGTGCGCAGCTTTTACTGACAACAGCCTTCACGGTGCACACCTGCCTCCGGCTCTGTTTCCCTCAAGGCACCTGCATCCAGGCTGGCTGGGGAACCCTATTTCTGCTTGCTGTGCTGTACAGCATACTGCATTGTATGGGATATTCCGTCACCCTTCTCTATAGAACAATATCCCATGTTGCGTACAGACTTCCAAAATGTTGTCAGTACCATCCTTACCAAACTGAAACGTCACTACTTTAAAGTGAGTATTTTCCATTATTTTTTTACAAACATTTATACAGCACATGCTATAGAAAGCACTAGTTAGACTTTGGTGACCACTGCTGCGGTTGAAAGGCAGCGATCCTCCTACCAGCTGTGTAATTCGATCGTTCTTTCTGAGAGTGATGTTGCTGTACGAGCTTGTCATGTCCACATAATTGAAACTTTATCTCAGGGTTTCTGTTATGCCAGTACATAATATACAGTCTTATAAGAAAACGAAGACAAATGTTAATTTTAAGAAACATCCTTCATGCCTTCTTTGCCCCAGCCCCCAGAAAACATAAACATACTTTTATGTAACTGTCCTAAGAATCCCTGCTTTAATACACAGTTTTACAACTGGTGTATCCCCCTAGTTGAGCACTGAGGTCACACCTTTGGCCTTGAGAGGTATCATACACTTGCAATTTCTCCTTAAATTAATCCACATCCACTTGTAGGTGTGAGCAATTTTTTAGTGAGATGCCGAGTGTTTAGATTCTCTTCTATTTTCTGTTTTGTCAGTCATCTGAGTTTGTACCTTTGAAGTTACTGCTATAACTGGAAGAAAGTTCACACCAATCTGTTCCCTTTAAAAATTATTTTCATTTCACCAGAATCTAATTATTTTCTCACATTTTTTTATGATGTTTTAGGTGAAAGTAATTTTTGGTGCTTGTCATTTTTTAAGCATTTTCTTTTCTAGAAGTTGCTTTGCAGTTTGATGTATTCCTCACATCACAGTAGGTGGTGATATTCTGGAAGCCCCAGTGATATTTGTGAAATATTTTCATGCAAAAGCCTAAAAAGGAAGCATTGCTAATTTCCCTTGTGTACTAGTTTGATTGATTTTCATAGAATTAATGTTTAATTTCTGTTGAGTGCCAGGCTCTTTCTCTTTTGTTTTAACATGAACAAAACACAATTCAAACAGAACTTCATCTTAAAACTGATTTCGTATTGCTTGGAGCTTTCAAGGGCCAGTATGACCTCTTGTGGTCCATGACCTTCCCCCAGTTGGGTGCTATGCTATTTTTTCTTTCCCTCCAGATTTGCGGGGGGCTGGCGAACATTGCTCCCAAAACACCTTTCTGATCCTTACTTTCCTACCGAAATGGCGGTGGAGTTGGCGGTGGGCGGAGGGGAAGCGGGTGCAGCTTCTCTGTCGGCTGCGTTGGGGACCGCACGGGCAGGGTGGTGATGGCACCGGGGACGGGCGCGGGGGTGTCAAGGGACACGGGTGGCGTTTCGAGCTGCGGTTTTGTAGCCGTCTCGACGCGAATGACTCTGCGGGCCTTCGTTTTCCACTTACGGAGCAAAAATAACTCTGCCGACGGGGGACCTCCTGGTTCGCCGTCCGTCCGCGGCACCGCGCTCTCTCTCGCACTAAGGGAAGAAGCGGCTGAGAGCTGGAAAGCGCTCGTTTGCCTCCGGGCTTCCTCCCGCGGACTTCTTCCACTGGAGTTAGAGCTCCCGCGGGGCCGGGAGTTGGGGGTTCCCCAGCGAGCAGCGGGGCAGCCCCGTCCGCCGCCTCCTCTCCGCTTCCCCCGTCAGGAGGAGGATTTTCGCTCGTTAACGCCAACTCCGAGCGCCTCGCCGGGAAGCCCCGGCGGGAGCCCGGCAGCCGCGGCGAGCGCACGGCAGGTGCTGCCGGCGCGGCGGGGGCTCGGTCCGGCCCGGCCCCGACGGGCGGCACCGGGGGGGGAAGGAGGAGGGGGGGCAACCGGGGGGGGAGGGGGGGGGCCGGCCGCCAGCGCCGGTCCGGGGCGGGGAGCGAACAAAGCGGCCCCGACGGGGCCGGCCGGCACGGTGCCGCCCGCAGCGGGGGCGGGGTGACCGGGGCACCCGGCCCCCCTTCTCCGCGCACACACGGACACGCACACGCGCGCCCGGGCACACGCAGAGGCACAAGCGGCCGCCGGTGCGCGGCGGGAGGATGCGGCGGCTGCGCCCCTGGCCGCTGGTGCTGGGCGGGCTGCTGTGTGCCGCCGCCACCGCCGCCGCCGCCGCCGCCGAGCCGCCGCCGCGGAGCTACCCGCACAGCGCGGTGCTGGACGGCGCGGCCGCCTACCGCCTGCGCTGGGGCCGCCGCGGCAGCGCCCTCGCCTTCCGCCTGGAGGTGCGCACCCGCGGCTACGTGGGCTTCGGGCTCTCGGCCAGCGGCGGCATGGCCTCGGCCGACATCGTGGTGGGGGGCGTGGAGAGGGGCCAGCCCTACCTGCAGGTAAGGCCCGGCTCCTGCCCCTCGCCCCCAAACGCTCCCGGCACCCCGCTCCCGCCCCGCGTCCTCTTTGTCCGCCCGCCTTCCCCCCGCTGTTTCTTTCTCCGGACGCCCCTCTTTCTCTGCCCCTCTTCCCTTTGCAGCCTCCTCGCCCCTCATTGCCGCACCTCTTTGCTTCTTCCTTCCAGCTTTTTGGTTATCCCTATTGTTCTGCGTTCCTCTCCCCCCGTCCCCGGGAGGAGCTATTCCTTTTTGGTCTGCTCCTCTCCAACCTTCCCTCTAAACTTCTACATGGATTTTGTCAAAGGTGTCAGGTTTCCTTCCTTTTCATCCAGAAAATGCAACGGCCCTTTTCTCCTTCCTTGGGCACTCTCTCCCTGCCGGCCCTCAGAGCCCGGACCCGAGAGACCCCATGGCAGAGTCTCTGCCGGCGAGGTGCGGCACCTTTTCCCTCGCCCAGCCGTATCGCAGCAGTGCAACCAACAAGTGACTGGGCTTGGCCGTCCTGGTGCCACCTGAGCTTCCTCTTTGTAATCCCACTTGCATGAGGGCACGATCCCACCAGCTTCCCAGCCTGCTGACCTCCTCATCTGCTGGTGCACAGCTGGTGCTGCTCCTGCCCTTGATGTTCCTTCTCTCCTCACCTGGAGGTGTTTTGACCCAGGTACTGAAAAGGACTTACAGAGTGGCTCCTGGTACTTGTCCTTGGTCTGTTAAGCAACCTCCGAGGAGCCCAACTGTATTGCTATAATTCTCTAGGGATGTTTCTGTAGTTGTCTAGATAGTGCCGGGGCTATGGCTGGCAACAGGACTGTGGGACATAGGCTCCTCTGGTGCTTCCAGCGAAGTCCAAGAGGTGGCAGGTGGGGTAGGAGCCATCAGAGAGGAAGGGACCCCCACCTTCCGTCCCCTCTCAGCAACCTGAGATCCAGCCTGGAGGAATTGCTCTGGGGCTGGGGGAGCAGGGACAGCTTGTGCCATGGATGTGTAAAAGGGGAATCAGGCCTGGCATGACATCTTGTCACCCTCAGTTGCCTGAATAATAACTTTTAGAGAGGCGATTTAAGAGCAGAGTAACACCCAGTTGTTAGAGTACAGTTTAGGAGAAGGTGTCTGTCTTTTCTTCATTGTGTTAGAGCTAGTTTATCTTTGAAGCTGCTGCTTAATTTTTGAGAGCTTTTTCTTTAAGAATATGGATTTTTATTAACGTTTCACCATAAGAAAACTAAATGCTTAATATGGTCTCCCTACTGTTTGTCAAGATTTTATAAAATCAAAATCTTTCTAGGAAAAGGGAGCTTTTAGCATAAATGTTTCCTTTTGTTTCTATTAGTTTGCTATATGAAGTTTAGGCAAACATTTGTCTTAGATATCTAAGTTCAGACTGATGATTTTCAGAATATTTTTTTTCTCCATATTTCAAAATGAAGATCATTTTCCCAAAAACCTTGCTCTAAGTAAAACATTAATAATAAAAAAACCCCTATTCTGGTCATGAAGCAATGAGCTCTTAGCTCACAGAGTGTAAGGCTTTCTGGAGCCTTACACTTCAGAAGATACACCTATTAACCATTAAAAAAACCCAAACTTTGTGCTTGGTTAGTTCATAGATCCTGTTAGGGTAAAGCAAGCCTTTTAGAAAGGCATCCAAACCTAGTGTAAAGTCATCCAGGATCCATCACTTCCCTTGATAGCTTGTGGCAACGGCGAGTCTGTGCTTTTCCTGATTTCCTGATTTATTAGTTTGTCTGGGTTCAGGTTGCAGCTATGTTATTTTCTCTACTATATTAAAAACTCTACTCCCCCCACATACCACCTCCATAAAGTTATTTATATGCTGTACTAAGTCACTCCTCATTTTTCTTTTGCATAAAATAAATAGATCGAGCTCTGTAAGCATCCCACTGCAGGACATTTTCCCCAGCACTAAAAGCACTTTTGTGGCTCTTTCCAGCACCCCTCGCAGGTTTCCAGCATCCTTTAAAAATGGCCCCATGCAAATTCCATTCTTCTTCCAAAGACTTTATTCACTTGCATCCCATGACAAATACCACAGACACAGAAGAGGGAAGGACTGTAGCAAGTGCCTCCTGTCTCAGAACATCCGGTATTTTTCCTGAAACACTGATTTAGAACATAAGCATCTGCTGTGCCAAGTGCTGTGAGTTATTTTGTTGCGCTTTTGAGTAGGTGAGGCACAGAAGAAACACTTCTGTTAAGCTTGGTTGCCACATGAGGTTTTCTCCATTCCCATTCCTTCTTCAGTTCCAGGCAGCAAAGTTTCTTTTTAAACCGGACTGAGGTCTTTTTAAAAGTTGCTCAGTTAAAATATTTCCGTACTTGCACCAACAAGGAAAGGCCAGAAACAAAGACGATGAAGAAACAAAACTTGTCCAAAGGTTTTTTTCTGGCCAGTCAGCAGGGATTGCTATAAAATGAAAAACTTGTTCTAGAATGCTGTTTCAATAATATCTAATTCTTCCCTTTACTGGACACACAAGTACGGTTAATATTTTAAAAACACGTTCTGTGTTAAGTGTGTATCATCATCATCATTTACATTACTTACTGCTGAAAAAGAATTTTTCATAGACAGTACCCTTGAAAGTATGTGGTTTTATGCCTAGCTACACTCTATAAAATATGTACACCCCATAATGAAAGAACTTACTTTTCTTTTCGGTTTTAGAAATATGTTTTTATTCCATGATCATCAGTCGGAAAATGTGCATCGTGGTCTAAACTCTTAGAAGGGTCATTTTTTGGTTTCTTTGAAAGTTTTGAGATGCTTGTTAGTGGCCTGATTTTCAGAAGATGTTCTGAAACACCTTTACAGCCTTTCAAGTGGGCATTGAAATTGCTAGTCTCTTGGGAGAATTCAGCCTCTTTTTCCCCCTTAAATTCTCTCTCCTTTAAAAATAGAAAGTGTTCTCGGAGGGTAGAGTCCTCTTCTGGGAGCAAACATGTAAATGTAGTCAGACGACAGCCGTTGGTAAAGGTACAATCAGATACTTCTTAGCCTGTGGAAGATCCATGTAACGACGTAAAGGGAAACTTCCAGATAGTTTTCAGAGAAAACTTATTTCCTCTGGCATTTATTCTTCATCCTCTCAGAGCAAGTAGATGCTATGCCCACTGTCAGCAGGCAGTGCTTGCCTTGAAAAAATCTGGTGACTCGAAGTCCTGGATATCTGAGATTGGATTTTACTTTCTCAGTTTTTAGGTGTATCCTGAACTTGGGTGTAATGAGTCATTTGTTTTGGTTTGCTTTTCTGTGTTTGAGCTGTATTTAAGATAAAAGAGTGTCTGGCGTAAGTAAAGGCTTAATTGATTTGAAAGTCCGAGGTTTAATTCTCTCTAAATATATGAAGGTGAAAAGTGTTACCATGTAATGAGAGAAGAAGAGCAGACCTTCATGGTGTACCAGAGTATTTTTTTGGAGAGCATTGAATGATCGGAGAATTATAGGTTTACTGTGCTAACAAATGAGAACCTAGACATATTTTGGAAGGATGTAGAGGACATCACATGAGTGCATATATACATACGGGTATAGCTTTATGGTATTGTCGTGAGGAAAGCACCTCTACCAACCAGGAGAAAAAGAAGGAGATGAGGAAACAAATTATTCTCCCATGTTAATGAGAGTTCTGTGGTGACCGAGGGGGAGATTATGTGGGGTGTGGGTAAGTGTGTTAGAGAACAAGTAGAAGATACCAATGGGGGCTGGTGGTGGAAAGCTGGGAGCTGCCTTTGTCTCTATAGGGAGGGGGCGGACTTGGAAGGAGAGTTCATACTTAGCAAAATATTACCTGAAATATTACCATGGTCGCTTGCAGCATGTGTTACTCTTCGTAAAAGTTCTTGGGGCAGCCTTAGCTTTTGCATCTAGTNCCTCTTTTTTTTTTTTTTTTTTTTTTTCTTTTTTTAAATGCATCTCTTTTGTGCTTATGAATTGACACAGCCTGCATTTTCCATGCCTTTTCCTTGGTCTCCACCCCTGTCTGGAATTGTGCATCCCCACCCACAGCACGTAGCTGCCGAGAGCCCCATTTTGGGGAGAGTAATCCTCCTTGATGAATGCCTATTTTGTGCAAGTTATACAAGAGGGTTGCATTGTTAGAATCTTCTGTTGAACTTGCACAAAAATAGTCCCTACACAGGGTGAATAGGGACTGTGTGTCACTAAAAAGTACTTTATTATTCATTACAGCCTTGCTTGTTAACTGTCACCCAAACTAAAGAATATCTGTTATCAAATGTATCCCATAGAGTTAGCTTAATTGCTCATAGGGAAGTACTTGGAAGAGATTTTAAAGGACAGAAAACAGTGAGCATTCTCTGTACTTAACGATATGCTGCTTTTAAGTGCACTCATGCCAACAGCAACAAAAGAAGTGTTTAGAAAACAACTTGAAAGGCACCAAGAGAGAGATGCAAAGTGAGTGCCACACTGACATATCTCAGTTGGTGCTTTGTTGGAGGTATTTCGTGCCTTCGGGCATTGGGGCAAAATCTCCAGATGACTAATGAGTCCCTCTTGGCTTCCATGTGGGGCATAAAGAGACACTCCAGTGTACATCTCCACTGGCTGGGTGCTTTGTTGTTCCCTTTCAGAGGTACAATAGTTAGGACAAGGAAGCAACAGTTGGTGAACAAAAGATGAGAAGAATTCTGTAGCTCTTGTATTTTGCAGGCTCTGGGGGGCTGTTTTGCAAGGGTTTTTTGTCCTTTATGGTATTTTTTCTTGTCCTTCGGATTTTGGAAACACCAGGAAAATGAAATTTTCGTACAGCTCCCCAAAAATAAGTATGTGGAGCAGGATGGAAATGTTGCCACCGTGAGCGATGCAAAGGCTTGAAATAATGGGGGGATGATTTAATTATCAATATAAACAAGTATCTTAGAAGTAGGAGAGGGAAGAGGGGAGATTTTCTAAGGCATATACAGAAATTTTGGGGAACAAATATTGCTAATGGTTGTGCTTGAAAATCCCTTAAGTGTTTGTAAAACTTCCTCATAATTGAAGTAATTAAAGTAATTAAAACAAGAAAACTTGTACTGGTTAAATGTGGCTCCCGTGTAAGGAATGTTCCTTGTGATAAAATACAGTTGTGAGATTGGATCATGCAGTATCTCCTACTCACAGGTTTTCTTTCCCTTAAAACACTTTGCTACATGTTTTGTCTAGTCTTGTCTGTTTTAGGACAGCCTTTAATCTAGCTTTATAGCTTCTGATATAACTGGAATATAAGCTCTTAAATCAACATTTACTCTTGATGTAAAGACTTGGAGAAGTCCTCGGGACTGTGATGCAAAGTCAGATTATCCACGCTAATAAGCGATGTCGTATTTCAACTTCTAACCGCTCGTGCTTCTTACACCTTTGCGTGGTGAGTTAGAGAGCTCTCCACATTTCAGTGTTTTCCATTTGTGTGTGGAGAAAGCGATATTTTTATATCTCCCAGGAATGCCACAGAAACCAAGGGGTGTCACTGCCGGCTGTAGGCTACCGGGAAGCTGCCCCAGGCAGCATTTAAGTAGACAGAAGAAATACACTGAATTGTGTTCAAATGCCTTACAGTTTGAATGAGGAAAGACATGTCTCTAAGTAAATAAATGTGTTTCATGTGTAAAAAATACACTCCCTCTTTTTGCAAAGAAAATATATGTACATGTACACACACACACACACACACACATGCATTATCTGTTTCTACAAACACACAAGTGGAAAATGGGTGTCTTTGTGTATATGTTTAAAGTACAGACACACCCACAATTATTCACTACAGGTAAAAATTTTCTGTCCTTGTTAAAGTTAGTGGTACACCTGAAGGAAATAAGCCGCATTTACTCCAGTGTAATTCAGTTTAATTGGAATTGTACCAGGAATTGCAGAGCTTCTCGGAACTGCCTGCGTGAGTGAGGTCCAGGCTTCCTAGGGAGGACTGAATCACTTCAGACTAATCTGCTGTGTAGGTAAAAAAAAATAAAAATAAATAAATCAGTAAATTAATTGCAAACAGACTGCTCATGGGGCAGCAGCTGAACTTACTGATCCCAGTTACTTAAGGACCTTCTTGCAACTGCTTGATTGCTGTCGCTATATCCTTTCTGTGGATATTTTTTCATTTGGGGCCAGTTCTAAGATTGGATCAGTCAACTGGAATGCTCTCAAGGTGTTCTTATACAGAGCAGTGATGCTTTCAGACTCCTGATTCTTGTTAGTTTTCTGTGGGTGGGCTCTGCTTTTCCCTAACGTAAGAGCATAGTAAGATCTTTGCCTGAAACTCAAGCTGAAATTTATTTAAGGTTGCAAAAAAGTTTGGTTTTCTTGTTTGTAAACTCATGCTCTGTTTGCTTCTTGCCAAATACAATGTAAAAACAGCTTCTTTTTGGTGGTAACATCCAGTGTGTGCTGGAACCATGAGCAGCAGAATTCCATCTAAATTAAACGCAACAATAAAAAAGAGAACTGTTAACCACAGATATTTTTTTGGAAACCCAGAAAGGCTTAGCTTGGTGCTTATTTCAAACAAGCGTTTTGGTCAGTTCTTTTGCGTACTGTAGCAATTTATCCATCCTATTTATACTCAATAGATCCTCTCCTGCACCAACTTTCATCTTGGTTACAGCTTCCCAGTTCCTTTGCCAAACTTTTCTTCAGCCCTGGACATCGGTTTGGGTAGTTCAGGGATGTTCAAAACTCCGTGGGCTGGCTACAGACCGTAGGTGAGGACTAGTTGCAACACGGCTTGGTTTTCCCTCATTTCCCATTCCTGGCTTGTCCTTTTACTCACTTATAAGTGTTAAATCACTGCCGAAATGGAAGCGATCTCCTGGTTAGGGAAGGGCAGTGTGTACAAACCCTGGCGGCAGAGCTGCTCGCAAGCCGAGTCCGCAAAGGCATTGCTGGACGGGGCCACAGTTTGAGAGTTATTTTATGCTCCTTGAGGTTAAAAGGTGCTGTATATAACTTAGATGGGAAATGGATATCATAAACAAAACAATCTTGTACATTGTAAGGATCTGGGGAGGGAGTCCCATAAACACCTGTTGAAGTCTGCGATGACAGCTGGTGGTGCTTTCGGGGTCAGGCTTCCCTCCGCAGCTGTGCTTACATTCTCTGAGGATAAAACAGCCTCTTTTCACATCCTTAAGAAATTATTCTCCCTGACTGCTTGTAGAGCAGCAATCAGAAACCATATATGCCGCAAAACATTTTTTTTAAGAAAGAGAGAGGTTAATGGGATCTGAAAAACAGTATAACATGATCAGCTTCACATCTGGAAAAGAACACAGGATAACTTGTACTGTCAGGAGGATTTTTAATTTTCCATATGCTGTTTCAACTTCTAGTTAATGTGAGGAAGGAGATAGCTAATTATTTGACTGATTGCACCACTTAGTCCAGAGTTCAAAATGCCAGTTTATGCAATATAATCAAAGGGAGTGCAGAAACTTTGATTGTTTCGAATGTAAACAGTTTACATAAGCAAATTTTGAAATAAAAATAACATCTTTGTTATTATGAAGCATGACCAATAACAATTCCAAAACTATGTTTTAAACACTTACTGTTTAAATAACCAAAATAAGAAGTTCTTACTAGAAAAATTTTAAATTTAAAAAAATTAAAATTGAAAAAATAGAGTAATTTCAGCCTTATCTTCTCTTTCTGTAACTGCTTACACTTCTGTAAAGTTGATGTGAAACTTGGCAACTTTATCTTCATTTAAGTGTTGAATCAATACATAAGTGCAAGTGTTGAATCAATACATAAATCTGTGTTTTCAGGTTTCTGCTGCGATTGTTTCAGAAATTCATTTTAAGGGCTTGATAATTATTGCAGATCTCTGCTGGGACTCTATGAAATTCAGGGGGACTTCTGTCAGTATAATCTGTCCTGCAAAAGACACACATTTTCTAGCTAACTGTATGGCATGGCAAAACCAAATCTCTGTAAAAGAGGTCACCACACTTGAGCCTTTTCCTGCTTGGTGGGAAGGATAAGCTGTTCTAATATGAGGCACATCTCAACCATCTGTGGTAGATACCAAAGCACTGTAATTCTGCTGATGGAAATATTACGCTCTCTCCTCTACAGAATTAAATCAGCGAAACATGTGAATTTAGATGAATTCTGTGTTATGGTAGTCTGGCCCTGAGCGAGTTTTGAACTGTGTTTAGATACCCTCAGTTCAGCCAAAGCCCAGATGCCTAATATCCCCTCTCTTGCCCCCTGGTGGATCCACCCTCTGTGCTGTCCTTTGGCCTTCTAAGTCACTTTTCAAAGGCCTTCAGAGATACGCAGCTTTCTCCTTAGACTAGACACAAGGACTTAAATGGAGAGTAGGCTGTCCAAATGTGGTGGGTTTGATTACATTTGTACCAAAGGAGCAAGACTTTCATTTATTCTTATTTTTCTGTTCTGAAGTGAAGCATAGGAGATGTATAAAGATACAGACAAGTATCCTTAAAGATACATCTACAACTAACTTTTTCTTACTTTTCCAAGATGCTGCTGAAAAGGATGCAGCATCACAGTTTGTCAGCGTATCTTCATTTTTGATAACCTCCTTTTGTTCATTATGTTGTGTACACAAGCATGTGTCTTAAAGGCTTTCAAGCTCTGATTGGTAAGTTGAGCAGTGTCTGCATAGTTTGATTTAAATCTTTGTGAACAGAAAGAGATCATCAGTATGTTTCCTTGGCAATGTGGCCTTATTTTGTTTTCAAACTGGTAAACAAACCATTTTCATGTGAGACGTTGAGCAATCAAATTCTGAGCTGTTCAGAGATTTTTTTGTTGTATTATTTGATTTTATTTTTGTGATGAACATCTGGATAATTTTCAACAAAGGAAATACAAATAGTAATAGAGGGAGTTCGTTAACTCCTAAATAGGTCCTGGCAAGCGTATTCACACTTGATTCCCCTAGGGCAGTCCCACTGCACTCGGTGGAGTTGTCAGATTTTGGGAATAAATGGACACGTCTCTGTCTTCCTGGGTACTAAGTAAATTTGTTTCCCAGGTATTCTCAGCACCCTGATATTCAAGGACTGCTTCAAGGTGGCATGTATCAGGCAGGCAAAGTAAGCAGAGACAAGGAATTCATTACTTCACAGAAATTTTCACATGGGAAAGATTAACGTTAGTCGGTCAGATTAGCATCTACCCACAAAATAATTTAAGGTGAGTCACGGAGTGTGGTGCTGTTCGGCGTCGACAGCAGGGGCAGGCAGTGAGCACCCAACGCAGAGCTCCCAACCCAGCTCTCCTCCTGCGGGGAGCAGCGTGGTCCTTTCCTGGGGCCTGGGATTTGGGACCACCTTCCCCAAAACATTCGCCAGCAGCCACAAAATGAGCCCCTTGCAGTGAGCCAGAGCCGTGACCTGTCTTTGACTGTCATCCAGGCAAGTGAAATAATTACATTGACAATCACGTTATCAAGGCACATCTGAGCTAATGCCTTAATTACACAACTTCTTTGAGTTATTTTTGCATTCTCCCTGCAGGCTCATGGAATTCAGGGCTATATCATAAGAGGTTTTTTTTTGGTTACAGCTGTGTCCTCTAGACTTGCTAAGAAACGGTGAAGTTCACCAGCAAAATACACACCTAACTCTGCTACTCTGCCTCACATTTCTGAGCTTTCCTTCACAACAGTTTCAGGCAAAGACTTTCAGCCCATTCGCGCGAGGAAAAGCTGTTCTTGAATTTCTGTTCCTCAATAATTCAATGGGTGGGCGCTTATTCTAGTACCAGGCTGCCTTCCTCCAATTTAATGTAACATTTCAGCAAAGATATCACACTTTAATAAAAGCCGATGTTCACAAGGTTACATTTCTCGTCCAGACAAGCCCTTACTATTTTTAAGATGGAAGCGGAGATTCCACAGACGAGTGTTTTCAGAGCAGGGGTGTTGTTGCATATAGATGTACACTGCCTCTTTCCAAGCTCTGATAGAGGGTTAAAAAGTGAAGCGTTTTGATTCCACAAAGTACCCATTTTCAAGTACCATCCCAGAACAGGACCACTATTTCGCTCTGGAAAAGCAAATCCAACATTTTTTCTCTAAACAAACATAATGCATCGGTTCCCTTTCTTTCAGGATACAACTTCAAGTCCCGGACCCCTCTTTTATTCTTTTTGGTGGTTATTTTTCCATGTGTGTATTCTTTCACATATACACTCATTCTATTGTAGTCGTGAGAAGTGCTGACAGGAAAAGAAGGACTCTTTTCAGTACCTTTCAAAATTTTTGAAATTTAGATTTGCTTCAGAACTGAAAAAATCCAAACTGTTTCAGTAGTTTTGGCAAGACAGAATTAAATCTGAGTATTTTCATGCTGATAAGAAATGGCCAGCTTTTTACTCTTTTCTCCCTTGAAACTTCATCGTGACTGAGATGATTTTATACAAATTTTCATCCAAATTAATGAAATGTTTGGGTATGCAGTTATTTGTACATCTCTAAAAGGCAGACCAGCTTGTGCACTCTGACTGGTGTGCATGTGGTCTCCTGCACACACTCAGATTTCTAGGGTAGGGTTAAGTTTAAGATTACAGCTCCTAAATGATCCTTTAGCGAATTAAAAAGATATCAGCTACTTTTACCGGTATCAAAATACTTGGACATAAAATTTTATGATATTTCAGCTTGGTTACCTCCACTTTAACAAAAGGGGAAAGTTAGAAACCTCTCTAAAAGTGAATGGAGGTCCAAATAGCTGCAGAACTAAATGCCTTCAAGGAACAGCTGGCGCTGCATTATTCTGCAAGGATGCCACACGATTTGCCTGTAGCTTGTTGGGCATGAGAAATATATCTGTTAGTTAAAAGCCCCCACCCTCCCCGTCCAAAGTCAGGCAGAAACAGCCTAAACCTCAAAGGACGGTGACCGGAGGAGGTGCATCGGAGGCGGTGGCCAGCCCTTTCCAGGTGGCCGGGGTGGGAGAGGAGGGAGGGCTGGGTCCCAGCTGCGCGGGGCTGCAGGAATTCGGGGTGAGGAGGTTAATGACCCGACATCGCTGCTGCCGCCGCTCCTCCCTTGCACCGTGCCTCTGCTGAACCTCAGCCGGGGACCATCTTTCTTACAAACAGCTCTGCCTCCCCCCAGAAAAAAACCCACAACGCCAACCTAACCCCAACCCAGCACCTTTTGTGTGAACCGAGCACTTTCTGTGCCAGTTAAGCCGTAGGGTTTCTGGTTCTAGGCGGTGTTCGTTCAAGAGGTTTGCTTTCTGTCGGGAAATAAAAAGAAAGAAAAAGTTGTGTTGATGTGAACAGTAAGTGAAATCCGTTCTCTCTGTAATTTGCCCTGAAGTTCATGACACCCCGGTCATCGTAAATTAGGCTTCTTGGTTGTTGAGTACAGCCGATACCTCTGCAGTTATTGCAGTTAAAGTTGCTCATGACATTCTTTAAGCTGCTTTTCCTGAAGATTTTTAATCAAAAAAATGTTCAGTGCCACCTCAAATTTATCATTTGATACCAAACTGTGATATTTCAACATTTTACGTAAAGATGTGTTTTAAGAGTCTTCAGTATTGGAATAAAGTTTTATTTTTGGTTTAATATTAGATTTTAATAATGGCCCATCTTTTATTTTTGACAGGATTATTTTACAGATGAAAACAGAGTACTTAAAAAGGACCCTCAACAGGATTACCATCTGGAATATGCCATGGAAAACAGCACACATACAATATTGGCTTTTAGCAGAGAACTGCACACTTGTGATACAAATGACAAAAGCATAACGGTAAGATGCTCTGCCTATCTGTAGTGAGATGAAGTAATTAATGCAGGCCAAATGTATACGTGGTTGTGAAGCTGGTTATTAAAATCTTATCTTAGCAAAAGGACAGAATTAGAGAAATTCACTTTCCAAAACATCTGTTAGGTCAATTTAAGTTAACCATGTAAAATACTTGTGCTAGATTTATTAAGCTCTTATATTAAAATTTCAGCTTTCTTTGTCCTTCTACTTTAATGCATAATGTTCTCTAATTCCTAACACAAGTGAACACAGGATTGAAACAGGTACCTCTGGGCCATCAAGTCCCATATCCCACAGTTACAGTCATTCAAGGGATGCCAACTTGTGAAACATATTATATATGTTTCATATATATTTTTATATATATATTGATATATATATTTATAGTATATTTTTGGTTTATTTCTTTATTCAAAATGAAGAAGTTGAAGAGTTTTATGATAAAACTCTTTCCATGGTAAATTCTCCCATTGCCCTAGGGACTGCTTTGCTGTTTCCTAAGCAGAATTTTAAATTAGATGAAGTTGATGCCTTTTGTATTGGAAATGACAGATAAGTTAGAGAGATTTGCAAGGCTTTCTATGCTTTGGCTTGTTTACTACTTATTTTGGAAGCATTGCTGTGGTAGTTCGATGCTATTTTCATTATCTATGTTTTCACAATATACGCAATTAATAACAACATGCAGAGCTGAAAGATGCAGGAAGCAAACCGCAGCTGTACAAACAGCCAGGTTTCCAGGCAGTCAATGGATCTATGGTTTTTGCACCTGCTGCAAATTGTCTCAGTATAATTTAACATTCTGGGATACTTCAGGATTTATTAGATTATTTTGTCTCAAGGGCAATTATTGAAATCCGAGAATGGTTTACAGAGAATTGAACTGTGCTGTGGCTGTAGATTGATTTTTAAGATGTAAATCTCTTCTGTAATTGGATGTCTATCTTCTCTAGCATGTAAGGACAACAGTTCACAGAAGGTATTCACATCTTTACAGAGCTGACCCTGGGAACTGTTTTGGGGGGAAACCTGTTTGTTGGCCGAATGAGTGGCATGTCTAGAAAAAATTTTTTGACGTGTTTAGTTACTTACCTCTTTATGAGTCTGTTCTGCTGTTTGCAGATATGATTTAAATTTGAGGCATTAATGAAGGAATCTGTCAGAGACAGATTCAACTTCTGCAGATCTACAATGAACCCTATGAGTATAAAACATAATTCATTTTAAAAGCAGTAGGTGACTGCTCCTCTGGTATACATTGTCATTGTTCCAATACAGCAACACCGACAACATACCGATCTTAGGAATTATGTGAACTATGCAAGGAAGATCTTGTTCCTACTCCTTATGGGGTTTTTGGTTGTTTGCTTTTTTTTTTTTTTCAGGAGAGCACAGTGCGGGTAATATGGGCCTACCACCACAAAGACATGGGAGAAGCAGGTCAAAATTACCATGGGTCTAATCGTGGTACAAAGAGTCTACGTTTACTGAATCCTGAGAAAGAAGAAGTCTTATCTGCCTCTTTGCCATACTTTGACTTGACGAACAAAGACGTAAGTTACTCCAGGTTTTGGGTCTATGTGGAGATGGGGATAAGGTGGCAGCCAAAGCTTTGGGCTTACGCAGCAGGGTAATATGACTTTTATAATATTGTGTTCTTGCCCTTTTTATTAAGACAGGTGCCTGTGCCAGACAAGGATACAACATATTGGTGCCAAATGTTTAAGATTCCTGTACAACATGAAAAGCATCATGTGACAAAGGTGAGTGATTCTGCCCGAGCAAATTTAGAGGAGCTTAGATAACGATTACTCTTCAAATCAATTCTTGCACTTTCAAAATTTGTTTAGCTGCTTACTGGAGTGAAAACAAGACCTCGTGTCTGTCTTCACAAACGTGGATCAAGTGTACGTGTATGTTTGCCCAGAACCTGATTCTGGTGTGCCCTGGCAACCGGCACGCACAGTGACTGAGCCCCTTTCTCTTCTCCTGTGTTGTCTCTCTTCTTAAGAAAATGAAGTTGAAAATTATTTCTGTCCGTAAACATTTTTGGCAAAGACCGAAAAGTTGTCTAAAAACATGTTCCATCAAGTTTCTACTTTTACATAAGAATGTCACAAATTTCTTTTAACAGAGAGTAATTTTAGATTAAAAAATAATTAAATGATGAAGTTCGTTAAAGTAAAGGGCCAGGTTCTTCTTTGATGCCAATCACCTCTCTTGTGATGACCACAGTGGAGTTATGCTGTGTTACACCAGGTGAGCACAGACTTCATTATTTTCAGCTGTGTAAAAGCCACGTGTTATGAAAAAAGAATGGATGTTGTAATTTAAAATAAATGAAAATGTGTAAACATCTACACAAGATTCAGCAGGATCCAAGGTGATTTAAAAACCCACATGCATAAACATGTTTTTCTAGAATACATTTTCTAGCTTTCTTTCAGTTTGGAACTGAAAGCTTAAGAGTGCTGGGAGAAAGATGGTTCTCACATTCCTTTCCAGAAGAAATATACTGAAGAGCTCCTAAAAGAACAGCTTTTTATTATTGTTCTAGACATCTGTCATGGTTTGGGCTGGACTGACCACTGAAGATAGCACTGTGAGATAGCTCTGGTCCTCATTCTTATCTTTCCTTGAACACATTAATGTTTTTAAGTATGCAATTCTATTCCATTTTTTTGATTATTGTCATTCATATTTCTCCCATGCATTCAGTAAGATAAAATTTTAAATTAAGTCAGAGAACTTAACATGTGATCTCCAGTGTAAGTCTGAGAAGTACATATAGTTATTATGAAATATTGTGGGTTTCCACACTTTATCAGAATGAACAATTGCAAGGTCCACATTTCTGCTTTCCGGTACTTGATCTTTAATCACATTTGCAATTTGTGACAGCTACTTTCACAGATCTGTATGAAAAGCAGAATTTGCTTGTAATACAGTATATATGTCAGGATTCCTATCTTTGTTTTCAGGTGAGACAGGTTCAAAATGGTAGTATCAGAATCATGTTTTCAATCTTAAGCTTGGTGAAAGTTGTAGATATGTGCTGTTCTGATAAAAAGTTCACTGGAACTATTTATTATTTATACTTTCGGAATTTATTTTTTAAATGTTTTGCCTGACTGAAGATATGGTTACTCATTTTTTAAAAAATTGTGGTTGGTTGAAGCTAAAACACGGTTTTAGCTCAGAAGTACATGAGTAATTTTTCAGAAAAGTTTTATATTCTTTACGGTGATTTACAAAGAATATTATAATTTTAGAAATCACTTTATTAAATCAGCAATTTATTTTGTTTCCATAAAATTAAAAATTAGAGTAGAATCCTCAGTGATTTTCCAACTTCAGAAAAGCAAAAAAATTTCATCTTGCCGAAAGAGAGAAGGATTATGTAGGAACACTTCCTTAGCATTTCTTTTCAGGGCACAACTTATATTTTCATATGTGTGACTTCTGTACGTGACACACAGAGACTTGTGGTGGAATTGTATCTATGCACTCTTGCGAACTGATTAAACATTTCCGAAAGCCTACTGATGCACAAGGAATGGGGCTTATGGCTACTCAGGAGGATATTAGCTATGCAAACAAAGATTGAATTTCACAAAGGGGAGGACAGATGAATTATTTGGCCTGATCAAACTGCCTGTGTTAGTTAAATACTTACATAGATGTTGATTCTGGATTCATTCTGTAACACCATTTTCACACAAACCTACACATCTCATTTTTACAGACAGAAAAAAAAGTTTAGGAAATGGTTCAAATTTGTCTCTGGTATAATTCGGTCTACTTAAGTAGTGTACATGTGAGCTGACTTTGGCCATTTCTGTCCTCCTGTGTGATTTTGTGGAGCGCTGAAGTGCAGTTCAGCTCTTGTTGGACAATGTGTGCCATCAGTTCCAGGGAAGTGTGTGCTTAGCTGTGCGTATGTGTAAATCTGCCGGTGGTCTGAAGTCTCAAGTAGGTGTAACAGCCACAATAAGATTTTTTTTTGTACTGTTCAGCTGTTCTCTGTCATTCTTGTCTTCCTGAAAATTGCTCTGAGCATTTTATAATAAAATATTTTTTTAAATATCAGTTTTCATCAGGAAAGCACAATAGTTTAATGAAGGAAACTGTCTGTGAAAAAATTAGACTTATCGTTAAAGGAAGAGGCCAAGACTTTTAATCATCTCTGGTTAATGAGTGCCAGATTCTGAAGCCAGATCCCAAATTAAAAAGCTTTTTTTAACTTCCATTGATCATGTGTTATTTTTAAAAAGATTAACTATATGCTGTCAGGCAGAACATATTCAAAGCATTTACAAATATATTTTGTAAATACAATCTAGTGGTGCAACAGCTGGGTAAGTGATAACACTTGGTCTTAGGGTGCATCCAGAGTAGTGTTTTAGTTTGGATGAGAAGCATGCTTCTGAAGGGAATCTTCAAGTTATGCTTGCCTATTTTGGCATGGTTACTGCCGTGGAGCTCGTGAACTGAAGCTCTCTGGGTGCAACTCAACAGGAGGGTGTGTGCCAGGAGCACAACAGAAGTCCCCTAGGTGGAAATGGGCCGGTGCTTGTACAAATAAAACATTACTGATGCTAATGAGGATATCCACAACACATCCTTTTCCTCTTTTGCCCTTTTTTTCTCATGGAAAAAAAAAGTCCCCCAAACTGAATGACTCTCTGGACAATGAGGAGCTTTTTTTGCAGATGTCTCAATGTGCTGCCTTTGCCTTCCAGGTAGCTCAGGCATGGTCCTCCACCTAATCGCTTGCATGAGCAAGCTGTTGATTTGGAGTGAATCAAAGGGCTTGTTTGGGTAGCGATTGCAAGGCCTGGGTTCTTCTGTTAGCACATGGTAAAGAAGTAAGTAGCATGAGAGATCTCAAAATCCGTTGAAGGTAAATTATGTAAGACCCTATGTCTTTTCTTTCTCTTTACATAATACTCATGCTACTTTCCAAGAACCTCAGGTAATGAGAAACAGCATATTTTCATTGACTGTTCTTGATCAAGCTGCACTACGTGACATGTAAATTGTGCAAGAGATAAGATTGTAATCTTGCGTTCGTCTCATAGGTAGAATAAGGACATGGATAAGTAATTTCTTCTTAAGCTGCATTTACTAATGGAGAACAGAGCTTCGCTGCGATAATGGGGCACCCGGCCAGGATTAGGACTTCTTTGTTTAATCTTCCTTTGTTTCATATCTCTTGCAACTTCTTCCCTAGGGAAGAGACTGTGTCTTCCTACATGTCCCTACAATGCCTTCTGTTACAAGGTCTTCTCTGATGCCTCTGGGAACTCCCAGAGAAATAACTCATAATAACATTATGCCTGCTAAGAAATAAAACAAAATAAGATGATTTCTCAATAGCTGGGCATAATAGCGTTAAGAGTTATCCAGATTACAACCAATACCAAGCACCGAGCTGGTTTTGTGACTCTGATGGAATACATCACTCCTCAGCTTCAAGCAGTGGGGGCTGCTTGGAAATTTGTTAAACTTCTACAGGTTTTCCCTCCCCAGTGTTTTTTGTCAGCAGAACCAGTTATCAGGGTAATAGATCAGTTTTGAAAACAGCAATGTGCAGAACAGGCAAAAGGGATCGCTTGGAGGTAATAGCAGGCGACCCTCTTTCTTCAAGTCAGCTGTTTGCAGGACGACTCCGCAGTGGTCCTGGAGTGGTGGACCTTGGCTGTTCTTTCTGTGGGAGAGCGCACATCGTGGCCTGTCTACAAAATCCTCCTGCAGCTACATGTGCATTGGCCTGGTTTGCTGCTTTGAGCTTCAGGCTGTGGTATGTGCCTCAGGCTTAGTACCCTACAGGGATTTTTACTTTTCTCACACATGGAAGTTAGCCTGGAGCTTTCTCAGAAGTAGCTTTCTTAGAAAAAAAGCATTCCACTTATTAGCCCAGACTTTCCGGAGAGGGTTTTAAGGTTATTTCTTGCTAGGATTTTTGCAGTGCTCTGTAAATATCGGTATTTTGACTGGTCCTGAATATCCCTCTTGCTCGCACCCCTAAAGAAAATTCTCTGGTTTCACCGACTGCACCTGGGGAAGGACCTCCGCTCCGGCAGGACCTCTCAGAGGGAGGGAGGGAGGGACCCGCTGGTGGAGCAGACACACAGGCATGCCCATGCACTGACCGCTGCATGAAAAGGTTTCTGTATCCTCACTGAAGCCAAGTGGTGGGCAGCTCCCTGGGTGTGGAGAGCCCTTGCAGGCAGAGTCCCTGCTGTGCCAGGGCTGGAAGCAGGGGCTTGCGGAGCGAAAGGTGCTTACCGAGAGGACCACTCACTGAAAAAGGGAGTCTCTGCAGCACCATCCCTCTTGTAAATCGACCGTTTTAAGCGTCTCTTCCTTATTTCTCTTTCAGTTTATCAAAAAAAAGTTTTTCAGTGGCAGCACTCTGGAGCTTCTGAGATCCTTTAATTCTCATACCGTCAAGATGTATGATTTTCATGATTTTCAATGTGTGTGGATACACGCATGCTGCGCATGCTGACACATCTCTCTGTACTTTGACAGTTTTTAAGACTATTTGTGATTGTTTTTTTCTGCCTATTTGCTGAATTTATTTTTTACTTACCGTGAGCTGGCATCATGCAGATGTTTACCAACGGCATGAAAGTGAAAATTTGTTTCACATTCATGATAAATAAT
This sequence comes from Himantopus leucocephalus, assembly GCA_003993805.1. Lineage (NCBI taxonomy): Eukaryota > Metazoa > Chordata > Aves > Charadriiformes > Recurvirostridae > Himantopus > Himantopus leucocephalus. Next base: position 62,916,401 of record RSEF01000003.1, read on the forward strand.
TCCCTGTATTTTGGTAAATACAGCTTTTGCTGTGTTTTCAAAGCTTGTTTTTAGTGCTCTTTCTACTTGTGGTTCTACAGATACAGCATTTTTATTACTGTCTTTAGCTTAGCTTTCAACACTAGATGTCTTTTATTTGTTTAATTTAATTGTATTGCTCATTAATATAACTGCATCTGCTAAAGATTCATTGCTTTGGCTTCACATTAACAGCAGGTCTCCCATGTGCTCCACTGGGTTTTTTTTCTGCAATAAGAAACCCTTAAAATAAAGTATTTCCTCTAGTGTCTTTAGATTTTCTGTGAATTCTCTATACCTGTGGTCTCCCACTACTCCTGACAACTTGTTTAATGCTATGTGTAAACTTCTGAAAATTTACAGTATTTACTCGTTAAAGAATGGTATGTATATTCTCCATGCCAGACGCGCCATAATCGATTGGTGTGAAGCTTTTCAGCTTCAGTGTATAACATGTCTGGGCTAGTTTCAACACTCCATAAATTTTCTCTCTTTATTTTCTTAATTTCTTTGAAATATACTGTGTTTTCCCCTGGGAGAGTAGTTCCCGAGGCTTCAGTAGTAATAATCCCATAGACAAAAACATGTTGGACATTGAATTTCACTATTAAGAGCAGGAAAAACTGTTTGTGTAAAATAACAAATACAATTGGGTAGAAGGGTCACGTAGCTGTATCTACGTGTCTTTTTTCTAAGAATTATTCATTACCCTATAGTTCCAAGCTTTCTGTTTTTTTTGAAACTAGTATAGGCAGAGAAATACTGGCAGAAAGGCTGCGACGTGGCTGTGCTCAAGAGCATAAAATGCTTCAGATTCAGTAACAGCACTTTTTAATGGGATGCCCAGTTTTAGAGGGCATTTGGCTTTGGAAAGGAGGATGGCAGGTTATATTTTGTAAGCTTATGAGAATGGAGTGAGCAGGTGTAGCGCTGCTGAAATGGGGAAGAAGCCCCATGCTGGGGATTAGAGTATGTGGTGAAAATTCAGTATCTCTTAAGTGCACCTCATGCATACTAAATTAAACTTAGGCAACATAGTAAAGATGGTAAATTTCCAACCACAAAGATGGGCTTCCTCTCACCTAACTTGTCTTATGTACAGGTCTGAGCCGTCTGTGTAAGTGACTTTACAGTAGCAAAAAATAGCCATTTGTATCATCCTAGAGGGGGTGTCTGAAATATATAAGCGGAAGGATCCCCTGCATGGTTCAGTCCTTCTCTTCACTGACTGAAGAGAGAACCCAGATAACCAGCCTGTATTAGATATGTAGCTCTCGCGTGGATGAATCGGGGGACATGTGTCCCATCAAAATGGTCAGGGAACAGAAGAGGTTGTGATAGCAGCAAAAATTGCAAAATAAAACTTTTTATTTTAAATTTTCCATTAGGAGAAATGGATTTCTCTCAACCATAAGCCTATGTAATTTTTTGGCACTCAACTTAGGATGTGACAAGGGGAAACAGGCCAAGCATATCACCAGAAAAAAACTTAATTATTTAGCATTAACTGAGAAGCATTACATTGGACATATTTTTGTATAAGCACCAAAGTTTTCCATTGTTGATCTCCTTAGAAAAGGGAGCTGCTTTTCAATTAAAGAAAGGGCTGTATTAGAGCACACCAGCAGCTGCTAGTTAATCTTCATGTTCGGTTTCAGAGCAATCTCTGATAAGGAAGTAAAAACTCCAAAAAAACTTGTTGCCAAGGGTAACTCTGCTTTTTGACAGTGGAATGCTTTAGTAATACCAAAGACCCCAGTGTGGAAATACAAAGGGACTCCAGTTTAAGAGACTGATTGATTGAAAGCCAGAAGGGCAGCCTGTAGCCTTCGGTACCTAAATGAGGGCAGTGATTTTTAACTTGAGTGATAGCAGACAGTAACTGCTTGTTGTTCTCTGGCTTGAACTTTTACGTTTTGCTAAATGCGATAACTCTAGCAAATTGCATCATGCAGCCTGACATAAACAAATGTACTGTATTTTCCTGTATGTTCCCCTGCAAAGCAATTTCAGCCATGGTAAATTAGATTGGCAACCAGACGATCATCTTACGCTGCAGAGCTTGCAAGCTATCTGCCCTTTGATCTGGAGGGCTGTCTCTTCAGTGCAAGCCTGAATTGGCCCATTAGGCTTTGCAGTGTTAAAGAATCATATAACTGAACTGGCTGGAAATTAAAAGTTTCCCAAGCAACTCTCTCAGGAAACAGCGGAAATGCTGTCTTCTCTCGCATTCTGCTAAATTATTTCATATGTAAAATTATTTCATATATTATTTCATCCTGTGATCAAAGATGAAACTACATATGACCACAGATTTTACTGTCACACCAAACTTCATATTTCTTCGTGGAACATATTCTTATTTTGCGGCAATCTTCTTTCATTTCACTTGTATGTCTTTATAATAAGAATACTTAGACTATGCAGCTATTGCTGCATTATTTATACCATACTGGTATGCAAAAATAATCTACTTCATTTCTGTCATCAGGGAACTTGAACATCTAGTTAATTTAATCCAGTTTCTTTGATTTTTCTTTTTTTAATTAAAACAACATCCATCCATTATGGCAATGTATTGACTATGCCAGCACGTGGTTGGAAAATATGTATTTTATGTGATTTTTCTGGTTAAATGAAAGTCAGAAGTTATGTAATTTCTAGTTACATACAAGTGTTAGATGACAGGAGTCTTAACTTGAAATATCACCAACAGTGCACATGGAGAAAGGGAGGGTACAATTTCTGTGAAGCTCTCTGAGTTTCACCTCCCAGTTCTGAGATGATTTGTGGGGTGATCTTCAGGAGAGGATTGCTATTGATAAACCCCATTTTGTCTTGTGTTATGTCTTTGTTTCTTCTTCCTCATCCTTAGCTTTGTGTACAGTTTTAGAGTAATCCTGTGATTAGGTAGTGCACTGAAAAGATAAGAAAATTGTGCCTAGGGTTGCCTGCAGCCAACCAATACATACTTCTTATCATAACAAGCAATAAAATATTTCAGAGTAGAACTGGGCCTTAGATGAGCGATTGTAAGGCATCTTCTGTGCAAATACCAGAACAGCAGGTTCATAGGTAGTAAAATTGGACTTGATGGGGCTTGCACAGTGTGAGTGAGTGTCTGGATGCATCACAGAACAGACCTACCTTGGTCCTGCTAGCATCTTGACATTGCTTCTTAAGATCAGCTTTCTAATTCAGACAAGTCACATAGTAGCAGCATCTTAAGCAAATTTTCTATGGGGCTACATTTAATAGCTCCAATGTCATTTGAATGGAGAAGAAATTTCATTTCTGATCTAACCATTTAAAGTGTTTCTCTTCAGTACCAACCTCACACTCTGCAACCCCAGCATTAGCTACTGGGGTTAGTTTTCAGAGAATAACGTTAGGATACCCTCTCCATCTCTGCTTCCACTTGCAATGCACAGTAGTTGCAGCTATGTCCAGAGCATAGATTCCTTGACTCCCAGGGGTAAAACAGAAAGAAAGAACTTTATAACAGTGGAAAAATAGACAGACAATAGTCAGACAATACCACTCCACCACATCCATACATAGCATACATGGCATGAAAATCCACACAGATGACAACTGAACCACAGGCAGATGGTGAATAGTTTCTCTTTGCACCAAGACTGAAGTCAAGTTTTACTTGGTATGAAAATAATTTACATCTTGGATCTAACTAAAATACACACACACACACAAAAAAAAACCGAACCCAAAACACCCTAACCTAGGAAAACATAAGTATCTGAGCAAATTATTCTGAACTACCAACTAATGCTCTGAAGTCTCGTTTCCCCAACCACTCATTTCAGTGACCTTTCCATTACTATCTCTTAAATTGCTTGGACTAGAATTGTGTCTTTCTGTTTTATGAAGTGCCAATTACAGTTTTGGTTTCTAGAGAATTAATACAGTATAATTTCAATACATTATTCTCAAGTGACTTCAAAAGAGCTATGTCATCTGAAAATGGCCCTTGTTCTGTGACTTCATGGGTGCCGTTGAGGGGTGTTGGAGCCCTACACAAGGGTACCAGGGTCTAGCTCAGGGTGAGAAAATGCGGATATCATAACATAAGCATTACCTAACCACACTTATTTTAAAAGCCATCTCATGTTTGTGTGTTAAGCCTGTAAATATCAATTTTTAGAGGGTTATGACCAATAGTTCCTGAGATTTGTTCTGCTGACGCAGGAGGCTGTGTCATATCAAAATCATGAGCCTTGTGCTTATTTTATCCCATGCTTTCCCTTCAGCAAACCTAGGTGCCAGAATGTCCAGGTTGGTGACTCTTGTAGAAGCTCAGTATCCAAATCTTATATCTTGTAGCAGGTCAGTATCTTGCAGAAGCTCAGTATCCTGAGAGATATGGGTCAGGGGAAGAGTACTCAGGACCCTGAATTTTAGGAAAGCAAAATTCCAGCTCTTCAAGGAGTTAGTCAATAGGACCCCCTGGGAAACTGCCCTCGGGGACAAGAGAGCAGAACAGAGCTGGCAGATCTTTAAGGACACTTTCCATAGAGCGCAAGAGCTCTCGATGCCCAGGTTTAAGAAATCAGGAAAGGAGGGCAAGAGACCGGCTTCGTTTAATTGAGACCTGCTGGTCAAACTAAAGGGCAAGAAAGAGATGC
>RSEF01000003.1:62921161-62983969 GCA_003993805.1 Himantopus leucocephalus
AGGTCAGGTTGGACGGGGCTCTGAGCAACCTGATCTAGTTGCAAATGTCCCTGCTCATTACAGAGGGGGTTTGACTAGATGGCCTTTAAAGGTCCCTTCCAACCCAAACTAATCTGTGAATGCCTAAGGTCTTTCTCGTGTGTGTTGCCTCTTGTGTTTAGTAGTCCTTCACAGAAGTCAGCATTTTCTTGTCATAAAACACACTTCCTAACAGTATACCCCAGTATGTGTAAAACAACAAACGGACACCCTGTAAATTCTCACGTGCTCTGTCGTTGGGCAAAGCTGTGTGCTCACTCCCAAGCAGGAGGAGAAAAAGTATAATGTTATTAAGCTACATGATCAAAGGGAACATTTTGCAGTTGTAAAATAGAGTTAAAAACTCTTCCATTGCCATCTCAAAGAAACAGATAGACATCACTGTGCATGAATGGTGATTTCATGAACAAAAGGGAGTACTTGCATTGACTTTATTTATACTATTCAAATTATATGTTCCTCTTGAATATATATAAACTCTTTATAGACTACCCATTTTGGCTTTAGATCTGAAACGTATTTGGTTACATATTACTTTATTACTATATTGTTTTCGCAAGAAAGTAATGATGTTGCTGATTAATTGCCGATTAATTCTGCTTGGTTTGTGTCAATTGTGCTGAGAGTCTATGGCCATACTGAATACCACAACCACTCTGCCGGTGTTTGTGCTGCTTAGGAGTGCAATGATTGTATTGCCAGGAAGCGTAACCGAATGAAACATGTTTTTTCTTGACCTGAGCTCTTTATCAGATTGCTCCTCAGGGTTATACTTTTTAACTGTTACTAAATGCCTTATCTTAAATCTTCAGACATACCTCAGGCAGAAACAATGTTTTATGAATATTTCTTTGAGGTATACTTCTTTTGGATGTAGTCTAAATTACTGCATGCCTTTAAAGTCTGAAACTCTGTATGAGCTGTAGAGTTCCAGGTGAATTAATTAGGAATAAGAATTTAGGAATGGACTTGATGGCAGAGAGAACAAGCCCTAAACCTATCTCTAGTTCTCATTTTTAAATGTTTGTTTTTATTGGGTATTGTGTTGTTTGATTCCTCTTTCCTAAACATTGTTTTGCACACTGACTTATAGAAATTCTGGATTTACAGTGTAATCATTAGCAGTAGCATGTGGGGACAGAAGGATTTGTGTCAATTTAGAAATACAGACTTCTCTCTAAGCTAACAGCCCAGCAACAGTAACTTTTACGTCAAGGTAAGTATTCTTTTCCAATAAAAATTCTCCAGCTTAAAATGGAGGTGTGGTAATTGCTTCTTAATGCAGTATACTAATAAAACTTTAGTAAGAGCCTTCATTGAATAACGCAGTCACTGAGTAAACAAATCCTTTCTTCTTTACACCAAGAACAGGAAATATCTGTGCTTTGAATAAGGTTTTCCATTCATGTGGTAAGGACTTTTTCTCCACAGTGCTGTTAGAATTTTTGTTCTGCATTTTAAAGTACACCCAAAACCAGTTAAACCCAAATGACAACAATATAGCTTAAATAAATAAATAAATAAACAAGTCAGCACTGTTATTTCAACTTGGGATTATGTCTTATATTTCAATCTTTCTTTGGAAGAAAATTCCTCCACACATATTAAGGACGAATCATGCAAATTTAAATGCCTTAAGTTGTATGGAACCTCTATTTTTGGTCTGGAAAATTTCCATCCTCCAAGGAAACCTTACCTAATCACATTATGAGATTGGGGGTGGAGATGGTTGCTGTTGCCTGGACCTTTTTCTCATCTCCATCTCTTTTGTATTAAAATACAAGAGGCAAGATATGTCACAGGTTGTATTTTCCTCCAATTGGAAGATGTGAAAAAAGTGTATGAAAATACACACACTTGAGACAGATAGCAATTTAGAGGGCTTTGTTAGTAATGAAGACTGAATTTAGGATCTGGATTGTACAGTGAGAAAACCAGAAATGGGCACTTAGCTGTGTACATGCGAATGATACAGCAGATCTCAAGAAAGATTATGGCAGCTAGTCCATGCTAGACTGCAGCCGGGTGAGCACTGGAGGTATCTCTTTCAGCCCTACCTACTCTGTGGCATTAACTTAATGCTTTCTGACATACGGTATGGGGTGGGGGCGCTGGGAGGGTGGTCCCTGCCTGACCCCGGGATGCCTGAACTCTGGGCTGAAAGTCTGCAGCAGATTAGTGTCCCAGACGTGACGCTGGCCTGGGCAGGCTTTTCTCCTGACATGAGATAGCTGTTAGGTTATTAGGGTTAAAATCCTGTCCTGCCCTGGAGTCATGGACTTAAACATCGGTGCCAGCTCAGAGGCATATTTACAGCTCTTGGGTTTTTGCTCAGCACACCTCTGGGTTGTGTGCAAGAAGCAATGTTAGGCAGAAAGCAACTAGTGTTTTTCTTTCAGAACATTTATATGGCAATAAAACCATATTATTATTGAGGTTGTTTTCTGGAATATGTGGAGGATTTTGCTGAAAAAGACCCAACTTTATTAAGCCAAGTATTCTAAGTATTTGCTTTTCTGAAGAAAAAACTGAAACCTTAAAAGAGATGTTTTAGACAAGTATTTGTTCATTCCAGAACTACACTTTTGAAAAGCAAAAAAAAAAAAAAAAATCAGAAAAAAATCTTAATGATTCCTACTAAGAAGACATTGTGTCTACCTTTGAAGAACTTTTGTAAGCTAGATAAATATTTCAATGGACGTTTGTGGTACACGTTTGTGAAAGAAGTACAAAGACCTGAGTAATCAGTAAGAAGGTAATAGTTCTTCCTGAGGATGAATATAGGAAGCAGAGACCCTGTACCTTGGTCTTTTGATACAAAAATTCTCTTAACTAAACTCAGCCAGTACTCACTTTCACAACCATCACTTTTTGGTCTGAGTTAGTCATGGACATGGCAAACTCATATACATAAAATAACCAACCACAGGCTGGAAACTCTCTTAGATGCAGTAGTGCCAGAACAAAATATTGTGTCAAATTTTTGCTGTCAGTTTTGATACTACAGAATAATGTTTTTTCCCTGTGTTACTGCCAGCTACATACACAAGGTGTTGTATAAGGCTGTGGTCTTATTCAGAGTCATTTATATGGCAATATACCATCCCATAGCATCTTTAAAATGTAAGAAAGATTAAGTTGAAGCTACCTTTTGAGCCGGAAAAAATAAAATCATATTTTTCACTGACATTTCAGTGTAGAAGCACCACTGCAACGACATAAAAAACCTGTTGCCATTTTCGTATATAAAAATAAATTCAGCATTTTGTTTTCTGAAGTTCAGTGGGCTATATTTTCTAACAGGGACATTATGGGGAGACTATGGATATAGTTTAATAACTTTCATCATTTGCACAAGCAGGCATAAAGAAGAAACCACAGCTGTTAACATCAAATAAAGCAAAGCAAGTAAAAAGGGAGAAAAACAAGAATAAGTAAGAAAGACTTCCAGATTTCTGGAGATATTTTTCCCTTGTAGGGAATCTAAGTTCTTGTATCATTTGAACTGTTTGCATTTTCATCCTGTTTAGTACACGTCCATTAGTATCTTGACCCTGCTTATCAGCAGCTTGAGATGCAAGGCTCTATTATGTTACAATTTTGGCTTGGTTTTTTTTAAGAAACAAAGACATGTGGTGCATTCAGTTTGTGCAGTGGGTAAAAGGATCATAGGAAATATGGAAGACAAGAAGAAAAATTGAAGCTGAGTAACCCGGCACTGACAGATATAAGCATTCTCTTTGTTCATGTGATGTCAGCCTGTTGACTAGAATAGAGCTTCTGTTAAATCAACAGGTGGAAAGCACATGTCTTATCTGTATCAACTGACCTGATAATAAATTGAAAATGTGTTTGTTATATCCTTTGAAAGTCAGTATTTTGAGAAGTGCTAAGAGATACAGTACAGGAGCTCTGTAAAACCTCTCAACCTGCCTGATGAGTACAGGTCATGCTAATCCCACACAGTAACCGTAACCCATAATTTTGGTTGCAGAAGGCAGTGTCTGCATTTTGCATTTGAATGTGGTGTATTTTAAATACCTCCATCTTCGGAAACCCTGATTTGATGTGGTGGTGGATTAGAGTATATCTATTATTCTTTATCTCTGTTAGTGGGAGTCAGATAGGTTCATGTAAGTCAGTATGGTCGGTTAGAAAGACCTTTTGCCCAGGTTTTCAAGAAAGATAGAGAGGATGCAGAAAGTAAGTCATCATGAATAATAAAACAGGAGCTTCTTTCTGTGGGTTTCATGAAAAGCAGGGGAGATTTTGTCTTCTTGCACACACTTAATTTTTGCAGTCCCGAATGCTTTCGGCATTTTGATGTAGGGTGGATATAGGCTTTTGTTATCTGAGCCTCTGGCAGTCAGGAAATGTCAAGCAGAAAATGCACTTTGCCTGCAGGGGAAGAAGTCACTGAGGTGCCCCGGTGGTGCAGGATCTCTGCAGGCTTATTCACGGCATGGCAAAGAGATGAACCCTGACAGCTAGGTCTTCCTTGCATGTCAGCAACAGTGAAAGCACCACAGATGAGCCTCAAAGAATGAGGCAAAATGGGGAAAACAGGTAGTTACATGCATATTCCCTTTCAGTTTCCTTTCAGCCTCCTCTCAGCCTCTTTCTTGACTCCCTTGGCTAACAAGAGGTAGGTAGGAATTACCAAGGAAAGACGAAGGAACTACGTTTCAAAGTCACAGGTTTACTCATAACTATTGAAAGTGAAAGGCAGATTCTGTTTTTCACTACAACTCATCTAAATTGCTCAAGTTATCAGTGGCTGAAAGCATCATTTGAGAGTCCTCTTACACTACAAGAACAGAGTAAACAAGGCTATGTATAAATAAGAATCCAAATAAAAACTAATTGTCCACTTAAATCTGCCTACTATGCTTACTTTTATCACGTTTTTTTCTGTATTTCACTCCTTTGCCCTAATTTACCGCAGTAAATTATTATCTCTTCATAAGTATTCTAAAAGTTGCACTATTTCCTGAGACAAATTAACAAGAGAGTCATGGTGACCTTTTGGGGTTCCTCCACCAGTATTGTGACTGGAGACCTGCAAAAGTAGACCTTAGTTTAGCTTAGCTTTCAGTTGTGTGATTTGGGGATCAAAGACTATCAAAGAACCAAAAAGTTCATGCTTAAAAAAATCAAATAACTGGAAACTTTGAATGTGTGCATTAATCAGTCCAGGTTTTAAAAAGGAATGCCTGTAGTTAGGGATCAAGGCTGATAAAGGGCTCTTAAAATAGGAATAGCCTTGCAGGAGGTGAGCCCTTTCAAATTATGTTATCATTTATTGGGTCTGAAAGTACTCTGGAAACCAGGCTACCCCGATCTAGATATTTAATTGTAGATACCTGCTCTAGCAACTACTTTTACACCTGAGACTACTTATGTGCACATTTAAATGCATTAGTGATTTGCTGAATTTGGCCCTGTATTTGAAGAACTTGGTCATTGTTCATCGTTGTTTGTAAGGCTGGCCAGAAAACAAGAATTTTGTTTATTTGGGAAAAAAAAAAGAGGTTTTGGAATTTCTGTTCAGCTTGTAGGAAACTAAGTTGTACAGATGTTCTTTGTGGAAAGTGAGGGAGGAAGAAGGAGGCAGCCTAAACACCCAACTTATTCTATAAGCTAAAATAACAAATGGCTGAGTAACTAGGGCAGTACTCACCTGGGATGTAGAATAGCATGTTTAAATCCCTGCTGCAGTTAATTACTACAATAGAGAATCAAATACTATTTCTTAATTTTCTTTTCTGCTGAAGTTATTCTGGTATGTAAATACAGTTAGATATTCACTGGATCAGAGAAAGGGAGTCCAACGTATCTAGGGGGTCTGCTTCTCCTCCTTCTCTCATTTCGACCAGAAATGATGCTGTGATCCTTAGGGAGATGGCCATTAAAATATTTCCATACATTTGTGGGAAATGAACAATTTGTGATTAATGAGATTTTCCTAAGATTTTTCTTAATAGATTTTTGACCACTCCTAATAGTTTCTTTTTTTTTTTTTCTCTATTTCTTTAAAAAGGGGAGAGAGAAAGGTGGGTCCTCTTTAACTAAGTTGTAATAAAAATGTGTAAGAAGTGTAACTTCACTGCTGCTTTTCATTATTTATTTGTGCATCTGAAGAATATAAATTGTCCTACAAGATGCATCAGAAAGATGCTAAAGGATTTGTTCCAGTTTTTTTCTTTTCTTCTGTAAAGAAAGCTGAACAAACCTACTTTTTGAAGTGTTGTTATTGTTTAGGTAACCAACACTAAGAAAGCGATGACAGGATGTGAGTTTCTAATTTTGGTGATGTCCCATTGTTTTGAGGGGAAGTTGGTTTTGAAGTAGTGCTTGTAAGCACAGCAGGTGCTGGGATCTTGTAGCAGCAGGCAGAACTCTCACATGTTGGGACAAAAATAATCTTTTTTCTTGGTAGATACAGGGATAATATTCCCATAACCATTTCCCTGACTAACCTATACATTATGTGGAGCTTCTGAATTCTTGAGATATATACTGCTATTTAAAGTATAATCTCTCATGATCTGAGCGTGTTTTGGTTGTGCAGTATTTGGATAAATATGCAGGTATATGATGGAGCAAAGGGAAGAAAGAGCATCAAGCTGAAATGGATTTCTGAATCTTTGTCAGTCAGTCTGATATATTTGGGAATAAATTCTTATCTGATGGGAAAACTGACTCTTATCTCCTTCAAGAATAACTTTTATTACCCTAATACGGGAATTCATGATAATGGTAACGCTAACTGAAATAGGGATTATTGAGAACAGTACAGAAGATCTTTTGTGAAGTATTTCAGTCTTGCCATCAGAACAAAACTTTGGTGCATCCGTGTAAATTGGCATCCTTCCATTGACTTCTAAGTGCAGTGAAGTGGGTGGTTTTGGGCTGTGCACTTCTTGGACAGACATGCAGGTACTCAGCAGCAGCTGGACTCCCCAAGAGCCCAACTTCAATGCTATTTTGCAGACTCATATCAACGAGGGTGGTCTTGATATGCACGGGCTCTGGTTGCTTCTTCCTGCCCTTCCTCTTTTGTAACTGGTTTAGTGGTTTGAACAAAGTGCAGAAAGATAAATTTCTGGTAACAATATTGTGCTGACAATAATGCAATATACTGTTCTTGCTTACCCTGTTCTGGTTCTCTGGTAGCTGGGGTTCATGTGCTTGCAAAATAAATGAATGCAAAGTTAAGATGTACATACATTTGCCTGTTTAAACACCTTCTCTTTCCTAATATTAGAAGGCAATACCACATGGCACCCTACATTTTAAGAGTTACATTGCCAAAGCTTTAGTTTTCTTGGGAAAACATTAATGTTTATCTTATTCAACTTGAAGGTAGATATGGTAGAATGGGATGCAATCTTTGAAAGCAAAAGCAAGCGAAAAACTCCTTTCATTTTAATACTGTTTTCTATATGCTGGTATTTTGTGGTATATGATCTTTCTGAAAAGCAACATAATTTTTTTCAGAAGTATTCATGTTTACCCCAGGGACATCATCTCTGACAGAGATGATTTAACATCATCCATCCAAATAGAGAGTGAACACTGTTTAATGGGAATGAAATCATTTCAGCCTATCCTGAATTTCGGTGGTCAAATTATACTGGGGGCACTGGGGCACCCCTGAGAGCCCTCCAGCTCATGACTGCCATAAACAGGCTGGAGCACCCAACCTATCAGGAATGACTTCATGTTAATAAAGTCTTTGCAACTGAGCAGATTGTAAAATAATTCTAATTTCTTGTAGATGTCAAAAAAATGTGAAAGTCCATCTTGAGCTGCTGAGGAATGTGGGGTATACCTCCAGGCTCACCCTAGATGTATGGAATCTCGGGGCAGCTCCAGTTTGAAATAGTACAAAAGAGGCAGAAATGAGGATGAAAAGTTCTAAGTAGTTCAGATACCAAGCTGGTTTAGCTGAACAGACTTTCAGCTGGTTTATATCCCCTTCATGCTGTAATGTGGCTAAACAAGATTGTGCAGGGACAAAGACAAGTGACAATGCCAAACTGGAGTGGGAGAAGAGAGAACAAGACAGACGGCAACAGAGGTTTCGTCAAGGTAGAATTTTCTTCATGTCTTCTGTTGATGCACTTGGGCAATGACGTCTTTAATGACTGAGGTTGCAGAGTGCTGAAGTAACATCTCAACCTAACTCTTTTAGAATAAATGCACTATATAATTTTTAGTTCTGTCTGCATACCTGGATTGAAATAGTTACATCTGAGATGTGTTTTCTTTCTTTTTCTTTTTCATTTTAACATTAACAGGTTGAGCCATTGATCCAGAAAGGTCATGAGAATCTGGTGCACCATATCCTGCTCTACCAGTGCAGCAGCAATTTGAATGACAGTGTGCTGGACTACGGACATGAGTGCTACCACCCCAACATGCCAGACTCTTTTCTTACATGTGAGACGGTCATTTTTGCTTGGGCCATTGGAGGAGAGGTAGGATGAATGTCTGTCTAGCATGGCTCATCAATGGGGCTTTAGGATAGTGTGTGTTGTAATGAAGCTTCTTCCTAGTATATTAATGGCTACTTAATCTGTCTGTTTGTAAGGGTACACAATCCCAATCCCTAAATGCCTCACCTCAGAAAGTCCTTAACTTCTTGTTGGCCTCTTAAATATGAAATGCAATGCACATTCCGAGTGACAAGCCAAAATTAGTGAAAATAGTATAGAGAGAGTTGATGCCTTAGGGGAAGAAGATGACTTGGCATGGAAGTCTGTTGCTGTGTCAGCTTGGCCCATCTGATATGGAAATACACTGCCTCCAGCAATGACCAGTATCTGTTACCTGTGGAGAATGACAGAAAGAAAAGACAAGGAGGCAAGATTTTTCCAAATGAAGTTAGACATGGATTTAATTTCTTCCATGCTTCAGCAGGACCTGGTTACAGTGTTTCCCCATTCAGGCATATCATTCTAAAGTTTCCTACCCAGCCCAAAGAGACATCACCTCAGCGTAGCAGTGATCCTGTGTCAGTGCAGAGCCAGCACAAGGACCACTTTGCTCATGGTAATGGGACATATCTACAGAAAACACAGTCTCTGATACCATGTTGACCCCAGGCTGTGTTTTCAGCTTATTCCATGTGTTAATTTAGGCTGCAGTTAATGCTTTCAGCTGACAGAAGGCGGCATTACTGCCAAAAGAATCCCACCCATTCTTTACCCCATCAGTGCACTGTGTGCCCACACAAACGATAGTGTGAGCACAGAGAGGGACTGGGGTGATGACAGCTTCTGGAGCCTTCGTTTGCCATCCTACAGTCCAAAACCGACTTTTGAGTGCTGCAGTGTGAGGAAGCCAGAGGTGCTACACGGACCCATCAAAAGAAGTTTAATCCACTATGAGCATTATCCCTGATGTATGCTTTGTGCATTTTTGCCATCAGCTATGCTCTGACCTAGTATTAGTACTTTCAACTGTCTTAACCTAAGTGAAATAAAAAACTCATATAAATAAGTTATCATTTGACAAGCACTATGGAGGCTTTTGCAAGGATGATCCCATTGTTGAAGATCTGTAGAGAGGAATCTGGCAGATCTGGGTTAAATTCAGGTTTACTGGAATATTCACTTCACTTACTTCAGTTTACCCTTACGTAGAATGGAAGTGATAATATTTATTACTATATACTACAATTAATTCATTAATGTCCATCAAGCATAGGAAAGTTGGGATCTCAAATTGCACATTTCAGAAAGTTAGAATCTCATATTGCATATTAAAATATTAGCTATGTACTATAAAATGATGCAGATGATTGCATATTAAAATATTAGCTATATACTATAAAATGATGCAGGTGATTAATTCATACAAAAGTGAATTTGGTAACTGAGTTCACTTAGAAGACACCGGTATTTCAGTTTGAATCAGGAGTGAGCTTTTGAAGTAAATCTCCCGGTTATTCCCATTTACCAATTTCTGTTTATCGTCACGAGCGGTTTGAGAACTTGCACAGCCCACTTTGGGATGAAGTTAAACTGAACATGCAGGGGTGAACCCAGCACCTCCCAGCAGTACAGGGGGTTCAGTGAATGGGGGCTGACCAGAGCTTGTCCAAAAGAGCGTCATTTGGGGACAGTGGGTCCAGCACAGGCTGTTGCACTGTACAGAGCTATTTCTTTTGCACATGGCCTGCTAATCTAAATGTAGCCATGAAGATCATCTTTATTGTTCAAATCATTTTACTTAGAATGCAGTGATTTGTGCAGGAAAAACAACCTAATTACGTACAACGTCAGTATTCCCTGGCAATTACTGCTTTTAGAAACTGGGAACATTTAAAATGTAGATTCACCTTTTCATAAGGGTTTCATTGTCAGACTAACTGCTTGATGATGCAATGTTTATACATTTAAAATGGAATTTTCCTTTTCCGCTCAAGCAATAAATACAGGATAAATAATCATAAGATCACAGGATAATGCAGGTTGGATGGGACCGCAAGAAGTCTCTAGTCCAGCCTCCTACTCAAAGCAGGGTCAGTGGCAAGGTCAGACCAGTTTGCCTCAGAGCTTTATCCTCTAGCAAGCATAGGATCTACTATCTGGTATTGACATAGTTATTTAGTGCATTGGGTATATAATAAATATATTATGCCACAATGCCATGATCAGAAAGATTTAAAAGAAGTTAGCTTTGTAAATTTTATCATGAATATGCTTGTATCATTGCAAAAAAGAGTGGATGCATTTATAAAAAGAAATTAACTCTTAGCCATGTCAAGAATACCTTAACTCTCCAAGCATGTGTTGATTTCCAGGGCTTCACCTACCCTCCTCACGTTGGCTTATCCATTGGTACCGCAGCTGACCCTCAGTTTGTTCTTATGGAGGTGCATTATGACAATCCATCATACACAGAAGGTTTGTACCCTCACACTCTTTGAAACATGCAAGATTGGAAAATGCACCAGACACAAGTGCTTCTCATTGTATTGCATGGCAAACAGAGCAAATACAAAGCTGAGGCTTATTTTTCCTGGCTCAGTAGTTCCTGGTTCCTGATGTTTTTCTCACTGCGCTCAAAAGCTTAACCTGAAGTCAGTGGGATATTCAGATATACAAAGAATTGTGGACCATGTGAATACATCCCCTTTTATCACTACATTCTTCATGTTATTTCTCTCTCCTTTCCTTTTGCTCAGAAATCCAATCAGACTGAGAGAGAGCAGCACAGCACCCAGTGAGACAGCAACACAGGGAATGAGCCTTTTATTTTTTTTAGCATTGTTTTAAAGATGTCTACCTGAACTGTGGGCAGTTTCTGAAGGTGAAGTACAGACTCAGGTTGCTAGATCATTCACTGGGTAAAAGCAGTTTCTCTTAGAAAATAAGCTTTTCATTTACAATGGTGTTTTAAAATCTTCTTTCTAAAATTCATTTATATTTAGAAGAAGCAAAAGGAAGAAACCAGGGAGCCCCAGAAAATCTAGGGAACTTTGAAGCTGGCTTTTGGAAACATACTTTTTTGTTCTTAAACAAAAGTTAATAAGCCACTGTACCTGAGAATATTCTGGTGATTGCTATATATGAACTGAGTAAAATCCAGTGCAGCACAGTGTACTGGCTTTTCTTTACACTCCCATGTGTTTAAATAAAATCCTCTGTGCGGGTTATGGTGTTCTGTCTTACTGTTATTCCCCCTTTTTTTGTTATTCGAGATGAACTATCTTAAAACTTTCTTATTTAATGACAGACTCTTGCCCTTCAGCATGCGTATTTATGTGGGATACAGTAAACTTCATTTGCATCCTTGATGTTGCGTGCTTTTCCATCAAATATTACCTGAAAACCCGAGAAGTCACATGCAGAAAAACAGTTTTCGAACTGATAATGTCCCCAAATTCACTATTTTATTTTAATCGACTGTACTGTATGATACTGTTGTTTTAGTTCAAGTGGTACATACAAACATGGGGAATCAATAACGTTTCATTTCCTTTTTATGCAACGGGGAAAATTTTGCCTTGTTGGGACAGTCCCACATGAACACAGCGTCTCGCCAAAGACCTGGGAAAATTCAGAGAGCATGGGCAGAGCGCAGTGTCTGTAATTCAGGTCATGTTTCTCTCCTACCTGACAAAATACATGGTATAAGATCATTCCAGGAGTGGGAGGGAGTAGACCTGTGTGCTCCCACTGCTTCGAGTGGGAGCACAAGTGTTCTTCTGATACAGCACCCAACCTGCCACTGGGTCACCTTCATTTTCCCATTTTGGGGTCTGCGTTTTCCCAGCTTGAGTCTCGCGGTTAAAGGCTGCATTGTTAGCCTCACGTTGTGATCTGGGGTAATGTTTTCCTGAGTGACTCAGATTGGTAGTCAGCGTTGGCTCTCAGGTAGACTCAAAAATGTTTGAACTGCTCCTAACTTGGCTGGTTTTGAATGTTTCTGTTTATGAAATCCTTAACATTCACTTTTAATTGGAAAGTGTTCTCTTTTGAGGTTGTTTATCAAAAACTCTTATAAATTGTAAAAATTTCTGGCATTTAGATGTTAGCAATGAGCTTGAAGGGGAAATACCACAAAGGAAAAATTCAAGTTGATGAGGTTGTACAAATAGCTTCAGAAAGGGAATGAGTATGGATTCCCAAACACATTAAAAATGGGACCCTGTAGGACAGTATATATCTATCACCTGAAATGTCATGATTTGTATATTGCAGAATGTCTCATAGTTGATTACCACTCTTAATTGGTTGTGTGTAGTTCATAGCCTTTGTTCCTTAATAATTATATAATACTCTCTCAGGTATTTTAGTGACTGTGTAATTTAGTCCCTGCTCTGCCCCTCTGTTATTTGCCTCTCTTAAAATAGCCCGCTGATTTCATGTTGATGTAAAATTTGGTTTCAGGCACTGTTATGTCTGTTATGTTTTTTAGAAGGCCAATATAGGTCATTAGGAAGCCTTTTACCTTCTCTGAGATACTTGGTATGTTTTTTGCAGTTTTAATTTTCAAAACTGAAATTTGAAAAAAGACAACAAACAAGAAAGTAAAAGATGAGCTAACAGAATGTAGGGCTTGCGCAATACAAATGAGTCTTTGGTTTTTGCTTATATCTTTCATAATAAAGGTGGCTAATACAAGAGAAATAATTATAAGAGACTAGATAATAAAGACAATTTAAATTCTGAGTAGTTACACAAATAAATGCATATGGCTAAACATTTAGATGAATGAAGTTGATTCATATAATTTTGACTCTTAAAAAACACATCCTTTTTACATCAGGCTCTGGTTCCTTAAACTACTTTTTGAAATCAAGAGAAGTCCTTGAGTGAGTGCAGCATTAAAATCCTATGTAGTTCTCCTGACAACTTTACTCAAGGTGCTGGTATTATCTTCAAGTTTGGGATTTAGGAAGCCAATTTTCATCTGTTTAGTCAATACTCTCTCAGTAGGGGAGATTGCAAAAAGGGTGTATTTGGTCATCTGAGATATGCTGTAATGTGACAAGCAATCCAAACAAAGCAAAAACATAGTTAATGCTAGGGCTCAAGGTGAAGGAATAGATAAATTCACCAGTAGAAGACACATGGCTTAAAAATTTTAAAGAAAAAAACCCCACAACTTTAAGCTCTGCTTTAAATATTTAATTTGAAAATCACACATGGCACCTTTTGAGGTCTTATTATTTCTCTGTATTGTTTGCTGTGCCTGTGATCTACCTGCTTTTCTCTGAGGTCCATGTTGGATAACTTAGTGGAAGGGACACAGGGGCTACAGGTGGCACATATTTTTCATTTGCATCTGAGCGCTACAGATATCAACATACCATGTTTAACAAGCCTCCTGTGGGATACCCCTATTTATTACTTCCTGCATACGGTTTGACTCATTTCCAGGTTATTGAGGTCGATTCCTCAATTTTCATATAAAAACATAGGACAAGCCTTGAAAAATGTGAAACAATTGGATTTTTTTTTTTAAAATACTGATTTACAGCCATGGCTGACTGTGTTCTCTTGTTGCAGGCTTGATAGATAATTCTGGTCTGAGGTTAATTTATACTCCAGTTATAAGGAAATATGATGCTGGGGTTATTGAAGCCGGTCTTTGGGTCAGCCTCTTCCACAATATCCCACCGGGCATGCCTGAATTTGTGTCAGAGGGTCACTGCACATTGGAATGTCTGGAAGAGGTATGTCTTTTGCCTGAATCCATTGGTTTTCATTCCTAGAAATAGCTTTAGACAGCCTCTTTAACTTGGGAGGATTGATAGTTACCAGTTAAAGACATGTGAAGAAAGGCATCTGCTACATGCTGCCCTGCAGAATGTTGAGTCTTTTTGATCTGAGTATTTGGGGTGATCAGTATTCAAGTTGCTTTACTGGTATGAGTAATACTGGATGACACAGTGCTTGCAATGGTTTCATTGTGTGTTCAATATATACGCACACATTGCTTTCCATGGCAAAGCTATAAATAGCCTAGAATAGCTAGCCCAGAAAAAAAGTGGAGAGAGACTAATTAAGATCTATGCCTGTGCAAAAGGCTCCTAATAGTGACGTGAAAGCCTGAAAGGTATTCTTAGACCAACCACAGAAACTAAAGACCTGAAATGCTTTTGTTGTATGGCCCAAAGTACAAAATTGTGCATTCATTAAACACTTGGTTTCATTAGGATAATCTAAATATCTCTACAGATAATGGAAGTATTGTCTAAAATCTGTGATTAAAGTATCATGGGATATTCTCATATACTTTGTCATTATGGAGAAAGGTTGAATCAATGCTTGTTATGAGGTGGTTTGGAGTGAGGTGGACATTAGATATGGAATTTAGATTTGTTCTTGGTGGTGCTAAATATTGCATATTGTCATAGCATTTTTCAGCCTAAAAACACTTGAGTAATCTATTATTGTGAGGTTTCTGACCTTAAGGCTGTATTTGAAAGGTATTGTGATAACAGGTTGTTTCTAGTTTCGGCTCTGAACAAGAATCACAATGTAGCATACCAAAAGTTCAGATCTGTAGATCTCAGCTAGAATGGGAGTGATGTCAGATTTGTTTCAATTTAGAAAAGTTAATTTTAAAATGTTTTTGACCTGGAAAAAAGTTTCAGATGTAAACCTATAGCATTTCACTACCAGTTGACTTGGAGATGGGGAGTAGAGCATATTATAATTACATTCTCTTAATTTAAAGTGCTTCTCTTGGCACGATATTGATGATAATATTCATAACTGCATAGAAATTCTTTTTCACAATCAGCATCCACATTCAGCAGTATCAGCCAATAACAGTAAAATAATGGGCAAGTTTTAGTATAATACCCTTGAAAGTCTTAATCTATTGAGAATTATTGGCAGTCCAGTTGATTTTCATAAGACCTGTGTGCATTAGGAGCCGAACATGGTGTTTTTAAAAAAAAATGCAGAAAAACCCCAAGCTTTTTTGTATATAAAACCTTGATTTCACATAAAGATTTGTTTTTACTCCAGACTGCATTTTGCTGTAAACTGAGGGAATGTAAAATGCATTTATTAATATATTTTCCCTCTGTTTGTACACTGCATCTGGGCACACTGATGATGTTGGTTTCCCCTTGCCAGGCTTTAGGTGCTGAGCGACCTGCTGGGATTCATGTGTTTGCGGTACTTCTTCATGCTCATCTTGCTGGCAGGGCTATCAGGATGCGCCACTTCCACAACGGCGAGGAGCAGAAGCTCCTTGCTTATGATGATGAATTTGACTTCAACTTCCAGGAGTTTCAATATCTGAAAGAAGAAAGAACCATCTTGCCAGTACGACACTCTTAATTCTTTCCCTGAAAGTGTTTTAGATCATGTGCCTAACATTTACTCACATTTAGGATTAATTTTGCTACAGAATTCTTCAATGTTTTGTTCATTTTTTCACTGATCATAGACTAACACATTAAAGTTGTAGTGTCTGAGGAGATGCTACGAAACTGGCTGGCCCATCAATTCAAGCTATTCTTTGGGTGCATTGGGTGTCCACAGCTACTTGATTTGAACTTTACTGTTATAGCAGACTAGACTTTAGTAAAGCCTTTGACACCATTTCCCACAGCATTCTCCTGGAGAAACTGGCTGCTCATGGCTTGGATGGGTGTACTCTTCACTGGGTATAAAACTGGCTGGATGGCCATACCCAGAGAGTGGCAGTGAATGGAGTTAAATCCAGTTAGCAGCTGGTCACAAGTGGTGTTCCCCAGGGCTCAGTATTGGGGCCTGTTCTCTTTAGTATCTTTATCAATGACCTGGATGAGGGGATTGAGTGCACCCTCACCCAGTTCGCAGATGACACCAAGTTGAGCAGAAGTGTTGATCTGCTGGAGGGTAGGAAGATTCTACAGAGGGATCTGGACAGGGTGGACTGATGGGCCGAGGCCAATGGTATGAGGTTCAACATGGCCAAGTGCCGGGTCCTGCACTTGGGTCACAACAACCCCATGCAGCGCTACAGGCTTGGGGAAGAGTGGCTGGAAAGCTGCCTGTCGGGAAAAGGATCTGGGGGTGTTGGTCGACAGCCAGCTGAATATGAGCCAGCAGTGTGCCCAGGTGGCCAAGAAGGCCACTAGCATCCTGGTTTGTATCAGAAATAGCATGGCCAGCAGGACTAAGGAAGTGATCGTTCCCCTGTACTTGGCACTGTCAAGCATTGGAACAGGCTGCTCAGGGAAGCAGTTGAGTCACCATCCCTAGAGGTATTTAAAAGATGTGTAGGTGTGGTGCTTAGGGGCATGGTTTAGTGGTGGACCTGGCAGTGGACTCAAACAGTGGACAGTTGGACTTGATGATCTTAAAGGTCTTTTCCAACCTAAATGATTCTATGATTCTATGAAATACTTGAACAAAACAGATTATAAAATCACACATGTGCGTGGTTGTGCCATCTTTGTGCATTCAGCCAGCAGAAGGATGGAAACACCACTGTATGGCTTTACGGAGCTGTTGGAGCCAAGTAGCACATCCTGAGTATTTGCACACAGCAAGTATCCAACCTTGCAAACATGTGTCTACAAATCAGCCAAGTCTTCTGTTTGTTTCACATTTTTATTTGTTGTTGGGAGTAAAACTCTATGCTCATGTTCCACATGAGGTTTCAGTAAGTAAACAAAACCCTTCAGAAGAAGAAATAATACAATCTTATCTGCTGCTCTTGTGAGAAAAATGTAATATATCTTTTAGAAAAATCCCAACTGCAATTATATTATAAAGCAACAGCTATCCATAGGTATTGCGTGAAGAGTCTCTATTTTTTTGGTTAAGTCACTCATTTAGAAATTATTCACTCAACCTTTGTTAGTTCCAGCTGGCATCTATTTTGGAAACTTTGGCCTGAGGACAGAAAGTTTAGTGTTGCAAAGGTTGGGTGCTCCACATCTGACCAGCAGAGCAGCTGGAGATGTGCCTGTCCAGGTGCATGTGAACAAACCCGTTACTTGATGGAGTTGGTCAAATGCAAAATATCAAACAACGGGATTTTTTTAATGATTGAAGCCAGTAAGGGAAGGGAGCTCGAAAGACCTTTGAGATGACTGAACTTCAAGTATGGTCAGGAGCCCCATGGTTTAAACTTCCAGGCTTCTCTTCAAGTCCCTTCTTCTCTTATGTCTCTTCTCCCACACTGGGATACTTTGATATTTGTCCTTTAAAGGCAAGAAGCTAAAATGCTAACTTTCTAATTTAATTTCTACAGTAAAACATAGATATTCAGGTGCAGCATTTACTCTTTGAAGTCCAACTGCTTGTACTCCACGGGGACTTCAAAGACAAACTGGTGTTACCTCCTCCAGGAAAGAAGTGTTGAAGAGTTTAGGAAAAGGGCTGGCAGAAGATGACAGGTTTGCAGAGAAAGCCTGTAATATTTTTAGGAAAATCCACACAGATTATAGAGAAAGGCCTCTTAAAATTCAAGAACAAAAGGGAGTAGACAACAGAAAGACTAAAGAGGTATTTGATAGTATCAGCAACTTAAAAAAGACAGCTCAAGTAGAAGCAGGAATTCTTTCTCTGAAGTGAGCCTTTTTCATGCCTTTTATTGTTTTCATCTTATGCAAAAATACCAGTACAGCTTTACATGCATCATTCTGGTGTAATTCGGACCACAGTCTAATCAATTAATTATTAATATTAAAAATTTTCATAGAAGTTCTTGTTATTCTCTTCTTCTGCCAGCTCTTCCAAGGGTGTATCCTTCTTTCAGCTTGTGGAGACAGCACATGGGAAAGGAGAAATTCTCAGCCTTTGAAGAGTGATCTGATTTTTTCAGGGCAGGTTAATACAATGGGTGATAAGGGAAGATGCTGATATAAAAAAAAAAAACAAAAAAGACGAAGAAAAAAAACCTCTGTCATCCTTGTGAGACAAAGTTGCCCAAAAAGATCAGATTTTTGACGTCTATGTTCTTCAATATTTTAATTTCCACTTGATTATCATGTTGATTTTGAGATTTGTATTTGATTAGGTACAGGGAACAAAGGTACTACCAAGCTGTAGATCAGTTTGTCAAGACAGCAAAAAATTAATTGTATGTACTTGAGAAGGTAAATATTCAGCCTTTCCCATACATATCTGTCAATATAGTTAAGTCTTTGCCTGCCACTCCTCTACTCCCAGGCTTGGCAGATAAATAGTTGTTATTGTGATGTGGAAAACCTTCTTTTCCTCATTTGGCAAGTGTTTCTGTTGAAGTTGGCAGGATAAATTAGCCTGGGGAAAGCTATCCAAAGGAGCACTGGATGAGTTTTGGAGCAAGAATCATGTGTACACATTGTCTACATTTATAATTTTCCTGAAAATGGGATTATAACTGGGCACCTCCATTGCTATTTTAGAAAAACAGACCAGACGATTAAGACGACTCCGTTTAAATCCATGGGGGATCCCTGAGGATCTGGGATAATATGAATGCTAAGTGCCAAGGCCTTAGCATATGCCGATTACCTTGTCCTTTGCTCTTTCAAAAGGTTGTATCCACTGCTCTGATCTTTATTTCCTAAGTGTTCGCTGTCATCTGTGGCTACCTGAAGCTGGTGTTGATAAATTTCAGAACTGTGAACTTCCTAAATCTTGTGTTTCAGGGGGATAATTTAATCACAGAATGTCACTACAGTACTGTGGACCGAATTCGCATGACATGGGTAAGACAAGTTTTAGTGGATCAAAATAAGTACACACATAATAATAGGGACTAAAATCTTTTTCATAAAATGCTTTTATAAAGTGTGAACTTGCTTGCTAATGCCTGTGTGAATGTAATTATGTATTATCTTTCCTTTCATAGATTCTTAGGTTTTATAGTCATCAGGGCTATTATGATCATAGTCTGATCTCTTGCATAAGACATTCAAATGATGAGTTTATAAAAATAAGCAAACCAGCTCATAAAAGATCTTTAAAAATCAGACTTTGCTAGTATAAGGAGTGCTTTCTTCATAATATGTATTAACATGCAAATTCTGCATATTCTAATGAATTATTTTTATGAACTTGTTACACATTTTTCCTCAGAGTTGCCAGTTCTTACATATTGATTTTCACTTATGCCATGACCAAGATGGGACCACTTGCTTTTGTGCCTAATGTAGAATCCAGGCTGAAGGCAGATCCTTCGGGCTGGGAGCAGGATGCTGGGCACAGTGAGGCTCTATGCATTACCTTTCTCATGTGGCAGCTTTTCCACCAGCAGGGACCCTTCTGGAGAGCTGCTGCCTCCAGGGCAGCACTGGAGGAGCCCGTGCTGGACCCTCGCACCCTTGCAGCCAAGGCAAGGAGCGGCTGTGCTGCAGCCCTGGGTGCACGGCCACAGCAGCGGACAAGGCAGGGCCATGGCCAGGGGGTGAGCATCCCCTTCGGGGTTGAGGAGGTCCAGCTCAGACTTAGCACATGGCAGCGCATGGTGTCCCAGACGCAGCTTTTTAGGTTAGCAGAGGCCATTGCAATGTGTCCACTTGGTTTTGGAGGTGAAGCAAATTCGGTTGTTGGGACATGAGCTGGATGGTGCCAGCTGGCTGCAAAACCAGAGAGTGATGCCAGACCCACTGTGTTTATGGGAGGGATGTAGCTGCCGGCACCCATCCTTCGCCAGAGGCTGATCCTGCTTCCTCAGGAGAGGCTGGATCCAGACCTCCAGAAGTGAGACCTGAGGAGTTTCTGTTCGGCAAGGAAGACCAGGTTTTGGCATCCAGAGAGCGCAGCAATACCTCTCCCTGTGATGATACCTCTCCCTCTCCTACGTTTCTGGCATGTAGGTGCATGCAGTAGGTATATAAAGAATAGCAAAAGAGCAAGAACGAAGGCTTTTAAGTTTTTGTCCTATTGTCCTCTTTGGTGACCACATGGTGACCACACTAGCTCTTGGCCCTTGGTTTCTGTGTTTTATCTTCTTCATTCCTTTTCCTATGTTTCTGTGAGATTTGTGGAACTGTTCTCACATGGCATTTAAGAACGTGTAGCTCATATTCTTGTTCATATTTATCAAGATTAATTTTAAGTTAGTTGTTTGCCCTATGGCTCTCAAGGGAAGACTGTTTAAGAGTCTGTTTCTTCTGCTAGCTAAAAATCTTACTCTAATTAATTATTTATAGTTAGTGCTCATTTGTTCTTGAGTCAGCATTATCTGTTAACCTAAATAAGTCTTTTCTTTCTTACTTTTTATCTGCATATGTACTTACAAGGAGAGTTCACATAGATACATATTCCATCCCGGCCTCCATTTTACTAGGCAAAGCCCATTTAGTCTCTTATTAAACAGACTAATTATCCTACCAGATTTTTTCTACATCTGCTCCACTTTGAAGGCCTTTTTCTGATATGTGGTAGATGTAAGTCACTTGGAGACAGCTGAAAATAAACCTGAACTCAAATAGTACTCTTCAACATAACAGGAGTCTTATTTTATTGACAGTTGTTCTTTCTGACACCTTTTAAGCTCAGGAACTATTGCTTGAGCTCACAGTGTATTTTGTAATTAATTATGTAATAACTTCTTGCTACTTGACAGTTTAATGTGCAAAGTAAACCTGTTGAATTGGGCCTCCTGATACACATTTGATTAGCATATAAATGCTAATCAGTGTTTTTATCTGTGGGATTCCATTGCTATCTTGATTGAAAGAAAAATCTCATTTTCCATTTTCAGGGTGGTCTGAGCACCAGGAATGAAATGTGCCTGTCGTATCTGCTCTACTACCCAAGAATCAACCTCACCCGATGCGCAAGTATTCCAGATATAATGGAACAACTCCAGTTCATTGGTGTTAAGGAAATCTATAGACCCGTCAGGCAAGGAAAATGTTTATGAATATGTGTAGCACCTCTGTTTCTGTCTGTGGGATTACTGGGTCATTTTTATCCGACCTTTATTTCTTTCCAGTAGTTGCAGGGTCACTCATGCCACTTGTTCTTGGTCAATACACTGTGCTGCTACTTATTTCTCCTGCCAAATTATTTTGCATCTTTCTTTTTTTTTTTTGTTATTATTAACAAAACAGCAGTTTCTTCTGTTAAAGAAATAGTATTTCTCACTGCAGTTTTTTTTTTCACTGTAACTATCTGTAAAAAGACTACGTATCAATGTCATATGAATGTTTCAAATCTATCAATTTATCAAAACATATCAGTGTTTCACATATATAGAGGTAATTTTGAAAAAGGAGTTTGGGAGCATGGGTATTGAATTACCCTGGGTAGATTTGTTGTCAGTAATTCTGCTGAAGTCAATGGGTGCAACTAGATCCTAGAACTGTTGCTCACATATAGAGATTAACACTGCCTTGGTACACTGATAAAAATACACAAAAGGGGAAGAAGTTGTAAGTTAGAAAGGAAACTGAGAGATAGAGAGAATATTTAATTGTTCATAGTAAAATATACATAGTAGATAAGCACCATGATGGAGAGAAAAGAGACAATGGAGGCTTTGGAAGAATAACAAGTCAGAGGATGGTATGCAAGGTCAGTAGAGAGAAAAACATGGAACCAGTGGTAGGAATCTAGCCAAGAGGAAGAAAAGAGCTTTTTAGGTCAACTGTTGGCTGCAGGGGCTTGCAATTCTGTACAAAGATACTATCTCCTGAGTCTTGGACTCCTACTGTTCCAGAAGCAGGACACTGCATATTTTTGAGATGTAAATCCATGTCAGAAAAAAAACCCTTCTAGCTCATTCATCGATTTTTCTTCCTAATAAAAATAACCCACAAGAATCTGAATATTAGCCCGCTACTCAGCTCAAAAGGGGTAATATCATTTTGTTGGAAGATCTTTCTACTTCAGTGCTCCACAGATATTAAATATCCCCTCTGTGAATAACAAGGGGTGGGGGCTATTTCCATTTAGGCGAGTGAGGATCGATAATAACCGCCATGCAATGCCATCTGACTGCTGGGGTAAACCACAGGCTGGTGAATTTTAAACAAGGTGTCATAGTCCTGCTGTTCTTCATCATGAGAGTCCTCGGCAAGAACAAAACGCTTCCCAGTGTGTTGTTGGATCTGGCTTTCCTGCTTTTCAATGTCAGCGGGATGACCTGCACAACAATATCACTCACTAAGAGCAAGAGTGATTTCCAGAATCTAACATAAAATTTACATTTTGGTAGCACATGAGAGGAAGCCCACGATAGACAGGATAAATGTGTGTGAATATATAAAAATCAATAAATAGCATATTTCAGTTTTTAAATGTTCCTTACAGCGCTTAAAATTAAAGCATCTCAATAGCAGATCGGCAGTGGAAGTGATTGTAAACAGAGTGAGAATAGTCTAAAGAAGAAAGTTCCCAAATGAATGAAATGCAGAAAAATAATCAAACAATAGAAAGTAGAATGCAGTTAGCGGTGAAAGGTGAATTACATTTGTATTGTTAGTTGCACTAAACTAAGGTAATAGTAAGGATTTAAAATAAAATTGATAGACTAATAGTGTGTCCTCACATTTAATTTTTAAAAGCTGTCTTTCCTTATACAGTTTATCTTAACAAAACTATATAAAACTATTATTGCAAAGTAATTTGATGTACAGGCTTACTGGTCTTAGTTCTGAAATTTATATCCGAGACAGAAGAGTCTGAAGAAAGTCACAATGCAATCAATGTCTACTTCATTTTCCACACTATTTCTATTTAAAATCTCTTAATACAGGGAGAACACAGTTTCTAAATTAGTCCTAGCTAAAAGAATCTTTCTGAGCTTAGAAAGAAAATAGTCTAACAAATGTATGCTCTCTTGAGTGTTCATTCATGATAACTGTACTTAAGGAAAAAATGCACATTTGGCCTGGGGAAATAAAGATGTTTTGAATAAAGTATGCAGACTGTCTGCCGCAAATGGAATAGTAATTAGAAGAAGAGATTATTAATGCCTCTAGTATTTATGACCTAATCCACAATTCTTGTTTCATTAAGCTCTGTCAGCCTAAGGATATGTGACCTGATACTCATCTCTCTTGTGTCAGTCTTACACAGGAATTGCTTCACTGACTCCTCTAAAGTCTATGTTGACTTACACAAGACGGCAAACTGGAAGCAGGATCATTGCTTCCATCACTGCACTGTGGCTCACTTTAAAACTCTCTTTTTCCTCAGTGTGGTGGCACAGACAGTGGTATAAATCATGAGGAGCTGAGATGAAAGTGATTGGGCCACAATAGTGTAAAATAGGTGCCTGATTAAAATTATGTCCTCCGTGCCTAGGTGATGCATAGTGCAGAACTTTAGCATAGGCAGCACTTTACCCAAAGCAAGTGGGAGACAGCCTACTGCAAGATAACACAGTTCTGTCTAAAGTGCTTTGAAAAGATAACTCATGCTCCAACCAAAGTATTAAGTTACTTAGATAAAGTTTTAGTTATTTTCATTCTTCCGCTAGCTGTATTTGACTTTATGTTTTTAAAAACTTGGCCCATCCACCATGTTGTTGCCATTCATCCCAGTAGAGTCAAACAAGGAGAAAGCAAGAACAATGGAAAAGGTTTTCTCTAGCTGTTTTTTTTTCTTTGTTATTATTTTTGAATTTTTCTTTACTAAATGAAAGACAAGAAATCTCGTTCCTTCCCTTTCCACATCTTTGGCTGGTGAGGAATGGGAATGGCCCCACTTGTTCATAGAGAGGATTCCCACACGTGGGCAAATAGTCAGATCTCCCACAGCAGCGCAGCAGGTCTCTATCCCACCCCTGGCGAAAAGTCCCCTTGCAGCCAGCATGTAAGGACATGCCAAAAGGCAATGTCCACAACATCAGTTATTCTCATTTGATCTTTTGGCACTGCTGCCAACCAATGCACGTTAGAGCAACTCCTGTGCTAGGCTGAGTTTTGACCTGTTATCTGAGTTATGACCAGAGCTTGGCAGAGCCATCTGGAAGCAGCTTTCTAATGGCAAGCATTTCTTTACAACACTGTCTGCCAAGCCTAGTAGAGGGTGTGGAACTTTTCTTGTTTTGTTTTTTTTTTTTGAGAAGTTGCAACAGAAGATCTGTTTTGTATTGCCTGTGCATTCAGTTTGTAGATCAGAGAACAGCAATGTGATTCTTTTTCTTAAGTTAGAGTCCTTCATTTCTAAAAGCATCTGGCAACAAGTCCTAAGCTGCTGACAAACTTTTGTAATTCTGTGAAAATCATTGAGACTGCATCAGTTTTCAGTAGCAGAGAACTTAGCTGAGAATGTGTTATGCATAATATACATATTAATAGTACATTTGATTTTCTGAGTAGATTCCCCAAAAGATTTTTCTCATCAGTTCCAACTTGATGGTATTTATCTATTTTTTAAAATCTCTTCATTTATTTTTCTTTAGGACTTGGCCTTTCATTATCAAGAGTCCTAAGCAATACAAAAACCTGTCTTTTATGGATGCAATGAACAAATTCAAATGGTCCAGATCAGAGGGTGTCTCCTATAATGAACTTGTGCTTAAACTACCAGTGAATGTGAGATGTTCAAAAACAGATAATGCAGAGTGGTCGGTAAGTCTAAATGTTGAAAAGGAGGCAAAAATGCCATGAAAAAAATATGATTTACTGTACTTCATTGCATATTAATAAGTACCCAGTTATATGTCTTCAGATTGTTTACACAGCTATGTTACATTTACATACAGTAACAACTTATGAGGATGTTTTATTAATGCTTTCACCTAACTCGAGTTTTAGAAGTATTTAAAAAGAGTAGAGAAGTTGGAGCTTTGATCAGCTCTTGGAATCAGTAATAGGAGTCTGGAGTCTTTCAGTGTGTCTGGGACTGATCAGAGAGTAACCGTTTGTGTCCAGATTAGGTGACCAAGTTAAAAAGCTATTTTCCCTTGGCTGCCTCCGTTGTCAGGGACTTACGTTAGGGTCTTGCGATGGATGATTCAAAATCCCTAAATCGGTTTCTTCTCTGTGTCACTCTGTAGGCGGAAGCTTATTGACTGCATAGGGAAGCCTCAAAAATCTAACTTCTTAACTCAGGCATTTAGACTACCTAAAGTTATATGAGTTCTCTTCCAATATTTCTTGCTTTTTTGTTGGGCTTGTGTCTGGAGATGTCTATAGTATTGGGCCAAAAGAAGTACAGTTGGCCTGTCTGTTTCCTTTGCGCACCTTTGGAAGATTTTATCTTCTACAGTTTTCCTTTCCCAATTCTCTTGACGAAAAAAAACTGCAAGATAAAAAAAAAAATCCCCAGTAAGTTATTATTCATTCTAAATGTCTACTGGTATTTTAACAGGGCCGTTGGGAAAAGCTGTCATCTTTAGTTTTGATGTGTGTTTATAAAGAACTACTAGTGCATATAGTATCATCCCTGAAGGAGATGCTGAAAAATATATATTGCTCCTTGAACTCCTTTACAGAGTCCAAATCCAAGACTTCATTTTACTTTTTTGAGCTTTTCTGCTCAGAAGGGGAGATTGTCTCATTATACTGGCTTATCTCCTACTGTCATTTTAGGACAGCCTAACAGAGCTGATACAAGATACTACTGACGAAATACTTCCTAGGAAAGGGCCTTTGCCTCATTCTCCTCACCCTGCAAAACAGCCCACGCTGACTCGCAGCAGGTCACACAGTGCTTTCAGGTGGTGGAGAAATTGCCCTTCCTGCAGCAGCCTTCTCAGGTCTTCCCAACACTGATGAGGCTGTTCTGCCCATGGGACGTTAATGAAATACTGTGTGCTTGAAGTAATCAAAGAGGTTCTGGGGTTTTTTTCTAATATTTGTCCCTCTGCAGACCTTCTGTGAAAAGTAGTTATTGACAGTACATGTGACTATATACCAGTTTTGGTTAAACTTCTTAACCTTTTTAACTGCTGGCCAGTAGCAGCTGCATAGCCACTCTTTCACTGATTATTTGGCAGAGGACAAGTTAAGATGATGAAAAGCACACAGAAGTTTTTATCAGGAAGGGATAGGCTCCTTTTTTTTTAAAATGGTATGCTTTCTGGAAAATGCTGTTCCCCTTTATCTTACAGGATGAAGGAACAATACTTACGACTTAAAGAATGCAGTCAAAGAATGAGCTCACTGGAACTGGGAGTGCTTAGTTCTTCCTTTTAATCACAGTTTCCTATTTGAAATGACTAGGGCATATTCATCAAAGCTAAGATTAGAACTCTTTCCCTTCCTTATTAATGACGTTACATTAAATTGGCCATCCTCATCAAAATCAAGAACAGATTTAACCTGAATGGCCAAACAATCAGTGAGCTCTTACAAGAAGGAAAAAACTTGAAGCAGAGGAATTGAGTTGAAAATACCTTTATCCTTCTGTAGGCATGGTCCATTGGCCAGTTTTAGTTTTGTGTTGTGTTTGCTAAGATTAAGTCAATATTTGGATTTTTTTTTCCTGCAGTGCAGGATAATTGCAACATGGAAAAAAAAAAAAAACAAAGCAAGCACATGCTGTGCAGGTGGGCATTCAAACTTTCAAAACGTTTGTGTCCAGGGGCTCGCTTTTTGCATAGCTTCTTTTCTTTAATGTATAGGGAGTACATTTAGGAAAAGCATAGCCAAGCAGTGTACCCAAATCTCTCCAATTTCATGTCAAAGCCAGGACAGGCAGGTAGTTACATCTAACTCCATAAAAATTGCACTGCGTTCTAAGGGGAGAGTAAAAAATGCTCAATATATAGAAATATGACACTGCTGTAGGTGGCCCTGCTTGAGCAGGGACATTGAACCAGATGACCTCCAGAGGTCCTTTCCAACCTCAA
Organism: Himantopus leucocephalus; assembly: GCA_003993805.1. Lineage (NCBI taxonomy): Eukaryota > Metazoa > Chordata > Aves > Charadriiformes > Recurvirostridae > Himantopus > Himantopus leucocephalus. Next base: position 62,948,411 of record RSEF01000003.1, read on the forward strand.
ACATTCTGTGATTCTGTGAAATAAACGTGTGCACGAATAACTGCCTTGTACATGCAAATGTAAGCCTTGTGTGTACTAATGAACGCATTCAAATATCATCCAATATCCCTATAACGCTGTAACACTGTAAACTCCCATTTTTATCTGCCAGAAAGATGAAAACAAAACCCAAACAACCCCACAAAGCAAAATAAGGTCATACAAATCAACAACAAAAGCCTAACCTTGCTTTACTGGAGAGGATGCCAGTGTGTACCGCTGTTCCTGAGCTGCGAACAAGAGATGTGCACGCTGGCTGATCATTTGGCATGCAATACGTTAATATTTTTACTGAGCTCAATGTCTCCACAGTAAGAGTCATAACCGCAGTACAAAACTAACAATAGATTCTCCTGCAAGCTGCCAACTAGTTGGAGAGCAGAATACGGATTTCTAATCTTATGTGATGACGCTCTGATCAATTTTTATTATTTTAATTGCAGATCCAAGGCATGACAGCTTTACCCCCTGAAATAGAGAGACCGTACAAGACAGAACCAGTAATATGCAGCTCATCTTCCTGTTTACGCTGCAGTTTATTCCTCACCCTGTTATTTGTTGTACATGTCACAGCCAGTACCATAGAAAACATTGGGCCCTTTGTATAATAATTTTTATTCATTTGTGTTCTGTATGCCATGCAAGTTCTGATGTGTTTGCACTGTTGCTATTGTAGATTTATTTTTTTACATATTAATAAACTAAATTTGCCAGTTCCAAATAAAACATGTACTTCCTCAGAAAACTGTGGGTTTTTTGATTTTCAATGTAAAGTATGTATAAAACACAGTAGGTACACTGGCACGTTGTGTATTGAAATCTTGTCCCGCACCATTTTGTTACACTTTTTCCTGGCTCTTTCACATGGTGTTTTCAAAACCAACTCTGTATATGGGTAAAATTAATAAACTAAAAGCAACTTAGTTAACCACATTCAACCTGGTGTGTGCTGTATTATTTTGTCTTGGTTCTTGACATCTGCAGGTTATGAAATTATTTCTGTACGGACAGGTCTTGCAAACATGTATTTGGGCATGTCTGACTGACACCTGCCATAAAGCTACAGGAAGGATTCATTCAGGGAGGACATTTCTGGGAACAACACATTGCAAACCATCTCTCCACCTTAAGTGAAGTGAGCGCTGTGGGTGTGAAAGGAATGAACCCCAAATCTCCCCATAGCGATTGCTGTATGAGTCCTTCAGCTTGTCCGGGATTTCTCTCCCCCTTTTCTGTTCTTTATCTATTCTCCACTCCCTGGCAATCCAGTGTGTTTCTTTTGTCTTAAGGTATTTGTACAGCGAGTAAAGCTTTGGCGAGGGCACGCCTTTGCTAGATTTGATCTGGATAGCAGTAGCAATAAAGATCTATCTCCCAGCCAGGCTCTGGCACGCACAGGGAACTGGAGCATGAGCCTGCCAGGAGCTATTGTTAGCACATGCCGAGCATCGTGATAGGCCAAACCATTGATTAAGAGGTTATTTTTATGCCTTGTGTAATTTTTTTTATTTATTTGCTTATTTATTTGGAAATCTGCAACATATTTACTCTGAGTAAAAGCACGGAAGATTCCCAAAAGATACCTAATTTATTGCTCCCCAATGAAAGTATGCAGCACAGTAGAAAAGGACTTTGAACATCCCAAAACTCCCTTATTTTTGTCACCACACTGCAGTTACAGTAAACTATAATTTTTCCACAGTGCTGCATAAACTTTACTGGACTGTGGTTATAAAAGTAAGTTATTTTGGCTGTTGAGAGTACTTCCCTGAGCACTGCAACACCTCCACTAAAACTAACCTCCTTACAATTAGTTGCATACAGACTTTGTTACATACTTTTTATGTCACTCTTGTGCAGCGTAGTGAGTCCAGATCACATCAGAAACCTCATCAAGCTGAGATAAAGGTTTTCTGAACATTTTTGTTGATTGATTGTTAATGGCTGATACCTGTCTGTGCAGTTGCACCTCTTAATAAGGGTGGGCTGTTCTAATGCAAAGAAATATCACATAAGAAGGAAAATAAGAATTTAGGAACTGTCTTCTCTGTATTTGAGAAGTGAGAAGGAAAGCATCACAAAGCTGGTAAGGCTCCTTTGTGGGTAGCCAAAATGACAATGTGTGTGATAATCAACACAGAAGAGAGGCACTGAAGCAGCTAACGCCCCAAGAAGAGATGAGGCAATTAATGATGTATAGATTAATTTTCTAGGAGCTATAACAATCTCATTACAAAGTTTATTCATAAAGGGAGTTTAAAATGAGCCATGAAGGTAGAGTTTCCCAGGGCATACTAAATCTTCTTGATGCTGCAGTCTGCACTTGGGGTAAGAGCAACTCCCGCCAAATCCTGGGAAATGTATTCGCTATTTTTGGGCAGCTGCTTGCTCTAAATATACCTGGACAGTGGTATGTTCTACCATCCTTCCCACTGGTGCTGGATAAGGTAAGGAAAAGGCGTATGCCAAAAAGCATATGGATTTTTTGGGGGTCAAACCCCTGAAGTTTCAATAGACAAATATAATTATTTAGATGTCTTCTTCCTGCCAGCAGCAGAACTACGCTTTTTTGTTTCGTGTTCCTGAATATAACTGATTGAAAAAACAGTGAAAAACAAATAATGGTCATGGTGGATTATAGGCAGAAAAATCTTCTAAGTGATTATTTGTACAAATCTGTTCTGAATGTGAAAAGCTAGGGCATCCTCCAGCTAAGATATCACAGAGTCCAGGGTGCACCTGATTGTAAAAGTAGCCAGCGGGAGCCTGGGCCTTTCCTACACTTAAACACATCCCTAAAGTGAGCGTGTTTGAACAGCTTTTTGACAGGGAGTGAGGGGTAAAATAAAAGGGAATGAAATGAGAAAAGAGCATTTGTGTTGGACAGGGGAACCCTTTCACATGCTATGCGGTCTCATTGGCTAATAGACGTGGGCTACTGGCATCAGTCCTATGTTGATTTGGTTTGCAAGAAAGAAAAAGCAGATGGAGGTTATTTTCCATTCACTTGGCTGTTCTCTGATTTGATGCAGTTTCTTATCTACAGGGATTTCCTTTCCATGGGCACCCGTCCTAAGAACATGTGAACAGATGGGTGTTTGTTGTTGCCATCCAGTAGGCCACGACGTGATGTAAAGCAAAGCTGTCTCAGAAAGGATGTCTGTGAGAGATAATTGCCAGTATATCAGGAGGACCTGCCATATACACTAAAAGTTCATTTTTGTTTAACCTGCAGCTGTTTTATGACTTGCGGAGGAATGGAAAGGAAAATTTTGCTTCACAGGTAAATAAAGAGAGACTGATGATACAGTTCTGGGATACTTCCAACTAAAAGGATCCAAAACAAATGTAAACACATGACATTATTAAAGAAACTTAAAATAAGAAAACAAAAGATGAAGTCTGAAATTGTCAAAAATCCAAAGCAAGGGTAAAGGTGAGAAATACCAACAGCTAACTATGCCACTGAAATAAAAAACAGGTTGGACAAACAGGTACCTAGTCACACTGCACATGAAAAAACTCTCAGGCACAGATTTTTGTGGTTTTATTTCAATATTGTGCTATGATAAAGCATATACTCTTGCATTGTATTGCTACCCAAAGTTTTCATAACAGTTATAGTTAAAAGCATATACAGTAATACTGTTCCCAAGCAAACCGTGGTAGAGGAGATGTTGAGTATACACTAGAAAATCAATGAGTTAGGGATGATGAGTGCAAATGACTAAACACAATACCTCCCTTTAACAATTTTGCCGTTCCAAGCTTTTCTGTGTGCACAAGTGTGTTAAGACTTTCTAGTGAGAAGCTAAACATATAAATATTTTAGTGGGGTAAGGAGCTGCATTCTAGAATAGCAGTTGAAAATCCCATTCTCCTTAAATCAGGTGCCCCACGCAATGGTCCAGCTGCCTGTCACCTGCAGACCGTAGATGGATATACTATTAATACTATTTAATCCCCTTTAGTTTTGCTATTTATTCATTATAAGGTTTCCATATAATGAACATATGTCTCTCCTCAAATATTCACATTACCTGAATCAACAAATTTTTGGTTTTGCCTGTGTGTTGTAAAACCAGGACTCAGGAAGACTGAGAAGGGAGCATTGGAGTTCATGTAGCTCTTCTATTTGCCCCTATAGTGGAGGGTGTCATTCTCTGCTTGCATAACCCATCCATGAGGCCCATCGTATGACCTCGTGTCAGCCCATCTGTGCCTGCCTCGCAGTGACGTCTAGGCTGGGTGCAAGTGTGGATCGACACAAGGGCGAGAAGCAGAGCCGAAGCCGGTGGGAGCGTAACTGTGCTGGGCTTAAGACCTCTCACTGGGGAGGTCTGGCTTAGTAACTGGACTGGTTGGTTAAAAAGAGGGACTGTATGGCCATATTATCTCAGATGCCGAAAAGGCACAAATTTAATAAATAAAACCGAGCAGAAACACTGGCCTCATTCTCCTCTTTCCTCCCTTCATGCAGAAAGTGACTATTTTTAGGCCAATTATTACTTCTGGAATGTTTCAGAATTTCCACTCCTTCCGCCCTCTGCCTCATATTTCTGATTTTTGGTACATTCCTGTCTTTGCATGAGAGAGAGACATGGCAAACGTATCCCGAACCTTTTAGCAGAGGGGAAAGCTGGGAGAAAAAAATGACAGCTGTGACACATAGAACTCTTCTATGCTGCTTCCTCCATCCCAACAGGGATTCCCCTTGGCCGTGGGTACCCCGAGACCATCGGCCCCCAAGAGCCCAGTGTCCTGCAGGCGCATCGAGCCTGGCACAGGCTGAACATAGCGGGGGGGGGGAGCCATGAAGTTTCCCTTCTTCAGCCCCTGCAAAGTGCTTGTGGTGCAGGCACCACCCCCCCACCCCCCCCCCAGCTACCGAAACCTAGAGCCTGGTGCTTAGTGCACTCGCCTGGGATAAAGGTATGAACATAATTTATGTTTGTACATCAAAACTAGCAAAGTAGAATATTTTCCCAGACTGAATTTTTAGTTTTGTGGTAACCCTAGTTTGCAGGAAAACTAGAGGAAAACATAAGACGATTTAAGATGTCCAAAACCATGACTTACAGTCTGCTTCTGAGAGATGGCCATTTTAGGATGAGTTGTTGCATCCTGCTCAAAAAAAGACATGCTAGCATTCAGTGCAAGCTCTTCCAAACCACTCAACAAGAATCACACCTATCACCACATAATCAGATGTGGCTTTTCCTATTACCCACTTCATTTGCATTATATCCACAGACTTCAATGTTAAAAGCATTTCCAACAAGTACAGTTACACTGCAACTTTTTTACGGGTACAAATGTGTTTCTCTGCTAAATTTTTGATTGTTTCTCCTACTCATCCTGCTCTTCAAGGTAAGATAATGTGAGTATTACCTATATAAGTTAATGCTCACGGAGGACCATTTTCTTCGGCACAGTGTGTAAGTGCCAAAATTAAATGGTGCAAAATTATTTTTAAATGCTGTCATTAACATAATTGTTCTAAAATCTACTTTGCCCTGGTTCGTGTAACTGTAGAAGGCAGAGGAGAATAGTAACTCCTGCTTCCAGTACCTACACTAAATCTGAATACCTTCAAGACAACCTGTGAAAACGTTCAAGACCACACGTGCCACAGCTGTAAAAATATGCAGAGAACAGGAAGCTTTTCCCAGACAACCGTGGTGAGTGAACTGTTGACTCCAGCAACATTTGTTTGCTCCATGTCCTGCCTTTCCAGTCCTTGTAGGACTGGTGGTGACCTGTTGTTGGTGACTTCAGCGGTGACTTCTGCGCTGGCCGCGCTTGGGAAGTTCAGGGGCTCGGCTGCTCTTTGCCCCTTGGCCGTGGTGAGGAGGGCTGGAACTGGCTGCGGCCACCGGCTTTGTTCTGGCTGCCCTGCAAATTGCCTTGGGTCTCAATGAAACCGATAAGGAGTAGCTGAAATACATTGCCTTGTTTTCAAAATACACTCACAAAATTGGGTAAAACTGTATTTCATTATGTGACAGAAACTCTGAACTGAAAAAACTCCATAGTTGGATTGTGTATACACTACACGGAATTTAAATAGGCACGGCTGCTGAATGTAAAGGTATAAAGAAAGCGGGAATTTTTAACAGTGCAAAGGAGGATAGTTGCTCTGATATACAGGGAAAATGTTCAGTACCCTGTGAATATCTGCCTTAGAAACAAAATCTTCATTATAACATATAACCGTCATGTGAGGTTAGGAAGGCTGATGAACGGTGTAGAAGTGGCTGATTAAACACTTGTTGGACTGTCCTTTAAAAATTACTGGTTTAAGCTGTATTGTTAAGATTTTTAAGAAGGTCTTTTGAATTGAATATCCTCCTTTTTCGTTAAATGCAAATAAACCCTAAAAGCATAAATAAATTACTTCAGAAGGAGGAAGGGTGGTATGCTGGGACTGTGCAAGTGATAATATTCCAGGGTCAGATGGTAGCAACTGCCTTATCACCACTTGCTCAGAATAAAATCTTTGTGCTATTCTTTGCTTGCTCCCTTGACTGGAAGAGTCCAGGATGGACAGAGCACAGCTTGTGTTAGCTGGGACAGGCAAAAACTTTAATCTCCCAGACTTGTTAAGATTAAACTATTTCTATTTAATTTTATTTGAGTTAAACTCTTTCTATTATGCTTTTAATTATTAAGATCATCTCCAGATCATACTGCAGGAATCAATTTTTATTATATCATAGGCAAAATACGGAAAACTAACTAAATATATATATATTGCAGCAGTTAGCTTGCAGAGCATGTTTTTTGAGAAAGGGTTGACCGTCTATCTTGAAATATCAGAACCTTTTCATCATTGAAAAGATGCAGAATATGCACTGGGACATATTTTTCATTCAACTTATACCATTTCCTTGTATTTTAAGCCTCAGATGCTAAAAGCCCATATGAGTTGTCTGGGTTTTTTTGTAATTACTGCACAAAAGGCAGTCCTTTTTCCCTAGCTGCCATGCATCCCTACATACTGTTGATTTTACCTGGGATATGCCAGAACTCCTTAAATGACACCAAGTGTTATTCCCTCTACCTCGCTTCAAGCCAGCGGCAGCCTGTGGTTGCTCTTTGTAGCCGAGGAAGATGGTGCAGAACACGGGTCCTCCTGGAGAGACAACTCTCCCCTGACAGTATCTCATATGAAGGAACACTTTGCACAAGATCATAATAACAAAATATTTACTTTAAACGCATGTCTTTTCATGCTTGTTACTCTCTGTGCCACAGACTTATGTAGCAGCAAATCTGGGGCATCACATCTGATCAAGGACAACATAGTGCAATTTCACTACCAATGACAACTAACACTGTGGTGCTGAGGTGAGCTCTGAAAGACAGAAAACTCATATTGTAAAACACAAACAGATTGTATAAATACTCCTGGAGACTCAGAGAGTTACTGGCAAAGTAAATTACCTTTTGTGAGGCTGTTCTCTCCTTTCCTATGTATGCCTCCCGTGGGTTACATACACATCACCTTGTAAATGCTTCCAGCTTCTTCCATCCTAGTGAGCAAGAAACCAGCTGGGAGCTGAATGTGGTTCTCTTACTAATTAACCACCAGGCAGCCTCATTACAGCTGGTTTACAATTCCCTTACAAAATAGTGGAAAAGCAAAAAAAAATATTACTTTGTCTTTTAGTTTTATAAGCCTGAGTAACCATTTCCTCAGCTCATTGTCATTATTTAATCATGATTTAACTTCTCTGTTTGCAGTGACTTTTAAGTAAGATAACAGTATTTTTTCACTGGAAATTTCTTATCTCTTGAAAGGAAACCTGGCAAAATCCAAGCTGGTGACTCCTTCCCCTGCTCTAACCTAGGGACCAGGGAATAAAAAGTTCTTACAGCTTGACACAATACTGTGAAGAGCCTTGCTTTGTGAAGGATCAAAAATAATCTGAGAATCACAAATGGTTTTCAGGTTTATTTAAGCATAGCTTATCAGTACCATAGAAAATAAATTAAAAATACCTACTTCATCAAGGGAAATAACATTTCTGTGAGTATTCTGTTGTTTTTTCCAAAAAAATTCTGCTCTCAGGACTAAAAAAGGATGTTGTGTAGTATATTTTTCTTTTTCACTGGTTGTCTTAAGATTGTATGACTGGCTTGCCATCAGAGGATGTCTTAAGATATTTAAGGGGATAGGGTTTGAAAACCTCATAACCTGTACAAAACCTTGCAAGGCAATTCTGAGGAATACAGCAAACTTCTATAAATATCTACGTCTTTTAGACATCAAGTTACAAGTCTGCAATATGCTGTGAAAGCCATAAAAGCTGCTCAAGTGTTGGCCATTATTTGTGGCATCATGTAGTAAATCTGACAGAAGCTATTCCCACACTGTACCTCTCTGGGGAGACTGTAATTGAAATACTGAACCTGGACGCATTTTTAGACCTAACAGGTTGAATTCATTGCTGGTGAAAGGTGACACAAATCCATTATAGGGCTATATGAGTCTACCTCATCCTTCAGCAGCAGAGGATTTGGTCCTTCAAGGCTGGCGAGATTTAGAACAGCAGGTCAGAAAGCTGAGAAATGCACCACAGGAACCAGATAGCAGGAAACAAATTTAAAGATAAATACATCGAGCTGAACAGACCTCCAGAGGTTAATGCTTTTTACCTAGGGTGGGGAAGAACTGAGCTTTAGAGAGAACTGAGCCCTATATATGAATTCTGTGGGTATTTTTGAAAGGCATGATGGAAAGAACAACTGGCTTCACACCTAATGCACTGAACTAAGCCTAGGAGTCCGGCTTCGGTAGCCTACCCGTGCCATCATCAGAAATATGTGTGCAGTTTAAACTAATACACACTCCAAACTCTAAAAATGTTCATGTGGGAGCTGCATATCACAGATATAAGAGGACTGCCAGAAACATCCAGGGAGCGTATTGCTACAGAAGAGGAGAAGGAATTATTAAAAGGAAATTGTGACAGTTAAATAAACTAAAATGGTGGAAGGCTGGAAAAGACTACTAGCCAAGACTTTCTGATTATGAAATCTGTCCAACTGCTTGTTCATCTCCTGTGTGAAGTCCTGGGGCTTTTTTGTCTGGGAAGGGGAATCTTAGATTTGACAAAACCTGTTTACTTTATGGAACATTTCTGTCTTGGCAAGAGATAGTCCGCTGACCAGATAAGAGTCTTCCCTTGTAAACAGAAATATAAAACATGCTTTTTCCCAATACCTCTTTTTTTCGCTAGGTATATTTTTGCGTGCCTCATGTTCATAACCAAAACTGTGTTAAAGCACTAGTATCTGTTTGCCAAAATTGATACTCAGAATGGTTCTTTCCTGTTTGTTTGTTGTTAATATGGGTTCACAAAATGTGTCTTTATATATTTGTTTGTAAAAAGTGTTTGTATCACATTGCAACAGGTTAGAAATTTTGGAAATTGCAAGTTGCGAAAAGATTTCATATTGGAAAAATTTATGTACTAAACTCACTAGTCAACCTCAACACCAGCACAGACAGTAAAGTAGATCCTTCTATACAGTGTCCTCTCTTGAGTTTGATTTTTGTGGAAAACACTCAGTTTTCAAATTCTGCACTAACAGGAACAGTAGGGCTGTTCCCTTCAATCAGTACTTGCTGGACTAGGGGTTATCTTCATTTATTTGGTTTTAGTTCCCAGCTGTTTTACTACTGTAATTGCCTTTCTCTGGCTTCCCTCCCTTCCTTTGCCTGTTCCACAGCCCTGGCTAGAATTTTCCTATTCCTCCGCTACGTCATCACATGTAACACAAGATCCTTGCTGATGTTACTTTTACTACTAAAGTTTTCATTTTTGTTTTGCCTCCTAAGAAGAAAAGCCGCTTACTTTACTCTGGCAGGCATAAAGAGATAGTTATTTTGCTTGTTCAGCCCTGATGACTACCAGAATGAGGGTGCTGCTCCTGCCTGCAGAGTGGGGTAACAGCAGAGGAGGAATTTAAAAGGTCTGAATTCTGGACTTGGTAGCAGGTAATTGCCACCTTCCCCACACTACCCTATGGATCTGCCCTCCTATGCCCACCCGCTAGCCTTTAAGCAAAGTGCAACTGAGATACCCAGGCAGGAAAAATGGACTTGCCAAGCACACAGCAAGATGTAGGGCTTGTAGAAGACAAGTTGTTCACGTCTTTTTTTGGTCCCATACCAGCTGGTTTTTAGTACACCACTTAATTTGCAGTGCATGGAGGACTCTTTCCTATAAGCATTTGAGGGTTGGGTTTTTTTTTCTCCCCTTTCTTGTTTTTTCTGTCTTTTTTGTCTTCTCTTTCTTTCTTGTCTTTTCTCCTTTCATTTTTTCCTCGTCGATTTTGCATTAAAACTTGAAAAAAAAAAGAGAACCAGACTGAAAAAATAACTGCTTATTGAACAGCACTCTCTGCTGCCTCCTGAGAGATTTACATGTGGTATCTGCTCTATAAGCTTCTCAAGGCCGAAATGGACAGTTCATAGATGGAAGAAATGCCTTCTTCTGACAAGGAGCTAGAGGGGATGGTGTTAAACAGTCTTTGATGCCTGCCGTTTGCCCTCCCAGGCAAGGGGGAGAGTTCAGCAGTAACGAAGGAAAGGAAGGTGTGGGAGGGCTCAGTGTACATGCATGCATTAAAACCCATCCTCAGTCCCCACCCGGCTAATCATCTCCTACTGATTTAGCATCCTGCGCAGGTGTCGGAGGGGAGGAGCTGACATCAGACAACACCATCAATGGGCTCTGTCAGCACACTTGAGACCTTTACAACAGCAAAAAAACCTCTTACACAAACATTGGCCTTCTTCAAATAAAAATCTACTAAAGTCTTGCCCAGGGACAAAAGCTGGGGCATTTTATGTGTAAACTATTACATCTTCTGTAATTTATACCAGTATATTTGCAGTGGCTGGCCTACTCCCAGAAGGAAAAGGAAATAAATGGTACTAAAAAGGTCCCCAAAAGGTGCACTTGCACCAAGTTAGACTGGTAAAGCAGTGTTATTTTTTAAAGTGTTTAACCCACCCCAGAGCTAAAGCCAAACTGCTATGCAGACAAAACCCATCACTAAAAAAACATCATTTAAACTCCTCGGTTAAGCTTAATAACGTAAATAGCAGTAGCTGAGAGTGTCGGACAGCCCCCAAATGAAAGGAAATTGAAAAAAGCGGAATAAATAAACTAGGAGTATGAATCAGAGATTTAAAATTGAGGCCCTGCCATCTTGTGGTACCGAGGGAGAATAACTCCAGCGCTGTAACCCACCGGCGGCGCCGGCACCCGGCAGCGCAGGGTGGTTTTTCAGCCCCGGGTGCTGCGCAGAGCATCGCTGGGGCACCGGGAGCCCGCACCGCCTCGCCCGGCGGGAGCAGCCCTGCAGAGAGGGGCGCTTTCTCGGGGCGCTGCTCCCCATCGGCCCTGACCGCTGTGTTCGAACGTACCGACGCACATACAACATACGTACACCCGGTGTTTAAAGAAATGACAGGCCGTGGGAGAGGCAGGGGTTTAAATACTGTAGCGTTTCAGTACTCACCTAATGGAAACTATTAAAAGATTTTTGTCAGTTTTATCAGCCTATTTTATTTGTCCATTTCATCTTCATCTTTCCATCAGCACACAGCATGCTTACTCTACATTTAGAAATATCATACATGTTTGGGGTTGCCGAATCTGGCAGCCCAACAGAGGTGAGGCTGTTTCTGCTGCATGTCCCCAGGTCCAGCCAGTAGCAAGTCTGAATGTGTATCCCCTACAGGCACACATGCATAAACACGATGTACACACATATGCAAATATACATACACATGTGGCTGGCTCCACAAAGCAACACCAACAGTGACACACAAGCATGGACAGCACAAACAGCCTAATCCTGTTCCCTTCTCTGGCAGCTCACGATGAAGGTCCAGCAGTGGGAAATACCTACATATACATAATGTGAATCCTTCCAGTAGATGGCCCCTGGGCTTATGATCCCCCAAGGCCCACTGCCCTGCTCCTTTGCTGGTGCTCAGATACACACACAGACACAGACACCCTCCCTCAACTCCCAAGCCCCTTGCCCTGCTCACCAGCCGGTCCAGTGTGATGTTTGCTGATGGTCACACACTGACACACACACCAACACACACACCCTCACCCGCTCCAGGTGCTGGCACCCGGACATATGGCCCTGTGAGCCATGGTCCTGCTCCAGCTGCTGGCACTTAGACACCTCCCACACACACATGCACATGCAGAGGAAAATAATTAGAAATGGAGCCGAATGAGAAGCCAGGACAGGCTGTGCTGACATGGTGCAGCGCATGGCCAGACATGCGTACTGACCAGCAGCCTGCGACCAGCCTCTTTTATCCCCTCAGCCCTCTATTTGTCACCCTCGTTTTTGGCCAAAACAGCTTGACCACTCTGTCTCCCTGCCTTTGGTTCTTCCCCCAAACATCCTATAATAAGTCCTGAAATTCTCTTCCTCTGCATCCCATAATGAGCCCCATACCCCTAGGCATAGCCCCCCTCAGTCTCTGGGGTGCTCTGGGGATCCTCCCCCCTCAACTCTTGTGGTGGGTGTCTCCCCCAGTCCCTCCCCATGTGGCTGATCGCTCCCCTTGTGATGCACTGGGAGGGTCCAGGCAGTGCCCCTTTCCTCTGATGGATTTTTGGGGTTCCTCACTGGCATCACACCTCTGTGATCCCCCCGTGTATGGAGATGAGCCACATAACAATGTACCTTTTCCTCTGCTGAATAAGCAGCTGCTGCATTACTTAAAACCTGCCAGCCAGTTCTTAACATTATTCACTACTTCCCACTGTTTATTCTCCACAAGGGAAGAGGCAGAGATCTTGTACAAACCACAGCACATGATGAAAAGGCACAGATGGGGCAGAGCCAGCCTGCCACTGCCTGGCTTTGCAACCTGGGAGATGTTCTTCAGAAACAGGTTTTCTTCTGCAATTTCCTCTGTAAAAATAACAAGGAAAGAAAATCAGAGAGACGCCACTAGGTGCTACCCATGGAAGTGCCGACTGCTCTTCCCAGATGTCAACAATTCAGCAGCCAAATGCCTACAATTCAGTTCCTCCTGGACGAGGAGAGAGAAGCATCTGCAATTTTTGGCCATGACGGTTTGCACCAGCCGAGGAGCTGTGCGGGCGGAGAGTAGGTAGGACACGACACAAGGCACTGGCAGCAGATGCAAGTGGGGGTTTGTGCTGTGCTCACATGTTCTGAGATTGCATTTCCAAAACAAGAGCTTGAGAAAGAGTGGGTAACTCAATGTGGTTGGAGGCTGGCAGCTCCCGCAGGGATTTGCACAGGAGTGGCAGATAGGGAAGAGGGGAAAAAGATGCATCACCCAACAACAGGTTTGACAGACATCTGCTGGCAGCAGCCCAGTGAGGGGAGACTACTGGACTTGCTGGTTTACCACATACACATGAGAGTGTGCTCTAAGCCCGCTCGTACTGCCTGAGCACCCCTTTCCCCCAGCCTTCGTGCCGAGCCCAATTTCTACCCAATATCAAATGAGAGGTGTGCTTCAGTGCCTCCAGGGAAAAGTGACCAGAACATTTTTACTGTGTGAAAAACAATGTATTTTTAACTAACCTCGTACTTGAAAAGCAGTGAATCATTTTTGGCTGATTTTTTTCCACAAATACAGCAGCCTAAAGCAGGCACTAGACATGGAAAATTTTGTCCAAATGAAGAGTTCAGAAAAATTACACACAACTGAGAATAGGACCTGCAAAAGGGAAATGATGGGGAAACTTTAGTAGTAACTGATGCTGTTAAGCAGTTTTACAATAACCCTACTGGAAACCTGAATAATTCAACAAAGCTCTTTTTCACTGTTTTTTACCTTTTTTCTTCGATGCTGATTTTTGCCTCCCTTCTAATTCATTTCCTATGGAGCTATATAGCTGTACCTGAAACAGATTAGTGCCCTGTAACATCTCCCTTCACAAGGTAATATAAAATGTTACCACTCACTATGATCATCCTTTTCTTCAGCATTTTTGTTACATGTGGAAGAATTAGCAGGATTTTTCTGAATTGTGATTATTAGAAGTGAGAATTACTAAGAACTTGAAATTCAATATTTTTCTCAGGTAACTTACAGACTTAGCCAGACTTTACCACACGTGTTTATTCTTAATTCGGTTGTGAGTTTTATGGTCAACAAGTCTCGTGCTGGTTTTGTATTATGAAAAACAGACTCTGAAATAGGAATCACCTGGAAAATGATGTATCACTAGAAGTTATAGTTTGCCTACCTTTCTTTTCTGCTCTATTCTCAAGTAATTTTATTGTAGAAGAGGGTAAATGCTGATAATATTTCATCAACTTCTTTTTTAAGACAGTAGGTAAGGGAAAAGTTACTTGGAAAATACTGCATATTGTTTCTGTTGTATCACCCCTGACTCGGAAAAGGTTCCTGCTTGCCCAAATAACATCAAAGTAGTGGAAAATGAAGACTTTTTGAGGTGTGCACGGTATGCCTAAATCCACCTCCCCACTGCCTGTCCTGGAGAGAGCGTCCCCCAGCTCCCCTGCCAGCACGGGGCAAGGGCAGCTGGCTGCCGGCCTTCCTCCACAAACCAGAGGCTGGATCACAAAAACAAAGCCAGCTTGTTATTGCCTCCAGAGCTGAGACAGCAGGTCTGAAGGTGAGAGGGACTATTTTATCCAGTTCTGTAACTTTATTCAGCTCGTTCGGCCTGGGATTTGGACTGCTTTCTAATTCATCTTCCTTTTCTGTTCTCCGCCCCACGCCCTGGTGGGTAGGTGATGGGACACACAGGCTCCCTCATCTCCCTCTGCCCGTTCCTGTGCTGCAGGCAGCCAGGGGAGAAGTATGAGTGGGCATTACATCAAGGGTAAAATTGGGCTCATGGCATCAGAGGCATGATCATAGGAACAAAATCCCTATTCAAGGTGAAAAACAGGGTCAATGTCTAGCCTTGACTTCCACACAGAGCCCAGCTGAGAACTTTTTTAATCAAATACAATAAAACTAATAAAGATATATGCTACAGCTGTCAGTAGTGAAAAGACTCCATTCTTTTTCCTCCCACAACAGATCTCTGGTGGTAACTGGAGTTCACTGACCAGCACCCATCAAACTAGCTTTCCTCTTCCAGGGCTTGTTTAGAAGAGCTCTAATACTCTCACACAGAGAATCTGGGAAAGCATCTAGCCGGCTGTATTGTTTAAAAGAAAAATGTAAACTAGAAAATGCAAGACAGAGCCCTTCAGTGCAGCCACAGACAGTTAAACAGCAGACAGGCCAGACGACAGCACATAATAATTTTGCTCGCTGTTCTGACTCTCTGATTCTTAATATTTTCTTTTGGTAAATGTGAGCTGACTGTCCCTCTGCCCACCCTGGAGTCGTTGCAGATGAGAAGCACAACTACGGTGTTAAGGGGCTGCCAGGACGCTCTCTTCCCTGCAGCAGCTTTCCCAGATACCCGTATCTGTCGCTGGCACTCATCCTTTCCGTGAGTGCAGCCTCGATGCGAGGCATCCTTGTGTCTTTAAGCTGAAAGCAGAACTGACGAGTGTGGCAAAAGTTACACTCAAGGGAATTTGTTATGAACTTGTCTTAGGTGCTTGCTAAACATTTATACATCAGCTTTCAGACCATGTAATTCTCAGGCAATTAATCACCCTCCCTGAAGATAATTATGCCCTTTTTGCTGTAATATTTTCCCCTCTTTAAACTCACATTCTTTCCTTTCTTTGGGCAGGCCAAGAAATGTCATTTTCCATTGGACCCAGTGAATTAATTAAGCTCATGTCTGTTAATTCATGCTTTCTTCAGTCGACCTGGAAAAGGTTGTTTCCTAGGAGTTGTAGAGTCTTGCAGGGCTTGTTTTGGAGTCTTGTATTTGCGCACTTCTCATGTTGTACTGACACTGCGTCCTTCCCCAGAGCTCCGTGGAGATAGTCACCCTCCAAGTCAATAACGCAGTTGCGCCCCATGACTATAGAGTTTGTCAGGAAAAACAGCTGAGTAAGGTACACTGGCTGCTGCTGATCAGCTGTGTTTATCTAGCCTGAGTTAATAAATATGACCGAGTCAAGATGGTGAGCCTACTGTCTGTGGCAGCTGGCCAGGAGCTCCTGGGCAAAGAGAGAAGCTCAGTGACACAGGAAGGCAAAAGGCGAATGTTTGCTGTTGGTACACAACTGCTAAAATAACTTACGCAGATCACAGTGGGCTGAACAATCAGCAAGGTTGATGTGATGACCCGGGAAAAGGCTGGCATCCTGGTATGATATCTGGAAAAACAGAGGGATTTTTTTCTTCCTCTTTTCTTCAAGCCGCAGTTTGGAAAAAAACTGCAAAAGCAGTCTGATGGGGAAAATATTTTCTTTGTACAGGGGCTGTCCTGATAGTAAATATTAATCAATAGCAAATGCTATCTTTCTTCTCTCTCTCCCTCTCTCTTTCTCTTTTCCCCTTCTCCATAACACCCACACTCTATTTTTCTCTATGTACACACACACACACGCACGTTGAAGAACCAATAATCTTCATTATCTGCAGGATGCTGTTGCTCTCACCACGTATCACAACGCAGTACGGAATGACCGGCTTACTCTAAACAGGACAGCAGCACACAGATAATGTTGCCAGCTAAGGCCCTGGGCTGGAAACTAGAGTTCTGCTGAGAGACGGCGAAAAGAGAGAACTGGATACCTGACAGCCTCTGACTAGCAGTCAGCCTGAATCAGTTATTGCTTCCTTGAAGTATCTTGGACTTTTCTTGTGCACCTGGATACAGACCGAGTCAAGATGTTCTGTCTGCGTCTGAGCTTACCCAGATGGTCTGTGATCTTCAAATTGGTTTAAACCAATTGTACATTAGAGCTTTAGCCACCCTATTCTCTTTGTCTGTATGAGTTTCTCTTTTAATCACAAGTGTTGCAGAACAATTTATTTTAAAGCATGTGAAAATGCACTTCATTTAACCTCACTGATATTAATTTATGACCACATCTGTAGTAACATATAAAAGTTTTGCAAAGAACAAACTCAACGCAATACAAGAAACATTTATTGTACCTTATATTATGTCTCAGGAGTGTATTTAAAAGGTAAATTTTGACCCTCTGCAAGACACACAATCTGAGGCATCCACAATTGACAACAACAACAAAAACAACAATTAAAACCAGCAAGAAAAACATCTCAAGAATTTGACTTCCTGAAATTTCACATGACAATTTCAGGTGATCTTCCTGTTGAATGTCTAATGAAAGAACTGGTCACTTATTCACTCCATTTTCTTGAGGGGAATTTTGATGCCATAGGCTTCTGACAGGCATGCGTTATTTGTCCCAAACTGGGTGCTCAAAAGCACTGGCAAGGACAACTGGTAATAATTTTTGAAAAATTTTTTGTACCTTCATATATATTCAGAAACAATTCTGATTTAGTCTCATGAGGACTACTAACACATATAACCTTTAAAAAAGTGCCTGCAGGCTCTAAATATAATTTCTTATTCAGATTTACTGCACCATTCATGACTTTGTAAATCTCTGTCATTCTTTCAGTCCACTTATCTAGCCTGTCTACTCACTCACTTCTCATTTGGAAGCCCCTGCATATCTCTGATCACCTATAACAGCTTGACCATGCTCAGTTCTTCAGAGGAGTCACATGTATTTTGAAGCGTGTCATCTCCTGCTATTGTATCATATTTGCACACGAGTTTACTAAATCTGTTCTCTACTGTAGTTTCTTCCAGTTCATAGCAACCAGACATCTTGGCCTGTACCTCCCAGGCTTGCTTATGGAAACTTGTAAAATTTCTGATAGTAAAGATTCAGAGAAACCTATTTTAAAACCTCCTTTCCATTCTTCCAGTCGTGAGGCTTTTTTAAAATGATACATCATATACTATAGGCAGAGTAATAATAATTCAGTAGGTCGACAGCTGAATTCCCTTTGACTAATATCATTTGGTCCTGACTTCGCAGTGAAGAGAGTAGTAACATCCCTGAAACTTAAAACACAGGCTGCAGAGTGAAAATATTTGGAGCAATCACCAGAAAATGACTTTGTATAAGTTTATCTCAAATGTTAGATGCAACTCTTTCAGTAGTTAGATTTTTAATAAAAAACAAGTTTGCATTTTAAGGACACAAAACCCCCTTGTCTTCTATCCCATTGCCCAGTTGATAGACCTTGCAAAGTGCCTGGCCAAGCCTGTAGGAAGTGCTGGCAACGACTTTACAGCTGTGGTCAATTTGTGTACCATTCCTATGGCAAAGGACAGGAGAGAAGTTACAGACACAAAGGTTTAGGCTGTTGAAAGCAAGAACTTCTACAGTAGCATCCTTTGAACTACTTCCTGGAGGAAGAAAAGCAGTGCCAAATAAGAGGCAGGGGGATTACCAGAAAGACGATGTCTTCCAGTTCATCAGGTAGTTGATACAGTCTAAGTATAAGTGGAACCTGTACAGAAGGACTGAACTTCATCCAAATCAAGCTGAAAAGCAAGGTTGTAGGTGAGCTTTTAAGCTGATGAGCATGGGAAAGCCATTAGGTATGGGAGAGCATGTGGTTCAGGACAGCGTTTCCCCTGCCGTAGACCCATGAATTCCCTGTCCTCAGTGAAGGATCTGTAAGAGGATGAAACCCATCAAACATGAGATGGAAAGCACAGTACTGTTGAAACAGAGTGCCAAAAAGACAAACAGAGCAATGATACTCATACTTCTACACAAATATAAGAAGACTAAGAAATGGGATGGAGAATTTGTTATGTTTAGCTTTCAATGAAGACACTTTTAATGGGAACCCTGTAGTAGGAAGACTATTGATTTGACACTGTAATACACATACACAGAATACACAGAAAATACAGAACCAAACATGCTGGTAGTAGAGCAGCGCTGTTTTTCATGGACAACCTAGGATCAGCTCAAATGGACAAACTAACCCCATCGGTGAATACCAAATAAATCATTTGATCTGTGTGGATTGAAACCCAGGCCCAAGAGGAAGGGTACAGGCTGAGGCCCGTATTGCTGCCCTCCTGACCTGGGTGGTAGTGGGAAATAAGAGACAGCAAGGGCACAGCACGGCACTCAACTTTAGTGGGATATGCCAGTTACCAAGAAAATTGGACAAATACTGCACTGGGACATGAAGGGGGACACACATTTTTAGATATTATTGGTGATTATTTCATGGTAGAGTGGTATAACTGCTGGTGTAGGTCACAGCTGTGTACTTAGCTTCAACATCTCTACAGGTCAAAAAAGATTATAATATCCAGAGAACTGTGCCAACTTTTCACAACAGAGTGTCTCCTTAAAGGAGTTCTGCAAGCATCTGTGCTCGGCCCTGTGCTTGGCATACCCAGAGATGTTCTGGAAAGGGGCTGGGAAGTAAAGTGCCAAAATTTGCTCATAATACCAAGTTATTTAAGGCAATAAAGATGAGAGTGGACAGTGAAAAAGCGTAGAAGCCTATCAGATTTCCTATATAGTCAATAGGAACAAGGTATCCAAAAGGTTAGTCAGATCCCAGATATGCTGGATGGTCTTCTGAGCTTACTACCTCCCTTTATCACTGGGAGTCTAAGGGAGCCAGCTCCTGACTCATCCTTATATTAATGGGCATTAATCCAAGTTCTAGTACTGACGTTTCACAGAAGATCTCATTGTGCCGTTCCTCTCATCAAGGAACGACATCAGGTTCTTTTTATTCTGTCAACCCACTGGGTCTTAGGGGTGTAAGTAATAGGTAGGACTCCGATTAACTCCTTCTTTGAGCTTTCAGCAACATCAGGGGAATAGAGAACCAGGGTCTGGTCCTCACTCAAGGCTTCCCAGCATGCCTGCATAAACACCAACAGACTTCAGTTTCCCCCTAATATTCCCCCTGGGGATTTCCAACACACATTGTAAAGCGAGCACAACCGGTCTTTCAGCACCTTAGTCTTCCTCTCCCAAGAATCACAACATGCAGATGAGAAAGGGTGGTTTGTTCCTGGCCAGTTCTAGGTAACAGAAAAGTTTAGTATCATGGATGGGAGACTGCAGGTTAGGACAACTCATAAATTTGCCCTTATTTGTGCTGTGGGTACCACCACTGCAGCCAAGAATGAAAATGGCTCACAAATAGGATTAAGCCAGAGATAGTGATCTGGTGAGCTACGGCAGACTGTGAAAAACTGCAAAATTTGTACATGGCTGGTTCAGAAGAGGTGAGGGCAACTTGATCTGTGGAAAACAAAATCGTAAACAGTTCCTCTATTATGTTTTATCATAACACAAAGAACGATTTGTAGCTATTCCCATGCAATAATTTAAGAACAAACATTGTTGATTTTTTTGTAGTCAGTTTATGCAATTCATGCCATACATTTTTAAAGAGTTCAATGCACACTTGGGTTTAAAGTGGGCTGAATAACATTTTTCTAAGACCAAGGGGGTATTTTGTTTCAGCTTATAAAATAGATGCTTCTTGCGGTCACAGAGTGAATGTTTTTCCGTTACCTGATACTACAAAGGGATGGTTCAAAGTGTTGTGTTGTGGATGGAGGAGCATTGCTTCTAATTACTGGAAAAAATAGTAAATTAATTAGGGTTAGTATGGCATTAGATGTAGTGCATTTCTGTGCATCTCAAATTTTTTTAGAGATCGCACTTTATGTTCTCAGCCAGTGTGGAAGTATCTCTGGAGACATGCAAGACTACAAAGTCTGTCAGTTGAGACCTCCAGGTGGCATCTCAAATATCAGACTTTTCAGTGGAGAAACAAATGTGGTCCCTGCCAAGATTTCTGTCTTTTCTTCCCTGAAAGACATGTGTGCATAGCTCTTCCTCTGCTGACAGCTTGCCACTGACCAGGAGTTACCTCCTGCTAGCAGCAGAAACCTGTCCAGTTCTCCTCCCATTCACGAGTACCCACTTGAGTCCTTCCTGTCCCAGCTGTGGAAAAACACCCGCTCCTTGGCCAAGAACACCCAGCTCTCTTGGACGGTCCAGACGGGGCCGACTCCAGGGCTGTCTGTGAATGTGAGGAACGGACCGTAAACAGTACAATACTGATGGGATTGGCCTGCGGTGAAGGTACTTGGAGCTCTCTAGCAGGCTGCTGGGGGATACACCTATACTTACATCTGGATTATTGTCGAAATACAAAGCCTTATTATTCCTTGCCTACCCTGGATCTCAGTACAAAGTGCACCCTAGGTGACTGATTTCTGAGAAATGTAACATTGGATCTGCGATAATGAGCTACAGGCAACATACAAAATGTTTATGTTCCACCACAGGGTCCAAATTTGTGAAATAAATATTTGCTCTCTTGTATGTCTGTGGGATCTTGCCATAGAGAACACTATGTGCTATAATGTGTTTCAGAGCCGCCCATGGCACGGCTTAGACAGACCTTTCACTGCTTGTTTAGCGTGGCATTTTCTTTAGACTCTCTTCCCATTTTCTCTGCTCCTTTGGAAAAACATTTTATAACATATTTCTGTTAATGTACCATGTATTACATAAACTATAAATTGTATATTGAATAAGGTATAGTGTATTTCTTTTAAAGGTTAGAATCCTATTGTGCTGAAATGTACTCAGACACATCAGACAGGATCTCAGCCCAGAGACAGTAAAATTCAAGGAATATTTAGGAACTGAGGTGATGGAGAGAAGCAAGACTGGAGTTCAGATAGGAATGTACCACATCAACCGACCACACACCCATTTAGCAAGTCTTACATCATCGAGAAAATAGATCATTAATGTTGTTTGGGTAAATATGTAATCCCTACTGTTTGTCATTAAAAAATACCAAAGTGCATGTCCCCAGATTACCTCATATCAAATGATCATCCTATGTTCATTAATAGCATTTTAAAATTTAGAGACTGAGCGTTCTTGCCAAAAATCCATTGTGCTCTTGTTTAAGCATCACTGTATTTTTTACTTTTATGAAATTTAGGCTGCTGAGTACGAAAATCTGTTAGGGAAACATTATGAAGAAATTCAGACCATGGGAATTGTACAGGGGGAAGACCATAGCTTTAGGAAATATTGGTCCTACCTTGAATTTTTTATGTACCTCCTCACTTGAAAACGTCGGCCTCCTGTTTGGCATTTGGACAGCTATACCTTTTCTTTCTGCAATGCTTGAAGTTACCTATCCTACCTAAAGTTTTCTACCTAGGGGAAACACTTTCTCACACCATTTGTCAGATTGCTGACATAAAACTGGAGTTCATAATATCACTTGTTTAAAATTTATCATTGCAATTTGTAATGGTAACTAATAATGGTAAAAATAATTTTTTATTAAAGGTGAACATTAAATAAGGGTTTGCTGCTCTATTAGTATTTCCTCCTTTCAATCTTTTTTTTTTTTTTCCATTTTAATATACTGGCTTGTTCCTGACTTCAGTCTATGCGTCTGTGTCTGTAATATAATGTAATTTTGGTATGTTGAGGATTTTGAACAATATTACTCTCCAGTGAGAGGTTAGAAGATAGATCATCATACATAAGAATTTTAAATAAGGCATCCTTTAGATTTGGCTTATTTCTCTTTCTAGGACTTGACTTAACACAGAAAGAGGCGGACTAAAATGGGACAGTCAATAATATCAACAGACCGAAGACATAAAAAAGGTAGTAAGAAAAGCAGCACCTAGTTCACTATATGCTTAGTGGTCAGCACAGAGCAATATACCTGCAAGAAGCAGATAGCAGGCTCCATCTTACCTGTTATTTATTGATCTGATTTGGGAACACTGTAGTGCGGTGTCCCCAGAGGCATCATCTTGGATCGGCTGATAGAGGATCACAGTATGGAGCAATCAGAAGATAGATCTGCTCCTTTGCCATGAGGAAATAAATGTTTTAGGGGGACAAAGGAAGAGGAGCCATCTCCCAGGCTTGCATATTAGAGTAGGGTAGCCCTTGCCTTGGGTATTGGGGAAAGCCTAAATACCGGCCCAGCTCAAGTGCCTCTCACCAGGCATGGCTGGCTTGCTGACAGCCCTTGCCAGGATCATAACCTCCACAAGTTACGGGGGTAATGAACAGGGAATGAAGTTTTTAGCTATCTTCTGACAAAGAGAAAGCTGCAAAGTTTGCTTCCCCATGTATTTCAGACAGTCAGATGCCCTCTGCAGAATGACCTGATTGTTCAGATGCATTGAGTGTGCTGCTTGCTGCCCGCTGAAGGTTGGGGGAGGAGGAAAACCTCATTTATATTCCACCCTGGGCACAAAAATGCTTTGCTTTGGCTCTACTTGCAGTGTTTTTTTCTTTTCTCTCTCTGCTTCTGCACATTTAAATTTTGAGATTTGATGATGTTCAAGTATCTCATAGATGATGGCTCTTTTCTGGAGACAGCTGGAGTCTCATTGGCAGCGACTGCAACCAAGGCTTGTAATTCTCAGAGATACTTCTGAGAATTTCTTTTGTCAAATTAGTTTTTGTGCATAAGCTATTCCTCAAATTTTATTCCATGTCTTACATTATGCATACATACACATATGCCCCACACACCATTTTAATCCCTGAAATAAGTTGCAAACTCTATGTGAGTGCAGTCTTTGAATCTATTTGCAAAAACTTCATACACCTGAACAGTTAATACCTCTTTAGGTTTTTTCCAGCAGGTATTTCACCATTTGAAATGTGTTATTCTTCATTGTTTATTACTTACTAGATTACCATGTTACTGACTGAACCGCAGCAAGATGTGAGAAGAATAGGTTATTGGTAGCAAGAGCAAAATTTATAGCTAGTAATAAGGATGCTTTGGAGTCCCATAGCATGACTTTGGCTACCTCATGCAAGCCTCCCAGTGCCACACACTGAATTGTCACAACCAGTAACCACTGAGCTGTTGCACAGCTGTGTTGTCAAACCTCTTCTCTCTTTCAGCATCTCTTGAGTGAACTATGACGGCTTTACTATTTGTGAAAATTCTGGAAAATGCCCGTCTTCCTCAGCATGAGTTTCTGACTAAGCCAGTACAAGCTATGAAAATAACCATTTACATACTTTCCAAATGAAATTCAGATCAGAAAAGCATGGAAATTCTTGCAACTGCTACCGGGAAACGGTGAAACCACAGCAAGACCTGACCTTGACTTGTGCGATCTGTGTTCTCAGTTGAGCTATATTCATATTTTCCACATTTTCAGTAAAAGATACATGCTCTGAGGGAAAGTTTCTGCCCTGGCTCAGCCCATCTTCACACCCTGAAAGGAAAGGTCTTGTAAAGGACCAGGGCTGCCATGAAAATACTTGTCCTTGGGGCAGAGCTGGGGAGAGGTGACTCTCCCCTGCCGTGTGGCTGTCAGCGGGGCCCCGGTGCCAGCTGTCTTCGTTCAGATGTTGGAAGGAGAGAAACATCCAGCCACTCATGTTAGCATGGAAGAAACATGATGAGGTCTTCTCAGGCTTAATATTTCATTATATTAATAGGAGCACAGACACTAGATTACATGGTTGCTCAGCTCAGCGCCCATCAGATTGTCTACAGGTACTGTCTTGAGCTGGGACCTCTGGGTGGCAAAGACATGGACAGAGTGGAGCGAGCTCAGTGGGGGTCCCCGAGGTGGCAGGTCTGGAGCACCCCTCCCATGCAGGGAGGCTGAGGGATGGGGCTGGTTCAGGCTGGGGAAGAGAGCACTGGGGCGCTAACAGCAGCCCCCCAGAACCCGTGGGGAAGGGG
Organism: Himantopus leucocephalus; assembly: GCA_003993805.1. Lineage (NCBI taxonomy): Eukaryota > Metazoa > Chordata > Aves > Charadriiformes > Recurvirostridae > Himantopus > Himantopus leucocephalus. Next base: position 62,973,171 of record RSEF01000003.1, read on the forward strand.
TGGAGTTGATGCAGCCAGGCTCTGCATGGTGGGAGGCTGAGGGACAACGGGTGTGAGCTGAAATGAGAGGTTCAGGCTGGGTGTAAGGAAAGGCTTTTTCATGCTAAGGACAATTGGACCCCCCAGTGTTTTCCCCACCCAATGGGACACAGCCCTGAGCAGCCTGGTCTGACCATACAGCTGGCCCTGCTGTGAGCAGGAGGTTGGAATAGAGACCTCCCAAGCTCCTGCTTAGCCTGAATGACCCTGTGGCTCAATTCTGTGATTCTGTCACATATAAAAAAATACTTACATAATAAATGAGAATTGTTCTTTAGAAATGACTGCGTGTTCGAATGAGTATTTGAGTTTTAAAATTGTCGATCTCTCCCTCTACTCATCAGACTGGAAAAAAAATCTGTAAATAGTGAGTACTGTAACATCTTTGAATATCTTTTTCTTTCTGCAAAAGACATTACCCAAATTTACCATTGGAGGGAGATAGCGATGAATCTTTTGCTCTCAGACAAGGTACAACAGTACATGCAGAGAGGAAAGACAGCAGAAACAAATGCTTCTAGGCCAGGTGGCAAACTTCATATTTAAATTCGTAGTAAGTTGCTGAATGACACTGCATTCACTATTACATTAAACTCCAGGAACAGATATCGCTCTGCAGCCAGATGAAATTGCTGGTCCCTGCCATGGACAGACTGTGACCTAAGGCTGCAGGGTTAAACTTTTAAAAAGCAACTAGGCTGATGTGAATCAATGGGAATTAGACTCCTAGAAGACTGCTGCTCAGGGTGGGATTTTCAGTGTTGTATTGTAGCTTTACTCTTTTAGAGCTCTTAATCAATTCCACCGCCTGAAAGGTAAGAATTCTAACCTCCTTTCATAACATGCAGAGAGATCTAAATCCTTATCAGCTGGATCCACAAAAGCCAGTGCTGTTATAAATAAACCAGAGGAAATTCCACTTCTTCCCAGTCTCTAAACTGCAGGCAATTGGTGATTTTTTTTATCAGAGTTCACTTCTCGGTGCTCTCTTCCATCTCCAGCTGCCTGTGCTGTGCTGAATTCACATAGATTACAGCCATGGTGGCCTTTCTGCAGCAATATGGGGGCTAGCAAAAACAGGACCAGAGAAGAGAAGAATGTGAGATTTAATTCCTTTCCTTTGCCTGTGAGATCTGGAAGCAGTATATCTTACCTCCTGGATAACCATTAAACTACATGAGTATTAGGTGTTCTGACACAGCCTATGGCGAAAAGCAGTGTTTTACAGGGCAGAGCCTGGAAGAGCTGTGAGCCAAGGAAGAGAGGTTCCTCTCCCAGAGGTAAACCCTCCATGCAGCATAGTCAAGCAGTCAAGAACTACAGCAGGTGGGATACTTCCCTGGCCATGGGAACACCCGATCCAAGAGTCTGTAAAAATCATTCATTCTCTCTCTGACCTAACAAACATGTGGTTATTCACTGCAGTTTATTATTCAAATCATCAAAGAGAATCTCAGAGTACTCCATTGCCTGGAATTTATAGTGTTCACCTCTAAATTCATTAGACATGCAAAGGCCTTTCAGAAGAGGATGGAATTGAGCCTAATCCTCTCATATTGCAGATCAGAACTTTTCCTGCAGTTCAATGGGAAAAGGAGAATGGAGGTGAATATGATCTGGGGCAAAAAGGTGGAAATGCTTCTACTATGGCCATACTTCTTCAGCAGAAATGCTCCAAAACACGTACCAAATCAGATGGAAGAAGCAGACCAGTACTAGATGGAGGCATGTTGCGTTAAGGTTGAGAAATGTGAGGGACAGAAGATGAAAGTGCTTGCATGGTCTGAAAGTAGTTAAGGCCAAGAGGGACCACATTTGGAAATTAGGTGCTTTCAAAGAAATTAGGCTGGAGTTATGTGCTTAAATCCAGCTGTGAACCCAACCTAAATGCTCATAGTCAGAAATTGAATGATAATTTTTTAAGAAGATGCCAAGAGTCTTCTGAGATGTGGTCACTAGCCAGGTGTGCATGCCTAGTGCATGAAGCAAAATTAGCTGTTTGGTCTCACCCTCCAGATAGCATCTTTGTAGCACATTAGGTTGGGACAGTAATGACCAATGATTGTGTCTCAGCTGACGAGGAAATCGCTTACTGAATCAAGGTCCTAGACTTCAGCCTAGCAAGTATTAATATTTGTGTTTAACTTGATTCATGCTAACGCTGCTGGTTACTTGAATCAGGCAACTTCCGGTTCAAACACATCCATAAACATTTGTAGCATAGAGTTAAGACATAATGTATTTTGGTTCAAATGTGTCCATAACTGACTTTCCTTTCAGGGCTTGATGCTGAATTGATTTGAGCCAGTTTGTACTGAAAAAGAAAACAAAAGTGGGATGGTTTTCCATTCCAGATCCTCTCTCTCTGTCTGAACTTCATGGATCCAGCACAGCCTGTGCGTTTGCTTTTCAAACACAGACACTGGTGGGTGGGAAGTCAGGTCACTGTCCTCCTATTCATGCAACAACACCTGCTTTTCTAGCAGCGGGAGAACATTACCAAATACATGGCCAGGTTCCTCAGCTCGGAAGAGCTCGCTTAATGCTGGTCCAAAAGTGTCTGCTTTAAGTGTGGTCTGCATGGACCTGTGCAGTATCCCAGCACAGTGTTAGTGCACTGAAACAGGGGATAACAATGATGAGTCAAGGTATGAGGGAGAGATGAGGGGGAAGGCTGGCAAGAACACCACGCTGCTCTGCATATTTTTTCAGATGTAAGCGGTCCCTGAGATGACAGGTCCCTGATAACAGGTATCACTTAGGTTGATCTACAGTGCTGGTAACCGATTGTTGCATTTACGTATGTGTGCATGGAGATGTATATATGTATATACGCATATACAGACAATGCAAGTAATATACATATGTACCATACAAAAATTTGGTGGAAGGGGATCTAAAATGCAAATTTCAAACAAATGGTTAGGTTAAATTCTGGATTGAATAAAAGTATATTGGGTTGAATAGACTTTCAGATGGGGTTTGACTTCCTGCTGACATCATATGGCAAGTGGAGAGAGAACAACAGGTTTGGGCATAAGGGCCAGGAGGACCTCAGTGATGTCAGGGCACTATTTGTCTGGGCAGGGCACACATCACACATAGTTCTTTCCAGATTTCAGCCAACACAGCTTTCCCAATGAGACTCTGCAGGCAGCATCAACGAAGAAAGACAGGTTACTGCTCCCTCATCTCTCCAGACACTTTGAGACATTGGCTGATCTGGATCTGGGGAAGTGATAAAAGCAGTTCACAGCTGCGTTTCCCTCCTATTATGCTCAGGTGCTTGATGTATGAACTTTGTGCACAGAAGCTCTGTTTCTTCACCACTGACTTCCCTAACATATGGGAAACAGATTAGAGAAGAAGGGCTGGAAAGTGAGATACTGTAATTATCTACAACTTTGCCTGTAAAAAAATGAGAATGCTATGGTGTATTGTACATAGTTTTGATGTAATGGAAAAGACTAAATACATGCAGGTACATGCAGAGAATCTACTTCTTTTTTTTTTTATATATCTATATCTTCTACTATTCCGAGCTTCACCCTCCCCATTCATTGTCTCTTTCCGTTTCTGTTCCTTGTGAGGTCAAGAGCCTCCACTACACTGAAACATGTGCTGGTTGCATTGTACTCACTGCACTGTGCTCCACAGCATTTTACGGCTGCCACACCAATCGCACACTGAACTTGGACAAGGTGACTGACATGGCTAAACAAGGTTGGGCCTCCATTGCCCAGAACATTCAAATCTAGAAATCACCAAGTTGTGAGAGTAATTGCTCTGCCTTGCTCTCGTGAAACTTCTGAGTACAAGGCACAAAACCACCATAAATCTTTCCATCCCTGACAGTACAGCAGTTCCCCCTCTAAATACAGTCTGAAATATACAGTAAAATCAATGAAGAGGCAAAATGTCTTTGCATTGTTCAGAGATTGCAGTTAGCTATTTAAGTAGTTTCTTTTGTGAATAAACATAAAACTTGAAAGATCTTCTTATGTGCATCTGAAAGATAGCAGCTGCTGAAGTGATTGACACACCTTTCAGATTTAGAAATTGGGGACTGATTTGCATTTGATGGGAATAACAGGCTTCTGTTCTGAAGGAAAAAATTATATACCTAAAAGAAACTTAACCGTGAGTATACTAGGCCACATCTTGCCACAGTCATCAAAAACACTATCATTGTGCTGCTCTTAAATCTAGACTGTTTGAATATTCTTACAGTTTTTGTAGTATTTTAAAATAAATGAGGCAATATTTAAAGGTTGCGTTTCCAAATGGGCTTTATTTCCTTGCATTTAGTTGCACAGACTGAAAGATTAACACAAATGTACTTAAAAGTAGGTTCCTTGGCCCTCATGCAAGGATATAAATGGTTTTATTTTCCCAAAATTTGAGTATCGTACAGTTGCCTTTGGAATGACTAAGTCAACAGGAGATGCCTGGATTCCCAGTGCTTATGAAATTCAATCTATTTCTTTAGGTGCATAAGTAAGAATTTAGGGCTCAGACACATGATCTAATTATGTGGTTTAGCAAGTTGACACTCATCTTATGATGTGTGATAAACTGTCCTTTCATTTAAAGCAGTTCAAGTTGGCCTGAGAACTCAGAATTATTCCTGTCACAGACATAAATGGCAAAGGTCCCACTGTCTTGAGCGGAATAAGTTCACTACAAGCCCAAGAAGTTTTGCTTCAAACTGCACACACATTGACATGTCTATATGACATTTATTGTGGGTTTCTTCATCTCATCTCTTGCACCTGACATTTTTGCAAGCCTATGGGTGCATGCTCTTTTCCAGCTTCAGCTGTGCCAACAAAAAGGTGAGTGCCCCATCCTCCTCCCCGCTCTGCTGCTGGAAGTTACCATCCTCTCTGATCTCCTGGCCAGGCTCCTCATGTGACTTCCCATAACTTGTTTCAGTCAAAATAAGCTGCTGTAACAGTGGCTGCCTTTCTTAAATTCTTAAAATTGACTCAGCTCTTTTTGATGGATTAAGGTTAGGGGGGCACAGAGAGAAGGTTACGGGCACATGGGGATGAGGTGCTGCTTCAGTAACATCTTCAGCTGGTGCAGCTACAGCCCAAGAGGGTGCACGTCCACAGCTCAAGCATAATTGTTAATTGAGTTCTCTGTTTCCAAGAAGCCCTATATTCTGGAAACAAAACTATTTATACATCCAAGGAATTCTTGTAGGCAAAATGAATGACCAGACTGATAAGTATGCTCATATTGGTCCATTTAGTAAAAGTAAAAAGCAAAAAAAAGTAAAAGAAAGCCATTAAATACATGGCATAAAGCAAATAAAATTAAATAAAAGAAAGCCAGGACGCAATCTGAGATGGTGAAGCAGAACAGAACAGGAAGAAAAAAATAAAGGGTAGTTGTAGAGCAAGAGGTGGCTACTGGACAAACAGATGTGTTTATCTTTGAGGTATTTTTTGATTTTTGTGTTGTTTCATTTACACATATACGAAGTCAGCATCAGTCATATTTGTCTTGGTTTCCTGTGACTATTATTTTAAACTAACTGTGTACCTTGTTGGAACATAAAAAGAAGACTTGGTACAGACAGCTTTACCAGGCTGATGACTAATTTTACTTCTGCTTCCTTTCTGGATGACTTTTTGTGACTAGTTTCAATGAAAATTCAGTTTATACCTACAGTCATCAAGAGTATGTTTTTCATTTCATGCACTGTTTCTTCCTTCACTTCCTGTTAGCCTGTGAGACAGACTTCTTGGAATTGTAAACTTGGTGAAATTCATTGTATCAATAAATCCCAGCACTAGCAAGTAACCCCTGCTAATCTTGATTCACAGCAAGGCATGAAAGTCAATAAGGTACTTTGAACACCACATCTTGGTGAGAATAAGATTGAAGTAAATATGGAAAGCATCCTTCCACGTGAAAAATCTTGCCTAGGAAGGAAGGGAGGCCCAAAACACCTCCTTCTGCAGAGAGGGTGAAGATTTGGTCTCTCATGGGACCAGCAGACAGGAGAGCGTCCTATCAGTAAAGCTGTTTTCTATCATTCTTTTCTACCTCACAGTAACCATCAACAGGGGACAGTCCACAACCATAAGGGGCGGAGAAGGGGTGGAAAAGGAAGGTTACTGCCACAGATCACTGTTTTACGTTATTATATTATGTGTACGTATTATATATGAGTATCATGGGTAATATTTTTAGATGTGTACACTTTCCATAGTTTGCAGCCATGGATGGTCTCAGGCTACAAACAGGATTCCTCTCTAGGTGATAAATTATGTTAATTAGAAGTCAGCTAAGGCATAGAGACCCAAAAGGTAGCGTAGAAGCAGAGGAATACCAATGCTTTTCGTAGCTTTGGTGCAAAGAATGGTGCAAAGAAAACCTGAAATGGGGCAGTGTGTGTCATTGCCCTGGATTATCAAGCCTGGTTAACATTACACAGCAGAGCCGACAAATCAAAACACCGAGACAGTTTTTGTTGTTTTTCAGACTGAGTCATAATTATGTATGGTACACTTTCCAGTAAGAGGTTATCTTTGCTCTTCACAGACAGCTTACACATGGATTGCCATTCAGCAAGGAATTTGGGGCTATTGTGAACAAAGCCAAACTGAAAGGCAGTATACCAAAATAATTTTCAGCATGGGTTTAGTGGGGAAAACAATGACAGACTGCTGAAGCACTTAGCCCTCATAAATTCAAAGAAATGGATCAAAATGAATATTGGAAGTAATTTCCGAGTCAAAGGCTATAATCTCATTCCTGAAACTGGTGTAAAAAGTATGATCCACTTAGTTCTCATTCACCAGCTGAAGCAAGACTAGCAGTGATGTTTCCCAGCAGTCAAAGGTACACAGAGGCTGGCTCAAGATACTGGCCATTTTTGCTGAAGTCATGTAATTTTCTCAAATCCCGTTGCCACAGGGGGACAAAGACGTAGCGGAGCCACTGTGGCTGAACTCTGTTTTTATGTCAGCGGATGGCTGACATGGTAGAAGAATAATGTGACACTGATTCTTTTGGGTTTTGCACATTTATTTCAGGCTAAAAATAGCTCAAAGTGTTAATTTTTTTGTTTCTGCTATATGATTTTTTTAACTTACTTCATGGACTCATTAAGTTAAATTCTCTTTATCTGGGGAGAGGTTTAAGCTGAAGCTAACTTCAGCCTAAAAAAGGTAGCCTCCTTGAGCTCGTTAGAGAACCACTGGGGACAGACAGAATCCCACCCGACTCGCTCTGTAGAAGGCATCCTAGGGAGATTAGCTTTTCTAGATTAACACTAACAATTGCATAAAAATATCTCTTGGATTGGGGATGCCAGGGGGAACATCCTTCCCCATTCCCCATGGAGCCTTTTTTGGACCTATTTTGCTTTATTTTGTCTAATCCTGGTTTGAACCTGGAGGTTTGCTCTGACTCCTCACCAGGGCTCCTGTGGCAGGCATGTTTCAGAGGTGCACTGCCTGCTCTGTAAAGTGACATTTACTTGTTTTAAACTGAACCGTGTTCTACTAGTGGAGAATTTGGGTGAACACCTTCTCCCTCACCTTCTCCACTGCCTTCCTCGTTGTACAAACCTTGGTCGTACCCTTTCTCTTCTCCCTGCTGAGCCATCCCAGCCTTCTGCACCTCATAGCCATCTCATCCCCTAAACCGACCTGCAAATGTCCTCAATCCATCCCTGAGGGTTTTAATGCACGAAGTTCGAAACTCTTATGCAGTGTAAAGCAGAGTTTTTGGAGAAAAAGTTTATGCCAGAGTAACAGCCTGGAGACCAATGGGTACCTAAGGCTGCTGTGCCTGGGTTTGTAATACTGAGCTGGCTGAAAGTCACCATGAAAAACCGATCCCCCGCCCGCCACAGCAGTGCATAAATGCACACCTTGTTGCCCACTGGATGTTTTGAGGTATTTTGTTTTGGAAGAATTTAGGCCTGGTGGTGAAATCAGGCAGCTCAAGTCCATGATTCTCCATGGTATTATTATGTTTCCCCCTTTTCAGGAAGAAATAGGCACTCTAAACAGCCAGCTGAAAACAGCCTCCCCCACACAGCTAAGTAAACCATCATTGTCAGGAATGCGGGCACTCTCCATTTTATGCCAGGCTGTGTGTGCGCTCCCTGCTGAAGCATTTCCTTTAGCAAAACAAATAAGCACCACAACGACAAATATTACAACAATCAGTCGATTGATGGAGTGAAACGCTCCTTTGCCATCATGCAGTGAATCTCCGCATGAAAAACACAGGGCCTGGAGAATTGCTTTTCCTGCATCTTATGTCAGCACTGTATTTTTTCCATAATCCAGACCTGACATGCGTTGCTTCTTGAAACTCAGAGAACCTAGAGATTATCATGGTAACTCAGTATAATACTATGTTTAAATCTGCTCTCCCTTACCCTTTTTCGTGTGACATAATCAAACATACCGTTGGTTTGTCCTGGTAGAGGCATGATCCTGCCTGAAGAAGCCAGCGGGGTATGTGCTATGATGGCACTTCTAACACTTTACAGAATAGGAGCATCTCAAACAGAGCTGGCTGTCTTGGAATAAAGCAGAGATTTCAGGTCATGAACCATTGCCACAGAGTTCCTATCGCTCACTTTGAATTCACGCTGAAAGTGTCACAAAGCACAGGGATATTTTGGCTCTCTTAAAAATAATATATATAGTAATAGTACTTTCCCTAAGATGGTGCACAAATGCAAGCAAAAGTGTTTTTTTTCTTTTTTTCCCTCTAAACTAGCAACAGCGGCTGTGTGGTCATTTGGTCGTCTTCTGTTTAAAAAATACAGTACATTCCTTACTCCCAGCCACCTTGACCACTAGCTGTTGTGTTTCCTACGTCAGAGGAGATGAGATCATTAATACCACCAGTAATGATGTCTGCAGAAGCTCCTCTTTTTGCCAGCTCACAGGACCAGTCTGGGTGAACTATGAAACGGATCTACGATCCATTTGAACTCCCCACTGTTTAAATTGGCTATTAGAGATATGCCTTCACTGTCGTTCTTTGGCTTCTTCCTGATAAAAGAAATGATGACTCTAGTGAGCTATCTTGGTTGAGGAAAGGTGCGTGAAAGCAGAATTTTGTAAAAAAAATTGTTCAACAGGGAAGCAAGAAGATAACTTGTAACAGAGCACAAAGAAAGAAAAAGGGGAAAAATAAAATAGAGATCCGAGGGAAGAGGAAGAAAATGGTAGATCTGCATGCATAAGGCCAGTAGAACAGATTTTCATCAGATTATATCTTGTCGTGTCCTCATCATCTTCAACGGAGGAGTCGCCATGTCCAAATATTGTTGAAATAAAAGGGAGTGATAAGGCATTATGTGATTTAAGTGTTGAAAACTGGTGTTGCCATAAAGGCGTACACCAATAAATCAGGTTTGTTCATATTTTACTGACCTTTATCCATAGGAAATAAAGAAACCAGAGAACATGGACAAAACCACCAATTTATAGATAGCACAAGAAACACCTAGTTCATTCTACTGTGCAGTGCAGGAGTTGTTTACTTTAAAATGAGTAATGACGTGTCTTCGAAAAGCAGCCGTCAAGGCTGATATTTAACTCTTCTCCCCGGGAAGGTCTGAAAGAGGCAATTCAGATCACAGAACAAGAGAACTGGCTGAATCCCAGGGGGATGGCTCCTGGCCGTCTTCTTGGAGGTGCTATAGTGGTGTTTGTGAACATGATGCTTTAGATGACCCACGATCTCCTGAAAAGAGCTGCTCCATCCTGGCAGGGTAAAAAATAATATAGGAGACAAAGGATGAATTATTCTTTCACTTGCTGATGCCAGAAAGCAGAGAGTCGCAGCCAGTGACCTCAGTCCTCCAGCTCAAAGAAGGATGAATGAATTTAGGAACTAACTGGCAAGACTTTTGCTGCTGAGGGTGCCTGCAAGGAAGCTGCCTGGCAGAGAACAGGCCTGTTGCTACCTGTGTCCAGCAGGCCTGAGGAGGCTCTGCAAACATTGCAGGACTAGGCATGTTGACAAACCATTTGAAGCAGACTGTAATATGAATTTGTTTCTGTTGTTGTTCTCATTAATATGTTTTTTCTTCATTTGCTGTTCAGTTAACACATAGGCTGTGACATCCTGGGGGAAATCTACCTGGATTTGTGCAAAGCATTTGACACTGTCCTGCATGACATCCTGATCCCTAAATTGGAGAGATGTGGATTTGATGGATGGACCACTCGATGGATAAGGAACTGGTTGGATGGTCGCACTCAAAGAGTTGTGGTCAATGGCTCCATGTCCAAGTGGTGAACAGTGATGAGTGGTCTTCCTCAGGGGTCGGTACTGGGACCGGTACTGTTTAACATCTTTATTGGCAACATGGATGTTGGTATTGAGTGCACCCTGAGCAAGTTTGTCGATGACACAAAGCTGTGTGGAGCGGTCAACATGCTGAAGGGGGGACAAGCCAGCCTGAGGGACCTGGCGAGGCTTGAGAGGTGGGCTAGTGCAAACCTCATGAAGTTCAACAAGACCAAGTGCAAGGTCCTGCATATGGGTCAGGGCAGTCCCATGCACAAATATAGGCTGGGTGGAGAATGGATTGAGAGCAGCCCTGAGGAGAAAGACTTGAAGGTGTTGGTGGGTGAGAAGCTCAACAGGAGCCAGCAATGTGCGCTCACAGCCCAGAAGGCCAGCCATATCCGGGGCTGCGTCAAAAGAAGTGTGACCAGCAGGTCAGGGGAGGTGATTCTGCCCCTCTACTCTGTTCTGGTGAGACCCCA
>RSEF01000003.1:62984069-63016851 GCA_003993805.1 Himantopus leucocephalus
CCGCCCCAAGCCTGTAGCGCTGCATGGGGTTGTTGTGACCCATATAGATATAGTGCATGGTGTTTTGGCACAATGTTCCAAAGGGACACACAAGAAAAACTGGGCAACAAAATGGTGTTTTCTGACCTCAGCCCTCCCACCTTCTACATTCACCAGCACTCAATAGACTGGTGAAGGCTAGCTCTATTCTTGTCAAGAACCAAGTGCTTCAATAGACTCAGTTGCAAGGTGTCCCTTACTATCAAAACACATGGGTTTTTTGAAACTTTCTTTTCCTTACATGCTTTCTATAACACAAAACCTACAGCAGCATAGTTAGTTGGATATTCTTACAAGCTTTTCATAGAGTTGAATTTTTCTTTTGTTGATTCTGCAATGCATTGACTTCTGATACCAAAGTGATTTTTTTTTTAAAGTAACATAACATGTTGCATCTCTGAAGCACTGAGTGTTTTAAGGTCTTATTGGCTGAAATCTCACAAGTTTTACTTATCTGAATGTACAGCTTTGCTTCTGTGGATGTGGGCAACTGTTTTAGTTCAGGGTCCAAAATACCACTCAAAATCTCGTTCATAATGAACACTTTGTTTTGTTTATAGCTGGATGGTTTTAAAATTATGCTTATCAGCTAAACTCCTGTCTCTTGTACAGCTTTTAAAACATGAAAATGCATAAAAAATACAACTTGTTCACTCTTTTTGTTCTATATTTGCCAACAGCATCTGACTGGGGAGCCTAGGAACAAAGCACAAATGGTAATGGAGTGATACTGAGAATGAGGAACAACAATAATACAAAATTCCTGGTACTGCTTAGGTGTCAGACAAGGCATAAGTAATAATCTGACATCTGGGCACTAAGTCCTCTGTGGACCACTTTGTCATTTCCCCGTATGGATACAATGGGTCATATGGAACCATATACCATTAAATTAGTCATGTGCTCCCACCATTAATTTCAAAAGTACATGAATGCAAGCAAAATGTGATCTGAAACGTATAAAATAAAAGCTGAAATATACCAAACCAAGGTTGTTTCTAGGATATTTACTCTTGTAGTTGTTTTTTGAATTGCAGAGGTTATTGGTTTTTTTGTGAGATACCTATAAAAGTGAGAGTTTGCTGGCTTCACAGAAAGCTATAAATCCCAATGGATTACCAAATGGAAGTGGTTCACAATCTGCCACTGGGTTGATGGTGATAAATAGGACTGTGTTTAATGGTAAAAGTCTGTTACTACCCAAAGCTCAGTCAAACCGATTTCTTGACAGAAAATTGTTCTTCAGACAATGGGAAACTATATTGATGTCACCAGCACAAAAGCACATTGGCCTCTTTCTGGTAACCATCAAATGCTTTGGTTTCTTAACTTGGAAATAAACAAGCCTCAAGGAATTTGAGGTCTTATACATCTCACATACTGCTGTGGGGTTGGGGTTTTTTTCAAAACTAGATAAATTTGCAAATATTTTAAATCTTGTGAAGTAACTTTCCACTCTGTTAAAGAAGAATGGAAAGAAAATTCTTTTTTTCATAGACTTTAAACAGCTCTCCAGCTCATATTAAATACTTGGGTGCAAACAGCGGCCAACGCTTCTTTGGAGGAACACAGCACTTTTCAAAAACATTTTGTTGCCTTCAGAATGCACTGATCAAGAAATAATTTTAAAGGCTTGCATACGTTATATAAACTTCTTTTTCTGCCCGCCTTTAATTTCACTGAGAGAATTTGGTTTGTTGGTTTGCAATTTGTAATCTGAAATTCAGTTTTGTCACCGTTTGCCATACAATGATGTTACCTAGCTTTCCTTGTGTGTCTGGAGGGATGACCTGGCCCTCTGGTAAGGATGGAGATTATGGGACCAGCTCTTTGTGCTATTGTGCTGTCACAATTTCCCCCCTAACTGCAGATAGGTGCCAGTGTGGATTTTTTCGTGAGTGCAAGAACCAGCAGCCCCTTCACCTGGTTTCTGCCACACGGGAGTCGCATGGGTGCCTGAAGTGCAGTTCCAATGGGACTTAATGATGATGCAGGCAGTCTCTAAATATAGATTATCCATGTGGCTCTAGTATTTTAGAATGACAGGGCTATGAATTCCGCTTCTGTGGAGCCAACTGCATGAGACTGATGGTGTGGTGAGAAGTATGCTGAAACGTACAGGAATATGCCTGGAAATGTCCTGGTAATTTAGGAGATATCAGAAAATAACAAAGTTAATTTCAACCTGCCAACTGGGTGGACATGCTGCAAGGGTAGTCTGGGGGCCTTTGATATAAAGGTTGGAATAGGATGCATGAACAGCTACAGGAGAGTACCACTACAGGTTGATCCTGTTTTCATCAATAGCTGAGAAAGAGAGCAAGAGAACTAGCTACTTCTTTGATAAAGTTTATATGCAATTTTACAATTCTGCAGTGCACTCTGACTATATTGACAAACACAGATATTAACCTCTGAGGTGCTTATCTCTATCTGTATGAACAATGTACTAGCATCTTTGAAATCCCATCTGGCTTCTCAATCGGCTATCACCTAAGCTGGAAAATGTATATCCTAATGCCAAGTCAGTTTATAAAACCCTGTGTTGTTTGGCTCTCAAGAAACATTGGAACTCACCATTCTCACTATGTTCAACCTTATTTTTTGAACCACTTTTGCTAGCAGTGTTTGATTTTTAAGTTCTGGAAGGAGGGGTTTATGTTATTTCCAGCAGGGAAATTTCAATTTTGTCATTTGTTTCATCATTTAAATGAACCCCAAGTCCACTGACTCGAAAAGTATGCTGAAAAGGCTTCGTATCTCCAGAAACTTTTCTTGGGTGTGTTAGGTGTCACACAGCAGGATGGTTTTTGTACTAAGAAATGCAAACCATTCTGAATTGACTGCTACTACTTTTGGTGTATGTAGTTCTGTATATTGATTGTAGATGGCCTCCAGAGACTGATTGTCCAATAAGCTGTGAAAGAAATGTTTAATCACAGGTATGAGCTAAACTAGTGTTACTGATGGATTATTTTTTTTTAAGATGTATGTGGTATTATTGTTCATCTACTTTAAAAAATCTGATTTTAACTGTGTTAGCAATGATAACTGAATGGTGATAACTGTGACTTCAATTAAGAATTATCTGAATGAAACTATCTCTCTTCCTCAGAGTGTTTTGTCCTTACTACGTTTCTCTGAAACACATTGGTAGAGGATATATATAAAAACATAATTCAGCAAAGAAGTTTGCTGAGACACTCAATACAGCTGTATCAATTGCCTAATGAATACATCCATCTTCCCAAAAATGGGTCGATTTTTAAACCACTGGTAGATAAAGGACAGTTTTGTATTTAAGGCACAGGACTTAAGTCCATTAAGTAAGGGTCAAATTTAGGCTTGAATAAATGTGCTTTCAAATTTGAGCACACACATTTATATTATGGTCTGGTTTGTTTTCATTCCTGGCTTTATCTTTGACTTCCTCTGTGACACTTGGACAAGTTACTTTACACATACGTGCCCTGGTTTCCACACTGTAAATTGGGGACTGTGCAGGAAACTAGCCCACAAGGAGTTCAGATCCCCACTTAATTAAAGGTTGCAGAGGCAATTTTGTTCTTTGGAGAAGAGACTGGTTTTTATTACAAAGTATTATTGTGGTAATTATAATTTACTGTACCTACCAGAGTCCATTTGCTTCCCCTAGTTTTATGCCAGTGTAAATCATGTAATGTCCATTAAGCTTTCCTTCATTTAAAGCAAGGCTGTTGGGTACATATCAGCCGCCAAGTGCCCTGGACAAGCTGTCACTCAGGCACTTCTCAGCTTTTGAGAAGTATTGAGTCTCCAGTACTAGTTTTATTTCTGCTCAGTTTGCACAAGCTCCTCACGTCCATTTAGAGAGGCCTGCAAGTGGGCTTGATAGCAATTGAGAGGAACAGCAAAAAATATGGTCCTCTTGATGAGAACTTATGGGAAACACAAGACTCGTAACTGGGAAACGTGAGATATTTCACTGTGTGGGAATGTGAGTAACAGGAGAAAGAGCCTCTGTGTTTTACCTTCCTCCTGGGGCTAAACAACATGTCCCCTCAGTAAAGGATATCAAAAGCAGCTGAAGGATATCTTATTAGAGCTCAATTGCCAAGGAAGGCGGGCAGGAGTGACCAGAGAAAGCTGTGGTTTTGGATTCCTGCAGAATAACAAACTCCCAACTTCCTGTGCTGCTCTTTCTCTTGGGGATGTTTTGGTAACCCACCAGCCCTTGCCTGGTGGCAGCTTGAAGGAAGGTGGCCAAGTCAATAGCCCTGGTGATATGAATAGTGATTAAAAGGTTAAAGAAACCCCATGTGACTAGCGGGAATCATGGGAGCATGAGTGGACCTGGTACTCTAATAAACAAACAACGACACATTTGCTTCGGTAATTGGGTATATACACCGTGTACAGGCATTTACCCTATTTACTACTTCAGTGTGCTTTTCCCTAGCTGCTGAGACATTCTTTCATCAACACAAGTAAAAATGTTATTTGCTTGAACTGGGTGAAATAAAATAAAACCCGATCCCAGACTAGGAAGTTTTTCTCCAGATTCTTTCCACCTTCCCTGGCACCTTTGATGTGTGACCCTTGCCACCCACCACCCTCCCTTCCAGCCGGCCCTCCCTGGAATAGCCTCCGAATGAAATGATGGGCCCCAGGACCAAAGAGGAGGCTGTGGTTTCCACAGATGACTGCCCACTGCAGGCACTGCTTACTTGTGGTGTTTATTTCAATCCCTCCTAGCTACAGCGCCTGGAGTTGGAAGGGTCAATCCGCAGTTTGAATTGGCATATTTTTAAGGTCTTTTCTATTATGAAATATTTATGAGAGGAAACAAGGTTGGACATTCCTGCAGCCAGTCCAGTGTAGGAACGCTATGTGCCTTCCTCCCCTAAACATGTAAATGCAGTCAGTTATTTAATGGAAGACTCACATACCTTGTTCCTTTACATTTCAAGTGAGCTGTCAGAGGAATGTAAACATTTATTTGGAGCAAGCCCTCAGGTAAAGGATTACCATATGCCGCAGAAGGAAATTCCAGCATGCCCACCAAAATTTATGCTGTGGAGAGAGCTATGAATAGAAAGTTTGTACACTGTTATGAATATGGATAAAATACATCACTCATGGCCAGGCTATGGCATGCAAAATTGAAAAACACATATTTTGGATCACACAATATTTTCAAAAATATATTTAAAAGAAAATAAACATGGGATTCTGTGTGTTCATTTACTGTTTGAAGTACCTTCGGGGAAGAGAGACATCAACAATTTTTCTTCCAGACCACTCACTTCTCTTGATAACAGGGGGTTCTTTGGGAGAAAGGAAGCAGTCTCATTCCTGGGATCTCTTTGTTTCCTTAGCCAGTGCCCATTTATTGCAAGTTTATGTTATGTTCAGAGCTAGCAAAAGCAAATGCGTTCAGAGGGCTACTTTCAGTCTTAAAGGTCAGAATTCCTCACTCTCGGCCACCTCACAAGGTGACCTTTTCATGAGTGTTACATGACCCTTGTTCACCTTGCAAACGAGTGTAATTAGCATTTTTATTATTGTTATTCTACAACCAGCCAGTCATCACTGATGTTTTGGTGTGGTCAGCATCAGTTTCTTTTGAAGTGAAAGGACTTCTGCTAAATGTGTTAAAAAGAGATGTTAAAACTTGTGTCTGCGAGAAGGACAGCCCCAGCCTGCAATCCAATGGCCTCTGGACACCTCAGCAACCCTGGGCTGCACTACGCAATGGTCCTGTCTGTGCTCCAGAGCTTGCTACTACAACCTGAGGCCACATAGAGCTTCTGCACTGCAATCCCTTACATCATCCCCCTCTAACTCTATTTACCGTAGTGCTGCACAAGCTCCTTTAGGTGGGATGGACTCATGAGGGGTGGTCTG
Organism: Himantopus leucocephalus; assembly: GCA_003993805.1. Taxonomy (NCBI): domain Eukaryota; kingdom Metazoa; phylum Chordata; class Aves; order Charadriiformes; family Recurvirostridae; genus Himantopus; species Himantopus leucocephalus. The sequence continues at coordinate 62,989,995 of RSEF01000003.1, forward strand.
CCCTTCCTCTGGGTGTATGCATTTGGGCCAACTCACAAATTTGTTCTCAGGACCCTCCTGCTGCCTTTTCCTCCCTACTTTCCCCCCACGGTGTCTCTTTCCATTGCAGAGTTTCTTTTTGCGTGTGTGGAAGTGACAGGAGAACAATACTATGCTTAAATGAGATCAAGTAAAATAACCTTATTATTAGTGAAAGAGGAGTGAGGGACAGTGAAAGAAAACAGTATTTGGCAGCAGGAACTCTTAGAGTGGTATCAGGCCCAAGCTGTCCAGAGTATGTTGATGCAGAGGAAGGGAGGAGTTTGATGTGGGATAGTGAACTGCTTTGATTAACTTTCAGAGTTATCCCAAAGCAAAGTTTATTTTCACTGGAAATTGCACCTGTCAATTGAATGAGAAACTTTTTGAAAGAAAAAGTTACCGATTTAAAGTCTTAAGATTCCTCCTGCCTAAGGAACGACAGCCCAAACCTTGCTCAGGTTTAGTTGTGACAGCCATGTTCAAGCTGAGTATCAGCCAGCTTCCCAGGAACACACACACACACCCATGCCCTTCTCTCCAGGCTGTTCATACCCAGCACAATTTGAGCCACAAGTTTCCTACACCCACCTGCCCTTGTTCTCCAGCCCCCCGTCCAGCACAGTGCCCAGCACTGATTGCAGGGGTATGGTACAGCACTCACCTCTGAGTGCAAAGTGGTACCTAAAGTTATCATCAGTGAAAGACAAGGAGAAGGTGTATTTAGTGATGAAACAAGGTACAACTAAAGAGGTACAACTTCTCTCTTCCTACATGTTAAGCAAAAATGGTAGCTCAGTTAGTTAATTTAGAATCTATTAGCACTTGATAATTAGAGAAACAACGATTGAGTAACAGCTTTACTGCAAGGCAGGTGAGTTTCCAAGTGAGGCTGAAGGGAACGACCAATCTCAGTCTTTTTGCCTTCAATGATGTCTTTTAGAACAGAGGTGGGAATATAAATTCTGAAATTATGGTGACAAAAATATTATTAAGTGTAGATATTTGAAAACTGGAGAGTGAAGAGATGGCCTTTGTAATTTTTGCATTAATAAACTGTTTCCGTTGAGCATTAAATACCTTAGTTGTTAATACTTAATCTGATGTAGCAGCTGTGCACTCTCTGACCTTACTGTAAAGGAAAAACAAAGTACCACTCGCTTCAGGTTACTAACACTGAGGTTAAAAAATTCTGATGCTTAGGTGAGGATTGGTTCTTAAGGCAGCAAAGGGTGACATTGGAATGAAATATAGCATCATAACAAGATAATGGCTTCAGACTGCTCAGCGACATGGTCCTGTGCATGTCACATTTGATACAGCAAATGATCAAGGCATTATTGCCATTTTCTAGCTAAGGAAACCTAGACAAGAAGCTTTTAATGGTGGTGGCGTAGAAAGAAATGAAACTCTAATGTGCTCACTTGCAGGCTTCTTCTTGAGGTGCAGATCATTTGAAACCACTTTGAACTTTTAACATCCAATGAATTTTTAAACATGAGGCCTTACACGAAATATCTGTCTGGCAAACAGGCTACTCAGTTTGATCCTAAAGTTCATCAATCACGTCATTGTAGGTGCTGAAAAGTGCCATCAGAGGCCAGCACCCACATTTGAAAGCTAAGTGTGGGAGCAGGGGAGGGCAGGGAACAAAGAGGCTTTCTATCCTTGTGCCCACTTGCACAAACATCACAGCGGGTCTGAGCCTCCGCACTCTACTGTGTGCCTCTGTGGGTGTAAATCACATCAAAGAGATTCTTGGAAACGCTACCCTGAGGAAGGCTGCAGCCTCCCCACAGTTCCTGGGTGGTGGGCCCCTGGGCAAGGCACGGCCCTTCTAATTATGTCCCGTTAGGATCCTCAGGGTGGACCCAAAGTTAAATACCACAGTTTGCACGGAAAACACACTAAGATGTAACTGAACCAGCATGCTTGCTCTGTAGACTGAGGGCTGTAACTTGATAGGAGACTTGGTTCATGGTGTGACAAACCCAGGAACATCCATGTCCCACTGCAGGCAACCTGCTCAGCAATCAAGAAACAGAACAGACTGTCCCAGAGGGCTTCTGACCTGCTGACCAAATGATCACCAGCAGATCTTTCAGACCAAAACTGGCCAGAATTCAGGCTCAGGTTTTTGTGAAAATTGTTTCTAGAAGAAAGGTGTGTCATACAGTAATTTACTGGCAAGCTTGAATCCTCTGGACCATGGTTGTTTCACCTGCAGGAATGTTAATTGGGCATAGTCTGAACTTCGTGTCCACCATTGATTTTTACAAAAAGTTCTGGTGTCCTTGCAGCTGACTAAGAGTAACAGGTACCTGTGAGTTTGCCTATGATCCTCTGTCTCACAGTCAGCTGCCTTGTTTCTACGGGGAGTCAAGTTCCCAACACATAAGTAACGGCACGGCATTAAGAGATAGGCAGCACTGAGAAACAACCATGGTTTTAAAGGCGACTGATGTCCGGGTCATATAATTTGCTATGGGATGCTTGCAGTTACGATTCACATACGTCCTGATGATTGCTCTCTGATTGTACATCTACATGGACACTTTACATTGAAAATTAAAGCCCTTGGGGGATTTTTCGTCAGTGCTATCTGACTGAGAACAACCTGAGCTCTTTTGAGGTCCATTAGAACAACTACTGTAACAAGAAAACATGTGTTTGATAAGCAACAAATAACTGGCAGTTCTGATTTGCAAGACGGGGGCTGGAAGCAGACCTATTTCCCTGGGGGGCAGGCAAAGGCACTTGGCTGGGTAAGGAGTATGCTGGGGGGAGCTGCCACGCGAGCTGAGGTCTAACAGGGGGTACAAAACTCAGGCAAAGTACCTAAAACTCTCCCAATGCAATATTTAAACTCCCTAAGATTTTTAATTTTTTTTTTTTAAAGAAAACATGTAGATTATTTAATCAATTTTGTGGTTTGGTGGCAGGAATGGGATCTTCACTCTTTATTCAATAATGTTTACAATATCACATTTACTGGTTTTTTATGGATTTGTTTTAATCCCCTCATTTGACAGTTGTCAATGGCAAATTCCAGGTACACCTGTAAATCACATGGTGTTGTTTCTTCTTGTTTGTGTAAACATAGCTGTTCTTTCAAACTAAAAAAAAAAAGGACCTCAGAAGCAACTTACAGAATAAATATATGTACAAAAATTTATACATGGGAATGTCAGATATTGCCAACATCATGGAAACAGATGCCAATTAAGGAGTAGCATAAGTTTATACAGCAAAACTGTGTTGAATAGGAGAGTAATAGATCAGGAGATTTAGTTCTTCTGTTGTTCTCATTGATAGCTTTTAACTTTTCATTGACTCTAGTTATAAGTAACAAGCACATTGATTAAAAACAGATTAGTTTAACACATGGTTCAGAGAGTGAGCAGTAAGAGAAAGATAATTTGCAGTCAGTAATTTTTAAGATAACACAATCTGTTTCTTTTCTGGGAATAATGGTTCCGGTGGTATTTTCAGCCCAATTTTGTAAATGCATCAAATTCAGATGGTTTTGTTAGAGAGCTAGGATAAGCATCCAGATTTTACAGTTTTTTACAACATTTCACATCTTTAAAGCTTCATGTTGTTACTGTGAATGTCCATGTTGACTATCACTGGACGTGTAAGAGACATATTTGGACATACAGCTCTTTCAGTACTGAATTGAAGGCTTGACATTAATTTATGAATAATGAGATCATAGATGCCATATGCTTTTGTCAAAAAACTGAATTGCTTCCAAGTAACATCTTCATTGTGAATATGATGCAATTATCTGTAGCATTATCATGACTACCACTTTTCTGGGTTGTGAGTATGTTTGAATGTAAAATACTCTTTGTCACTACTAGTGACATGCATTCGCTGTGGGTTTTTTCCCTCACAAGTGAAGGAACATTTTTCTTACTTTTGCTAGTAATAGTGGCTACTGATATCAAGGAATTGAGTTTGAAACGTGTAATTGTATTTGAGTTCCTATAATTATATGCATAATTCACATACAAAAGTCAGTTAACTGCAAAGAAGAAAAGACAATTTAAAAATACAAAAAAGCTCTCGTTTGTGTATGCTGCCATGCTGATGACGTAGACATTTAGTGCTGAAGTTCTTCTGCCAGGCCTGGCATGTGAGCCTGGTGTGCTGCTGGAAACAGAAAGGTGGCCTTTCCCTCTTGTTTGCAGTCACTGCATTTTGAACGGGGAGGTGAAGAATAGATCCTAGTTTGACACAAGATGAGGTACGGATTTTGCTCTTCTCTGAACCTGGGTGTCTTCAAAAGGAGCTAAACATCTTAAGTACCTTTGCACCCTCCCAGTTATAATCTCCTTACTGGGGACTGGTCTCAGTGTGCCACAGAGGGATTCACTGCTGAATTATCACCTCGGCTCATCGGTGTGTGCCTTCCCTCCCTGCCACACACACAGTGCAGACAGATGGCAGTACGGTTGCCCCCAACATACTAATTAAAAGCAGTGATAAGAATCTCGTGAGTGCAGTTTCATAAAAGAGCAGACAGTTCACAGGAAACCTGACAATCTGCTCATTTTATTACAGAGGATAAAGTCCTAATTGTTACTTAACTCAGCATTTTCTCAGTTTCAGTTAATGAAAGAGCCAAGTTAATTGTTTGTGGATGTGTTGTTCTTTTTGATTTCCAGACTCCTGATTTTGATGACTGAAGCAAACTGCTCCAAACATGAAAAGATTTATTTCCTATAAGGCACATCACAAATTTCCTGGCAGAGCTAGTCTAGAGTTGCTCAAAGTGTTTGTGGAATACGACTGCGGTCACAGGCTCCGGCAGAAAAGTTTTACAGAGGGTGGAGGTGTCAGGAGAGGCCTGGAATAAGCTCCCTGGATCATCACAGATCATTTACCACCTGAAACACTGAGCACAAAATACCGTCCACCAGCAGACGCCCCTGAGGATAATACATGTCTTCTCCTGAAGTCGTTGAGGAGATACCAGCTTTGAGGAGAAGAGCTGAAAAGTATTCCTGATTTCTGTAGATATTCCATACTTACTCAGTGGCTCAGTATACTGTTGATTAGCAAGGAAATTCTGACAAAGGTAAAGTTTATTGTTTTTTTCCAGATAGATTTCTACCTTCTTTTTTAGTTCAAGTTCAGTTGTCTGGAAATAAAGAAGGAAATGCTTAAATTCAGCTTCACAGGTCTGCATCACCTCAGAGGAAGGGACCAGTGATTGAACTCCATTTGCTCCTTTGCCATAAAGAGGATGTGATGTTGGCCTCCTAAAAAAAAAGTCTATGTAAGAGTGAACGACACACTTGAAATTACATTCTGCAGGAAGTCTAGTGTGATCTTATTCCCAGCCTAAGAAATCAGATAATCTTTGGACAGGTAGTCTTCCAGGCTGTCTGATTTTTGTTATTGTTGTTGTTGCTATTGCTGGCTTTTAGTCTAATGTAGTCATCTCTGATGTCACTTCTCCCTGAAGTGTAGCAAAACTTCTAGTACATGGGAATACTTGATAAGCCAGAAAACCATCCCTAAATAAAAAATGGCTTGATAAAGTGTTGTGATAAAAAACAGATTGAATTTTACACAGATTTGCATAACTAGTAGCTTTCCCTATCACACAGAAATAAATGCTGTTGTCCAGATAAGAACTTCTCTTCTACTTATATACTGAGATTGCATAGAGGTTTGTGTTGAAAATATATTGCTCTATTCAAAAAAGTGCATCAATTCAGGAAGGTGAACTATAGAAGGAGAAGACAAATATGAAGTTTTCCAACTTTTCCTAGTTTTTATAAAAATGCATTTTTAGCCGAGATCTGGGACACCCCACAATTTCTTGTCACCTGCCTGTGGGGATTACGTCAGGAGCACGGTTACCTTGCAGTGAATGAAGACAGATGGACTTATCCAGAAGATGGCTCCTGGGTGGCCTGAGTCACTGTCTAGAGCCGACTCCTTTCATTGTCTATAGATGTAAAAAGTGTCAACCATGCTCATAGCCAAGGAGACCCAGCCGGGTGCTGGAAGACAGAGGGATGAAACTGAGCCACAGGCCTGGCTGGTTGACTGGCTGGCTGGGCAGGTGGAGGTTTACAACGACTCGACAGAACAGTCAGATTAAGCTGGAAACCATTTACAGAATGAATTGAGGTACCACAAAGTTTAATACTGGCCAGTCCTGTACAGGTGGGAGTCCCCCTACAGCACTATAATCTCCTTTACAGCAAGATATGTTGTTGTGATGTAAATGTCACCTGCTTAAACTGAACAAGGACAGCCATGACTCCCTCGCAGACAGCTCTGAGGAATACATGAATGACCACAGATCCCAGAACTGAAACTGAGTCTGCCTTCAACATTTTAGAAAACCAGTTTACCTTGATTATCTGCCCCTGCACAATTTTCTATTGTTTCCTAGGGTGGTAGATTTTTTATTCCATAGATATTTGAAAGAGAAAGAGAGACAATGAAAAGGAGAAATGGATATAAGGCAGAAAGTCTCAGCATCCACTAGTATCAGAATATCACCCAGGTGGTCTAGGCTAAGGTAGATCATAATTCAGTCTACTGCTCATTCTTCATGCAGCTTCCAGAGACAGAAATGATAAACTTTTGTAACTTGGACTATATTTACATAAATTTGCTCTCACCTTGCTTGTTAGCACTGGAATTATATACTCATTTTTCAGTCAAATTCCGTGCTTCTCCTTCCTGTAAAAACCATTCTTCAGTTCTGTGTGAAATTTCTCCTTGGCGGGTCCACTTTTACAAGGATCAGAAGCAAATGTGGGCAGCAGATAGAGATAAGCAGTGTGAAAAGGTTTTTTGACAAAGCCACAGGTTTTCTACTATGGTTATATTTTGAACTCCATAAGTCTGTTGCTTCCAAATTCTTAAATTATCATTCACTGAAGCATTGTGGCACACCAAAATTGTTTGTTACATAGAATAATGCATTAGCTTAAGTATTCTGCAGGACTGGAATTTGTTCCATTTAGTCCAATTTAAATTATAACCTTGCCCATACTTTCTACACATTTGCAAAGCATGTTTGCATGTACATTCCTATAGCTTTATAAATAATTATGTTCCGTGTGTGATAGAAAATTTCCAGGGAAAGCACCAGTATTATTATTGAAAAAATCTTGGAAAGGATTAAGAATAAATTAATTGTGTCTGATTTACAAATATTTGCTTGTATTTTTATAAGCTCTGTGGAGGGATAGGGAATATGCTAGGTATGTCTAGTACTGCAAATACAGAGTGCTTTCACTGTATTATTTTTGCCACTTAGTGGTGAGAGGTGACATTAAAATGATTTAGTAAAATTTAGAAACTTGCAGAATCTCAGTTAATGAGATCTCTGTTCATTATTTTTGGCCCTGGCTCAGTTTACTATATGATGTGCCTTGTATCATGAGACTATGATCTAATTATTGAAGTCACTGGGCATCAATTTCAATTTGGCCTGATCTCTTGTTTTTTTAGGAAGATGGACTCTGAATTAATAGATCTTTGTTTAATCTGTTTGCTGTCCTAGCCTCTACACCTATAGCGGAAGATCAGTGTTGTACCTAACTTAATATTCTAGTAAGACTTTACTCTGCAATGGTCCCCAGTCCTTTTTTATGTTTTTGTACTTGCAAAAGTAATTATTAATTAATCTTGATAATGATTAATTTTACAGATCCTGCAGTAAGCCTTAAAAAAGCTTTTTTAAGGTTTTTCCTGTTCCCCTTGAAGTCATATCACAACTTCAAAGGGAGCAGAAAACAGGATTTTATGCATTTGGAACAGCTAATACCACAACACGGGATCAGCGCAGAAGCTAGTGCAGATAGCTGAAAAATATGGAGGGACCCTCTTTCTATGAATATGCTTAAATCACTGATCTCCTAGCTATTCACTTCTACTTCTATCTATTGCATTACCTCTATACTTTCTATTTCTCTCCTTTTTGAAATTATTCATCCAGTAAGCTTCTGCAGCAAGAAGCAGGCAAGGATGAAAACAGCCAACTGGCTATTAACCACTATGCTCTACTTCAAAAAATGTCAAGAAGGTGCTGTAAATTGCAAAACTGGTAGGTCCAGCTGCTTTATGAAAAATCAGATCCTCCCAAATATTATTAATTGTGTAATATTTTCACAACACTATTTAATTTATTACTAAAGGAAGGAATGTGATATTTTCCTAGCGTTTATTTAAAGCAGCATGATTTTTTTTTTATGACAACAGCTGGAATATAGTAAGTAACAGCCTTCTATCATGCTTTTCAACAACCCAGTGCTGGCTTTGCAGCAAAGAGTTTTGAAAATACACCGTGTATATCATACTTACGTGTCTAGCTTTGGCTCTTCCTTCTATGTTATGCTGCACAGGTTCAAGAGAAGGTGAGGAATGAAAGCTGACACTGAGACCGAAAGAAGGTGAGCCAATCCCATGTATAAAATAGATCAGTGTCTGTGGTTAATTTGTATTCAGTTTCTAAGAGGCACAATAGACCTCTTAATTTTACCCAAATTCGGAGATACTTTTGAGCACAAGACCTGTCCTGGGGAGTGTATGGTATGGTATGGTGCGGTATGGTACAATATAGTACTTCTGTCATCCTCTAGGGTTTAAATCCACCGCAATAAATCTTCTACAGGTTAAATCCTGCTTTCCGGATACTTCATGTCAAACATAACCAGAGCTGGGTATTGAAGGTAAATAAATAACATCAACGGGATTCCGTGAAAATCTGCCCAACTGAGCAGAATGTAACAATAATTTTATGTTAAACGAGCTCCAATTAATCTGCAGTGGTTACACTGAGCAGATGAAAAGTCTTTAATGAGGCAGCTAAAAGGCACTGCAGGAATATTCTCCAATACCTAATGAAAACATGTAGAAAACATAGGAATGTGATTTTTTGCCTGTTCCTCCATCTAGGGAATTAGAAGATGATGTAACAGAAGTTTTGATTTCCCCCCACCCCAAAAAGCAGGAATTCTTAAAATAAGAGGTCAGCAAACAGTTTACCAAACAGTGATAAAATGGGGTCCTCTGAATTTTTTGATTTTTTTGTTTATGCTTCTCATGACAGCAAGATGGTGGTGCACCTGGCAAATTACCAAGCCAGCTGTCTACCCTATGGCTAGTCAGTACCATACAGATCTGTATTGCATTGAGCTGCGTGTGTCACTATGCTTGTGCACGGCTCTAGAGCTCTTCTGAGAAAGCTGTAGCCTTTTAGATAAAATAATCTAAATGTCATATGTTTTTTCAAGTCATTCTCCAAAGATGGAATGTTTTCAAAACTTGGGTTTGCTCTTCTTGCTCTTCTCAGTATCCCAGGAAATCATGAGCTGTTCCCAGCAATGAATAATAGATACCCATTCAGCCGACAGGAACTCAAAACAGGTCCCTCCCTGAAAAAAAACCAAATGAAAACACTCATATAAATCTCAGACAAACCATATCAGTGGTACAAGAAAACACATCAAGACCTCATGAATATCTTGTGAACACCAGAAAAACCACATCAAGCATACGTACATAGCATGAGAGATGTCAGACAAGGGGCAGGGGGGCGTTGAGCCGCAGTTATATGGTGTCAGTGTAGACATCCAGAGCTCAGTAGTGAAACAGAGTAGTTTAGTGATGCCAAGTATATACTTACGAATTGCTTTAAGGCAATGTTTTAAAACTCCTCTCAGCCTATTTATTTAATATTTGGAATAGCTTTTATTGACTACTGATAAGAAAAGTATGGATTTCCATGCAAAACACAACAGAAATAGTGATTAATTTTTAAACATATTTACTACTGGGAGATAGTTCGGGAAAGAACTTAAATGGATTACCCACATGCACGCTTGTCATCTGTAAGATAACGTTATCTGTGCTTCAGCTGCTGAGGGATGTCACAGTAATTTAACACCATAAAACCTATGAAACGCTTGAGACTAGAGTCTAAGCTCTAAGAGTCTAAAGCTCTTTAGTAGAGAAAAGAGGAGTATTAATGCAGTAATGTTAGCATGTACCTAACAACAGTGCTTTCTGTGCTTATGACACAAATATCATTACCCATCCCTGCCCTACTGGAATCTAATAGGGTGCCAGCAGTTCTAATACATGCTATCCAGCAGGATTTGCCTTGGGATTTCTGCCATGACATGCAGGGAAAAGCACTGGAAACACAGTTGGTGTGTTGAAACCCTTCCTTCAAATATTGGCTTCTCTCCTCGTGCTATTGTCTGTCCATTTCCTTAGAATTTAAACAGAAGCAGGAACACTCTTTTCACTCTGTATTTGCATTGCGCTTACTGCACGGACACAATGCTCCAGGCAGGTTTTTCTTATTGTTACTTATTAAAACAACTATTATCAAGTAGAAATGGCTGCATTTTGATTTATTCATATACAGAAAAGACTGAAAGAAATCTTCCTTCTGTTCTATTGACAGAGCCCATATGTAGCTGCTGTGATAGTCCATTATCAATTAGAGAAATGCCAGCTCTATTTGTTAAAATGCTAAAAGGCTTCTCTAATGCAGGACTTCTCAGTTTGATTGGTGGCCTACCAACTCTCTTAGTTTTTCCATTAATTTATTTATTTATACTCTTAAGGATGGCTGGAAAGCTCTTGCTACACATGTGTGACTACATTTACTATCCTCTTCCTCCCATTTAACAAAAATAGAAACATTATAAATGTCATATCAAATATAAATATTGTTCTGCTTCATGAGGCATTGACCATTAATGTGGAGAAAAGTAATCATTCAACAGCGTGGGCTTGGTAGGCTTAAATACGAGGTGAGACCATGGGAAAATGCTACACCTGAGTTTGCAAGATGAGGACCCTTGGAAGCTGCTTGCTTGACAAAATAAGACATTGTGGGGATGGAATAGGGTGGTTTCTGTGTTCCTCAATGTCTTGACAACATTACCTTGACACAGTACTGCAGGATCATATAGGCATTTTATCAGTGCTGGGCAGGAACAACGGGAAGGTGAGAGGGCAACTGAACAGCAGAACATCAGCTTTGTGGTGGGCAAGTGAAGATGGAAACCCGGGTAAGGGCAGCTGGAGCAGGAAGGGAAGGTGTGGGTGAGGGAGAGAATTGTTCCTTCTATCCAGGCTTAAAATTCCAGCTTGGTTTTAGCAACCACAGGGATTTAATGCCCTTTCAGTCGGTGGGATGAAGCCCAGTAGGTGTCCTCTGGTGACCCACTTTTGGGTCATGCCCCAATGCTTGTAAGCTGCTGGTCTGACAGATCTCACCAATAGGAAGTTTATTCTGATGTGGTTCTTGAATGGTTTAGGAGATGTTTTGGAGGGAGGTTTGATGTAGGTCATGGAGCACTGATGTGGTCTGTCTGTGTTTTTCCATCTGTTTTTGTTCAGGGAGGGACTTAGTTTGAGTTCCTTTCACCACATGGCAAGTTCCTCATTGCACAGATTTTTGCATGATCCCCCTGCATTTTAGGAATGTCTAAAAGCCAGACTTGACAAAGTGTAGGAAGTGTCTGATCCTGAAGAGCTGCTGGAAAAATCTCACCCAAGATTGCATGCCACCACCACCAGCATTGGCACACCAGTGGCTAGATTTCAGAAGGTGTTGTGTAACTGAACTTTTCCTTGGGTTTTCAGAAATAAGCACTTAAGGATTTGACCTGTTTTAGTATGTTCGAAATTTCTGTTGGTTGCTTTTAGGGCACCACTGAAGTGAGATGCAGTGCATCGAAGCCGAGACCCTGCCCCATTAGCTTGGAACAGGCATAGCTGGGCAGCTGAATGCCGGGTGGTCAGAAGTACCTCTCATTTTCTTCTGGAAGAGGTAGATACACTCTGGAAGCAGCCTGGCTTCCTGAACAAGGAATGGGGGGGAGCACTGAAAGGAGGCTGTGTGGGTCCTCCAAATACCTGCAAATGCATCTGTCTCTTTCCAGCGACTGAATAAAGAGGACGAGCATCCTGATTCAATCTCCCCGGACCCTTTTGAAAATCTGATCTTAGTTCACTGAGGGACAATTGAACTTTCAATCTATTTCTGTCAGTCTAAGACTCATTGATCTCTGCAGAAGAAACATTTTTAAAGAATTTATTTTTAATTTTCCTCCTTATTTTCCCTCTTCTATTTGTGTTCCTGAATGAAAGAACACATCCCATCCTAACTTAGAAAATTTACCATTAGTGTAAAATAGAGCACAAAAGCCACTTCTGGTATACTGATAGGAAACCTATTTGTCAGGTTCACTTTAGACATGAAGTCTACAAAATGTTGTGTCCCTTAATAGCAAACATGAGACAAAAAGTTACAAAGTACAGAGAGTAAGCCTTTCTTAACTTTTTGGACAGCAGCTGCGGTCCTCATAGTGGGGCTGTGAAATTGGGAGAGGAGGTCAATAGGCTAGAATGTGGCAGCAGAAGAAAGGGATGAAGTAACTAAGATAATTATGATATCCCATTTCCTTGGTGGATGACTCAGGAACTCATGACTCATGCTTTCCATGATGAACCAAACAGCATGTACTGACTTTTCTCAAAGTTATTTGTAGGCACAAACAGCAAAATGATGGGATTCTTGTGTTTGTTTTTTATTTCCACTTGTACCTATGTATACAATCACATTGCCTACTGTTCCATAGACCACATAATTGACCTATGGCTAACACCGGCTGTGGCAGATCTCCCATAGACTGGCTGGTAATGGAGTAAAGAGCTGGAGAAGAAAGATGAAAGATCTAATGATAGCTTGCCAACCAGATCAGTAGTTCCAATGGTAATTCAGCATCTTCCTTGTAGCACATCAGTGACATTTCAGTGCCAAGGAAAAAAGATTGCACCAAGAAGAAATGTTAGCAGATAGGCAGGAACTTTCTTTTCCAACGTCTAGAGATCTTAAATCCGTGTTTCATTACAGCTTAGTGTGTTTGGCGATGTAGGGCTGAGCAGGGTAGCTGAGGAGTTCTTTGATCTATGTGGATAAAAAGCATCATATGCTGTGGCAGTGACAACATACAACTTAGTGTAGATGGTGTAAATTTAAGACTAACATTATTTCTCTACTGTGCATTACCATTTCTTTACTAGAAATGACTAGGTTCATGCAGCAGAAAAAATAAATCAATCCCTAAATATGGAAATAATCCAAAAAAACCTTGGGCATTCTGGCATGTTTGCGCAGAAAGCTTTTGGCCCATTTGTGGTGTTACCTGTCTTAAAGACCGTGTAGACTTGCAACACAAAAGGAAAAGATTTAACAGGAGAGCCTTGAGGTTTTGCAGGTAACTGCTGCTGTAAACCACCAAAGGGACAATTGTTGCTTGCTGAGCCAGAATGAACTGTGCTAAGCTATACTTACCTGGAGGTTGTTGTACCCTGGCACAATAACAGTAAACAGAAGGCAGTACTCAGAAGCCATTTAACTGGATGTAGAATCAGTACAATGTGTGACAGGAAAGAATGGCTTGGCAGTCAGACTTGAACCATGTTTCAAGAGCAAAATTGAGACCAACCATGCTTCCAAATGATGACTAAATTGAGGCTTTTTTTTTAAAAAAACCCAAAGGATATGTATTACAAATATTTTTCTGCTGATTATTCTTTTCTTATGCAAGATAATGTTTAAAATTAAATCTGAAAGAAAAAAAAAAAGCATGTTCACAAAAACAAGCTGAGGAAAAACTGTCCTCTGGTTTTTTAACCACTGCTTAGAATGGTCCTTGTCATGACACACAGTATAATTGCTACTATAGGTAATAGTACTGTCTTCATTTCACAAACTGTTTTTGAGAGAGGTAGAGAACTGGATTTAACAAAAACTTTCCCTGCCCAACTCAGATATCCGCTGCATTAGCCTGGGGGAAAAAAACATCTAGGATGATATGTATACAAAGATAGCATTTTTTATTTAAGAGGTGCCTGACCACAAATTGTCATAAGGAGGCAGATTTTTCTGAATGCTACCTGGAGAGGCTTGAGAGATGGGCCCATGTGGACCTCATGAAGTTCAACAAGACCAAGTGCAAGGTCCTGCACGTGGGTCAGGGCAATCCCATGCACAAATATAGGCTGGGTGGAGAATGGATTGAGAGCAGCCCTGAGGAGAAAGACTTGAAGGTGTTGGTGGGTGAGAACAGGAGCCAGCAATGTGCGCTTACAGCCCAGAAGGCCAACCTTACCCTGGCTGTGTCAAAAGAAGAGTGGCCAGCAGGTCAGAGGAGGTGATTCTGCCCCTCTGCTCTGTTCTGGTGAGACCCCACCTGGAATACTGCGTCCAGCTCTGGAGCCCCCAACATAAGAAGGATATGGACCTGTTGGAGCGGGTCCAGAGGAGGTCCATGGAGATGATCAGAGGGCTGGAGCACCTCTCCTATGAAGACAGGCTGAGAGAGTTGGGGTTGTTCAGCGTGGAGTCAAGAAGGCTCCAGGGAGACCCTATAGCAGCCTTCCTGTACTTAAAGGGGGCCTACCAGAAAGATGGGGAGAGACTCTTTATCAGGGAGTGTAGCAATAAGACAAGTCGTAATGGTTTTAAACTGAAAGAAGATGGATTTAGATTAGATATTAGGAAGAAATTCTCTACTCTGAGGCTGGTGAGACACTGGAACAGGTTGCCCAGAGAGGTTGTCATGCCCCATCCCTGGAGGTGTTCAAGGCCAGGTTGGACGGGGCTTTAAGTAACCTGGTGTAGTGGAAGGTGTCCCTGCCCATGGCAGGGGGGTTGTAACCAGATCTTTCAGGTCCCTTCCAACCTAAACCATTCTATGATTCTATGATCTGACAATAGATGAGACCTGCTTGGTGGCCCTATTGTTTGGATTTGGACTAAAACATGGGCAAATGGCATGTAGAAACAAAGTTTAGCATTCTGTACTGGGACAGTTTAATCTTCGTTATTATGTAATCTTCATCTAGTTTATGAGCATTTTTAGCCTATGAGAAAAAGGGGTTGGTAGCAAACTTTCCTCCTTAAATGAACCCCAGCTACTGTTATGTTTCCCTAAGTGGCTAGTAAGTTCACATACGCTTGATGAAGGTACTTTTTTGAGACTACACCTTGTCTTGTCATTATTCATATTCTATATCTGCTCCAGCAGGACGCAGAGGTCTCAGTCATGTGCACTGGTCTAAAGCACCCCTGTGAAGGAGAAGCACAAACACTGAAACTTCCCTTCCCTGAAAAACTACGGCCATTTTTAGTGGGCCTCTCTCGAACAGAAGGAGGGAGAAATGCTACTTTAAAACCAGGTACAACAATTGTGTATGGTGAGCCACCGTATGATCATGAACTGACACTGTATTAAAGTGTGTAAGCCTCAAATGTTGAAAAATGTACATTTGCAGTGATTGCAACTCCCCTGCCTACACTACTTTTCAAAAAGATTTTTGCCAATTTTTCTTCTGTCTTAAAAAAAAAAAGCTACCCTTTTATATATATATATATTATTTCAGAATTCCTGGGCAAGTAGCATTGATAGAACATTGCAGAAAATGTACAAAATAAAAAGGAGCAAGAAGTGGAGTATAGGACAAAATGGGGAACGAAGTGTTGTGAACTGGAGCGAGGAGAGTAAGTAATATCTGAGAATTTCAGCAAAAATATTTCCTAGCCAGAGTGGGAGGTCTCAGAGAGGGCTGAGAGCCTTGCATGTTTGACGGAGGTTGCAGGAAAGACATATTTTGACTCCAAAAAGAGATGTTAAATCCTGTAGGTTGAAACAATACTGAACTGCACATGCTAGCAGACTGCCTAAATCTCACAGCAGTGGAAAAGCCAAAAGAAACATCAGGTAGTCTGTACCTTTTTAGGGAAAAGCCTTCAGAATTTAATGAAGTACTACAAGAATGATGTAGGGATTTCCATAATTCACAATTAAATCCTGGAAGGATAGTCTGAATATCTGGTAGAGATGGTATTATTTTCAGTTACATTCTGAAGTCCTTAAGCTCAGAGGCAGGGAGGATCAGTGAAACTCTCCGTGAGGGACAGCGAGAAATTTAACTCCTATGGATGTTTCCAAGCTGACACTGTGTGTGCTTCATTGCTATATATTTCCATCCATTTGATTAGGCTGCTGAAGGCAAATGTACAATATCTTGAACAAGTTTCTGCTTCCTCCATCAGCACTTAACGAGTAAATCAAATTTAGGCTAATAGGAATACAATTAACAACATCTGAGGTACTACTCCAGCTAGGATTTGATTATGACTGATTATGTTGCACACGTCAAGATCACTGCTAATCTTTGGCATGAGGAACTGATTAAAAGGGATATATTTTTTTTACATCAATTATATTTTTCTTTAAAAACTTCCCACAAACAATCTGTTGGCATCACAAAATGTTTTCTGTTCATTGATGAAGGTCAGGCTGAAGGAAACATTTTGAGTGAAAAGATGCCAGAAGTTTTCCTAAGTATGATGACATTCAGATAATTATATGCAATCTTCTTTTCCAGTTTGTAAGAAGGGTAGGTAATGCCCTGTCAAAACACTCACCCATACGCTCTTTGCACTTTCTGGAAAGATGATCGTACTTGCACTTGCTCCCACAGTCCCAAAGATGCTGAATTAATTTCGAAGGCAAAAAAAATAAGAGGAAAATTGGCAACTCCTCTGCTGCTGCTTGTTTTCCAAGTGGATTGTCATAAGGCAGATCCAGATTTCTTACAAGGCAACCTTGCTTTTCCCTGTCCCTTGGTCACCCTTGAAGCTATCGTTTCACAGCTCACAAGTGGAGCCTGGCCCAAGAGTCGGGGGTAGTTTTACAAGCAACCATGCCACTCACCTTATGTGGTTTTAACACTGGTGGTTAGAAGCTCTCAGCCTTCAGGGATAGGCTTTTGTATTACTTTTGCATAACAGAGAAGAGACCATCTATGGTCTGAACCTCATGGTGAGAAAGGGAATGAATGAGAGCAGTGACATCTTGTTTTTACTGTAGGAACATAGAGATGTCCTGAGGCCTCAGCCACAGCTCCAGATAGGTCCTATCATTTTATGGTCGATTCTTGCCACTAAAAAGGAATTATTCTGAAGTGAAAAATCTAAGTGAAATTTGTTGGCTTTTCTCCAATCTTTGAGGTTTTTGACGACCTTTGTAGGCTTCCTCCCTCCTCTTTGTCTAAGCCACCTGCTGTAGTCTGATTAAATTGTTGACAAGTGTGTGTCACAGACTTGTTTGGGAGACTCCCTGCCACAGCATGTGGTGAGTCCAATGTTTCTTTTATGGCAAGTATTTTTTTCACTGAATAAAATGATCATCACTGAGCTACAGGGTTCACCTGAATATGAGTGTGAACATTGTTATACATATGCATGTTCCTTTCTAATTTCATTTTGTAGGGACAGCCATTTTACAAGTTTCTCCAGCTCCAATATGCTAGAGTTGACTGAACTTCTCTGCTTTGAAAAAAATGCTGATTTGATGCCACAGCTCAGTTTTGCACAGTTACCTTTCTTTTGCCAGTTTATTCCTGCTAGGGAAGAAAAAAGTGTTCTTAAAAATAGTTTCTTTAAAAAAATTAATTCACTGAGAAACAAAACAAGTCTTAAAAGTACTTGAATGCTTATACAAGGAGTAGTTTTTTTCTTTACAAAGCATTTAAAATACTGCATTTGACTTAACATGAACTTCATTTACCTTTTTTATTTGTCAGATGTTTGACACACATAATTTTTCATTTTGGTTTTACTCAAAAAATTATTTATGTTTATATTTAATTCCAAGAGGCTGAAAAATCAATTATGCATGATGTATTGGAAATAATAAATCAGACAATCTGTTTAGTGCCTTCACTGCTAAAATAAACACAGCTAATTAGATACAGATGATAACAGCAACTCTTCTAAAGCTAAATAGTAATCCATTGAAAAGGACGGTTTTCTGATATCACCATTTGGTTAGGGCTTGGGAAATCTGTGTTCGATTCCCAGTTTTGCACATCATCTCATATAAGTTATTTCATCCCACTTAAGCTCATCTCCTCGGCACAAATAGATACCTCCAAAGTTGAGTCATCTTTGTTGTGTCAGATGCCTGTCGAGGATAAGACCCCAGGGGGTGGCTATTTCTCTGTACTGACTACAAAACTGCTGAGATGAATTTGTCTTTTTCTGGCTCGGGCAAGACCTTTATACTTGAGAGAAGGGAGTCTTTGGACAAAGATCTTTTTTTCTTCATCACCTTCCAAAGTTGGTTAAAGCAGTTTGCTCCCTGTCAGAAACGATACCAGAGTTTGCAAAGGGCAAAGGTTCGGGTTAGTGCCAAAGGGTACTGTCATTATGACGGAATGGCCTGTTCATGTAAAGAATGAAGATACAAGTATCTAAAAAAATTTGTCTAGCAAAGGTACAAAACACCATTCTTAATATGTTCTTTGATGTTCCCCCTTCTATGCTCAAAATAGTGTGGCTGCTGTGGCCAGAACCATGTTTGCCTAGACTGTAGGACCCAATTTCCTTGTCCATTTTATTCAGACGCCTTGGTCAAATCCTTGTATGGCCCAGGCACTTAGCGCAAGCAATCATAATTGGTAGGAAGATCTGCACTTAAGGTATGGAAGAAGACATGGGTCTTTGGGAGCTATACGCACAGTGACAATGAAATTGTACCAAAAAAATTCTATGCCATTAACTACAGTGCCAATGATGGGGCTTCCAGCATTGATTTTTTTTGGAATTTGTCCCATGGGGGTATTGTGCAGGTGACTAAAAACCCCTGTGGTGTCTCATGAGAAGGAGGCGGGCAACATCTTTGAGCAACTTAGTCTAGTGGAAGGTGTACATACCCATGGCAGGGGAGTTGGGACTAGATGATTTTTAAGGTCCCTTCCAACTCTAACCATTCTATGAGTCTACGATCTCATGAGACTGAAAGAGACCAAAGCCTTGTTTTGCTAGATACAGCCTGCCTGTTTACCAGATCACCTCCTCAGCCTATCCCAGGGGCAAGAGCCAAATATCAGCAAGAAGCAAGTCTGTACCTCTGGATTATAACCTTCAGGGCCACAGCATGTAAGAGCAATTATTCTTCCATCAACCAAAGCTAAAGGATTTAACACAGGCAGAAATAAAACTGCAGTCTACGCACAGATTCTGGAGTGAATACCCAGTATCTTCTCCTGGGAGATGGAAAAGTGAAATTTGTCTCCCCTAACATTAGTCAGGATACTTAAAAGATAAGTATGCTGTCTAATCTAGTTGTCCAGATGCTATTGAGTAGAGAATGGTTGACATCTACAAGGATAATGCGCCATATCCTAAAATAGGTGTCACCAAGAAATCTTTCATACAGGCTAAATATAGACTTGTTTCTTTCCATTGATGACAGAGGAAACATAAATGACCAGCTTGGACTAAATATGTTCCTTGAAGACGGCTGAAGTTAAGTGAGAAGCATCCTATTTCCAACAGTCTCAACTCACACACAAAGTCTCCACTTTATTCTCCGCAGTTACAAAATGCAGTTTCAAGACATTCTTCTAAAATGTCCTCCCTCAAAAATGCTCTTGGTTTCAACATTTCAAGCTGTTGCTGCCCAGGGCTCATTAGTCTGGGAAAAGCGGTCTTAGCAGTTCTCATAGATCTGGGCAGAATTCCCACAAATCATTGTTCTTTCCAGTCATTATTTCGTGAGCTGCTCTTGAGTCAGAGTCTGCCTTCATATATCACACATAAGCTTATTCAGAGTCTCATGCCTGCATTACAGGGCAGAAGAGTTACCATGAAATAGTAAAAGCCATAAGTGGCATACTTAAATACTAAACAGATTACTGATTTGTGGCATCATTACTGATTAAGAGAAATTTTGGATTTGGGGGAAGGTTTGTAATTTAGCATTTTCCCTAATTACTTCCTAAAAATACCAAGCTAACCCATGGCGGGTATATGGTACCCCTGCTACTCAAGCAATTGGAACTTCATTTTATTAAAAATGGCAGCTGTCTGAAGATGGTCTGCATAAATTGGCACAATGTCAAATTAGTACAGTGAATGTAGGTGCAACTGAAGGAAGAGGCATGGTCAGATTTCCAGTACCCAGACTGCTCAAAACTACCTGCTACCATTGTTACCATTTGTGCTGTTATCATTGTTCACATCCAAAACCATATCAGGCATTTCTTCCTCCAGAACAACTTTCTTGGCAGCTTCAGCAAAGCAGCGGAGAGTTGAATTGCCACAGAAAATGGACTGTCTGCTCATAGCTGAGGATGTTTCTGCAAGAACAGACTGGAGGTATGTTGGTAGTATGAGAAAGCATTGCCACTGCAAGCGCTTTTACTGTTCTGGGAATTTATAAAGGACTTAATGCCTACCACTTCAGTCTTATTCCTGAGCACAACATTCACTTTAAATTATGCGTATAACCACAAGTATGTATTTGCCTACTCAACAGAACTATTGTTATTGTTTAGAAAGGGGTAATGTAGCTCAGCAGAAATAATTGCTCCAGAGCACAAACATTTTGAAGTTTGGAAGATGCATATAAACACACAACTAATACCAGTAGTAGTAATAATAATAATAATAATGATAATAATAATGAAATACATCATATGTTGCACCCATCTGTCTGTTATCAACCAGTTACAAGAATACTGAAACACTACAGTGACTCTTTTTGTACCATTTCTGAGCTGGCTGAGACAGAAGATCTCTGGAATACATTCAGGAAACCCAGACCTGATGAAAATGTCTGCCTACTTCCAAACCAGGGAGGCTTGTAAATGCATCCAAGCTTTTGGATGCTTAACCAAAACTGAACTTCTTTTGCAGTATGCCTGTTAAAGATTGGTACGATGTGGAACTGTCATTGTGAAATTCAGAAGCATGAAAAACTCAGCTGGTTTTACTGTAAAATTTAAACTCAGCCCTTGTACATTGGAAAACTTCTGTTCACATTCTTGTTTACCCCTAACACCCAGAGGAAATTATACCTCCTGACATATATAATGCCAACTAGGAGAGTTCTTCATCAAGGCGAAAGTATTCCAGCAAAGTCTGTTTCAAAACCTAAACACAAAGTCTTTTTTTTTTTTTTTTTTCAGAGAAATGGCAAGGTAGACAGATGGGAGAAGTGGAATAGGAAAATAAGATTTACATGAAATGACGAATGCTGAGTATTGCTATCCCACTGCCTCTCTTCTTTCTACAGACAGCTTTAACCTATTTTCACTTACTGACATTTTCAACATAAGCAGCGCTTGCAGTATTTGCATGAGTCAGATCATGGGTGGTCTTTGTCTTGTTCTCATTAGCCAGAGGTCAGCAAGAACTCAGTGGTGGAGTTTGTAATTGAGATGAGTCCTTAGAATAAGGGAGAAGCTGTCGAGCATTAGAGAAGAGAGTACGAACAAAAGACAGCAAGTTCTCAAACAAAATAAGGAATGTGAAACAGTATTTTTTCCTGGAGTGTTGCATTGGTGCTGATTCTAAACTGGAGTTGGAGTTCCTTGCACTCCCACACCTCTTCCAGAAGCATCCTGTGCACTGCCTCCCTGTACCCCGGCACTTCAGGTCTGCCTGAAGGTCTGATGGGTTCCCACAGATCAGACAATCTGTTCATCTTAAATTCTTTCTTCCTGCTGTGGTCCTCTCTGCTTCCTTCTTCTCTGGTCCCCACCATGAATGGCAGCCTGGGTCCCTCACACTTTTACACCCCTCAGCATCCTCTGCATGTTGATGAGTTAATGTGTTTGGGGAAGACAGTCAGATGTGAGATGGGAAAACTGAAATGTGTGAACATGTTAACAGCTGCTGTAAATCTGTTTTGCTTAGAGACAATACTAGGCCATTGGAAACTGGTACCAGTACTAACTGCATGCTGGAGCTCCATGACTTCCTTGCTTGCCTCTTTTGGTTTTCACCATAATCATTTGGGTCCATCCCACTGACATTCAGATTATTGTCTGAGATTTTGGAATTGGTTCCACTTACTGAAATATAGAAGTGTTAAGAAATGGGGTTTCGGGTTTAATTGCCTTCAGCCAGTGATTATTTCAGCATTTATAGGAGTAACAGAGACCTCATGAAGACTGAGTAAGACCATGGGTCCCAAAAATGCTCTTAATATATTCTGCTATATATTGAGTTTCAGGATCTTTCTTCTACCTCTTGCTTTAAAATTACGAATTTATATTTATCTTCATTCTGGGTTTCTCAGGACGTTGTCTCTGTGGCTGACAGCTCAGCTTGGCCTGAGTGATACCTCTTCAGCAGTGGCTCCAGGCTGGGTCCTGTTCCAGCTGGGCAACCTGAAGGTCCCTCTAGGGCCCTAAAAGTGTTCTAAAGGGACTCATTCTCTTCCCAAAAGTGCCTGTGTGGCCAACCACCCCCTTCAAGTTCTGCTTCTACCAGTGCAAAATGGTTATCCTGTATTTTGTACACAGGTTTCTCATCTTATAAATGATCAGGCAAGACGTGAAGCAAAAATCTGAGCCTCTGGAGCAGAGGGTTACCTTGGCAGTAGTCTGTCCCTGGTTTCACTTCAAATACCCTCAAATCACCCAGAAGGTTTTGAGGGAAAATTATCTTGGTTTCACAACCCACAGAGGGTGTGACATTTCTCTTCTTCACTGTCACGTTGTGAGGCGAGTTGAGTAACTCTTATCCAGTACTTTGGGAGTTACAGTGGAAAGTATTCCTATAAATGTTTCCACGATATTTTTCCTTAATTGAACATTTCACTTCTCATACTAAGAAATTCCCTTGGTATTAAACAATAGAAAGAGCCTGAATGTAAATTGGTCACAGGCAGAAGAATACTGTAAAAAAGACAAGATTTTCTAACCTTTTTTTATCACTTGCCACTCTTTTAGCACAAGAAAAGGTGAGAGTGCTGAATGCCCCAGCAGCTCACCAGCAGGTTTATATGTCAGCTGCTACCTCTGACTGTGGCAAACACGTAATTCTGACATCTCCTGGGTAAGAAGGATGATGTTTTAGTGAGACAGTGTTTCCCCTGCTTTCCGTTCTTGGTTTGCGATTTCCTTGGTGGGGCAGCCGAGTACAAACGCAGCCGGATGAACACTAGATGGAGACAGATGCTCCTGCCATTGGGTGTAGGAGATTTCCTGTGGCGAGCTGACATTTCCTATCAAACAAGGAGCTAAGGCTAATGAGGTGCTGACTGTTCTGAAGCAGCAGGAGGATTTAAGCATTAGCGAGGTTTTACTCCCCCCACGTCATCTCAGACCTCAGCAAGCAGCTTTTTAAGGGCTAAATTTGAGCTTTACTGTCATGTGAATGTCGTATTAGTTCATAGCAGAGATGCAGGGTATATGGGACGTTGCATAAATGAAGTGGTTTCAAAGGGGTGAATCCAAGGAAAGGGTAACTTTCATTAATCATTAATCAGAGGTCTTTGCTAAAACCAGAATTGTACTTGTCTTTTGTCACCTACCTTCATTTTTCCATAATATATCCTGAAGAAACTTACTCACCGCAGCACTGGAAACAAACTGTATAAAAGAAGAGGTGGGTGAAAGGTTTGGAGCTGGGATGAGGTAAACATCTGGAACTGTAGAGCTTTTTCAGAATGCATCAAACTATCCACCTGCCTGAAGCTTTCAGCAGTCTTGTTAAAAACCCCATGTGTAAGCAAAGCATGATAGATGGAGGAATGTTAATAATTCTGAGTCAGAAATGTCTTTGTCCTCCAGATGACCATCCATGAATTGTTTGTTTTGAAATTCAGATCTGGCTTTGAATACAACAGTTAGTACTTGATTTAAAAATAAAGAAAAAAAAAGAAACTAGCTACTATTAGAAACAAAAATCAAGCACTTCTAATCTCAAGGGGATGTCCAGTTTCCAGAAGAGTCCCAAAGGTTATGCTTTCTTTTCTTTTTATTTTCTTTAAACTCATCTCTAATTTTGATCATTGACAAAATACTGTGAAAGAGAAAATGGCCTCATCTGGAATTGCCCAAGAGGTGGCCCGTGGGAGGCAGCAGAGCCTGGTAAGTGAAAACAGGGATGCTGCAGGATGTGAGCCTCCAGCTGAGCAAGTGTGAGTGACTCACTACCACATCTGCACCCCCTGCTGCAGTCTTTCACCCTGAGGTCACTGGGAAGTAGCTGACACCTACAAGAAAAAAAGGGAGATATATTGCCAGGCAAGGATGTAAAGTGAATAGGTGTCCTCTGCCAGCTGACAACCTCTCTCACCCAACAAGGTCTGTGTGCCCATACCTGAAACTCAGCTCTGAGCTCCGCCCTGGCCATGACCAACAATGTGACTTTGAGGAAATCTTTTCATCAAGGTGAGCCTTCACTTGCCCAGAACAAGAAAAAAATAGTAAAAAAAAAAAAGGTCAGTTTTGCCTGAATCAAAGTGAAATAAAAACAGTGTGAGGATTTCTCCTGAGTTAAATGAAATCTCATGAAATGTGGTAGACAATGATGTACCTCATGGTGACAGATAAGAAAAGGCCATACAACAGAGGGGAAGAATTCACAAAGTTGAATCTTTCTTTTGTAAATTATTTGTTTTTCCAGATATATGTTTTTTNAGGTAATGGCAATAGTATGCATTTATGTAGGCATATCTGAGCCACAAGATTTTGGAAGTCTGTCTTTACGTCACAAACAAGTGTAGACACAATAATCAACAGCTAAGAAGAAAATGATGCAATGGGGAACAGCTGTTGTTAGAACTGGTCACATCATTGAAACCAGTACGTTTCATGGAAACAAGACAAATGAAGAAAAACACAGCCTGGTGGTAAATACATTAGCCAGATATGTTGGGGTTAAAGTCCATTCTCTGCCTGACTTGAAAGCATTTGGGATGAAAAACTGAACTGAGGTCCAATTCAAACAAAATCAAAGACGAGAACAACTCGTTGTTTTGGTGGTGGTTTTTTTTTCAGAAATGTGGGGAAGATTTTGCTATCTTTCCACTGCAGAATGAAAACCAGTTTCTGCTATATAATTAGACACGATACCTTCTGAACAGCTCTGTGTGTTTTTGACTAACTTACCCCTTACCTCCCCTGTTCCCTGGCTTTACAAGCAAAGAAAGCATGGGGAAGCTGTCAAGAAAACACATTAATTCTTTGGAAGGAGCACTCCAGTCCACACAAACACCTGCAGCTCAATTCTGAATTTCATTCATGCACTCAGTAAATGACTTCTCTAGCGTTTGTGTACTGAGGTAGGTTGCTCTGACAAAGAAGCAAAATAAGGGAACTGCACTGAACATGGAAGTAAATGTGGAATCAGAGGCTCTGAGGTAAAATCCTTCACCATTGATTAGTACCAGCAGAAGAGAAGTAAGTGGAGCACTGGCATTTTGAAAAAGCTGTTATGTTTGCCTCACTTTGGCTTTTAGGCACTGAGAAAGATGTGATCTCTCCTGAGAAAAAGCTCCAAGAGAAAGTAGAAGGAAACCATTATTTTTGCCTATGTTATATAATTTTAGATAAGGTGCAGTGAGAGTTGTGGCCTGCATTTCTGATTTCAGAAAGGACAGGTTCATGTATGGGCAGTCACCTGCTAGTCCAATACTTAACCCCATAGAATATAATGTTTGTTATGACCATAACTTCAAAAGCAGCGACTTATTCTATTAAGTAAAGCTTCCTGTCTTTTTTTGTCTTAAAAATGTATTGATAAACCTTTTTTTTTTTGTGTAATAAGTATCTTCCTTGGAAAATTGCATAAACCCAGCTGCACTGGCTTTAGCTCAAGGGATTAATTAGTTCCAATAGAGGCAGTTAAAAGTTTTTCGAAGTTTGTCTGAGAGAAGTATTCAAAAGACTGATGCTTATTCAAAAGTTGTCCAAACTATGTGAACCTGCTTGGCACAGAAATACTGAAAGATTAAAACTGAGAGCCTTTCACTACATCCTGGAATGATTGCCCTTCTTGTAGTGAGAGATGCCTGATTGCTGCAAACACATAGTTGGAGAATATTTGTTCACATTCCAGCATCAATTTGTCTGTAATTCTCTCCTTTGACCATATTCACACAGAGAATCTTTCTTTTTCCTTTTTTGTGTCACTGTTTGAGAAATGACAGTTCTTCGCTTGTATCTATAACTGAAAAAGGGTGCTTAAGCACAAATAATTAATTTGCTTAGAAACTTTCAGCAGTCCAGTCAGAAATCAAAATGTAGAGAACAGATCCCCCCACCCCCACCCCGAACAATGAATGCTGAACACATAAAACCAGTATTCATGAAAATCCAAATAATACAAGCAAGACTACAAGCATTTGGATTACTATTGCTAAATACACATGCAGAAACTGAGCTTGCTGCAACATATTCTTGGCCAAAAAGTTTAAATATGCCAGATAATTTTTATTATGTTTTGGCCAGCTTTGGTAACTCAGAACTACTTTAGCTCTTCTCTGAACCTGAGAGTATGAAGGGTTACTGACGATGGAGGTTTAAAGGGTGACTATCACTAAAATAAAATATCATTTCCCTAGCTTTTAGATCATGTTGCAGAACCCCATTCATTGGTCTTACGCTTTATTTGGGGTTTTCAAAGTAAATTCATATTTTGAAAACTGATTATCTCTGCCAGCTTTACTGTGTCAGGAAGGGCCTTCTCTGATGTTACCATACTGAGTCCTTAAAGAAACATGAGGGAAAAGTGTTGAGCCACAGCTTATCAGCTCTAATTGTACCAGCATAGAAAGACAGGGACCAGATGTAAAGTTTCTTCACAGCACCTCAAAAGCAAAATAAGACAGTGACCGTGGTGAAAATACTCAAGTTTCCAAGAATTCAACTTATATAAGAAATTTGGGCCACTTAATGGGCCAGTTCGCAGAATCATAGAATAGCAGGTTGGAAGGGACCTCAAGGATCTTCTGGTCCAACCTTTCTA
>RSEF01000003.1:63025598-63042190 GCA_003993805.1 Himantopus leucocephalus
TCCAACCCTGACCATTCTGTGATTCTGTGATTCTGTGATAAGTAAACACAGTTATGCTTGCAGAATGGGATCTTCAAGCAGGATTAAAAACTTATTTTAAAAATTGTTATAAAAATGGCAAAATTATCTGTGACAACTGATTTCAGGAGTTTGCCACCAGACCTTCGTTGGAGATTGCTGTTGGAAACTTTATTCTGATTTCCTAGGGCAGCCCTTGTCTTCCTGTGCTCTTGGATTTCAGGTAGAGAACTGCTTCTGCTTCCCCTTGCGTGACTCTAGATTAACAAGCTGGCTAACTGTACAGACATTTACCAAAATCTTAAGAAAAAACAAGAGCTGAAATCTATGTTTAATGTTCCAGCTGTCTGCAGATTGAAGAATAAAGTAAAAATTTAAATGAGCTCACCAAAAATAATGAAGTCTGGCTGAAAACCAGCTGGGCAAGAACAGAGTTTAAAATCTGGAGTTACTCTGAGTACTGAATCTGATTCCAGTAAAGCTTTAGTACGATTCCAGCAAAAATCCAATTTCCCTGCTCTTGTTTTCTCTGGGAACTACTTTTTAAAACCCCTTGTACCCGTGCCATCCCTTCCAGAAAATGGTTTGAAGTGGATATAAATAAGGATAAGATTTTGACCACCATTTTCCCTTTTGAATGTCCTGATAATTGGTGCAGGCTTTATGAACACAAGAAAGAGTTGATGTTCCTCCCAACTGTTTTTATTTATCCAAAAACTCATATCAAAGGAAATGAAAACAAGTAATAGCGTCTAAAAGCTAATCTAAATACCACCCGGCTATAGAATGCAACAACAGGGGGTTTTGGTCAAATCTGCGCCTCTAGGTCACAATGAGTAGGCACTGCCCTAAGATTAGCCATGTTTCTTTGAGATACTGTTTACTGCATCAGAAGGACATTTACTAGTTTGTTGCAAAAGGAGCTGATAGCAGAGATCCTTCCAAAGCAGGTAACACTGAACAATGCTAGAACTGATGCAGAAGGAGAACAGGTGTTGATTTACCTGAAATGTTTGGAATCAGTCTGAAATGAAGGATATATATGAAAAAACAGGTGAGCTCTGTGCAGTTTATTTATGTACCAGAATAACTGGACCAGGACAAAGCTGAATGTCAAACCCACAGAGCACTGAAAATATTTGGATACATCAGAGGTGCTTAAAAACATACTGTATATAAACCCCCAGATTTACCTATGCAAAATCATAGAATCATAGAATGGTTTAGGTTGGAAGGAACCTTGAAGATCATCAAGTTCCAGCCCCCCTGCCATAGGCAGGGACACCTCCCACTACACCAGGTTGCTCGAAGCCCCATCCTTCTTGGCCTTAAACACCTCCAGGGATAGGGCCTCAACAACTTCTCTAGGCAACCTGTTCCAGTGCCTTACCACCCTCAGAGTGAAAAATTTCTTCATAATTTTTAAACTAAATCTACCTTCTTCCATCTTGAAGCCATTCCCCCTTGTCGTATCACTACATGCCCTTGTAAAAAGTCCCTCCCCATCTTTCCTGTAGCCCCTTTAGGTACTGGAAGGCAGCAATAAGGTCTCCCCAGAGCCTTCTCTTCTCCAGGCTGAACAACCCCAACTCTCTCAGCCTGTCTTCATAGGAGAGGTGCTCCAGCCCTCTGATCATCTCTATGGCCCTCCTCTGGACCTGCTCTAACAGGTCCATGTCTTTCCTCTGTTGGGGGCTCTAGAGCTGGACGCAGTACTCCAGATGGGCTCTCACCAGAGTAGAATAGAGGGGCGGAATCACTTCCCTTGACCTGCTGGCCACGCTTCTTTTGATGCAGCTCACGATACGGTTGGCCTTCCAGGCTGTGAGCGCACATTACTGGCTCATGTTGAGCTTCTCGTCAATCAGCACACCCAGGTCCTTATCCTTAGGGCTGCTCTTGATCCATTCTCTGCCAAGCCTGTATTTGTGCTTGGGATTGCCCTGACCCAGAAAGTTCTTTGAAAGCAAGTTGAGGCAACAGATGCTTCTGTCAAGTGGATCCCTTAGCTAAGACTGAGCAACATATTGGTCTGAAGAAAGTCCCATTAACATGACGCAGAACTCATTTTTGATGTCCACAGTACACGAAACTGCAACGTATAACCCTCAATAACTGCAAATTAGCATATTGTTCAGTAGACTACAGGGTGATGTGAAGTGTTCTAATAAATTGTGAAAATGTTAGCAGACATAAAAGTGTATTAAACAGAAAAGCAAGAAAAGAAGAAGGGAGAAGTCTTCTTTTTAATGTTAAGATCTGAGAGCCAAAGGAGCAGTGTAATAAAACTTTCAGTAATAACAATCAATGAAATGTTTGTGAAAAACCATTTGACATGTTGTAGGTCAAAGGACAAAGCCAACACAGAGTGCAAGAAAAGAAATGCCTGACCTGTGACAATAGAAGAATGTTACAGTTTGTAAAGCAAGAACAAATTAGAGGTGGAATAAATTAGCCACACTGGAAGGGAAGAAAACCCGTACAGCAAATGGCTTTGAAATATGGAGTTATTGTGACTGTCACCAAGTCAAAGAAAAGGTGACATGGAGTAGTTGCATAGCCAGTGCAGCAGTAGGAGTTGTCCTTCTGAAAGCACACTCAGATATGAGCTCACTAGAGAATTCATTTTATTCCAAGCTAAATGAACGCCTAGTACAACATAAAAGACTATGAAAATGAAGCCCTTTTGATAAATCACCAGTGCATGTTGTTGGTAGATTAGACCATATGCTCAGATGAAGGAAAAACATTGCCCAGAACTATTTAAATTGCTACCATTACATCAGCCCCGAATTATAAAAATAGCAGAGAACTTTTTACAGATAAAGTAACTCTTAATTCAGCATAAGAAAATGGATTGCACAAAAACATTATTGCAACAGAAAACAGGCTTTTATTGCCCCCTCAAGGTCTTGGGATATTAGCAGGGGCTTAGTGAATGCAATCACAGAACAAAAATGCAAGCAATACATTTGCCAGGAAGCATCCCTTTGACATTGCTACCAAATTTGGACATGGCCTTGGAGCAATAAATAAAAAGGAAATATCATTATTAAAAAGAAAGTGTATGAAAATATGCAACTTACTAGAGCCACTGAAAAAACTCAGAAGATCACAAAATGGTCACAAGACATGAGAAAGCAAAGGTTGTTTTTTGACACGTATACTTCAACATTTTAGAGAAAAATATGCTATTTTAAACAAAGAGGCAGTCATGGACAAAAATCAAATGATACTACATTTGAATACAACAGAGAGAGATTTTTCAACTTGATTTTTGGCACATTTTCCACAGAGAAACTCTCAGCTTCATTAAAATGAAGATCTACAGAGATTTTGTCATTGTCTTTGGGAAAGACGGGAAAGCCCAGAAGAACTGGCAAATTTCTGAGCTATACTAATGAACATTATGGGCTATGGGTTGCATGATTTAGAATAAAAACAGTCCAACAATTTTCCAAAAACCTGTTTTTCACAGCCATTTTACATTTCTTTTTTCATAAATTAGCCAATGAGATTTTAAACATGGTTTACATTTTTCCTTTAAACATTTTAATAATTTTTAGAACATTAAATTATTTATTGAAAGGGCAGTTTTCATCTTGGAAAAATATTTTTTTGGCTGGAGAAAGTGTAAAAGTATTTCAGAGACAATTTCAGGAGCTATGTAGACAAATATTTCATACAATATTACAGAGAAGTAAAATGGGTCATTTAAGCAGTAGGAAATTGGGAACAATGTTAAAACTGCTATTTTCCATGAAATATTCAAGGAATTCTAGCAGACAAACAAAAGGTTCATTCTGTTCCCAAAGTACCACTCTGTTCCCAAAGTTTCAGTAGTCAAATCATCACTCTGTGATAACTTTTTCTCCCACCTCTTGTCTGCTTTCTCAACATGGATCATATGCTTTGAGAGAGGATTTGATCCTTATGAATTTGCACAACATCTATCACAGAAAACTTCCAAATGCAGTGCAATCTAAAAACACCGGAGCAACAAAGAGTGGTAAAAACACCTTTTAATGTGTATTTCTTCCATATGCTAAATGCCAGGTGTGCCATGATAAGCATTAAAATAACATATTTCCATTGGCTTGCATTGTATTGCAGTTGTCCTCCTGACAAATTTCTGAAATCCTTGTAGAATACGTAGAAGATAGCCAGTGCCTCAGTAAATAACTCAGTGTAAACACTTTCATTTGTGAAAAGCAGGTGTGTTTCTCACAACTGACACTGCAGAAGAATAACATCAGACACCTAGCCATGAAGCGGAATTTCTTCAGGTTTTATCAAGGCAACTGGAAAGAAGTAGCTTTTAGAGGACAACGGCAGACTGGGGAGCAACATGCGATCACAGGAGAAATCAGGCATTTCACTGCATTTTCTGCAGGACCCGTGTGCAGAAAGCAATTTGACAAGGATGAGCTTCAGGATAGCAAGAGGCAAGAGGCTGCGTCCTGGTCTCTTCATTGCCAGTGAGAGAACAGAAAATAGCCAAAAGCAATTGAAAATAATTACGTTAATACCCAGCAAACCTTGAAAGCTTTTTGTAGCCTAGTATTTATCTAAAGAATAATCCCATTTGCTTTGTCATTTTGACTTCTCTGCCAAGTTTAGCTGAAGCCAGTCCAGAAAAGACAGGGAAGCTCATATCTAGTACTTCTAGCTGTCTTTCTTGAAGATGAAAGAGCAAAAAAAAGGCAAAGTTCTGTCATCAAGAAAGACACTTTTTTATTTATAGACTTGTTTGTTTGTTCCACAGGTGCTATTCAGTGTAGCCAGGTCTCATCATGAGAAAAAAAACACAAGAAAGTAAAAAAGGACTCCTACTGAAGGAAATAATATTTTTTCCCCTCTCAGTAGGTGATTTTCTCTGAGGTCAGCCAGGTATGTGGGACTTTTTGTTTTTCCCACATTACTGTGATTTTCTTCCCATTGACAGGAAATGTTAACTTTTGTAGTAGGAATATCACTTGCTTTGGAAATTGTAATATAACTAGCGCCCTGAACCAGATTTTGTTTGAATTGGTGTAAATCTAGAATAAACCCAGAAATAAAAGGCTGAAAAAAATTACAGAGAAAAATATATTTACTTCAATTCTGAAATCTCTCCTCATCATTTGTTAATTATGTGTGGTAGTTATGCCATGTGCAGTAACCTGAGATATAATTCAAGAGCAAATAGTACTTTTTCAAGAGCAAATAGTACTTTTAAAACCATGCACAGGGAATTAGTTTTATAATCTTGATAGTAGAGAGGGTCTAAAATATTCACCATCTCCCTAACTTAAATGCATATTTAAAACATAGGGTCTACAAATATTAGTAAGTAATCATGTTCAAATAAAGGGAACAAAATACTACCACTAGGTTTATCAGGATTGAATAAAGAATTTGTAGCATAGAAAGCTGATGCTTTTCCAGAGCCAACCAGCTACCGTGTGTCCTTGTTATCTGTCTATCCAGCCCTGTTTATTAGAAAAGCTGCAGTCTCATCTTCAACCCTTTTAGTGGGAATGTGTCAAGAAAAATTCTCAGGTCTTCCAGCCACACAATGCTCTGAAAAGATCTTTCCTGGCAGTCTGGAAACACAAACAGGAAGGAATTTATGAGAGAATGGGATAGCTGTTGGTTTGTTTTCTTTTAAATTCTCTTTACTACACATGTCCAGTTTCCAATGTGTGAAGCCAGCAGCAGACAATAGAGGAGCTACTTTTCTCTACCGAAACACAAAGAAAAGACTCCAGGTGCTAAAATGGGCATAATGGAAACCAGAAACATACATGTTGTTTTCCAGATGTAGTACTTTCTCTAGCAGATATGGCATCTCCACCAGAGCAAACAGATAAATTGTAAAAACAAGAACTTTATGTTGCTGCACATGGTGATCATATATTTTCTTCCACACGTTACGCTGGTCATTACTTTCATTCCACACAGTCATTATTTTCATTACACATTGTAGTTTTTTTCCAAGGTGCCTAGGCAAGGTGTTATTTGGGACACATTATCATACATGTTTGACATATTTTCCATTAGTCATTGGAAGAGATCAGTAAAGATCAGTAATTTGGAAGGCATTTTTTTACTGTGAAAATAAAAGAAGATAACTCATGCACGGCAAAAGCATGTTCAAAACTGCCTTGGACTTCTCCACACTACTTTCAAGCCCCTTGTTCCAGATGGTTTTACCCCTCCTTGAGCCTTCTTGGAGGCCCCTCTTCTCTCTTTGTCCTTCCTGTAAGCAAGGTAGCTTTTCTCTGCAAGTTCCCAGCAGGTGACTTATTTTTTGGCACAGTTCCTGCCACTGATTTCACTCAACAGCTATTCTGCACTCTGATTGCAGACACAATGGGCATGCCTCAAGTGAATTTCAACTTGTAATGCTTCCTAAAGCACCTGGGGTTTAATCAGTTCCTGGTTTGAAGCCCTCAAGAGGACAGAGCACATTAATGAATCACCTCAAGATGTCCATTGCTGTGATCCGCAGCCTAGGGCTGGACAAATCCTGTGTGTGAAGCTCTCCTGAAACAGAAAGACAGTTTTCTGTGCAAGGCAATCCCACACAAAACCCTAGGAACATATCACCACAGTCATTAATGTCTTTGGGATACAAGAAAAACTTTTCTCCTTTTTCTGTACAGTTCTCCACATCCAGGTAGCTATATGAGATTTTTTTCCTTTTTGTGGGAGGCTATAATCTACAGAGGGAAATTAATATAATACTTTCAGGTTTTTACTAATAAAAACAAAATACTGAAGCAGCCATTCCTCCATTCTTCCTCACTCAAAGTTTTTTTATACTTAAATGCCAAGGTGAATGTGTCTGAGATCAGGTTATTTTGTTGTTGCCATTAGTTGACTATCACTTCATTTTGTCTATAACCCCTATCTAATTTGCTTCTGTCCCAGCTGTGCTCACCAGTCAGATACTTGCTGTTAGCAGAGTCTTCTCAGCCAACGCAAGCAGAGGTGTGCAGGGTCACGTTTAATACGCTCACCCTGGTCTGCTTCTCATTACTCAGGAAAAGGAGCTCAGGATAACTGTTCTGTGATGCATCCCAACAGGAACTGGCTACATATTTGTACTTCAGCACACGATCTTAATTTCACCATGTTAAATATATTGTGTTATTGTTAATTCCCTGAGGCCATGTTAAGTTGCCCTCCAAGGTTTCAAACTACTGTTGTATTAGATTGTTCACAAGTATATAAAGTGCATATTTCCAGATATGTCTGGAGCTTTTTTATGTATTCAGTGTAATTAGCACAAAGAAAAAGAGTGAAAATACACCTCTGGCGAGCTCACAGCAGTTATACCAGAGATTAATTTGGGCCCAATTTCTTCAGGGAGAAGTGGTGATCAGCAGACAAAGAGTGTGCTCCATGTACAAATTCTTTGATGTTTCACTGCACAGTCTGGCTGTATGGTCCAGAATGCAATTCCTATTTAAAGACCAACACCAAATCCTATTCTGTTCTATGAAAAAGGTGAGTCTTTTTGCAAAACATTCCTGAAATCTAGAGACACTAGTGGAAAACAGGACCAATTTAAGCATTTGTGTAGCAGTCATGCATACGCAATATGTATACACAAAATACCATGCATATATTCTCTGAGAGACAGACTGCTTTTTGCTTGAAAATAATCTCTCTGATACTTTTGACATGGCAGAATGTTAAAAAGTGTTGCTATTTTCTGATGAGGAAGGGAAACTAGTAAACAGATGCAATGCTCTTCTCCTCACTGTCGATCCCATTTATTTTGTGCACAAGGTAGAAAGAAACCTGTTTTCAGAAAATGATAACAGCTTTGCAATAGAGTTCAGCTGCCAGGCATGCTTACCGGCTGAAAAGAGTTTTCAGTCCATTTGGTACAACAATAATAGTCAAAGTTAGGGAACCATTTTTCTCCCTCCTAAATATGTCCTAACACCAGCATGATTTTAACAAGACAGTTCTTCGTTTTTATTTCTTTCACTCATTCCTTGGGTTTGTTGCCAAGAGCAACACAAAGAATGCACCAGGGTGTCATAATAATCCTCCATTAAATCCCTAGTATTTAAATTTTAATGCTATAATTCAACAGCTGACAAAAGCCCATTGAGCAGGTCTAAGGAGAGGAAAAGAGCTGGTCCCATTTTCTCAGGGGGTGATGCTATAGCAACATGGAATGAATTTGGGGTCAGGGAACAAGCTGTCTCCAAGCTTTGTTTGCATTTCCTGGCTAAAAGTAGAATCTGGTGTTATAAATTTTACCAAAATAAGTGGTTATTTGGAGCTGCATGAAGATCGTTCGCTCTGTAAAAACCTTTGCCTTGTAAAATAAGAGTGGAGACAACAAATCCGGCAGCCAGAAAGACAGCAAACTAACAGGCTATTTTAGAAAGTGCCAGCCTAAGAATTATTTCACAGTCCCTCTTCCTTCTCCAGTTTCCCTACCTTCCAGCCCAAACCCTGCACCAGGACTTGAAATGATGCAACACACTAAATCCATTTTAAAGGAATAGCACAAAGACAGCAAAGTCAATAACGGTGGAACAGAGACCTCTTATAATCATCAAAGACCTCGGGAAAGTCTGGTATGTCATTTGTTATGCTTAGCTGTCCCCACACTGAAGGCTTTTGTGCTCTGGGGAATGTTGTTCGTGGAGACAAATGAATACACCTGGAAGACAATTGTCTATTGTGCAAAACACTGCTCATTGGGCGAAGCACAGCCCCCCCTCCGCTCCAATGCTCTGCCCTCCCAAAGCCCTCCTCTTTGCTCAGGGCCGAAGTCACGGTGTTTTCAAAGTTGGTTTTAGCCTGGATTTGAGCTCAGGGTGTCTGTAGGTAATACAGTATATTGGCAATTTCTGTGGTTTTCACTGTACTGTGAAGCATGTTTTAGGTTTTCACTGTACTGTGAAGCATGTTTTAAAGAGGGCTGATGCATTCTTCTTCTCATTAAAAAAAAATCAGAGATTCATTAGATAAGAATGATGTAATGAGATAGAAAAGATTAGAATTAAAGAGGCATGCATTTCTCTGCATGGATATACAGATTCTGTCAGTGAAGAAAACTATCAATGTTTTATTGTGTTTGAGATCATTGAGCTTCTTTCTCTATTCTTCCACTTTGGAATCCGTTGCTGACCACCTGTAGACAGGCAGGTCCCCAGCTGCTCTGCTGCCAGAGCCTGCTGCAAGGAATTCTCAGGGCTGGCACTTCTCGTTCAGGCTGTGAGCTGAGGGACACGTCAGCACAGGCGGTACGGGCGTTAAGAGCCTGATGTAAGGTGGGTGGAGTGTGTCTGCTAGGTGAAGTGATGCAGCCGGGATGGATGAAGGAGGCATTGCTGTGACAGTAGGGTGGAGAAGTGAGAGAGAGATTTTTGAGGCCTTTGAGAGGTATGTGTACAAGAAAGAGCAGAACGAGTAGGAACTAGCAAAGCAGCAGCCCCTCTTGCAGCTGGTATGTCTAATAGCTGCTCGGCCCTGCAAGTGGTGGTGGTGGGGTACAAGACACCTGGAGTAGGGGGAGGCTGCCTTGAACCGCAGCGCCTGCGCATCTTACTGATGGAGTGGCATTTTCTGTCTTTCACGCAGATCCCTCTGACAAGGGTTTGGTGCACAGGGAGAGGGCTAGGAAGCCTTCCTCCTTCCAACCCTCCCCCTCCAGAGCTCAGTAGCAAAGGCTTGTACAAGAAAAACAGGGCTATGTCATGTCTTCTACAACTGCCTTCCTCTGCGACTCCTAACCTTTCCTCCTGCATGCTTCTGGATGGGGGAAGCCACTGAGGAGTCAGTGAGCCACTCCTCTCTTCAGTGTACTTCTGTGAGAAAACAGTATCTCCCTTATTTTGTTTGTCAACAAATTTGGTTTTGTCAACAAATTGTTTTTCCAAGCCTGCATTTCAAACTTATATAGGCCAAACTGGCATTACAAGTGCTACATATATTGCATGCGACTGTTGCTAGGCAGTCCATATAGTGCTTTTTGGAAGCTGTACATCCATTTCTGATCTGCATAGTGTACGCATCCATTTTCTGTCCACTATTATACCAATATTATTAAGCTGCTCATTCACAGTCTTTTAAAATCAGAGCACCTTGTGCCTGCATTTTCTTTCCCATGTCTGTGAATTGCTTTCTAGTTCAGTTTTGCTGTATCTAAGATGAACAGATTTTATGAAAATTCCATTCTTTCACCCTATAAAGAACTGTTTTTCAATAGAAAAGCTGTGAGCACTGGAGCCCCACTCCAAAAGAGTTCAGCTCACTTGACTTCGGGGTCTTTAGAGCAGGAATGATTCCTGTCAGCCTGCTAGATCTAAAAGGGAAGCAGTTCATGTGCAAACAGCTTTCCATCATTATCCTGGGAAGAATCCCACTGGGAGAATAAAGAGTAGCCATAGGAGAAAATTTTTGCAGTAATGGCATGTCATTCCCTTGACCCTCTGCTGAAGTGTTCACTTCTGTTATAGCTCAGGCAAGAAATATGACATTTTATTGTCTGAGATTTCCAGGCAAGCATTCCTGAATGGGGTGCAGTTCTCATTGGGTAATAATCTATGGGACCATCCGAGAGAAAACAAGAAACTTCACTGTCATAACTTTAAAGCCTGGCAAGCTATAATCTGTGAAGATCCTTTGTTATAAATTTTTATTTAATGTCCTTTGTGTGACTGAACTGATTTACATACAGAGCTTATTGGATTTATATATTAGCCACGCTGATTCTGATTATTCGAAGCAATGAAGAACAGAGGCAGAGTCTTGGAAGGTTTCCCAAGGCTTTGGAGTAGCTTTTCTGTTCTGGAGTTGTGGATTCTGTGGATAAAATAAAAGTCTCTCAGCCTGAATTAGGGAGCTCCTGATCTTTTGCAGCAATCACCTGTTGCTCTGAAATTACCCTATTGCGGTATAAATGCTACCACAATGTGACTGAACCGATGGCTTCCTCTGGCAGCAAAGTTTATCGGTATGCACGAATGGCACTACCTGGGATTCGCTTCTGAGACAATTCTTCACTGAACGGCATTTCACTATTTAGGTGGAGATGCTGGTCTGCTTGTCTTGGTGCACATCGAGGTGCTTGGAGGAGCGGCGTGCTCAGGCCTCCAGCATGCCAAACACACGCATGCAAACTCATACTGATAATGGCAGCAATCAACTCTTAGAAAAATGCTGCTTGGAGACTGCCTTGTTTTGCAGCACAGCTGTTGGCAATAGGTCTTAGAATCAGCAAAATAAATGGTTTCAGTATAAACCAGATATACACGTGTTGGAGAAGGAGAGCTGAAACTGACACAGAATGGACCAAGATGAATCAACCCTGAAAACAGGGCTCACTGCATTTATGGGTATGCCTATGCCAGTTTTGCACACCAGGATTTGTTATGACCAGACATGCATCAGTGTCAGTATAAAGGCAACTAATTTCAGCAGTACAATATTAGGCTGGTGCTGAGCCGTAGCTGCAGAGCTGAGCTCTGAAACTGCAGTGGCTATATTTCAATTACCTCCACTTCCAGTGTGTGTAGGGTACAAATGTCTTTTCACGCTAAAGATAAGTCTGCTTCTCACTGTGGAAGTCCCTTCCCCATCCCCTGTTAGTTTGGTGTAAATCCTGTGTATTAATTTTAGTTCTGCTGAAGACCTGCTTAATTACATTTGACTGTCTATCGGACTCCTTTATACTTTTTGAAAGGCATCAAATGATGCTCAAGGCAGATTGGGCTAGGAAAATGAAGTTGCCATAGCTGTAAAAATTTTTCTGTGGCTTTGCCCAGGAAATTTTATCAAGTAATTCACAGTGAGGATTTAAAAGAGAAATAAAAAAAACTGTTAGAACTAATCAAAAATATGTAGGAGCACCTATTCCTCAATAATATTAATAATTTCAGTGTGAAAGAACAGTGACCTCAGTCTCACTGATCAGTATCTCTTGTGCAGGCAGATAAATATTAATAAGAACATACTAAAAATGGAGAAGTAGAAGACATAAGATAGTTCCTGGCACAATGCTCTATCATATAGAAGGCGAGCATTAGGCCTCACTGTTACTGTGATGGCAACACTGCTGATTTCTGTAAATGACAATGCCCAAGTGTTAAAAATTCTGGAACTGTTGTACTAGAATGCAAAGGAAAAATTTCATGTTATTCTTTGAACATTTTCTTCAGAGTTTGCATATAGCTTCGGAAGAAAATGATGCATTTCTGAAGCATTTCCAAAACTGCTTTCACGGATCTATCATACTGGATACTTGGGCAGACCCTATGTGTTAGCTCTGGGTCTAACTCTTCCCAAAGGTGTTCCCATAAAAATAACTGATTTCCTTTTTTGAAAGACCTGATATCTTTAAGATAAAACAAGTCTTAAGGAAGACAATGGATGGTATGCATATAAAGAATATGATGCCTAGAATGAGGTCAGCATTGGAGCTCACAGTCAAGGGTTCTCAGAATCCACCTAAGTGGCTGCCTTCAAGTTTTCCGTGGTCCACTACAGATGGTTATCAGAGAAAGGAATCCTCTTGCTAACAAATGCCAACCAGAATCAAATCCGTGATCATAAATACATCCTTGTGCTTTTTCCTCTTTATTTCCTATTTTCACGACAAGCTGACTTATTTCTTTGGGCAGACAAGCGGGAAAATCTAACTGGGAGGCAGAAAGGGATCTCCTTCACACTGAAGGTGCTGCTGAAGCATGTGGATGTTCCTAAAGAAAGACTGTTCTCCTTGTAAATTCATGTGAGAGTGGCTCTGTGCCCTGACCCTCCCCAGATTCCCATGAAGAAATCTGACCTAGTCTAAATCATGGAGATCAGAAGGTATCAATAATACCTTTCTGAATTAGTGAAAGCATGGAGGCCAGTGAGATTAGAGGCGGACATTTAGCTAGTGGCATACAATTAATAAACCTGTGGTGTTATCTTGCTCAGGAAGTCTAAAAATCAGTAGTGATAGTGACTCAGGGTCTTTTGAAAATGCCAAAGCTGAAAAGGCTGCAAATTCATAGTCATTTAGCTGTCAGAACAGAAGACTGAGAGGACACATGTTAAAATCTTCAAACAAATCACAAGTTATTGCAGAGAGGAAGGGGATATTCTCCAAGCCACTGCTAGGTTGCAAAAAAAGTCTGTAACTTTAAATGCAGCAAGGGAGCCAATATTGGAGATACACTGAATATTCTTACAGTAAGTGCAATAAGGAACTAAAACAGATTATCTGGGAAGTTTTGGGAATCTCCATTAGTAGTGGTCTTAGAGAACACAATACTCAAAACATTTGCCAGGTGGGGCATAGACATAGCTGATCCTCCCTTGAGGCAGTGGGCTGGACCAGGTGATTTCTCTTTCTATGATTCTATGGTGTTGTGGGGTTTTTTAACCTCAGCACTGAATGGATGTTTGTATGCTCTGCATTGTTTAATGGCAGGCATGTAGCTTAGAGTATCTCATGCCTTTATTCAAACAGCAGAGCTTTTGTCTAATCATTTTCTTACCAGTACTACTCTTCTGTCTTAACTCTATTTCTCCCTGTTAAGGCTGGAAAAAACATTACTGTACTTTCAGTATCTTGGTGGTTACATAAATTTTTGCATTTCAGGAATGAATTTGGGACCTCCCTGTAGCCTGTAGATGTGAAATACATAATCCTGATCCACCTCCTAAGCCATCAGAGACCATTTTTCAGGGGAAATATGTACACATTTTTCCCAACTCGAGATGAATGATGGCAAAGGAATAGAGTATAAGATATCTCAAAGAGGACACAAAACATATTACCCCCTTTTTTTTCCAGTTTGTTTGGAATTTGTTGGTGGCAACTGTGGCCAGTGAACAGCAATCTCCTGATGTTACTTATCTGTCAGAGCAACGGAAAGTTATTTCCCATGATGAAATCCACAGATGTGAGTCGCACCCTAGAAAATGAACCTCAGGTCAAACAAGTACTTCTTGAGAGTGAACAGTACAATAATTAAATCAAGAACAACTTAAATTACATTTCTGCTTCAACAAAGCTGGGATTTTTTTACCCTCTTCTCAGAGCCGTTTGTTAGCTCACAGTCAGTTTCTGCAAAGAAGATACGAAGTTTTTGCAGTATTAGTTATGTAGTATTTTTCTGTGTGTTTGGATGAGCACATGCAGCCATGTTAATGAAAGCTGATTTGGTTCCCCGTCTGTGTACTGAGAAGGGCAAACATGGACTCAAGTCACTCCTAACAATAACTACTTCAGTGTGGGTACAGAAAGTGCTCCCACATTTCCATCTGGGAAATCCTGGACTGGAATATATGCATGCATGCACTGCACAGATGGATAACACATGTAATCAGAAACAGTTTTGGGTTTATCAGACTAGATGCAAAGATTGACTCCTGAGAGTGTCTGTAGAGTCAGCTCACACCAGTGCTCTGGCCATGGGCCTGAGATCTCTGGACACACAGCAACCCATCAAGAGCTCCTGTTGTTGTCTGGTCTGGCAGCAGGACACTCCTGAGACCCTCTGGACAAATGACCACATCAGTTTTTCCCAAGTGAATCACTTTTTGGGCTGGATGAAAAGAGGGGGCATGAGAGAAAAAGCAGGATAGCTAGTTGCCCTAGACAAAGGAAAGAAAAAAGTTCTGAATTCCTGCTTAGCTGCGTGTGTTTCAGCCTACACAGTAATAAACTGTCACATGATTCAGGGCAAAAAAACACCATCCCTATGTTCACATCATTGAACAAATGTCCACATAAATCATCTATTCCTTGGTTTTCTTTGGAGTACCATTTTAGAGGTCAATTAACCGTTTTTAAAGAGAACTGGTCAG
Source organism: Himantopus leucocephalus (assembly GCA_003993805.1). Classification (NCBI taxonomy): domain Eukaryota; kingdom Metazoa; phylum Chordata; class Aves; order Charadriiformes; family Recurvirostridae; genus Himantopus; species Himantopus leucocephalus. The sequence goes on from RSEF01000003.1 coordinate 63,040,431, forward strand.
AATAAACATTCCCCCCTTAAATGGTGAGCGTCTTCATAACTATAGACCTGAAACTGCCAAGTAATAATATAGCATTGTCAGCTGAAAATGACAGTCTTCATATTCTTAATTTGTGACAGTAGTTCCCATTCTCCCCATCTTGCCTAGGGACAGAAAAGAACTGTTGTCTTGCCCTCCCTTTAACTCATCTCCATTTGTAGAAGTACTGCAGGAGCATAATGAACATCCTACTTAAGTTCAGTAGTAAAAGCAGTTTTCTTTGCTTTATATTGAGAAAGTCATTGTGACAGTATGAACAAGCATGTGAACCTGCCAGAAATCTAGGAGAGTCTGTTGTTGTGATGTTTCAACCTTTAAAACCAAGTGATATATTTCTCTTCAGCTTGGTCAGTCCAAATATCAGATTTTAGGAAGTATTCAGATTTTAGTTTTTCAGTTGCTGTCCAAGCTTTGCATGGTTGTCCTTATATAGAGACAGATGGGCCAATCACCTTCTGAAATTAAATTATGAAAGGAATAGTCATGCCAAGTCAGATTCCAAAGCTTAAGGTTTCTGGTTTGTTGGTGTTCTTTTTTTTTTTATAAATTATTTTCACACACAAGAAAAGATGAGCCGCACACAAGAGCTGTACTCTGCAGCTGGATCTGCTTCCAAGTCTGAATCTGAAGGTGGGATATGGACTCTGGATATTTTTAGCCACAAAAAATGTGAACCACAAAAGTATGTAAACTACACACATATATTTGCCTGTTCTTTTCAAAGGAATTCTCTTCATTGCAGTAAAAAAAATATTGCCCACAGAAAGTTGGCAGAGCAGTAGCCCATGTCCCAGCAGATGCCTATGGAATGTTCCTGACTGCTTTGCATGCTAAAATGTGAAGCTTTATAAATAGTGTTAAAATATTCAACTCTAGTTAAAAAAAAAAATAAATATATTCCCCCAAAAGCACATGTAGTATGGACAATAAACAACGTGCTAATAAATCAGCCATTCCCTAAATGCTTTTCTCATCTGCTGTTTTAAAAATGCAACCAAAGCGGGCCCAGTTAGGTCAAACAGGACTATTTGTTAATTAAAGTAATATTTGGGGAGAGTGTGGTTGACGCAATATGGTGCTTATTCATCACCTATTTCATATCTAATTATGAGCATAGGTCTAGATTCAGGAAAGCACTTAGATGAACACATAAGCCACCTTCTCTTCAAGACAGTGTATAAATACATGCTGTATTTTAGCTAAGTAGCTGTGCCTGTTTTTTTCCTATTAGCTAATTCTAATTACTACTTTGCTTAACACGTAATTTACGTTCTTTGAATGGTACTTCAAAGCATGTTTAGCTCTCATAGACATGGACTTTTAAGGAGAATTCAGGCTGTTTGAGTACAGGCCAGAATGATCAACTTTAAGCAGGTACTTCACTCAAATGGGATTTTAAGGTATGCTTAAAGTTAATCATGTTCTTATGTATCTTTCTGAAGGGACAATTATTGTTTTGAAATAATTACACATACAACTAATAGAGTTTTTCATTACTTTAGTATCTTTCATCTGATAAACTAAAAATAAGTTTTAAAGGTGTGTGAATTAAGCTCCTCAATATTCCTTTGAAATAAATGACTATTAACCTTGAATTCTTAATATTCTTAACAAGGAGTACATTAAATTCCCCTTCTCTCTGAGGAATAGTAGTGATTGAATCTGAATTTTCTCAAATAGCCAGCAATGTGCCCTGGTGGGCAAGAAGGCCAATGGCATCC
>RSEF01000003.1:63042290-63056427 GCA_003993805.1 Himantopus leucocephalus
AGATGATCTCCAAAGGTCCCTTCCAACCCTGACCATTCTGTGAATCTGTGATTCTGTGAAATTAGTTATTTGAAAGTATTCTACATTTGTACTGAGCTGGTTTAATCTTTGTCACACCAGTTGATAGTCTAGATCTTAAATTCAACTACTTCCTAAATTAAATGGTTTGTTGAAGTCATATGGGATTTCCGTACCTCAATGCAATGCCTGCTGATCTTATGCAATTGTCAGTTGTGAATGCTCATCCTCTTTCCAAGGCTTTTGTTACTCACCTTTTCTTCCCCCTTGTTCATGATTTGTATGTCACCATTTGTACAGATTTACCTATTAACTGTGAGCCAACAAGTCTGCTTCAGAAAATGTGTCCCTTTTTCTTTCTCTGGCTTCTTTCAGTTTGGCATTTCTTTTTTTTTTTTTCAGACTTTGCATTCTGAATAGCTCAAGGTGAACTCGGGTGTAGTCTAACTAAAATCAATCCTTTTTTTCTTACCTCCAAAACCCTTTCCACTCCCATTTTCTATGGCTGCCAAGAACACCATTCTCCTTGTCATCCAAACACACAACCTTTGATTCTTCTTTTGACTTCTCTCGTCAGACTCTGACAATAAGTAAATAGTCAGCCACACATAAATTATTTTGTCCATCTTTGCACAGGGTACGAATATCTTTTCTTGAAATTCAAAATTTTACATAGCTCTTTCCTGCTTATATTTTGAAAGCACGTCCTTTAGTTTTTTGTTTAATTTAATAGCTCACTTTTAAGTAAAACTCCCCAAAAAATTATCTTTTTCTGTCACCACTAAGAAGAGCTTACTACAACAGCAATTTTAACAATGATACCGATATAAGGGAATCAATATAGAGCAATTTCAAACCCATCTTCCTAATTCCGTTTCTTCCTCTCACATTTCCCTTAATTACTATTATCTTTTATATAATAAGTATTTGTGAATAAAGATTGTTGAAGGTTCAAGTCAGGTACCTTGCCTTTCTTTTTGTTCAGCAAATTTGTGCTAATATGTGCACATGTGAAAATACAAACAATATATGAAACTCTTTGGCAGCTAGGTTTCAGTGGTTAGCGTCTTTCTTTGGAGCTGACTCCATGCCAAGGGAATTTGTCCTTGATGTGGAAACAGTTTTGTTGACTTCATAATGCTTCTTTGTTTTGGAGGGAAAAAAACCCTTTGAACTGGTTTTAAAAAATGTGTTGCAAAGATTCATGAAAGAAATAGTTTTTTTTATTGTCAGATTTAGCAGGTCAAAAGGTGAAACTGCAACAATTTCGGGCTCTGATTGATAGACTTTGCTGCAGAATATCTGCCTGAGTGATTCCCCAGGGCTGCTCAGCTGAGAAAGCGTTATGTGATCAAACCTGCTCTCGGTGGCAGGGGTAACGACAAGGGGTGTCATGGGATAGATGGTAGCTCACTGCACTTTTATTTGTAATAATTCATTGTGTTTGTTTTGTTTTGTTTTTTCTTAAATCCCCATTTCCTGAGAGAAAAAAGCCACAACTCAATTTGGACATAACCTTTTGTGAAATTAAATGCAAACTAAGTTTCATGATATTTTTCATGTATACGTTTGTTGTCCAAGGATATCAAAACAAAGTCAGTAGGAGATATTGCTGCTTATCCTGTAATGGAAGTCATTCTGGACTGAATATGTGATTCACATTATTAAAGCTTCAGCATCCACTCTTCTGCAGTCCTAGTCCCACACAGAAAAGAAACCTTGACTGAGAAGTGAGGTTTCTGATACAAAATAAGGTACAAACCTTACTGATGCTTCTGCCAGAAGCAGGGCTTTCATCAGATCTCCCTTTTGTGTGGCTTATCTGGTGTTTAACTCACCACAGCCTCCCCCCAGTGAGCACTCATCTCTCTTCTACCTGTATATCGATATCTCTTTTCAGGTCTGCTGAGCTTGGTTGAAATCGGCTGATGGGTTCAAATATAATTGGACTGAAATGTCTGACAGGTAGAGATACGCACAACACAATCTCCAAATCCTTAGTGCCTCAGGCAAGAAACTAGATGAAAAGAATATGAAATAAAATAACCACCCCACCCTGCCCCAAAAATTAAGGCATAAACTTAACAATCCTCTGCAAGAAGTTTTTCCTCTGAAAAATAAAAAAGGCTCCGGCAAGTCCTGGTCACCCAGTATGGGTTCTGATACTGCTCGTGATTTGCCGTGAATGTTCCCCCTTTCCAAATGTGATAGCTATCAGTACACAGCTGTACAATATCCCCAGGCAGATAAAATATGGTCTTAAAAAAATTACCCAAGCTAATCACCAAATAAATTTATAGATCATGATTGTCCCACATATATTTGCTCCACTACCTGCTGTTGATGTCAAATATCAACATAAATTACCATAAACAGAGTTGTATAAATATCAGCATCACTCTTTAGGCAGCATTAGCTGTTATCTACCTTCTACTTTGCATCTTAAGAACAAGATAAAGGGCTTTCATTTACTATTTAAAAATGCTAAACAAGTTTAATTTCTGAGCAATACTTAAACAACGAAAAACCATTAATTGCTATAAGATGCTATGAGCTATAGTCTTTGAGCTATTGCTCTGCCTCCATGCTCATCCTCATTAGGCTTGTGCCTGTTGTACATATATGAAAAAGTACTATGCAGTTTAACCATAAGACTCTTGAAAAACAAGGCTGTAGGGCATGAAGTTTGTTTCCCTCTGAAAGGTTCTCCTGTTTTTCTGCATTACATAAATACTGAAGAAAAAAATGAAAGACTTAAAACACAGGCCCTGTCATAAAAGTTTAACCAGCCAGGTGAAAACTTGTTCTAAAAGCAGGTCTCCTCAAAGAGATTTCAGATTTAGTTTGTCCAGGTTGTATAAACTATAGAAAAATAAAGCTGCCTTTCCAAAGTTTGCTGGGTTGTAAGTACATTTTCATGCTGTAATTTAGCAATTAAATATGTAAATTATCAAGTTCATAGTTGAACATGAAGTTTTGGCCTTTTGATGGCTCAGTTTATTGGCGTGTTACCAGTTCTGCTTTAGCACCATCATTTCCCCAATCTGTGAGTTGGCACTAATTGCTTTTTGCAAAAATAGCAACTGCATTTGCTTTATGTGTTGCCAGTGCATTATAAGCTGCTCACTGATTCTTGAATTTCACTGTCCCAAAAGGCAGAAGAAGAAAAAAGCATGCTAGACATTCAGTTTATTCCACTTAATACTCTATAAGCCGCATTTTGGCATTGCTCTGCTTCATGTTATCCCATGCAGATGACTTGATTGTATGGGGATTGCAATCTGTGTATGTATCTGCATTAATATGTATTGCAGATCAACAGAGGAGAATCTGTAGAGCTAATTGGTGCTGAGGACCTGACATTCAAAATTATATAAATTTCAGGGTTTTTCAGACTTCAAACAACCCTTGCGTGGTGCCAGGAACTAAAGGTCCAACTTGAGCTGGAGGGTGTCAGCTGTGGTCCCACTGTCGAGCTACAGGAATAATCAAGTTCATTAATCCTAAAGCAGCTCCATGATGCAAAGCAAAGCACAGGAAGCAAGTAGGACTCTCATATTCACTTCAAAAGTACAGTCCTGGTTCAGTCAAACTCTAAAGCAGATATCTGTCTCAGAACAAAGACCTGCCAAAGACCAGTATCCTCTCCAGTAGAAGGCAGTAGTTCAGAGGAAGGATGCAAGAAGCAGGACAGGTACATGGTGATCTTTCCCTTTGCTTCCAAAACCAAGTTTTTAATGACCCTCTGATTAGAACTGGATGCAATTGCACATGAACATTAATGTGCTATATAAGATTGTCATGTTAATCTTGTAACTGACATGATGAAGAGCAACTCTACACTCCATGAAGAGTTTATGTGGGTACGTATAGTCAGGAAGAGCAACAGACACAAGCACATCTGCTGTTGGTTAAATGCAGCTGATGTGTTTGCATGAAACGCCCGTTTATCTCTTTTAGTGGTTCTTACCTTGCCCTCTGCTAAGTACTCGTATTGAAAAAAAATACTTTGCGTTCCTATCATAAAACATGTCATCGTTGTCACCATAGCTTGATTCTGAACTTGCACATGATGAAATATTTGTTAACATGATGTGTTCATACATAAAACAGAAAAGAAAGATGTGAAAAGTGTGGAAAATCATTAGACTTATTTCAAAATACGTGGTAGTTCTGTGCAGAACTAAACCTCAGACTAGATTCTCTGTGATATGTCCCTTTCCATCATTGTATCAAAACACTTTTAAAAAGCAGATCTTCCCTTGAGCCCTTCAAGGACTTGTATGTCATCTCCTTCCTGCCTTTTCCACTTTGGCTTTGCCTAAGGAGCAATTAGCAGCTCGTGTGAATAGGTAGCTGTGAGGACAGCTCTGGTGTACAAAGGGAAAACAGCTGTAGTCATCTAAAAAAGCAGCAAATATACAAAGGAAATAAATAAACAAACAAACAAAAAACCCCAACAAAAAATCACACTGAACTTGGCAAATCAGGGTGGCAATCATGGTTATGTCCCTCACTAGGCCTTGAGTCAAGGCAACAAAACTCCTCTACAAATGTTACAATTTTCCATGCCATTTCTCTCACTTTATTCAAGAATACCATTTGTCCATGTACATGGCTCTTAAATACAAATAAATCTAAAAATACAGACTTGGTATTTTGGTGGGATCTTGGCATTTCCACCGAAATCAGATCTACACTGTGCTGGGCATTATATGCGTAGTAAGGATCTCTGTCTTCAGGAGCACTGGGGTAAGGCGCATAAACCCGGCCACTGTTCCCACTCTGCCAAGAAATGGAGGGAAATGGAGGCACGGAGCTAACTACAGAGGATCGTCCAAGGTTATGCAGGATGTCCGTGTCAGAAATGAAGACTGCTGCAGTTAAACCCATATATTTTAAGCTTTCTCTTTTTGTGCCTCACTTTGAAACAACTCTGTTTACCTAAAATGCAATCGTTTGGGCTTTTTTTTTTCTTAACCTCAGTAGTTTGCTCAGGCTTAAATGGTTACACTGGGCATATGGTAAGGAACCACAACAACAGGCCTCCTGGACTGAAAAGCAAAGCAGTCTAATACAGATATGAATGTTAGATCTTAGGACAGCACAGCATAGTTACAACTTGTTCTTACAGAACATTGATGTCCATAGAAGACACAGATCCACTGAAGTGGTAAATCCTGAGTCAAAATAATGGAGAGGCCTCTCTGTGAGGGTTCACAGGTCCCAAGACTGATTTTCCACAATTTGTCTTGTAACGGTTATTAAACTCAGCCTAACGGCTGCTCTGATGATATGTAAACACATCCAAATACACCTGTTTGTGGAGCTTCAGAGCTTTCACTTTTGCTTTTTTCTCTCATATCAGTGTCTTCAGACATTTTCACGCAATGATGTGGGCAATGTATCTTGCATGGGACGTCTAGGAGAAAGCAGACCTGGGACCTCTCACCTTCAGTGTCAAGTAGCTCCACTGTGCTAACGGAACAATATTTGGACCAGAATGTGCTGGAGTGATGAATGTGGCCTCCAAGTCAGGCATGCCTCATCTTTTCCAAACAACATTCTTGAACAGATTAGAGGATAATCTGACAGGCAGGCCCAGCCAATTAAAACAGTAATTGAAATAGCTGAGAGTGTTTTATTTGGCAGAAACTGAGCATTCTGCTTCATTTCTTAACGAACAAACAAGCAGGGTCAATCATAATCGTTTGATTAATGTAAGAAGTCATTTTTCTGCTAAGATAATTTCCTATCTTGTGTTTCTAAAAACAAAACCAGAAAAGCCAAACAAGAAAGAAAAAATTCCTTTCGACCTTTGGTGGGACACTATAAACATCAGTCAATGAATAAAATCCTGAAATGATGGTGAAACCACAAAAAGCATAACAGTTCCCCTTTTGACTAGAGGTAGGCAAAGGTATTTCAGATGCAGGGAAGGGGGAAACCTCAGGAAGCCCACACTCATTAAAGGATTGAGGTTCGTTTTCCTGAGTCTCAGAAACATTTAGGAAAACAACATTAAACAAAAAGCAAACTAAAACTTCCCCTGCGACTTCTATAACCTTATTGAGGCCCTTGCAACATTCCAGCCGCTTTTGACCAGCCCTGTACTATAAAGAAAAAACAAGAAAAAAAAATCCATTCCAAAAGAAAAATGTCAGTTAGGAAAGTAAATGTAAGGCGTATTTCAAACAACCAGCACACATCGCTAATTGGCAGTTGCTTAGTGATTTACTGGAGACAGCTTGTTAGCTTTGGTACAGCGCCAAGTGGTACCCACATCACTGAAAGCATCTCAGCTGCGTTTGGGCATGGATATCTCAGACTCTCCTTCCTACTGTCCCCAGTTTAGGAAAGCATCGCTATTCATCAAAGTACTTAGGCCACATGCTTAATTTTAATCATGTGCTTTCCTCAAAAGGGATGCATTTAAACATGTGCTAGGGGTTTCAACATGTGCTAGAGTTATTTATGGAATTGCTCCTTCCAGGAATGGCATACATCTGAAAGCAATATGGGAAGTATTGACTGCCAAGATGAAGACTGTGTCTATTCTGTGTGTGAGTTGTGGATTTCAGTCCTCAGACCAGTTAATTTGGCACCTTGCAGAAGGAATTTAAAGACGTCTACTGTTTCCTGAAGATAACGTGTGAGTAATACGACATTGTGTTCAATCAAAGGTTGGAATGATGCATTCAGTAGTTTTGACACAGAATGCAAACACTGATCTGTGTGATTTTGTCTGAAGTGAAGGTGGCTGTGGGAACCACAGTGTATGTTGGACTCAGCAATTAAGTACCTTCAAATATTTTCATCCTTGTTAAATGTGTTAGGTTTGCCACTACAATGTGAAGGTAGAAGTACATTGGGATAGTCAGGGATGTCACTCCCAAATAGTGGCAATGCCATCCCATACCTTCCATTATATTGCAGGTACACACTAAAGCCTATCTTCTGGGAACTTATCTTCCAGTGTTGTAAAAAGCCATGCAGACTTTCTCATTGCTCCTGTCTGCGATTTCTTTATAGCAAGAATGAAGCATGTATTGAAGTGCAAGGAGCAAAACTCCTTTTCCTTCACAGTCCTGTTGTTATAAAGGAATTTTTGCAACTTAGTTGTAAGAAGAACTAATCATACTAGTATTGAAAATATGCCCAAGCACCGTTTTCTGATTTTGTCACTGACCTGGAGTGGCTGGTCTGGGCCATGTTACATGCAATGAATAGAGGCCACATGTCTAGCCAGCTATAAACCCTCACCCTCCTCTTCCTTGCTAGTCACAGAGTAGAGTATTCCCTCACCAGGCTTTTGGGACATAGTTCAGTTGCACCAGCTGCGCACTCCATAGAGAAACTGCATTCAACATGCATGGCTTCCCCCAGTTAAGGATTTTTTGACAACGTGACCCGGTTAGTGGATGAGGGCAAGGCTGTGGATGTTGTTTACTTGATCTTCAGTGAAGCCTTCGACACGGTTTCCCACAGTTTCTCTTGGAAAAACTGGCTGCTCGTGGCTCGGACGGGTGTACTCTTTGCTGGGTAAAAAACTAGCTGGATGGCCGTGCCCAGGGAGTGGTGGTGAATGGAGCTAAATCCAGTTGGTGGCTGATCACAAGTGGTGTTCCCCAGGGCTCGGTACTGGGACTGGTACTCTTTAATATCTTTATCAATGACCTGGACAAGGGGATCAAGCACATCCTCACTAAGTTTGCAGATGACACTAAGTTAGGTGGGAATATCGACTTGCTTGAAGGTAGGAAGGCTCTACAGAGGGATCTGGACAGGTTGGATTGATGGGCAGAGGCCAATGGTATGAAGTTCAACAAGGCCAAGTGCCGGGTCCTGCACTTGGGTCACAACAACCCCATGCAGCGCTACAGGCTTGGGGAGGAATGGCTGGAAAGCTGCCTGGCAGCTTCTCCTTCCAGAGAAGGACCTGGGGGTGTTGGTCTACGGCCGGCTGAATATGAGCCGGCAGTGTGCCCAGGTGGCCAAGAAGGCCAATGGCATCCTGGCCTGTATCAGAAATAGAGTGGTGAGCAGGACTAGGGAAGTGATTGTCCCCCAATACTCGGCACCAGTGAGGCTGCACCTCAAATACTGTGTTCAGTTCTGGCCCCCTCACTACAAGAAAGACATCGAGGTGCTGGAGCGTGTCCAGAGAAGGGCTACGAAGCTGGTGAAGGGTCTGGGGGACAAGTCTTATGAGGAGCGACTGAGGGAACTGGGGTTGTTTAGCCTGGAGCAAAGGAAGCTCAGGGGAGACCTTATCGCTCTCTACAATTACCTGAAAGGAGGTTGTAGCAAAGTGGGGGTTGACCTCTTCTCGCTAGTAACAAGTGATAGGACAAGAGAAAATGGCCTCAAGTTACGCCAGGGGAGGTTTAGGATGGACGTTAGGAAAAATTTCTTCATGGAAAGGGTTGCCAAGCATTGGAACAGGCTGCCCAGGGAAGTGTTGTAGTCACCATCCCTGGAGGTATTTAAAAGATGGGTAGACATGGTGCTTAGGGACATGGTTTAGAGGTGGTTTTGGCAGTGTTAGGTGGATGGTCGGACTTGATGATCTTAAAGGTCCCTTCCAACCTAGACAATTCTATGTTTCTATGATTTTGTTCAAATAAGGTCCAGAATTCTGGTGTGCTCCACTGTAGAATAATTTGAGGAGATATGCTGTCAATCTGTTGTTGCTTCATTCTTCTTTTAAAATCCTAGAAGGACAGACTTCACAGAAGAGGTTTCATATAAGACACTGCTGACTAGATCAGAAAACTCCAATTTTATGAATTGCCCTAGATACCTGTGTGTAGCCATCCTCTTCAGTTCTCCTCTCATACGGACCAAATATGCCACTTTTAACCTCCCCTGAATAAGAGCAGCCTCTCCCCTACAGTGCCTCTATAGGGCCTGATAGGAAACAAAATTGACACATTGCTTCACTACTTCCCTTGGCCTTAGAATAAATCTATCTATCTCATTTGCCTTCCCTCGCAGCAGACACGACGGGTAGGTTGTTGAGCCCTGGCACACACACGTTAGTCTCAGCAAAACCAGAAAATGTCTCATGGCAGCATTTGCCAAACTCCACATTAAAGGTTGCATAGTGGCAGCTCATCTGCACTACTTAGAGCAGTGATGTGATGCTCTGAGCTGCTTACGCTTACCATGAAGTCTGTGTGGGACTCAACTATTTTTAGTTCTTCCTCTTAAGTCAATTGGCTGATCCAATATAATATAAAGTCCAATATCTAAAATGTACTTTGAATCCAACTTTCAGCATCTGAAGCCGCCACCACTGGCTCCCATGGAGTCAGTTCTTGCTGCAGCTTGGCTTTATCAACCTTTTGGACATTTAGACTTAAAACAACATCTGAGATGAAAAATTCTGAGAAGAGACAGTACTAAATCACTTAACAAGTTTTTTATTATGTAGACAACAAAAACATGATGTGGTCATTGGTGAGTGTTTGGGCAAATAGATCTTGTTTCCAGGAAATTTTATCTGCTGCTTCCTTGGCTTTTTTGCTTGCAGAAGCTACCACCCCTGCATCAGTTGCTGAGTCAAGAGTTCTCACAGCTGGAACACTCCGAGGCCATGTAGCAATCTGCTATGGGACTTTCCCTCCATACCTGTGTCCTTCTGCCTGTTTGCATCAGCTTATTCCATAGCCTTCTGCTATCTTTTCAAAATGACCAAAGGTCGAAAGTTCAAACATTGACAAATTATAGCGTATTGCAGCAAGGCTGTAAGTAGGAGTGTAAGCAACTGTCTTAGCGTCTCCATTTCCATCTGTTTTCCATATGTAATAAATGCAGCCAAGATTATTAATATTTTAATTGCTATTCAAAGGCCACAATTCCATGCTCTGATTGAATTGACACTGAGGTTTTGGATCTGAGAACTATATTCAATTTATATAAACAGCGAAGATACAATGTTGTGCAATAATTTTGATGATATCTTATTAGGATACTTAGACTCTCTTTCCTTGCTCAGAATGGCTTAATAGGATTATCTTATTGTGAAAGAAACGTTTATCCACAAGTTCAAGAGGTGTATATTAAAGACTCGTGTACTACACCACAGAACAACCTTTACCTCAGGATGTGTGTGCCCTGTGTCAGATATAATTTGTACTGAAAATATTATTGGATTTGTCTCCGCTTGATAAAACTGGCTTTTCTGGAGACACCAGAAAAACACCTTTCTCAGCTAGTTGCACTTCTTAGCTCAGACTTGAGAGCGCTGTATCATGTTTGAGATTTTTGCAGTAATACAATAAATACATTTTATAATATAATAAAGTAGAGAGGTCATTTTATTCCTTTAAATTGAAATTATGACATACCATAGCATTTGAATCTGGCAGGTGGAAAAGAAACCACATCAATAGATTTCACTATGAAAGAATACTTTGTGGTTTTATCTGAGGATCCTAACATACTTTATAAACCTACATTACCTTTCATAGCATGTTTGTGGCTATCTGAAGCCTTTTTAATTAGCATAAAAAACGAGACATAGATAGATGAACCAGCTTGGCCAAGGATATATATATTTTACAATCTGTGAATATGAGAAAAAAACAAAGAAGTGGGATCCCTGTTTGTCTGCTCTAAAACATAATTTTAGGTATTATTTTACTTACTGAATGATTACAAGCAACATGGGAAAATATACTGATTGAATTTAGATTCTGTTTGAAAGGAAAAAACAAGTTCTGCATTTTACTACCATGATCATGTGTTCTTGCAATATTTCAAAACTATGCAGACAACTTAATTTCTAACAATATTCACTATCATGTGGCAGCATCATTCTGTGTCAAAAATTTCTAAACCAAAACTTTGTGATATGTTTCTGGTCTCTGAAGGAAAAATGCATGCATTGAGAGATTTTCTGCTGGTTCAGAAATTCTTATTGTGGAGTTTAACTGTTGAGCAAGTGTAACAAAATGGGCTTGGGAGCTCAAATTTTCCAAGCTGCCTCTGCTGTCTATAAACTGCTTCTGTACATATAATGATGCTGCTACTAAATAATTCCCCCATGTGTTTTTTGCAGATAATAATCAAACAGACAGCAAAACAATTAAAAATTCTTTTCAGCCTACTGTGTTCTGTGTTGCCCAATACCCTTCTTAAAGTTAGTAGTTAATTAACCATGAACTGATGCTGCAGTATTTGGCTTGTTGGTAACATCTGATAAGATCTGAATAGCCTTCCCAGAAACTTAAACTTTTGCTGACAGGACAGTGAGTGAGAGCTAAAAACTCTGAGCATCATTATATGTTAAAGTTGTACAAACTCAGAAGGACGCTTCATTAGGTTTGATAAAAAATTCATGAAAACTAGTCATATATTTTTATAACAAAAGCAGTCGATTTGGCCACTGAGCAAGTTATGACTGTTCTAGTGACTGCTGGGTGCTGGAGAATTAGATAGAACCAATGCCCATCTACTTCCAAGTATACTGCTCATCCCTTTAACGAGGGAGCTATCAGTGTCTCTTCACTGCTCTGTGTATTTAAATTTGTAATACGTATTTGCAGAAGCGTGGCACTGTGTCTAGTAGAAGACAGGTTATGTACAACCCTGCTGAAATGCCACATACTCTCCTTTAGCAGACAACATACCAGAGATACGTGTGATTTCTCCATGGTATTAATGACACTTACCATGCTAGATTATGCGCCCAGCTTCAGTTTCACAGCTACATGCAATGATGGGGTTCATATAGAAAGAAGAACCACCTTTAGGAAGACAAAGCCTCTGATCAAGGTCTGCAACAAGTTCTGTGGCTTTTCCAAAATTTACTTAATGGAAGTAAAAAGCATGATTCACAGTTAGACTGTGTCCTCGAGACTGCTGCCTGCACAGCTTGCTTTCACAGAAAGGCCATCTTCCATGTAATTAGAGCCTACAGGAGAAATGTCAGTCTCGGATTTACTTGCTTTACGCGTGTGTGTGGTATTGCCCATCTTCTTAAGTCATCATGTCCCGTCATGAAGAGACCATCTGTGTTTAGTTAAACAGTGTATTTCATGGGAGCTATTTCTGTCATCCTGCACAAGCAAGATGCCATGACGCTGGTTCCCAGAGTCCATCTGTCTCTCCTAGGAGCAAGCAATAACTTCACTAGTAACTGGCATTTTAAAAACAGGTGCAGAGTGGTAAAGGAAACAAACTGAAGGAAGGGAAAAAAGTAGAAGGAAAATGAAGAGAAGCAGTCTTATAGTTCTCTAGGGAGTGGGAGCCAGAGGCAAGGAGACAGCAGGGAAAGCACAGAGGTTCTCTTTGTCTGATAAAAGTCGGAAAGGTCAGATCATTCCAGTTTTTGCGCCCACTGCTGCCAAACTGTGAAATAACTGTATAAAGTTTTCAAAACTTCCTCATTCAAGTAAACAAATACTACATGAGAGAACCTCTTGTATTTGTTTTTCAGAAACTGTCTGCTGTCCCCAAATTATCTTAACAATCTCGAGACGATCTACACTCTTCAAGCAGACCCCCAGACTCATGTGTTATTGTCATACACAGGTATAGCATCAGTCAGACAGATGTTTTGACCCAAGTGGATTACTTTTAAGAATATTTGTCACTACAAGTATTTTTTAAACACAGAGCACCCATCATTCAATGACTTAACCTATTTTCCAGTGACTTGGAAAGTCCACATTAGGATGCATCATTTGATGGCAAGCTGTGCTTACATCTATGTGCACTACAAATAAAATTGGTTAAGCCATATATATAACTGCATTGATGGAAAGGTTTACTCTACAGGTCCCCACCGTCCTGCTTCCCCATCAACTGGATTTGGGGCCTGGCCAGTGACTCTAATCTGGATTGCGAGCCTCAATTTCCTCCCTATAAGGAACATGTGGCCTACACTAGAGGTCAATATGCTCCCCATCTTCATCCTAGCATGGAAGCATGAATAGAACACTCACTTGGGTGCAGATACTGGTCTTTTTTGCACGACCCACAGTTTCTGGTAGAGTTTCAGGCAATGTATGCGGGGTAAGGCCTTTAAAAAGTTGTGCCTTAATGATGCTTGTAAATATTAATCAGTTTGATGGATGTAATCCTGTAGATTGCTCCACTGTGTTATCCACAGATGGCTGCTAAAAAAACCCCGTACCTCACATTCACTAATATTTTAGGAAACATTGTCCTGAATTCTTGGTCATCCTTAGATCTAGAGGACAATCACTGAACTCTTTGCTCATCAAGCTGTCATTGCATTTCCTCTGCATTTCCTTCAAACATACCTGTTCTTCTTGAGGAAATCCCTGAACTACAAATCTCTCAACTTGCATGCTATGGAATTTCATTTCATCTAAAATTTCATAGGTTTCTGGGTAAGAAATTCCAAGACTGAAATTCACTGGAAGCAGGTTTGCAGAGGTAAATTAAATTCATGTTTTTTAAGAGATATATGAGCTGATGAGTCTTCTGAAGTTCACTAAATGAATGCAATGCACAGCAGAGCATGGGCATGCCGTGTGAACAGCCATACCTCTGTCCCTTTGTGGGAGAATTCCTAAGGGGCTGTGCTACCCCCTCTACCCTGCAGGCTCCTATGGAGCTTTCACAGCTGCAGCAGGCATGGCCCTACTGCACACCTTGCTGTGCTGGACCCTCTTCTCAATTTGCCTGCAAAAGGCTGGGGTGAGGCAAGGAGTATACGAGATGGGACCCATCTTCTATCACTTGACAATGTGCCTCATATAAATAACGCACTCTCCCCCCATAAATATCAAATACCTTTAATGCTGTTCAGGAAAAAACCACATTTGCTCCTTTCACTCAGACAGAATCTGGGCAAACTTCAAAACCTTTCAGTCTGCCTTTACAGAGCAGCACTCACAGACCATGTAGTTACCTCAAACTCAGCCAACACTGTCTTCTCATCCAGCCAGGAAAGCTCTGTAAGTAGTCTAAGGCTGGCAAAAAGACTCAGTCCTCTGACAGACCTCAGAAATCTCCAGATCTCCTGAATTCAACTGCCTCTAGATTGAAAGGCCCCAAAGTCTTCTGAGACCTCAAGATATCATAGAATCATAGAATAGTAGGTTGGAAGGGACCTCAAGGATCTTCTGGTCCAACCTTTCTA
>RSEF01000003.1:63056527-63068120 GCA_003993805.1 Himantopus leucocephalus
CAGGACCCCCGAGTCCCTTTCCACAGAGCTACTACCCAGCCAGGTAGATCCCAGCCTGAGCTACACTCCTGGACACACGTCTCCAGACATCACCATTTCCCATTCCCGAGAGGTATTTAATTGCATCAATACTCTTCATGCTATAATGTCCCATGTATATTGCAAATTTGATTATTTTTTTTAGCCTGTGCCTGCTGCCTTTCACTGTGTTCCTCCAGGGACACTTTAGCTCCATCTTATCTTCAACCACCCTTTAAGTTGTAGACATGAGTTAGATACTCTTGAACCCTTTCTCCTTTAGGCTGAGCAAATGAGTGTCCCTCAGTCTCTCTTTGCACATCATGTAGTCCAGGCCCCTGACAAGCCTGGTGAACCCGCACTGAACTCTATCCAGTATGTTCATGTCTTTCTTATACTGGGGAGCCCAAAACTGGACTCAGTACTCCAGATGTAGCCTCACAAGTGCCGTGTAGATGGCAATAATCACTTTTTCAACTTGCTGTTATAAGCTTAAACTGCCACCACAAGACCAGGTCCTGCCTGTTCCTCACCCTTTCTTTTCACACGACGTCCTCCTGTGCTGGTGTTAGTATGCGGATATATGTGAGTCAGATCACATCCTGTACACACTGAAGTTTACTTTCTGTACACACCACTAATGTATGTTGAGTGTTTTTCACCCCTGTAAATGCGGCTGATCCCCCTCCCTTCAGTGGGTTGGGATGTCTGAAAAACACAGTATAAGGTGTGAGAGAGCCTGGGATGCAAAGAGTAAGAGAACCAAAGTGTAACACGATGATTCATGAAGCAACAAAATGAGAGACATCAACATTTATTCCCATTAAACTGGTTCCCTTTCATAAAAGTATCATTGTTTTGGGAACATTTAGCAGCAAAGGAGAATCGGGGCTGGTCCAGACTTCTTACCTCAGAAAGAACGGAGAATTTTGTCTCCGACTTCAACAATAGTAGGTCCACAGATCCTTTGCCAAACCATACAGTGAATAGGGAGGAAGATGTGTCACAGCCACTGCTGTGTAATGCATAGCTGCCATGAGCATCCCCTAGTGTAATAGTCATAGTCAGCCTTCTGCATGGTTTAAAAAGTCCTTTTGCAACTTCAGGCCAGAAAAAGGAGAAAATACTATACTGTATTTGCTTGCCCTATAAGGTAAATAAGGTAGGATTTAAGCCCAGCCCTAAACTCCCATTTTTTTGGAACAACCTAAGAGTATCAGCTGCTCCCCAAACTCTGGAATCTGTGTTGGAGAAAGGAATTTGCAGAGCCAGAAAGAAGAGGCAATGTCACACTGCCTGTTCCTAGCAAGGAGGGCTGGAGGGGGTCTGCAAAATATTTTTTATGTCAGGGAATAATTATTTTGTAGTGAGACAGAAATTATCTCATTTAAATAACATTTTTTCCTACAGTACTTTCTCAAAGCCCAAGGGCTGCTCTTCCAAAAAATGAGATTTTTGGCAGCCCCAGAGCCTTTCTCGTATTTCTGTCTGTCCTACTCATACTATAAACAGTATTCTTACAAAATAATTTCTAGACTACAGTTTCTTCATCAGTCCACTGGAGGAGGAAGGAAAAAAACTATGTTTTATGTAACCTAGCAGCTGCAGACAGTTACTCAGTTGTGTTGTTAAAGTCTACCATTTGTTAGCCAAACAATCCAATTCTATGGCGGGGATTATACGGGAGGTCAGACTAGATGTTTGAATAGCCATTTTTGGCACTAAAAGCTATGAAAACAACTATTATTTCAGTATCATAAACAAAGGTATTAAATACAAATGCAAAGTGTCTGCATGCTAACCACCCCTTAAAGTTTTTATGTTGTATTGGAGTCAGTCATCAGACTGAATGTAGTTTATGGTTTGGGGACAAATTCAAGCTTCCTAGGGGCTGCAAAAGACTGTGGATGATAACCAACACATACTAATAAGAATCCATGAGCAAGAAAACTAGATTTGAGGAAACTGAGGGAAAAAAATCCTTCTAATTCTGCATTCAAATTAAAAAAAAAAAAAGTCAGTTTCTGTTCACTACTGTATTGAATTTGCATCACACAGGCAGAGTCTTGAAAAAAAAAAGGGAAAGGACCATTATATTCAAATATCCACTGATAGACCATTTCAGAGTGTTAAATACATTTTAGAATGAGAAATCAAAGCTGATTACTTCATAAATCCTGTGAGGACCAACTGAATTGTGATAAGTAATACTGAAAAAATATTGGTTAAATTGAGAGTATTCCCTTTGCCTTTATTCCTATACATTTGTGAATAGCTGAAGTACAATCCTTGTCCTGCTAAAACTAGTCAGGGATTTTGGTTGAATTTGTGAGTTGTTTTGGCAATAGTTAAAACAATGTTTTTATTTTTTAATTTGCAAGTTGTGAACATTTTTGCCCTGCATAGTTCTTCAGGGCTATCTTGGATGTGTACTGAGTGGAGGGAATGTAAATTGCCCCTCCTTCTGGCCAGGGATGGTGGCTGTCGATGTAGCAGTCCTGTGATGCTCTAAAACATCTTGGGAAGAATTCCCTAGGAAACCTCAAAACTGAGCACAGTCACTCAACCTCCTGCCCTGAGCACAGCTCTGGCAGAACCGTGAATCAGACACATTCACCCAATGCCCTAAGCTCCATAGCACCCCCTCAGTCAATTCTTGTTAAAATAAAATAAAAAGAGATCAGCCAAGCTCTTTTGGACTTTCTGGGGAGGAAAAAACCCAATTGTCAAGCAACTAGCTGAAGCAATTAGGGAAGCTGTGAATGGCTCCACTAACAGACGGTTAAATGAACAGACTATTTCCCCATAGGTATTTTAAAGAGTATTTTTGTATTTTATATGTTCTATAAACAACTTTAAATGCAGTGGAGTTAGTGGAGATGAAGGGAAATGTAAGAAGTGAGCAGGGTGGGAGTGCAGGACGCGGGAGGATATGAAAGACGAGCTGTCTGAAATATGAAGATCTTAAGTACTGGCGAGTCTGGTTATTTGAGTGTCCCTAGCACTCAAATAATGAACCTTCTTCATGTTTTGCCTTTCTGGACTTGGCTTACTTAGACAAATTTGTAGGCATTAGGGTCTGTCTGGAGTTAGTTCCAAGATCTTTTTTTTTTCCCCTTAACATCTTGCAGCTGAGGCAGCCTTGTGAAAAAGACGCTTTGAAGAGAAACATTACCAAATATGTCTTTTCTCCTGCCCATATCTTCTATTTCCACAGGAAAGGAACGCAGGCACAGGCAGACCAATGGAAACGCAGGAGCAGCCACCGTCACTGGAGCAGGAAGACAAGCCCTGCTTGCAGAAAGGAAGCAGCTGAACGTAAAAGTCTTCATCAGTAAAGGGAACACTGTCACCTTGACAGTTCTGCAAATGTTTTGCAAAGATTTTACTCAGCTCTTCCTCCCCTTCCAGCCGCCCTTGGCCACTCCTGGCCGACCACCTTGGAAGATTGTTTTGCTTCCCTCAGCTGCTTCTTGTGAACTGCAGACAGCAGAGTCTGTCTATTTTTGTCAGAGGACACCACTCACACAAGCAGAATAACCAAGCTCTATGCCATTAATGCTTCCTGCTGGAACCTCAGCTGCAAATACAGCCACAGAACCTGCTCCCTTCTCTGTGTTTCCAAAGGTTTTAGGAAATCATAGCATGAGAGTGCAGCAAGAGCTACTCGCTCCTCTCTACTACTATTACTTTTCTGGTTCAAAATGTTGTCAGTAATAATAGCTGCATGTAAAAGCCCTGGGTAAGGAGAGTCCGCATTGTGCTAGGATGCATAAAATAAAAACAGTTCTTACCCCAAATGGTTTGCAATCCTGTTCAGTGTTGTCCACTCCTACAATTTTATCATTATTTTTTTCCCCCTAAAAGTCCTAGCCTCTGGAATCACAATTACTTGAGTCCTGATTTACACGTACTGGAACTCCTCTCCCTTTTCCCCAAAATGTTACTGTGAGCTTTAAAAAAGTTAAACCAAATTTCCTAAGTAATCATCTCCTTTACCCCTCCACCACTCTTCCCTGCTACTCTCCGCTCTGCTTTTCTGTATCCTATGATAGCCATGCCAGATTTGAGACAGTATGGACTATGGTTCATCCAGAAACACATAAATGATCATTTCTTGTCTGGTGCCTCTTCTGACCAAACAGGCAGCTGTTGCCAGGCAAAACCTCCTAAGGCTCAGCTCTGCCTCCCTGTCTTCTGAAAGGAACTCATCCAGCTTCCTTGCTTCTAATCAGTTTTCACAGAACTTGAAAATTTAAATTTTGTGACAAGTAGGGTTGAAATTACTGAATGCATTCAAAAGATACCAGAGGTGATAAAATAGGTAGGCCAGCTCAAGGATATGATAAGCCATATTCCTGAGGAAAACAGACAAAAATAGTTCTAGACCTTTCTTGTAGATAGGGAGAAAATCTTGAAATTGTGTCTATTCCACTTCAGAATAGGAACAAATCTGGTTTATTAGGACAGCAAAGTTCCCCTAAGTGCTCTGTCTGCAAATTCCATTTTGAATAGAGGGTTTTTTCTGCTTTCCGTACTGCCTTTTTGTGCCATTGTATTGAAATATAGTTCAAATTGAGTGAGACTTGTGAAATCTTGATCTCCACAAAGAGCTGGAGGGACGTTACACTTTGACAGCCCGAGAAGCTGCATTGAGACAGAGTTTGGACTTGGCTAGTAGGCAACTTTTTGTTGGTGTTAACAGATGAAGCTGCAGATAGGATTGGGACAAATAAAGAGCAAAGTGGAATAAAGTTATGTCTAGCAATAACCTTGGGCTGGGGTCCAGAGACAGTAAGTAGTCTCTGTGTAGAGTTTCAGGCAGAAGTAGCATGTGGCTGAGTGGTAGGTTTATGATGTGTCTCATTTGGTGATTGCAGGCTGGTAAAGAGATGAACCATAGGTGACCTACAGGTAAGCCATTTGGAGCTTAGATTATGACCAGTATAAGACCTAAGATTAGATATAAGGCAGTTTGAAACTGGCAGGGGGACATCACATGATAGTTTTGGTTAGTTTTAGTAGATACCTTTGGCCCATGACTGTGTTAGATTAGATAAGAAATAGAAGGAAGCAGAGGGCTGAAGTGTGAACCTAGTGGAGTAGCTGGCCAGGTCCTAAACCATGCCAGCCTGGGTTTAGGATTTGGGCTAGTGGGTGGCTTTGGAATAGGGCTTAGGGTGAATCCAACACAGCATACAGGCAGGGTCTGGTGAATCAGGCAGCATTGCGCTGTGGGAGTGGTTAAGACAAATCACTGTTGTGGGTGGGACAGGGAAGTAACCAGCTCCAGCATGAGAGAAGATACTTGCACTAATAAGAAGTTTGGAGACAACAGACCATAGATGATTTTTCTTAAATCTAGCTGTCAGGACTGAAAGAGAGGCCTCTGACTGAGCCCAGCCACACATTAGGTCTCGGGCCAAGGGGTGACTTCAGGCTAGCAAAAGTTGAGAGAGATTATAGTGTTGTGGGTACAAGTTAACATGCAGAACTTCAGGCAAGGCTATGGCTGGGGCTGTCAGGCAGTCCCGTCAGAGGGCATCCTCAGGGCTAGGGAAGCTGGGGGTCAGCAGGGGGCTTTGTGCCAGGGCCACCATCAAAGGTGGCTTGTGGTGCAGACCAGGGAGAGCACAGAGGAGCGGTGGTCTCGGGGTCTGCTTAGGACCTGGCACAGAGGGCACCTCTGGCCAGGGATAAGACTGTAGTGGCAGGCCACAGTAAATGATCTGAGGTTCAGGCCTAGGGGTTGGTTTTGGTTAAACTGCAGGCAAAATTGGCTAGATTAGGATTATATCTATACATGATTTTTTTTCTAAAATAGGGTTAGAGGCAGCAGGTGGCTGTGAGCAAGGGGTAGGTTAGGAGTCAGTCAGCGTCCTGGGGATAGCACTCATGTCCAGGGCACCTAGTGGTTTGGAGCTAGGATTGAGGTGAAATCCATCAGATTAATCTGGGACTTGTACACCTCAAAAGACCCAGCTTTATCTCTAGACTGTTGTCTTCCAGTCCTCAATTCAAACTCAAGCCACGTTTATACCAGTACCTGAGACTACTTATCTTCCTGAACTCTTAAGTCATTCAAATTTATTTAGAGGAAATAATCATAATCAGATTTAGTATTACCTATTGGCTTTAATCCTAATCCAACTCGAAAGTGCCTGCCTACATCAAGAGCTACCAGAAAGTATGGTCCTGTTTATGTCAGTCCTAGTTGCTGTCTGAAACTCAGTACCAGCCCAGTATGTTGTTAAGTTCTTCATGGGCAAGTTTCACCCCAGACAGCTTGACCAATATAATTAAAATAAAGGAGGAAGCTATATTTCTCCATTGAACACCTGCAATTATTTTATTAAATTTCTGTGGCTGCACATTATTCTTCAGTAGAACAGAAAAAAGTACAGGGAGTCACAATCTTGCACCAGCCCACGCGAGTTGCAGAGCCGCCTTGCAGAGATTTTCAAGGACTGCCCTGAGGAGAGAGATCATGTCACCACCTCAGAAAATGCTGAGGTTGCTCCATTGCTGCTCCTGAGCAACACCTCATGACATACCACAAGCTTCTCCTTACATCTGTGATGTTTTCATTTACAGTAATAAATGAAATGACTAAAATAGCAGAAAATAAAATGGTTAATGAAAAGGAAAGTGATGTCCCTTTTTAACAAAAAACCATACAGACAACAAAAATGAAGGCCTTTGCATTTTCAGGTATAATATTCCTTCTGGCCCTTCAGCTGGAGCATATGGGGGAAATGACTTGCTAGCTTTCTACTAACTGCAATCAGCAAATAATTGTTAATCATCTCTAACCAATATTCTTTCCCTTTGGAATAACAGTCAAATAATGTATGATATTCCCTGTTTACTTCCTGAGGAGATGGGTAACAACTGCCTCCTGTGTTATGACTGCACACAGATCCAACCCCTCCCGCAAGTCCCTTGTGTCACTCATCCCCCTCTTCCCACAAAGCCCTTGTGCCTACATGGGTAATTACAACCATTCTGAATTTTTGATCTCTCGGATTTTTGGGTTTTTTGCTTCTTTCCTGCTCCCATTCCTCTCTCCAGCCTTGTAATACTCTGCAGACTCTGAACAATGGATTAGCTGTTCCCTCCAGTCAAGGTTTCCAGAAATAGTCTTTAGAGTTTTGCCATATGTTTATCTTTCTTAATACTTCAGTGAGCAGCCCCCTCATGACTCACGGGCAAACAAAGGTCTTGAATGGTTTGTTTATTCTTCTGAGCTGGATGGCACTGCCCGGGGCTCTCCATGCGGGCAGCAGAGGAGCTCTGAGGAGGTGCATGCTGTTGCACATATTTAATTACAAACATCATATTTACCCTGACCCAAAATGCTGTGAATCAGAATGGTCGGAAAACCTAACCACCCTCAGGTAGCCCCACTCTGACATTGTTCCTGGAATGGGTTGGTCCCATGTGTCAGTGTGCTCCTACGCATACACTTATTCCCATGTGGAGATGCTGCTGGAAGAAGCAGTGGAGGAGTACGGAGGAAGTCACCCTAAATAACTCATCTTGTGACCTTCTCCCGCTAAGCTCTCTCCCACTCCTGACCCAGCCACTGAATGACCCTTGTCCGTCAGTGGTAGGGTATATTTTGGCTCACAAAGAACAAAGGCAACGAGCCTAAGAATTCAGTATTAAATAAATAAACAACTTTACCATGCATGACAAAGACAAAACCTCAACAGCCAGTCACAGAATAAAATGCCCAGCAAAAATAAAGGTGCCCAGAAGACCTGAGTTGTGGAGCTAAGCAACGTGCTTCAGAGCACTGAGCATAAGACTAGCTCTCATGGCAAGTGCTGGGTGTGCAAAGCCATGCAAACTATTCAGGTATAAAATCTTAAATCACCTTAGGGACTGGAGAAGAAAAGATGCAGGTTACTCAGTTATCCATCCCCTCAAGGGAAGGGATCAAGGTGAAAGAAGTCAGATGTGAGCCAAGCAGGTGCCTAAGAAACTGGTTTTCATGTGCTTTTAAACATACTGTGCTACCTAAGGGGACGGTGTGGGGCTGGCAGCTCTGACTGGGAACATCTGGGAGCCCTTGCTTTTCCAGAGAAGGTGCTGGAGGCTGGACACAGGATGCTGTTTAGAGGTCTTTCAGGGCTCAGAAACCACTGATGAGATCTATTCATTTAGCAACACATAAATATAGTAGGGGACACACCATGACATTGATTAAGGCCAGCGGTTAAGATGGAAAAGTGACAGGCTTTGTATGATATTTTGACAATCTCATCATGAGTTCTGGGAAGCTATGTTGGGTGAGAGAGCTACAGTTACTGTTTTACATATGAACACATAAAACAAAAGAGTTAAATGGAAAATATCTAAAGCCTAGGCCTATGTAGCAGAGTTCCAGAAGTGTTCATGGTCCTCGTTTAGGGAAGGCTGCACAGGAAAACTTGAAATTCAGGACAAGGGTGAGCAAGTGGCTTGAGATCTCAGGAGCATGTTCCAGGGGAAAAACCTACCAGAACACCAAAGGAGAAAGATGAATTGAAAAAATTGCACGCTGAAAATGGAAAAAAGAAAAAGATTGGTGCTAAGGTATCTGGCCATCAGTATCCAATATGGCTGGAGGGTACCCAGGCATACTCCCTGGTATCCATCTCTTGTTTCAGAATAACATGTGCCTCCCACAGATATGAGCTGTGCTGTGTCTCAGGTATCACAAGATGCCTCAAATGGGACAGGCAACGTGTTCAGGCATGTGGATGGGTGCCAAACTGCCTGTCACCTGTGTGAGAGCTTAAAAGTCAAACTAGGTAAATAAGGATGTCTGACCTTTCGGGAACACAGTGAAATGATGAAAACTCAGTACATACAGGATGATTAAATTTCCTTACCTCCTAGACAAAGTTGCAAACCTTCTCCAAATGCCTGCCCACTGAGGTGGGTTAGCCCTGGAATATCAACTTATTAAAGGTTTGGGGGCCCAGGAAGTCAGTGAAATCCAGCAGGCTGCTGTAGTGAGGACCTTTCCCTTACAGACAGGGATCTTCTGTTCAAAAGACTCTGTTGGTCACAGCTGTGCAAACAGGGTGAGAAGGAAAGCCTTTCTCTGGAGGGAGGATTGTATGACTTTCGTAGGTCAAGCTCCATCTGAAATCTGGGGGAAGACCAGGACAGGTAGTGAAGCATGAATATAACATATACACTTCAAGATAGTACTTAGTATATGAGATATTTGTTAAAGATTAGGAACGGATTGATGACACCTTGAGTATTCAACTTACCTTGGAAATATTGCCAGATTACCAAGTTTTCAACATCAACAGTAAATGAAAGGTGAACTCCTTTTCTTAAGGGTAGAAAAGGGAGGTGAAGGAAGAAAGATATAATGTTGGCAAATATTTTGTAGCTTTCTCTGAGCCACTCTAATCATCACAAGTCAAAATATTTTGCAACAGGAAGGAAAGGATAACTTGTACACTGAGGTCTTTTATAAGAAAGGAAGTTCAGTCAAAGTGCTTATTTCCTAAGCATCAGAGAAACAAATACTTTCAGCATCAAAAAATGGAAAAACAGAACAAGTTTTCCAGGCACAGCTCACATCTTCTCACAAGGCAGGTAAAAGTCCTACAGGAAGAGGATGAGACACAAGTTGAGATGCTGGAGAGCTAACAAAGATTCATTCTGTACTGGATCAGGTTAAATTCCACCAATACTCGGAAACCAAGGCATAAGGCCTGAGACTATCTGTTGTCAAACTTTTGGGCACGTATTTCTTTCTTTTTATTTTTATTTATGTGTTTATTTTTTACAGTACACCATCATCATATACTGCATTGTTTAATCTTATCTGAATTGGCATTGACTGTACTATCTTGGGAGCAAACTAGCTGGTCCACTGAAAGAGGACAGGTATCAGCCTATGTATTTGTAAAGCACTCCAAAGGCTGCAGTTTACTGCTGGAGCAATGGGTTTGCAAAGAAAGAAGCATATCTTTTTTTCCTGTTTTGGACATGTACAGATTTTTTTTTTTTTTTTGCACACAAGTATATTACAGAATTTTAAGGCGGCAAAGTCAAGTGCTCTGCTTGAGACTCATAATATGTGTAATATGTATATTATACAATGTAATTTAGAGACAAAGAATCTGCTGCAATGTGACTCTGTTTTTCATCACTGCTACGTAAAAGGGAGTCAAAATAACATTTTATAGACACCATCTTGTACAGCATTTGAGAAGTCTATAAAATCTTATCCATATCACTGCAAATCAA
The DNA here is from genome assembly GCA_003993805.1 of Himantopus leucocephalus. Taxonomy (NCBI): domain Eukaryota; kingdom Metazoa; phylum Chordata; class Aves; order Charadriiformes; family Recurvirostridae; genus Himantopus; species Himantopus leucocephalus. Next base: position 63,066,806 of record RSEF01000003.1, read on the forward strand.
GGTGCATGGGATACTTTTTGCTTCATCAGGTCTTGGGCCACCTGTGTAGGTCTTAAGGATCGAGAGGATCCTGTGCTGTTTTCAGTACAGACCTGCTAGGCTACTGCTTTGTGGAACTATTCTGCTGATATTTCTGCTGATTTTTTGTCTATGCCTGTTCCTGTAAACCTCATCATTGCATGTGACATTTTAAGTGCACAGCACAAACAGAGTTAATGGCTTCTTCTGCATAGCAGAAAGCATGGAATAACTCAGGCTTATGTTCATGTATTTCCTGATGTTTTCAGGCAGGATGGTTCAACAGAAAAAAAATATTGCAGCCTGCATAGGTATTATTAGATGGGATAAAGATGTCTACCCACAAGTGGAAGTAACCATAATAATTCATTTGCTTCTTATTTTTTTGGTAGGAATAAGTTTTGCCTTTACCTCATACGAGTAGAATGAAAGGTTTTGTGAGGGTAATGTGGAGGTTTGTCTGTGCTGTGTTTCTGGTCATTCCATTACCAGGTGACAAAACCTGATGACACTCCTTAACCATCTAGAAAGTTCACTGGGGTACGCTGATGAAAGTGCTCTAACTTCAGAAGTGAATTGTTTGCAAACTGTAAAAGATTCATTATTCTTTCAGTGCATCGTTCTGTTTCTTTTTAAACAGGTGGTAACTCCGACCGATCTTCTTTACCTTTTATGTACATCAATTTACTTTGCTTTATATGAAACAAATTGATAACGGTAGGACCAATAAATCATCAGCATAGTTCTCTGGCATGTGCACCAGAAATACTGAGAGACATTGCATGGGATAAATGTAATTTCAACACCTTACACACCCTATTCTTGCCCTCTTAGCTGAATGCCAATTTTGATTTGTTGTCTTGCTTTCATATCTGGATGTTTAGACACTTTGACTAGCTGGAGCAGACCTGCTTGCTCCTCTGCACAGCTGTCAGTTGCTCATTACTTTTAGCAATTGCTCCTCAAATCGTAGCTCACATCTGTAATGATGTCAGAACAGCATCATGATCACCTGAATTCATTTCCTAAAATCCTAACATCAGGTTATAAACCATCACACAGAGATTTCTCCATCAGGCTCCTAACCTCTCTTCAAAAGTTTGAGATTCTCCAAAATTGCTTTTCAAAAAAGAGATCTTGCCTTACTCAAAGGCTGCTGCAGTGCTCACCACCACATTATACATATAGAAACATGGAATTATAGAAACGTTTGGGTTGGAAGGGATCTTTAAAGGTCATCTACTTCAACCCCCTCTGCAATAAGCAGGGACACCTTCAACTAGATCAGGTTGCTCAG
>RSEF01000003.1:63068220-63083564 GCA_003993805.1 Himantopus leucocephalus
CTTCCAACTCTGAAAATTCCGTGATTCCGTGATTCCGTGAGACGCACAGTATTTACTATTGCCCGTATTAATACAAGCAGGCATAGGGTGTGATTTAAGGATGTAATAGTTGTGAATATTTTGGCTTGCACTGCAAATAGCATTTATTTTTTCACATGCACTTTGAAGGTTGAATAAAGCTCAGCTTGAGAAGGGGCTTTCTGTGATGGTTGCATTTAGAGGGTGGTACTCTTACAGAAAGAATAACTTTGTCCCTACAGATGTTCTTTCAGAGGTGGAGTGCCAGATGGTTGCAGGCTGTCCAGTTTCACAATTCGGATGTGCTTTCCAAACTGTGGTGACATCACTTATTATCTGTTACAGACTGGCCTGCTTCATTAATGTAAGTAATATGGAAAAGGAAATTCGACCCTGCACACGCTGGATTAGACAAGGAAAATGGGATTCTCCTGTGGGCCACCTCAGAGTATTTTATAAAATCCCACCCATGGAGTGATTGTACGAATTGGTAGCAGTCAGTACCCGCAGAGTTAGGGCCTTCCTTAAGTCATGGTTCAAAATATCTAAATTAATGGATTCAGCATGGGGAAAGGAAAATCAAAAGTTAGGGAGGATTGTGAGGTTTGTGTCTTCTAAACATTTTTGTTCTGGACAGTTTGTTCACAATTATAGCATCTCAGGGCCAAATTGTCTGGTTTGTTTCATTCATCTTGCATTATACAAAGCAAACGTATGCCAGGCAGAGGGATTCACTGCTGGGGCATTCCCACAAGCTGGGGAAGTCTCTGGCCACTTCAGACACTTCGGGGAGAGGACTGCCATCCATCCCCCACGCCCTTGTCACCACCTGCTTTCCTGGACACTCCTCCCCTGCAGTAAGGGAAAACAGAGCACAAACAAATATTTTCCCTATGTTTTCCATCCAGAGAGATTCAACAGAAGAAGCAGGTTCATTTTATAGAGATTAAGTTGGACGGGTGCTTCTCTCAGCCCAAGAAGCCCCCATTTTTTGACGTCCAGTTGCATGAGGCACTTGTCCTGCAGGGCAGTTCCTCGGCATTAAGCCTCTCTGGCTTCTGCAGGAAAAGGATGTGAAGAGCTGCTCTACTATGAGATGGATGTGCTGCCCAGCCATGCCACCTCATATGTGTAGTTCTGTCCTTTGCTTTTATTAATATAGGGTTACCCTTCCTAGCCATTGAGAAAGTTACTGTAATGATCATTTTCCTAATCCGTCTCTTTGACTACTGTCACCTTTCTCCTTGCAACTTAAACTGTGGTTTTTACTCTTCCACATCAGAGAATAACTTCAAGCTTCTCACTAGCTAGTTCCTATCTCCCCTACTACTTCACAGAATCACACAGAATCACAGAATGGTAGGGGTTGTAAGGTACCTCTGGAGATCATCTAGTTCAACCCCCTGCTAAACCAGGTTCACCTACAGCAGGTTGCACAAGATCGCTTCTAGGCAGATTTTGAATATCTCCAGAGGAGACTCCATAGCCCCTCTGGGCAGCCTGTTCCGGTGCTCTGTCACCCTCAAAGTAACGAATTTTTTCCTCATGTTGAGATGGAATTGCCTGTGTTCCAGTTTGTGCCCATTGCCCCTTGTTCTGTCACTGGGCACCACTGAAAAGAGTCTGGCCCCATCTTCTTGACACCCGCCCTTTAGATAGTTATAAGCGTTGATANCCTCCATCCATATTGATAGTCAACTTCTGCCTTTTGCAGCCACATTACTCCACATAATTGAATTTTCAAATATGGTCTCAAAAGCAAAGCCATTTCATCAGTTTCTTTCATTCCGTATTGAAATCTCCCTTTTGACAAGATGCCTGGGAAAATCTTGACAAAACTCAAGCTACTGGAGGGCTGACAGTGCCAAGAGCACTGAAAATACCTGTAACCAGTCTTCTGCTGGTATACAGCTCCATCATCTTCTTTCAAAGAGACCATAAACTTGTGGGAGAGTCACCCCCTTTTGATCTCTCCCACCAGTATTCCCCACGTTGTGTTGGTAGTCTGTGACTATTGCTCCTAGGCACAATGCAGACATGATGTCAAAAATGTATTATTAGTAAAAGTACTAGGCAGGGGTTTTATAGCTCACTTTTCCATTACAATTGGTTCAGGCACGCAGGAAGTTTCTCTTTTTGTCAGTCACATGCTTAAATCTCCAGGGCAGTATTATTCATAACTCAGTGTAGTTTTCAGAACAGTAATAAATAAATGCTATAAATTAATTAATAAAGTAATAAAATTAAATTTTTCTCACATTTTTCTAGTTGGAATGTTTACAGGTGCATACAGAGATTGACTTTTCCTAAAAAAAGCCGGGGATGAAAACTTCTTGTAGAAAAGAGTACAGTTTGACTAAATTTGTAGGGAATTATGACCAAACTCCTTAAAAAGGGTGTCAGCCACCAATATAGTCAATACATTTTAAAGCAATTCCAGTAGAATTCTAATGTCTTTAGAACATGACTGGTTTTATTCAAATCATACTTTTCAAAACTTTTACATAAGAGATATCAGCACACCAGACACATAATGAAATGACATCCAAGAAGACAGCCTGTGTGGGTGAAGTGGTGCCTTGCTTTTGTTTGTGCTCACTAGTGAAACAATACAGATAGAGACCTCACAGAAAGAATAATGTCCATGTTCACTGGAAATTCAGTAAATCTGTGCTATCTGTTCCTAATATTCCTTTCCTAATAGTCAACTTTTCCCATCTGTGAGAAAAGGAATAAAATTACCCAGCCATTCCCTGCCAGGTTAGAAAACAGACACCCTGGATTACCAGGTTGGCAACAAGTGGGTTCTTTGTCAGCTCTCACACAGTCATAACTGAACAGGATGCTAAAAGGAAAGCTGTTCTGTATGGAGGCTACCTCTCAGCTGATGAAGATAAATTTCTGATGCCATATATATTCAATGTGGTGCATTTCAACTGAAAGTAAAAGAGTACATTCACAAAATCATCAAGACTGGAAAGTTGCCATCTTCATACCACTGTGGTGAGGACATTTGCAACAGATGTACAAAACAGATACAAGATCCTCCTTTCTGTCATCCAGCACAAGGCAATGAACCAAGGAGTAGCAAGCTATGACCAAAGTAATTCACTGAATTTCAATTCTCCCCTGTTGAGGTTTGGTTTACCTTCTACCTTATTCTTAACTGTTTGGAGGGAGAAGATGAAAAGTAAATGATTCTTCTGTCTGGCAAAGGATTGATCTGTGGCATAATTTTGGGAAAGTCACATCATACCCCTTTCCTGTCCTATCTTTTAGTTGTCAGGGTCACTTTGATCGCTGACTTTTAAGGGCAGAGCTTGTCTCTCACCATGTGTTTGCAGACAGCCTAGCAACGCGGGCTTCAGTTTGGAGCAGGGCCTGTAAGTACTACCTTCGTATAAATAGTCACACTCAGAGAAACAAAAATCAAACACAAAAACTACGAGGAGATGAAAAGCACACATGGTTTCATGGTGACTCATTTTGCGCAGCCCTGAATACGTTGTTTTATTTTGCTCTCAAAGGCCAAGTCACATGTGGTGCCCTCCGAAGAAGAGTAAGGGTGCCAGCACAGAGGAGTAACCAACAGCAGAACTCAGGGCAAGCATTTAGGGACTGGGCTGCTTTTTCTCCTTTTTTTCTCTGCTGAGTACTGCATCACTAAGCAAGTATCTCTCCCTGCCAGCTATAAATAGGCACTAGTGCCTTATCGTGTTCTCGCTCACTGGGAAAGAATGTTGATCAGCTGAAGAATGAGACACCCAGGAAAGCTGCTGAATGACAACAACATTTTTTTTTTTAAACCCTCTCTCCTAGAGTCAGAGGCATACATTCTTTAGGAGTGAGTTTCTTGACCTGGTAAATGACACGATGCTTTATATACAAAAATATTAAGAGGAGATTATGTCACTGGTAAAAATGTGCTGAAATGAGGCCTTTCCCTTTTGCAAGCCTTTAAAGGAACTTTCCAAGCTTACCAAAACTGTGCAGTCATGCTTCTGACAGGCAGCCAAGTTCACATAAGGACCAGTCCAAGGGCACCTTCAAAGCCAGTGTACTGATGGACCTCCCATATAAACTGCAAGGTGTGTTAGACATCACATTACCAACACGGGATCTCAAACCAAAGCCCAGAAATAATTATCTTCTTTCATTCTTGTATCACAAGGTGAATCTTGAAATAGCTATAAATCAGGACTCCAGGAAACATGGAGATGATTACAGAAAGAGAAACTGTTAACACAAGGCACTGGATGGGGATCAACAAGATGCAGGCCAAGATCCACGTAGGTATTTAGGTTCCTATCCTTCCATCAATTTCACGGTGAGCATTGGTGCCTAAAAAGGAGTTACAGTCTTAAATCCTTTTGTAGATTTTGGCCCTCTGTTTTATTCCCAGGCTTGTTCAGCTGACAAATCAATTCACCTCTTTGTGGAGCGTTCACGGTTCGTAACTTGTAAAACATGTGCATAGCACACATGTATCACAAGCGCATCTTCACAGACTCAATTTCATGACAAGAAAGATGACAGAATATCCCCAGGCAAAAACATTTTAGTCAAATACGTTCTGCTTGTGTGATAGGAAGTACTTAATATTTCAGCAGGTACTTCCAACAAAGCAAGGCATCAGATTTCTCTTGCCAGTTCAACTGCAGCCGTAAGCAAGAGACGGGCCAGGGATTTTTATTTTTGAGCAGGGGAGGGTAAATTAATTTGAATATTGTCTCTTTGGAGATGCATGTCCTTTTATTTCTCCATACAGTAAGCACCTAACTCAAATTGATCCTGCTTTATTCAGAGTTCCCAGATAGAAGTTCTATTCATTGAATCTTTATCAGCTGAGATCTGAGGTCTACAATAAAATTAAAATAAGAAAAAAACCCCAAACCATTGCATATAAAGAAAAATGTGTTCAGGATTTGACCTTAAAAGGAGTAAAAGTTAATAAAAAATGAAAAGTAATGATCATCCTTTTCAGATTTGCAGTTTGGTTCTGCAGGAGTTTTTTTTTAAAAAATATTCATTATTTTAAGCTTCAGGAATGTCTTACCTAAAGCATGTATAGAGCCAAAAGACAGAGCTATTTTTAGTGATATTTCTCAGCTTGTTTTGGCAAGGTAAATGCCAAAGTATTTGAAAGACTTGCATCCCCCAAGATTATAAACTTTGAGAATACACAGGTCAGTCCCTGTCTTCAGGGGAGTTTGGCAGACACCTACCCACAAAAGAAAGCTTTCCAGAAGGAAACTTACAGCAATAACTTATTTGCTATGAGTGGAATATCCAGGACAAAGCAATACTCACCATTGCCCAGGGTTCTATAAAACAGTCTGTTACTATAGTATTTTTTAGACCGCTCTGTGGCTTTCAGTGCTTCCCGAATCCCTTGCTACAACAACACATCCCCTTCAGAAATTAAAAAAACCTAATGCTGGAGACCTATTTTCTTCCACTGATATCCCAGAACCCTTTCTAGATCTCAACAGTAACTGCAACTGCTCTGGGTTCAAATTCAGTGCAATTTCAGAGGAGAGGGATAATAAGCGAAAAGGGATCCCAAGCGAAAAGGGATCCCTCAGTCACAGATAACTGTCCCACATACAAACAAGACAGACAGCAATAAGAAATGTTCTTCCCCATAACCCTGAAGTTTCATTGAGCAGATCTTCTCCTACTTCTAGTAGGAGCCATGCAACAGTGCAATAGCCTCAGCATGAAGATTAGAAGAATCCATTGGCACCTCATTCCTACCTGTTGTTACAATCAGAGATCACCTGGTACCTCTTGAAACCACCCAGCCTTCTACAGTGCCTTTCCTTTCACATGCTGCTTTGTGGTAGTAAGTAAAAAAACAGGTCCACTTAAAAGTCCAGAGAGTAACAAGGGATGAAGTAGCTTAGTATTAGTGTAGCAGCTAGTAGACCTTTGTTTTTCAGAAGCAGAATTCTCATCCTGATTTTGCTAATAACTATGCTAGAACGAGAAAATTTTTGTTTTGATTTTTTAATACAAACAGACACATTTTCTAAAATAAACGTAATTGCAGACAGGGATCTGGGCTAGGTATGGTAGAATTACACAAGCAGACTGACTTACATCAAACTTACATCAAACATCAAAACTGAGAGCTACTCCCAAAATGTATACACACCCTTTATGCCTGAAAGTAGTGGACTTTGATCTCCATTTCAGTTTAAACCACAGACAGGGTCTAATTTCCCTTTCTTCACATTTTTAAATTCTCAAAACCATCTCAGCAAGTTCTCATCCTCCCCTGCACCTGGGGAGAAAAAAGGCCAAAAAGGCAAGAGAACCAGCCAAAAGGAACAGGGGTGTTCCTGGGTTGCTAACTGACTTTGCTCCAAGAGCAGGGGAAAAGGTTGACCCACTCCTAGCAGGTGTTGTCACTCCAGTTCCCACTGACTTCCATATGTTTAGGATGCTAAGCAGAGAAATAATCCTCTCTGAGACTACAACATGCTGACATGGACATGCTATCTAGTTCTTTGTAAAGATCTGCCAGAATGCTTATTTTAATGTATCTGGATGTCTCCACATATATCTGTTCTTGGCCACATATTAGGAGGATCCTCTGATCAACCATGCCCTTTCCAAGTTCTTCAGCTTGCTATGCATCTCATAAAAAATGTTTGGAAATAGTATTAGAAGAAAGATTCACCTCTCCTGTAACAGTTTCTTTGTTGCTGTTGTTTTGGGTTTTTAATCTGATAATTTTCATTTTTTATACATAGACATTAATGAAAAAAAGATTCTAGCCCCATCCATAAAATTCCATTATTCTACAGTTCCCAGACATGAGTTCAATGTAGGACACTTTCTTTTCAGATTTGGGAGCCTGTGTTCTTACAAGGACAACTCAGAGTACTTCCAAATATCATCTGTTTATCCCTCCAGCACATTATAAAGGAGCCTTTCCTGAAAGGACCCTCCACTGCCTTGTCTGCACAATGTCTGCCATGCAATGAGTCTACCAGGACAGACCAAAACATGGTGGCAGCACACTGATACTGTCTACAGCTGTGTATCTGAGCCTTCACAAAGAGTCTGTGTCCAAACATTCTTTGCAACATGTTCAGAGGCTTTTCCACAGTCAGATGAGAGCAGATTTTACTTCCTCACAGTGCGAACATGCAGCAGTTCATGCTCAGAGCATGGTAAAGACATACCCAGTAGAAAATATCTAGAGATGGGTGCAGCCCTTTGTGTGTCTGCTCCATGGCTCCAAAACAGACATAAACCAGATGTAGTTTGGGAGTTGAGCAATTACAGAAGTGCAGCAGCAAACTCAAACCAACATATCTGTCACGCAGCAAAGTTAATCAGCTTTGACTCAGCATTGTATTATTGTAGACACAGCTGGCTGTAGGCTCCACAGCTCAGCTGGCTTTCCCCTGCTATCTATCAGAACTCTCTTTAGAGCACTCAGAGAGTAGAAAGAGTCTTAATGTGAGTTCACCCATAGTTCCCAAAGATTTTAATGCATCTTAACATTATCGAAGCAGAATATGCCAAAGGGTCTCCATGGTGTCATGAAACGAAAGCTCGACTACTGTACTTGCTAGTGTCACAGGCAAAAACTGGGCAATTTTTACTTAATTTGTTTAATTACCAGTTAACAGAAATTTCTGCTCACTGATCCAGGTATTTAGAAAAATCGAAGAGAGAACATAAACAATTAAACACTTAAGTAAACATCTTCTCTCCTCCTTTCTCAGGCTTACCTTAAGCCAAACACCTATCCTTCTTACTCCTTAGTCTCATTTTCCCTTATTCTTGCTGCGGAATACACTTTGTCCATCCCAATTCCTATGGTGAAGCAGTGGGTGGCCCAAGAAATCAGATTGTGTGCATAACAGCTTCTGCCTGTTACTCTGCGCTTGTTGGCTCCACTATGCTTCTTACTGGTTTTCTCCAGCCACTCTGGTGCTTCTTACTGGTTTTCCAGGATCACCTCCTCCAAGCTCAAGAATGGTCCATCTGAAAAGAAGGAAATCAAGCAAAGGTGACAGAAGGCCTGCATGGATGAACACAGATCTTCTGATAAATCTTGAACATAAAAAGGATGAATACAAGCGGTCAAAGCAGGGAGAGGTGACCAAGAAGGAATATAGAGACATTGCTCGATTGTGCAGAGGTGGGGATAGGAAAGCCAAAGCCCACCTGGAGTTGAATCTGGTGGACAGCAAGGACAAGTTAGGGAAAATGTGTCCCTGCTGCTGAACAGAGCAGGTGCCCTTGTGGCAAAAGACATGGAAAAGGACACAATATTCAAGGTGTTCTTCACTTTGGTCTTTACTGGGAAAACACAGTTTCCAGGAATCTCAGGCTACTGAGATCAGTGGGAAAGTCTACAGCAAGGAAGACTTACCCTTGGAGGATGAGAATGAAATCAGGGAACTTCTAAACAAACTGGACAAGCATAACTCCATAGGACCTAACGGGATACACTCATGAATGCTAAGGGAGCAGGGTGGGGTCACTGCAAGGGTACTTGCAGTTTATCTTTGACAGGTCTCGGTGATCAGGGAAGGTTCCTTGGTGATCAGGATTGGAAGATCTATCTATGGGATGCAGTCCCCGGGGGTGTCTCTGATCTGACATGGTTCATCCTTGGCGACAGTCCCTCAGGGGCATCCCTGAGCCGGGGTGGATTACCCATGACTGTGGTCCCTCAGGTGTGCCTCTGTTCCAGTGTGGGTTAGCCTGGCTGCAGCCTGTCAGGGCAGTCACTGCCCTGGTGTGGGTCACCTACAGCTGCAGTTCCTCAATGGTATCTCCTTCAGCACAGAGCACTTCCTCCAGGCGTGACTCTCCAGCCACCTCCTGAGCAGTGTCACCCTCCATATGTCCACCATCCCTAGCAGCTGATGTTCTTTCTTAAATACAGGTAAGTGGGGGAAACAAGGGTTCTGATGATCAGCCAGATCTTTGGCATGCAGTAGATAACACATGGTCTAAGACCCATAAAAAGAAGGGAACTAAGATACACAGAGCAAAGGAAAGAGATAAGGCACAGAGATTACAGGAATAGACTTCAGAGGTCTATTCATATTTCTGAAAGAGCCTCCTTTATTGCTTTTATTAAAAAAATAGCAAAAAAAAGCTGATGGACTGGAGCCTCAGTGATCAAACTCCAATCAGAACTTAATTTTCATTAGAGTTGTGGATTGTAGGGGGGTTAGGAGTGTTGCCTGCTCTCTGTTGCATAATTGCATTGCATGAACAATAGGTCTGCATTCCCTACAAAGATTTTGAGTATGAATTGCCCTTGCTTTCTCTGGAGTAAATCTGATTTCAAAAGTCAGTAAATTGCATGAGGTAGGCTGCAGCATCTGTCACCATTTAATCCCTTTTGTAAACCTGATCAAGTTTCCACCTTAATCATAGGGGAAGGAAAAGGAATAAGCATTTTCTTGGAAATCTATGTAAACTTTTCAGTAAAAACAACTTAATTCATCATGAACAGAATATATAGAATTAAAATAGTTAAGAACTGAGGAAAATCACATTTGTTTCACATAAAAAGAAATGAGCAAATGGGACAGGAAGACACTGCTTAACACTATAAGAATGCTATTGTAACTGACTACCCACATTTAAAAGTTGTAAACACCATAGAGTGAGACGAATTGCATATAATTATGAGTAATAATATGACATTGAGCAATGCAAATTGTTGGCTTCATATCTGGAAAATAACCCTCTTTATTAGAGATAAATCTGCTATATAGCAGCTGATGTAACTCTGCCTTAGTTTTCTGTAGGTGTTCCAGTGTCAGGCTAAGGAGAGCTTTGGACAATGGACCATACTTAGGGTACACTACTGGCAGAAGGATAATCATATTCTTCTTGTCCCTGAGAACTAAGAACATCACCTATTTAATGTCCATATGGTTGTTCCTCATTTCCTGATACTGCATACATCTTCCTATATAATCCCATTCAGCAAGCTGTGTCTTAAAACCAGTTAGGTTCCTTGTCCCAGACTCATCATACCTCTGCTAAAACTTTGCAGTACTGCCAGTTCTTTCAGTTTCTAACCCAGGGTGATTCATAGTCATATTGAAAAAAAAAAACCAACCCAACATGTTTTTTTCCTGTGCAACATAGTCTTTAAGCTCAGATAGTTCCTTCCCCTGCTTTCTTTCACCCATCAACATACTTAGGGAGTACAATCCTGTCCTTTCTTTCACTGTGCTAGGCTATACAAGCCAATCCTTCTCAGTCTCTACCTTGTAAGACAGGACTCTCATCCCCTGGCCATTTCAATCATTGTCTCTGCACATGTTTTGTTTAGCGTCACCTTGCTGGAGAAAATGTGTTAGGTACCAGAGGTACAATCCCCGGTGATGCTTCAGACCCATCTCCAGGCTATGCTAGAAACATCATATCTGATAAATCTTAGGATGATGTGTGCCTTGTTCGGGGCTGGTCCTTTCTGTGTATCATAGTCATCCTACAACTGACTAATAGCCTCAGCTGCTGTAGCATACACTCTATCCTAATTCCCAACAAGTAAACTCCCAGTTTCCAATGGAAAATCTTGCAATTTACTTCTAGTTGTGTAACTTCTGCACTTCGGCGATTCAAACACAGGACAGGGATCTAAATCACCTAATAGTGCAGAACCTGTGCAGCTGCTATGATTCTCTCTGTCTTGAGAATGGTTAGCTCTTCCCCTTTTATGGAGAAAAAGAATGACCTAAATAGAAATACAATGCATTGTATGTTTGCATGACCTCACCCTAGTCTTGTCTCTTTGGAAAGTACCCTACACTTGACATGCATTCCAAGTACACACTGCTTTGTAAATGTATTTTATTCCTTCTTCCCAGAGCTTATTTTAAGCCACTAGTTCCTAAACAAGGGTCACAACCTTACTTTTATGCACTAGCTTGGCAGTATAATTAGAAGTGGGGTCATGACCCCAGAAGTGGGTCTTGATGGACAGATGTTCTGAGATTCAAAACCCCTTCTGACCTCTTTTAACACCGTTAAAGTCTCTAGCAGTGTGAAGCACATCATGAATGCAATGTGGAGAAGATGAAGCTCCATTTGCCATCATTTGGCAGTTCTGATGAACTCTGCAGCTCTCAGCCTGAGCAGCAGTCACGTTGCTGGTCTCAAGACATAACTCTCATGTTTTCACCCAAAGTGCGATTAGCAATACTATTTTCTTTGTGTCCATACAGGGTATTTTTAAGGAAGCGCAATGCAAATAATATAGCAAAGCTCTTAGTAATACACAGCACTTCATGAAGACTGTGGAATTTATTCTAGGCCCCTCTACTTAAGCTGTGAAATTATTCTGACATGCTGATAAACTCTTTCCAGGCTTCCATAAGGATCATATACATCATTCCTCACAGATACATTGCACTCAGTTGTTCCTGTAAGCTGAAATAGTTTGGTTTAATTACAGAACAGTTCATGCCCCGATAGTGCTCTGGAAGGAATTCAAGGGCAAACATAGCCATTTTCCATAGAAAAGGGACAGAAGCAAAATAGATGCCAGACTGAGTCCTGTTGTCACAAACATTATTATGTAGGTCCATATTCTAGGACACTCACAAAATGAGGAAATGCCTTATCTTATTAAGATGGGTGGGGACCAATGATGAAATATGTGCTAGAGCCCTTTGGTACCACAGTTGTCTAAATAGTTACCCCTCTCACTTGTGTATCCAAGTCCTCTTCTCAGAGCAGTCAAGGCATGAGACAGCCTTTCACTTCAGAACACGGCTGGGAGGCAAGGGGACGTATATTCAGATCATGGAGTTAAGAAGTCCTCTGGAATCCACCGCTTCAGACAATGAGGCTACATCTATGCTAGTAAGTTAAACAGTGCCCAGGAAGGGTCCCAAGCACTGGAATGCAATTATCTATACATTTCCCTGTCAGAGGGCTCCCAGGCATGCTTTGGGTCCCTGCCAGCCAGCACCCCCAAACAATTCCTGGACATGGTCTGCGGTCTAAACATTCCTGAGATCGTTCTCAGCGGGGACTTTGCATGCAAGTCCTCTGTTTTGCAGGCTGAAAGAGTTCATTAGAATAGACATAGACTATTCCTGCCAGTAAGCCAGTTTAAATTACGCATGTAGAGTGTTAAAGGTTCCATTACCTTCAGCAAAGCTATTTGTGATGTAACGTGTTATTGTGGTTAAGGTGTTGGGATCCTCACTACAGGAAGACAGCAAAGAGGCTTTCTGCAATACTCTGAGCAAGAAGTAAGACTGTGAGCAGCTTTTAATGGACTGGAGGAGGCAGAAGTATTCACTTTGTTCTTTTTATTGTTGTGTATATGCTTATAATATCAGTCCTGTCTTCCCCAGAGCATGGAGACAAAGCCAGTAGTGGTGCTTGGGGAAGGATATGCCAGTCAAAAGCATAAACTCTTGCTGGTAGTGGATCGCCTGTGACAAAGGGCACTCACAGTACAGCTTTAGCCCTTTTTCTATTCTGACTTGCAAAGGCAGTAATGACCACATCCAGGACTTCATAAAAATAAATCATCCTTTGCTCTGATATCATCAGTTTGAGATCTATGGCTCTGAGCCCAAGTGCTTTGCTAGCAACCAAACCCCACAAGTCAGCTGGCAGGACTGTGCATCCGCAGCCAGGCAGGTTTGGTCTGCTGTATTTAAACTGCTCTAGACACCTGGCACTTTGGTCAGTATTTTTTCCACTGTGCTTCAGCACATACATTCAGCTATAGAGAAGGTCTTGAACATTCAGAGTTCATTTGTATTTGTATCTGAATTTAAATCTGGATAAAAATATGTAGTGTGTGCTGCCCTTTGCTTTTCCCGTCAGAATGACCGAAAAAACCCTTCTCAAGTGACATATTTTCACTTTAACTTTTATTCCCTTAAGATATAAGAAAGTATCTGGCAATGAATATTCATGCCCACTTGAGTACACAGGTCTGGTTACTATAGCTACACATGTAACTATATGGAGAGCTCAAACAGTGGGTGACAAAGACAGCACAAACATTTGAGAAGGCCTAAATCACTATGCAGCAGATACAGCGATTGAGTCATACGTGACAATACCCCTCATCAGTGCGTCCTCCTGTTCTGGTTGCTTTTTTATGAAGAACGTGATTGGAATTTAGGCTACATAAGGCAGAAATTCTTTTAGGTTCCCATTACTTCCTGTTTGTTGCCTTAGTATTTATATTGTGATTAAGCTGCTTAAAAACCTCTTGCAAGGATCATCTCTTAGAGTCAGACCCATGTACCTAGCCAGTAACCTCAGTGGCTGAGTGAAAGAAATGAACTTTTCAAAAAAACTCCATCTCCAAACTCTATGGCTCTTTCATTTACTGGAGAGTGCATCCACATTATATTTTGTCAGGCAGCAAAAAGCAACCAACACCTATTGGTGTCCTTGTCATGCCCTCGGCTGAGCAGACTCACCTGTTTCGGGTGTGTTGCTTTCTGCCCAAGATGAACGAAATACTGGGGGTGTAAAAAAGGTCCTATAAAACAAAGGTGTACTTTTTAGTCCAGATTATTTTATTGCTATGATTATAGCACAATGCCACAATTATATCAAGGCACTGGAGGGTGCAGTTGTTCTTACCTTCTCTCAGCGAAGACTTTCCTTTCCCCTTCCCCTTTCCCACTTTCAGCTGGTTAACTGAGGGCCTGAGGCCAACTGCCCTCCCGGCTGTGCCAGGGAAACTCTTTGTGGGGTTCTCCTGTAAACTCTGCACGGAAATGGCGAGCGTGGATTTTGCCTTTCCTAAAGCAGTTGCATTTCTGCCCTGGGTCACAGGATGGATTGCTCCAGGGAGACCTGCACTGGTGCTGACGGGAGGCAACTGCTGCATCATGGGGAAGGCAGTGGGCATGAGACGTCGTATACCAGCTTTACCCTCAAAGCTTTACTTTATGTGTTGGCAACACCCAGCCCAGGCCTAAGCCCCATGAGGAGATGTACGTGTCAGGCCCAGTCTGTGAGTCCTCTGGCCATCTCTAATCTGGATAAAGAATTACTCTCACACAATAACAGAAGAGCTTGCAGTGGATCAGACCATATGATCATATCATCTCTTGAAGCAAATGCTGAGGGAACATGCTAAAAATAAACCAAACATGCATGATGTTTCCCCATTATACTGTCAAAGTCTCTAAATACTTCCATCTCAGTGCCATCTTGAAGCAGATACGATTTAAGTGCATTTAGAAATTCTCAACAAATTTCCCTGAACTCATCCAGTTTCCCTTTGAATTTAGGTCAGCTTGGACTACCACAGCCATGTTAATAACCTTTTTTTTCCCCAAAAATCTGATTATTACTAACATCATTTGATGTCTTGTAGTTTTACTGTTGGAAGAGATACTTAAATCACATCCACCACTATTTACTCTTTCCGTGCAACTCATGAGTTCATAGACCTCCACTACATCAGCTTGAGTCATCTCTTTCCCAGGCTGCAAAATCTTAGTTTACTTAATTTTTTGTCATGCAGAAGGCATTCTGTATCTCCAGCCATCCTTGTTGCTCGTCTCTGAACTCTCTCCAGTCCTGATACACCCTTTTTCAGATGACAGGATGAGACTGGTACGCAGCATTCAAGGTGTGGGCAAACAAGCATGTAATGCTGTTCCCTGTTTTATTCAAACTTCCTTACCTTCTTACCTGCACTGCCTTTCCATCTCCCTGGGATGACACTCTTTGTTGCTTACTTCATCAGACAGCTAGAGATAGAGGACTGTGATTTATTTTTCTTCCTATTAAGGGCTGGAATTTTAGCCTGTACAAATTTGGTGTTGCTCATCGAGGCAGTTAATTTGTTAATTTACCTTTATGTTCGCTTCTCATTAACCTTGAATATTACTGCAGTGCCAGAAGAGTTTACTATGTTTTCAGGTATATTTTGTACCACCATGTACCATGGTGACCTTTCTTCCACCAAGGCCTTGGCATACCCAGTGTCAATATTCTCATGAAGGGCAATGTACTCCAGTTCTCTGATCTTCTTTATTAGACTCCTTGAAATCCTCTGGAAGCACGCATGCCACTCTCCTGGTTCCTGGCAGCCTAAATGACAGTTTTCTATTTCTTATGTGACTATTGATCCTCTGGTCTGTTCTTCTATTTGGATACAGAACCCAGAACAGAAGAATTGCCTCAGTCATGAGCTCTTCCGTATCCATCAGTTTCCTTTAATGCTCTTCAGCTTAGAAACTCATTCACAAGCTTCTTCGTTTAAGTCCAGCTCTGGAGCCCCCAACAGAAGAAGGACGTGGACCTGTTGGAGTGGGTCCAGAGGGGGGCCACAAAGATGA
>RSEF01000003.1:63083664-63106376 GCA_003993805.1 Himantopus leucocephalus
TTGATGATCTTCAAGGTTCCTTCCAACCTAAACCATTCTATGACTCTATGATTCTAAGTGCTGGAAGTTTGGTTTCTTAAATGTCTATACAAAGCCCATATATGTGTATATGTCTTCCATATAACAGAACAATCCCAATTCCTATGATTCAGAGTCCCTGCTCATCTACCCTTTTTTCTGCTGTACATTAAAATGCTGCCTTTTGGCTTCTCTCTCCATTGCTGTGCAGAGTACTGTAAACCTTTCAGAGAGCGCTGCCATGGAAACCTTGCTGTACTTAAGGTCGCTAGACTTAGTGTCCCCAGTCTCTGTCCTGCCCCTCCTTTTGCCCTTGGTCCCTATGTGGATAAAGACTCCAGGATCCTGCCTGGTACATTTTACAAGCCAGCCCGGACTCCTAGGGAGATCTGCCACTTTTGCAGCCCTCCCCAGCCCGGTCCCAGCTGCTGGTCACACCTGCTTCCCAAAGGCAGAGTGGGACCTTAGCTCTGCTGTAGCTCTGCGTGTGCACTCGCTTTTCAGCCCAGATCTTTGGGATCCAAAGCTTTGCACAAGGGTCCAAAATACTGGAGTCACTGTAATGGCAACAGACAAAAAAAATCTGCTTTGCAAGAAGGGAGAAGTTCAGCAATATTCTCCTTTTTCCCTAACCAGCCTGCAGACCCCATGAACTCTCCCCACTGCTCACAGAGCCGCCTACATCGCTAGCAAGGAGCAGCCAACCCAATTAGTCCCTTCCCTTTCAAAAAGGACACAGACCCTTGAGCCATACCAGATGCAGGACACTGGGCCCTGTAAGAGCTGGAGCATAGGCAGGCCCAAGATGGCTTACTTCCTTTTAATTACTTACAGTTATAAATCTAAGAGCATAAACTCTGCAAGGCTAAACAATATCTTCTCCCATGACTTATTAAAGTTGAATGGCATGCAGACTTGTTCTTTTGCCATGCTGTTTCACAGAGCTCCATCTCAGACCGGTTGGCGAAAACTCACTCTAAGATGAAAAGCTTTTGGAAAGAGAACAGCACATTCTGAGCACATAACAAGTACTCAGAAGGCAAAAAAGGCTTTCTCTTATTTTTAAAGTTAAGCTCATTAGCGATTGGGCTCATGTTTTGTAAGTGATGTTGCAATGGCAACAAAGCGGGCTCCTTAATCGCTCTAGGTGGAACAGACTCACCTTCTCACATCTCCCTCTTGCATACTCCTCTCCCTGCCCAGATACTCTGTTCCTCTTACCTTCAAACCCACGGACAAATCTGCAGGATGTGCATCCCCTCTCGCTCTGCCCAGGAAAGTTGTATCTGACTGACTGGCTGATGATCACAGACCACTTTTAGTATCTCTCACTGAGTGTATGGTGGACTTCTGCTGAAGCAGTGGAGCAGATAAAACATCCTTTAGAAGCTGTTTGCAGCTGTGTTCTGTATATCTGCAGCTGTCATCGTTATAATCTCTGCTTCCACTGCTTTCCAGTATTGCAGCATTCCGGTTCACAAAAAGCAAAACCACTAACAAAAAGTTCTGATCATATTCTTTTAACCCTCTACTGGATTTCCTTCTGTTCCTGCATGAGGGTAACAATTCTTTTCCTTTTCTCCAAGGTCATTTAAAACTCTGTCCCTCCTAATTTTTACTTCTTGCATTACAAGTCACAGCTTCAGTCTTTTCCCACTTCAGGTCAATCACTCTCCATTCCCCAAACCACTTCTTTTAATCCATAGTCCTCATTTCTTTCAGACTTATTCTGAAGTTTTCCATTTGCATCAAACCCTAGGGAAGAACAAGGAGATCATGATGTTTTAGAAGTCAAACAACTTCACAAGGACGTATAAAGCAGAATCAAATCATCCCTGGCCCCCTTTGGAAAAATAAGTACAAGGGGCAATCGTGAAACATGCTGTCATTCCCTGTTTTCCTGCCTCACCCCTTGTTTGCTGCTTCTTCTCAAAGCTGCACAGTTTTAAGAGCTTTTGTGCTCCAGCATGTCTGGGTAGAACCCAACATGCAGCGATACTCTGTGTTCAAGGAGAAAGGATAATCCCAAGAAGAATGAAAGCTGAAAGCTTTTCTCCAGCAGTAGTACTTTCTGTGAACTATTTTGCATTGTTCTGCTGTTTCCATGTAGAATGACAAAGGTAACACTGTTATGGTCTGCATTGTATTTGTACTTACTCATTTACTACTTCTATATTTTCCACTGGACAGAGAACACGGGTTTTTCCCCTTTTAACTAGTAAATAAAAAAGAAATGGCATATTAATTTCTCTACTTTGTCATCTTTTTCTCAGATAGAGGACTAGCTTTCATGTTGCACAAACTCAAGTAGTTTTGGTAATTAAACTCACAAAGTAACTGAGGAGTCAATCACTTTTCTAAACCCCAGTGTTTGAAATATAGCATTTCAAAACTCTTCCTCAGCTGCACCATCACACCTTTTACAAGGCTGTGAAAAATAATGACAATAAATATAGGGTATTGCTAGGGAAAAATACTGACTGTGGGGTCAAAAAGGACATTGACAGTGACATCATGAGGAAAATAAACATTGTGTTCCAGGCAGAAAAAAGCAAGAAATCTTGGCTTGAACTGATGGTGAATGTTGCCTTGCTGGAGGAATTTGCCTTTGTCCATGCCACTGTTAAATACATATATGTGTGTATGGAAATGTTCCCATGCGAAAAAAAATCAATTTGGTAATGGCAAAGTGGTAGCATCATATTCTGTGCTGGATTAAAATATTTTACATTAGCCAGATCAAAGTAAAAATTTCAATAACAACTGAAAAATTATTTCCTTCAGCTGGTCAGAAAAGAATGAAAAGGAAAACAATAAAAGGAAGAGAAAAACCCACAGAGACAATTAAAAGTAGAAGAGGAGCAGAATGCAGCCAAAACAGGGCACAGAATTTATTAGATGGGCATACAGAGAAGCTGGCTGGCATGGCAGTGCGTTAGGAGCTGCAGAACTAAAACGTGATGCTGTGAACACTCCGCTTTGCCTTGATGCGGTCAGTAGCATCCTACCTAAGAAGAGAAAAAACACTGTACAAGTGCCACACCATTTTATAAGCACTTGACACAAGGCATTAATCATTTTTCCTTGGTAGAAGCAGCTTGCCAAGTATTGTTCTCTGTTCTGGGGGTGAATTCAATGAGCACTGCACCTACCTAATAGAGACTGAAAGCTGGCCCAGGGTTTCACTTTGAAGGCATTTTGCTGGAGCTTTCCTGTCATATTGCATTCATTTCTATAGGATTCAAAATCTTTAGCTCCTTAAAGAGCTACATGGGGACACAGATATGTGGGGGTCACTCTGTGCAGTTCAGCCTCCTGCCTCCAACAGCCTCCATTTACCATCGCTCTGGGAAAAGGTGGAAACCACCCAGACAACTGCATAAAGCTCTCATGGGAGGAAATGCCTTCCTGGTTCCTGCAGAGATCAGCGTGTGCCCCGAAGCATGAGATTTGATTACCTTACTCCAGAACACAAAACTTCTAATGCTATTAGAAAGCCTTCAGGCTATTAGGAATTTTCTTGAAATACAGCTACCATGTCTAGCTTGATGACTCCCTGTAGAACAGGCCATGTGCCTGGTATTTCCTTGTACTAATCACCAATCATTAATATCATCACATGAGCCCTGTTCATAACCAAATGTCCGTTTGCAAGAAGCCAAGGGCCACCCAGTCTTAGCTTCCACCAGAAAAGAAAAGGTCAGTCTCAGATTCAGGACTACTAGGACAACCTGCTTACAAGAAAGGTCTATTTCTCCACTTACTACGAGCAGCTGTGCACGTACACACCCCCCCCATTCTGGGAGCTCAGACTTTTTCTGTAGCAGGGAAATTTTCAGAGGAAGCATGCACCTGCCAGCTGTGCAAACTGGGTCAACAGCCTGACCATTAGCATTTCACCCAGAGACTTATTCTCAACCTTACAGTGCACCTGCTGTTTCGCCCAAGGGCTTGGATGGAAAAAAGCCCTGTGAAGTAACCACGGTTTGGAGAATCTCAGGTCTGAGCTATTCTGGGAGGAGAAGAAAGAGAGAGAAAGAAAGAAAGACAAAGCTAAGCCAAGTTGGCTAACCCTGTGATCCCTTGTACTAAAACCGACGGGCAAACTGCGTACCTGTAGGCAAACAATGTTATGTCATTTACTTGATCTGCACCATAACCACAGATCACTCCAAATAGTCTAAGGAAAAGGTGAATCTTTTCCAAGTCCCATCTCCTGCAGATCATTCAGCCATGAAGAGTTCTTACGTTCCCCCAGAAGAGACAAAATGCTCTTCTTGAGATCCATTGATACCCAGAGGTTTGCTGGATGTAAGGGCCCCTGCACCTCACCTGACCAGATCTGACCTGGTAGCATCACTGGCAAAATCCTTGCTGCCCTAAATGAAGCAAGGATTTCATTCCCTGGCCCTGCAAAAGCTTCAGGTTCTGCAATTTCAGTACAGTAAGATCTGTGACTCTCAGAAAGCTTTGCACTAGAGTAACCCATTAGGCATTTTTTCACCATATGATAACTGGCTTTACAGGCAGTACAGTCAGCTGGATTATACCCAACGGTGCTGGGCCAACTCACATGGTGGCTCTGCAAGCAGACTCCTTTCCTCCTCCGTACAGGTCTTTAACAGAACAAACAGCATGCAGAAGGATGCAGCATTCTCCTCCTACAGGGATAAGGGGACACATACAAAGATTTTTATTTTATTTTTAATGTTACCAAAAGATCTGAAAATAGCTACTTCTGTATTGAATAATTGTGTAGATGGCACTGAAGAGCTGAGAAAAGACAAGCAATAACCTCTGCCGTACCAAATAGCAAAGATCTCCTCTCTGGCTAGAGATATAGTTGAGTGGAGAAGGGATTTAAAGCCTTACAATTGCCAGAAAAAATAACAATACAGTTTAATTTTCAAGTTGTGCTGGAAGGTGTCAACGTATAAA
This sequence comes from Himantopus leucocephalus, assembly GCA_003993805.1. Classification (NCBI taxonomy): domain Eukaryota; kingdom Metazoa; phylum Chordata; class Aves; order Charadriiformes; family Recurvirostridae; genus Himantopus; species Himantopus leucocephalus. The sequence continues at coordinate 63,088,621 of RSEF01000003.1, forward strand.
TATATTTAAAATAATAAATACATGGATGAATATATAGCTCAACATAAATATTTCACAATTTCAGAAAAAGTATAAAGGATAGAGACAAAAATGACCAGCACTGCATGGGTGATATATTGGTATCAGAATGAGAGAAAAAACTTGATATGCTCCATCTCACAAAATGACTGGAATAAGAATGAGGGGAGGTTTGTTGTTCTGTTTAGTGTCTGTGTCTGCTTCGTTCTTTATGTTATCAAATCTTAAATTGATTTGAATTTTGTGTTGAAATAAAGTCAAGAACTCAAAATTAAATTAAGGTAGAATGGCAAGTTTTGCCCGATTTTAAGATGACATCACCTGTTTTTACAAAGTTTTTACCCGAAAGCAGTTTTCACTCATGACTTAGATAATGGAGGAGATCAACTGAGCTACAAAATTGAGATCTGAATTTTTAACCTCCTTTTTCCTTCAAAATTTAAGAGAACTTGGAGCAAGGCTTTTTGATTTGACACAACCAATTTAAATGGCTGCAGATGTTTGTGAATCTTTGAATGAATCTGCACTATGAATTTTTCTCTCTAAGAAGACACTAGACAAATTTTAATCTGCCTCCAGTCTTTTGAGAGACCATTCTAAACCCTCTAGGCCTCAATCAGTTGTCACTAGTTCTACTCACGGCAGAACTATGTCTTTCAGAAAATACGGATCTATTCACATGCAATGGTTCTTCCTATGAACTGAAGAGGTGCACTTTTTCTTTCTGTCAAACTTTTCTTTCTGACAACATCTTATTTATGCTCTTTCAATATTAAACTGGGGCAATCTATCAGAAATGAACTTCTGCAAACAGGAGGTCTGGCGAAAGCCAAATTAGAAAAGTGCCTTATGTCTATGTAATAATCGGGTTTCTATTTAATTAGAAAAGACAGTACAGGATAAATAGGGGAATTATAGTAGTACTTTAAAGTAAGCATCTTACGAACATTCTGTGACTTGAATTCCCTGCTATACATATAGAGTGAGCCAACTGATTGTTAAAAGCATGTTTATTGAGGATTAACATTTATGTAAAGGATGTATGCTTCCTAAGCCTCAGCAAATCTGTTTTTAATGATCAACTGGCATGCAATTAACCAAGAATAATGAACCTTTAAAATCTACATTAAAAGTATATTGGAGACATTTGTTTCAAACTGTCACTGAAATATTTCTTAGCTAATGGCATCAACATTTTTATTCAGAAATATAGAAATAATCGCAGGCTCTTATTTTTATTGCCTCTCACTGAAGAAGGGCTGATTGGAGTAATTAAGTATGTCATTTTAGATTAATCCCTTCTGTTTCTTAGAAGATGAAAATGGGTTCCTTCCCACATTTGCATTCATTAAAACCCATAAGCATTGTCTCCTGTTCATGCCAGCATTCTAATGACTTCTTAAAGTTAACTACATTAAGGTTTGAGAAGAAAAGCATTCATTAAAATAACTCTGTTCTCCTATGTTTTCTCACCATAGCAGCTCACTAAAAACTTTGCAGGTGACATTGGTTGGTAGGAAACAGCCCTCACTCTGAAGTTGTCACCACTGCAGAAGAGTTTATGGCTGCAGTGCACTAGAAAAACTGAGCATTAATTTTTTTACAATGAGCAACTGAAGAATAAATTTTCCAGTTGAAATATTACCTCTGCTGCCAGTAGGTGTTGCTGAGTCTGGGTCAAGCTGTGGGAAACTTTGGGCTGGTTCTGTTCTGCTACTCACACTAGGCTGGTGCTGGCTGCTCTAGCGCTTGCCTTCAGCCCCGAGACCACAGGGACTACTTTCCCACAGCAGCAGTGCACTTACATTAGATAATTGGAAACTGATCCTTATGCTGGTTCGCTCAAAAAGCCCTGTGACCACAGTGCTTGGGTATATTTTGTTATTTGCCAAAGCCCACTGTCTTAACTCTGGCTAGAGGCAATCATTTCCATTTCTACCTGTGTGGGCCCAGGATCGGGACTTAAGTTTATCAGTTTCCTGATAGATTTGGACCGGTACTTGACAAGAAGAAAGTAAAAGAATTACTTAAGTGAAATAAACTCTTTCTTACCCTCCTGTGTTTCTAAGTTACACTTCATGTCAATGGACTCTAAGACCCCAAAACCAAACAAAAATAGTCAAAAAACTATCATTGGGGAATTGTTTGGGACAAGAAATACACTTCCAGAGGCATGTCCAGAAATGAATACTAAGTGTTAACAGTTACTGTATTAGTCTGTGCTAACCAGTGGGTTGATTTTTTTCTTATTCAGAGGCTGCCGCTCTCTGCTTCCTGAGAAACAATAAAGCCTTGGATTGCTCAACAGGAAACCCTAATTTTTCAGAAGAATTCATTATTTCAACCATTCTTTTACACTTATTCTTCTGGAAAACCTAAGGAGAGAGGAGCAGTTTCTCCCAACAAGGTTGCAAGGATTGGTTCGTCTGTTCCTGATGAAGAAATCCTCGTCTGCAGTTTTACAGCAGTTATTCTTCTCCTCAGACTCAGTTTCTTCATGTTAAGAATAAACAAATGAGTAAGTAAGTAAGTCCTCTTGCCATGTATCTTAATGATCCCTTTCAGAAGTCTTAGTTTGAAAAGCAACGTGGTCCCCATTACAGCAAATAGCTAGGAACTCCATAATTTGAATTTATTCATACAATAGAAATCCTGTGCTTCACATTTGACAGACGTAAAAATGAAGCACAGAAATCAAGGCAAATGCAGACTGTTGTGGATCTGTGGCTCAGTGATTTGTGCAAGGTAGCACAGGAGGTCTGTGACAGAGATTTTCATGTAGGTTTCCTAAATTTGTAGCTATCATCCTGACCATCCTTCTGCCTTTTTCCTCTCATCAGTAATATCACCAGAGTGATCATTACCAAGCACCAAACACGTATTTGGAGAGGAAGTGGGAAGTAGTTGCTAAGGCTGAAAAGAAAGTCTATCTCTTAGAAAGAAAACAAACCCTGTACTCTCCAGCTGGCACCCAGAGTTGGAAAATGAACTTTGCTTTCTGTTCAGGGTGCAATTAAAAATGCTATTTGTTGTGGACATGTGCTAAATATGCATAGAGGACAACTGTCACAAGCTGGGGAATAAAATAACCAAGCAGCCAACACCACTGAGCTTTGAATACCCTGAAAATTGCTTTCTCTAGAAAAAGGACTGAAGAAGTGTGAGTACTTTTCCACTGCTGTCTGTTCTCTCCTTTTTTCTGTGTGCACAAAGGAGGCGTCCCCTTGCTGTGCTCCTGGTCTCGTGGCCTGAAACTCTCCCCATCTAAGTGGCACCGCGGCTGGTCTTCAGAACGTAAAGCTTTCTGCATAAAACATCCGTGTTAATTTCATGACACAACACTGCTGTGGGAGAGACATGCTGAGATTGGAAATTGTGCTTATGAAGCAGCCTCGCATTCCTGTGCATCTCTGGCATGCCATAACCCTACCCAGTCTGCTGCCTCCAGCAAAACAACGCATTTTTATAGAAAAGGCCCCTCGCCACGACTGTAGTTGACAGTCTGTTGTTTCGAAGTGGCCTTAGACATAGGCCACTTCCATTCACAAGGCAAAAGAGAGTAAGTTCTCCTTATTATCTCCTCCAGAGAGAAACAAAGCGTGCAGGAGGGCAAAACCGTACAGTTATCACTGATAAATACATAGTAAAGAGGCAAGTCTGCTGTAAAACTCTGCATTTCTTTTCAGTAGTGGAAGGAAACTGTGAGGTAAGGCTGAGTAAAGTAATACTCTGAAACTCATCAGGAAGTGATTGTTGGTTTTTTTGTTGTCAGACACAGACAATTTTGCCAGCACAGTGAGAATCCAAGGGCACTTAGTGTCCCTGTTTGGGCTGAAAATGGCCATGATAAACAACTGGAGGGTGCTGATAGCATATTGCCCGATGTGCATTCACCACAATATCCTTGCATTGCTCATTTTAAACGAAGAAAAACATTTCCTGCCTGGATACATAACAGGGGCGGGCAAATGTTCTGGAATGACCTGAGACAAAGGCAGGGGGGTTGTTTTGTTTTCTTTTGTTTTAATGAGACTCAGAGAATAATAATGGTTCAGGATACCAGCAAATAGCCCAGTTGGGCTTTTGCCTTAGTTCTCAGAAGGAGGAAAAACAACTTCCCTGTACTCCTGACATTTTTCCCCTATATCTATCTTACATCTCAACAGGGAAGGTCTGGTAATACTGGGAGGGTGGTATTGCTCGTGCTAGACTTTTCATAAAAAGGCCTTAAAGTCTTAAGATTTCTTCTTTATGTTGAGTGATGCAGTTGCTTTTTCTCAAGATGTTTCTCCATTGCATAGCTGTAGTTGTAATAGCAATGGAAATGACTGTAGTAGCCAGGCGTAGAGCTGACCTATTCATCAGCACTGGAACAAACACACAAAAAAGTAGAAATCACCCCTACACTCTGAAACTTTTATTCTAATTCTTTTGAATTATTTTGCATAAGAAAATAATTGGTGCTTGAAAATGCACTATTTATTCAATTAAGGTATTTTAAAATATCTTGAATAACATGTTAAATCTTCAAAGTCAGAACCAGAGAAAGACAAGATTTGGAGAATCTGCTGGATTTTCCCATCAGAAGCAAGAGACCTGGCTTTGAACTTCCACTAGTATTTCATTATTTTTGCTCAGCTGGCTTGCAGAGAACTCTTAACACCACTGTTAAGTGCAATAGGATCCAGGGTCAATGTTTTGATTGCATTCAAAAACAATTTCTTGTGTAACAGAAGAACATATACAAAGACATTCAAGTCCTGCTTCTCAGCCCAATCTTCCATAGGGTATAATATCAACAGTCACAAGAAGTTTCCACTTTCCTCAACTCTTAGTTCCAAGGAGAAGTAAAAGCAAGAGGCACATGTTGGATGATTCTGCTTTCACATCACTGAAAATCAGGACTAGTTCCAGAAAGATCAAGTGAGCTGTACTAGCATAACTTTAGCATAAGTGAGAACACAAGTGATATGTAATACTGCTGTAATTGTTGGCAGTAAGAGTTCTGCCCTCTTGTGTATTTGTTCTTGTAATTTTGACTGTCTGCCTAGTATCTTTTCACATGCTGAATTTCATAGTTATGTTAGCTCTTGTTTATTTCTTTTTGTCTGGTGACACCCACTCTCAGACATTTTCTTTCAGGTTCTCCTGATAAGGTTAGGAAATCTTGGTAGATCATGAACTTTGAACAGTGTTTTAGCATTGAAAGAAGACTAACATTTTCTCCTTCTTTAGGCCAAAATTGCAATCTTTGCTGTAAATCTCTGGATTATTTAATTTTAAAAGTCTTGATAAACAAATTTGAACCACTAATAATAACTCTTGTATTTCTCTGTTCAACTTTCCACCTAGATTTTCAGGAATGTCTTTGCTCCCCACCTTTTTTAGCATAGAGAGCACTTTGTTGCCTGTATATTGTGCAGTATCGGCAGCTTTAGGTACGCTCCCTCTTTCTTATAAATGGAACTGGTGACATGCAGTATTGTCTCTTCCTTCAAACCTGTTTGCACCATGTCATGTCTAATACTCAAGTATGATTCAGATCTGGAGTAGGACTCATCTCACATAACCATCCCAAAGTTATGGCATCTGGTCAGGTCAATTCCTCTGGTTTCTTCTGTAGTTAAGGGAAAGAAACCATTATGTCAGGATACAAGTCTTTTCACCTTAAAATCAGTGAGCTAAATTGCCTTACATCAGTTAGAGCCTTACCCTAGACAGCTAGTGTGGACTAGATGTCACCTTTCAAATGACAATGGTTAAATGAGGTGAATCTGAATTCTGGTGACAGGAGTTGGGGTCCCCAAGCACACAGTGAATGGAAAATGGTAACACTAGAAAGAGTGGTTTCAAGCAGATGGATGATAAATTTCACCAGAGATTCTTATCATACCATTTGAAAATATCTCCAAGGCTAATGTGATAAGGGTAAGGGCAGCAGAAATGTCACTAAAGCCTCTTTTTGCAGCGTGCACACGTAGGAGTCCCCCTGGTTTATTGTGAACAGGTATAGACATTTATATAGGTATAGTCACCTATAGTCACAAGAAGTCTTCTCAAAATATCAGGAGCGCTAAAAAATTTACACAGAAGGTAAGTCAGCATGGTTTGTTTGGTTTGGCAAGATAATGCACAGGGAGTATTTTTCTATTTTTTACAAATACAATGCAGGATAAAAAAATGTAATTTAAAAAAAAAATAACAAGAAAGAAAATGTAAATTAAAGGGCAGCACTGACAGAAGACTAGATGAGAACACGAGGACCACAGACACACGTAGGAGGGTTGTTAGAACGGTGCTGTAGGAGCCATGCAGCAGCATGGCTTTGTGGATGTGTGATTAACTCTCAGCTTTATGTATGATCCCAGGACAGAGGCTGAGAGCCCGCTGTTCAACAGAAAGTAGGTTGGAATACAGGGTGCTAGGTCTCTTGAAAGAGGTACCATGGACACATCTATTTACATAATACTCAAGCCCCTTTTTGGTACTGACACAACAAATATCAATGCTAAAACTAGATTTCTTACAATGGTTAAAGGGGTGAAAAAATAACACTGCTCATCACTTCTCCATCCAGTCTACAATTCCTTATTTTTAAAGTAAGTGAAGATTTTGCTAAATGCTGCCACATGTAGTTTTAAAACACAAACGAATGTCTCAGAAAAGTATCTAACAAATATTAACAGTTACTTTAGTTTGCAATTTAAATCCAATGTCACTCTTCCAAGACAGGAAAAAACACTTCCATGGCAACCTTCTGCTCCAACTACTGGTAGGGAGGTCATAACCTCTTGAAAAAGAGTGTGAAACTGGAATTACCGGCAACCATTTCATCAGAAGATCCCGACTCTACACTGCTATAAGAAGGATATGGAAAGAATGATACTTATGACATCAGCTATCACTTTCTTCAAGAGCTTAAAATTTTTTCCATAAAGTGTTTTTATCATGTTACCAATGCTGTAAAAAATCTTGTTGCATCCATAAATGTGGGCCAGATTAGGCAGTCAAAAAGGAATTAAAGCACCATTACTTTAAACAGAACTTGCTGGTGCAAGTAAGCACTTTTTGGATGTACTGAGCACTGTAGAGTCTGACCCTGTATTAATAGACACTAGTGGTATGCTCTCCATTTATAACTTTATGCTCAATTTAGAATAAACAGTACTAATGAGGAGTGGTTTGAAGCACATGAACGCTATGCAGAAGTGTTTATTCCATGTCAGTGCCCCATTAACAAAACTCCATTTGGTACCAGTGGACATTTTACCCTTCAAGTGACCACTTAAAGGGAAGAGACATTAGAGAGAATTACAGATTGCTACATCTGTTATATCTGTTATTTTTGTTCCAAAAGGAAAATGTGTTGATACAGAACACAACCCAGCCAAAAATACTTGCTTGCTAAAGGCCATAAGTCAAAACAAAAACAATCCTTTAAGGGAGCAGGAGTGGCAAGGCTGGGAATAAGAGGAATAGATGCAGGTACGGACTAAGGCATGGGACACATGCAGTGTGTATGGATGGGACTCGACATTAGATACAAAAGCAGAACTAAGTTCTTGAAGGCTAGGTTTGCAATATTCAGTTTTTCTGGCTGTGCCCAAAAGCTTAGATCTCAAGTTTCCCTTGTACTACACCTCAGCAGAGCTGGGCACCTGCGATTTGAACACTAAACCACCTGCACTCCGTCACTTGGAGCTGCCTAGAGTCAGTCAGATGGGACAGACTGAGCCTTGGTACCTGCTTTCCTCAAGTTTTTGGTTGATGCTCAAAGAAGGGTGAGCCACTTTTATGCAAACATTGGGTAAAATATAGAAACTGCCCTGCAACCTGCTAGCCCTTAAGTGTCATGCTCGCTCTCCCTCTCTTCCTGGTCCAGTGAGCGCTGGATTCCTCATTGCATAAGGTTTCACCTTTAAAAGAAGCTGTGGAAAACAAATTTTCCAAAAGCCAGTCTTCAAGGACATCTGAAAGCAGACATCCCATAGACTGGGAAATCTTACTGTTAGATTAAGTAACTTCTTGAGGACTAATTAAGGCAGGATAAATCCTACCCTAAGTGCTCATCAAAGTTGAAGGTACCGCTTAAAATCAGAACTGGACACTGTCCACTGATTCAGAACTAGCTGGCGTCCAGACTCCTGAAGCTCAGAGATGACTAGACTTGAAAAGCTTTTAATTAGCTCTTTGTTTATTTGTTTGTTTTTATAAACAGTGATCTCTACTCAGAGATCCACAAAAGTAACAGCACAGCACTTTGAGCCCATTCACACCCCTTCACCAGAGGAACCGATCAATATTTAGTTCTTTTTATAACACACTTTTTATATCATGTCTTTTTGCATCTAGGGCCCAGTAACAGAGATACTATTTCCGGCCATGGAGTACATATTCCCTTCGAGTAGCTTGCATGTCCTCAGAAAAGCCAAAAGCAGGCAAGCAACAAGCAGGGCCAGACCCTCACTGCCAGCCCATCACACCAGACTTCTGCTCAGCAGTGAGGACTGGCACTGACAAAGTGTGAGAGCTTTCTGCAAAATACACTCAGTATTTTGGAAGCTTTCTACAGGCTGTCGGTGGACCCTGGGTGTCTTTTCTCTGGGTGGAACTACCTCACCACCTCAGGAATCTGTCTTCACTACAACGTGAGTGGGCCTGAGCACCACATGCAAAAAGGCTGCCCACAAAAGGGTCACAAAGATGATCAGAGGGCTGGAGCAACTCTACTGTGAGGACAGGCTGAGGGAGTTGGGATTGTTCAGCTTGGAGAAGAGAAGGTTCTGGGGAGACCTTATTGTGGCCTTCCAGTACCTAAAGGGGGCCTACAGGAAAGCTGGGGAGGGACTTTTTATGAGGACATGTAGTGACAGGACAAGGGGAAATGGCTTTAAATTGGAAGAGAGTAGATTTATATTAGATATTACGAAGAAATTTTTCACTTTAAGGGTGGTAAGGCACTGGAACAGGTTGCCTAGAGAAGTTGTGGAACCTCCTCCCTGGAGGTGTTTAAGGCCAGGCTGGATGGGGCTTTGAGCAACCTGGTCTAGTGGGAGATGTCCCTGCCTATGGCAGGGGGGTTGGAACCGGATGAGCTTTGAGGTCCCTTCCAACCTAAACCATTCTATGATTCTGTGATTCTCCCTCAGGTGCATCCTAGCTGCACCCTAGGATGGTGTTATCAGCCCACACTTGTTTCTTATGATACCTGTCTTGCACACGATGGTTCCAAAGACAAATATATGCTTAGGAACTTCTGCGTCCTCATAAGCCTCAGAAAGTTAAAGCCGTTAGAGCTCAATCCAGCTGCATTTCAGTCAACCAGAAGATTCCCATCAGCCATAGTCAGGACTGAACTGACAGCGATGCTTGTGGCCAAGAGCATCATTTACTTTAACAGCTGCTGGGTAACCTGGAAGCTTTCAATCATGGGAAACAACTGGAAGCTGTAATTCTGTGTGCTGTAAGTATCCCCAGGAATTTGCTTAGGAAAAGGAAGCTGGGGATATAAAAAAATTCCTTTGTTTTAGTCTTCACATATCGTAACAGATTAATTATCTCTTGTAATATTTAATCTCACTTTTCCTAGCAAAGTACTTTTGTGAGGCTTCTTTGTATATAATCTATCTGTTAGCTTGTGCACTTTGTCTCTCACTAAATCTCTCTCCCTCCCATTAAAATGAATAAAAAATGTATCCTGTTCTGAGCTATTGTCCCATCTCAAGTTAGGGTATTTCTGTGACTTGGACATTATTACAGCAAAAATAATAACATCCTGGACAAACTACAGCTTGGAGCTTAAAAAATCCTGTGAAGAGACACAGCCTAACGCTGTTCCTGTGGCTCACACTGTTTCAGATGCAGTTTCTGAAAAGATCCAACACTGTATGGATCATGCTTTGCCATGCCCTATCCTGCATTAAACAAACAAACAGACATCTAGAGCTGTCTTGAGAATTGGGGTTGAAGAGGAATAAACACAGTAAAGACTTTCCACAGAAATTTTGGTAGCAAATTAACAAAAAAATACTAAAATATTAGATTACAGCCCTCACTGGAAAGAGAAATGGTATCCTAATACCTTAAACCTGTTACAGTTGGTGGGCTTTATGCTCATATTTCCCTCTTTAGGCATAGCTCTCTGGTTAAACCATATTTTCCAGGGCACACCACAGCCTCTTTAAAAAGACTGATTATCAGAGAATAAGCAAAATTTGAAATCAGCAGCACATAAAAGTCAAATTACAATGTACAGATGCATAACCCACCTACAGCTCAGTGGTTCTGGACACATCTGGCTGTTCATGCTCAAATCAGAAAATGTGGTGTAAGCCTGAGACACGGTGCCATGGGGCTGAAAGGAAGGTGACTGCTTTTTGCCATACGAGCAGCAGACATGCCTGAGTTCAGAGTCCTCAAGGTGCATTCGATGTCTTGCTATGGAAATGTTTCTCTGGCCCACAGCCAATAATAAAACAAATGGTGTACCACATGCCTTTCTCCTTGGCCACCTATACTGATAATGGGGTCTTCTTGTGACCTTTTCACAGGAAATGTTTGAATACCATACTACATTGTTATTACGTCTGTACAGCTTTCAGATCAGAACTGGCTGGGCAGCTTGGAGGACAGAAACAATTATTCAAGGCTAATCTGCACCCATTTAGAAAAAGATTCATTATAACTTTCCTGGATGTTTTATGCAGGCAACACCTGAAGTGATATAGAATGAACTATATGGAGAGAAAAGGGAATTTCACTTCAGAGCTCATACTATCGACCGGTGGGAATTAGTCCTTCTTCTCTTGTCTCTTTAATTCTTTTTTTGAAAATGTAATTATTGTCTGGGAAATCTGACTCCAGTTAGCCACCTGCCAAGTACTGACTCACATCTGTGTACAAGATGTTCCCAGCTCTGGTGCATGTATTTGTATCTATTTGCAGATGAGCTGCTTTTGGCATGCACAGAAAGAAAGGGGAAAGGACCCCCAGCATAACCAAAGGGTTGGGTTTGGGGGTTTTTCTCCCTCCTACTCGCTCCTGATTGCATCTTTCCACTCTCGATGCTTTTTGACTTAATTGCGCTGTGTGGCTCAGAAGTGTTGTCAGGGTCTCCCAGGTACCACTAAATCATATGGTAAATTTCCAGTCCTTGTTTTTGATAAGATGCTGATTAATTAGCCTGCTATGAATATATGGTGTCTTGATAACAAGCTGGCTAAAATGGCTTAGTGCCCATCCCTGAATTACCGGGTTAGAGCATTTCTCTAGTGATGGCAGCATTCAGACATAATAACATTCATGGTATCAGCTTTGCATTGATGCCACCTTCCAGCACACTCAGTAACATCTGGGCATTAATTTAGGCTCTTTTGTGTGTGTATGCACGTGTGTGTATGCATATATGTGTATGTTCATACTGACCGAGGACAAGGGAGAAAGAGACATTTGCTGTTTTACACTTAGTATGGTTCCTGAAAAGGCTTGACTGCTAATAAACACTAAACATCACTCATAACGAATCGCTTACATTGGCCTTGCACTTGAATTCGCTTCAATCTCCCATCAGGGCATTTAGTACACCTGAGGGATGCCCTGAGGGGAAGAGGAAGCCTGCAAAGAATCACTGCCTGGTGCAGACAGAACAGGGCAGTCGTTGCACCCAGAGCCCTAACAGCTACTACTGGATAACAGTCAAGCAGCCTCTCTTAAATGGTAGACTAGCCCATCAATAATTTATGCAGACTAGGAAAGAAACTCCTGCTGGAGTGTGCAATTTTCTTCCTGTTTGTTCATTGCTGTCCCACCTGTTGGTTGTTCTTGCAGCATAGCACTCAGGGAAACCTGAAGTTACACTGTCGGGACTTGCAGCCTCTCATCTGGTGAGCTGCAAAAGACCCTGGCACATTCTGCAAACTGGAAATAGCTGGAAAATGCATGTTTCTAACCTTCTTCTGAGAGAAATGCAGAGTCTGTCTTGTCTTCAGAACTGTGGTTCATCTGAGGAGCTTTCTTTCACCAGTAGGAGAACCTATTGTACCTGGGTCTCCAATTATTTTCTTTAATTTTCATTCTACAGAAACAAGACATTTAAATGAAAAGAAAATAGCAACAACAACAAAGCACTTGGGCTGCCCTATATAGCATTCTGCCAAATAATAAAGTTCTTCCCAAAGAGAGAACTTGTGTTGACTGCACTGAAAGAATGCACAACCTCCTTTGTGCTAAGTGAAAAGCTATCTGCAGTATTTTACCATATTTTTAATGCTTATGTCGTGGCAGATCCTGCCTGCAAATTATGTACATGATCAAGCTGACTAGGTGTCCATAAATATAATGTACAAGATGTGTTAACAGTTTGTTCACACTCAGATGTTTCACTTTCAGAAGCAAAGATGCAACAGGTTGGGCTCCTGTAGCCTTGTACAAATAACACTTCTGGTGTGCGAACAGAAGCACTACCGAACTGTGTTAGCAGGTTGCCTAGTCTTCCTTTTAGCCACCTTGCTGCAAAAAGGAATGCTCAGAGTTGCACTGCACAACTGAAAAACAATATCTGAGTTACTTTCCACAGAAACTTGTATTAAGAACGTATGGGACAGCACCCCAGATCTCCCTGCCGTGCATTGATACCCCTCTGGACGTTCAGCAGAAAGGTGATGGGTCTATATGGTTATGACTGTCTTGAAAAAGCAATTACTATGTAGATAAAACTGTCTAAATCACTTAATGAATCCAGTCTTTGGTCCAGAATGTGCCTGAAGTGCAACTTCATCAAAATGATCCAGGCCAATGGGATGAACACAAGTGCTGTTGAAAAAAAAGAGAAAGAATCCTTTCTGCTAAACTCTTGATATTTACATATTACAGACAGAAACTGGAGCTGGAGACCAATGTTTGTGAATGCATTTTGCTAGCACCTAGAGCATCAGCCCCCATAGTGTGGTAACTGAGGTGACTATGGGGTGGCCCAAAAGAGATTGCTTCAGAGTAATGCAGTATGGTAGCAGAGAAGGGGTAGAGTCTGGAGGTAGGTTTGCTCATAAGGAGAGGCAGATGTACCCATCTGGCTGGGGAAAAGTATGAGGACAACACAAGCACAGAGCGATGCATCCATCTGGAAGAAAGGGCTGCAGTTTCCTAGCTATAGATCAACATAGCCTGACTTTCTCAGCAAGTTTTGAAATTTGGACTTCTTAAGTGATTCAAAGGATGGAACACCGAAAGCAGAGAAGAATGGAAAAGTCAGAGAAAAAAAAGTCTGATGTCTCTTGAAGAGCAACATAAACCTCTTGGCTGTTACTTCATCCACAGTTGGCAGAAGTCAACCATATAATGACTCCACAGCACACGCGACTGCTTCAGAGCACCTTCAGATTGCTGTCATGATATGTTTCTACTGAGTGCAGAATGTATTCCTTGTTTTGTTCTGTCACAATGACCTTCAGCCCTAGCTATTTCTCTAGCAGAGATACAGAGAAAAAACCCAAAGTCTTTCCTGCCAGGGAACAAAACCTATTCCCATTATGTAAAGAGTACGTGTATGGACTTTGCTTCCACAAAACAAATAACACTTTGCTTAAGCAGCTGTCTCTGAAAGTGGTGTATGCTAGAAGCAAGCAAGAAAAAATAATAAAATGTTAAATTCTTCACAGTAAAAAATGTCACAGCTACAAAGCTCCAATGAGGGAGACTTTTGGAATCATTGTGAGACTGAAAAAGGTAGTTTCAAGACAAAGCTTACCGAGATAATGATGCTTACAACTATGTATCATTATAATGACAGCTATAGTGCTATTTATTGATTTTTTTCTAGGTTCCTGAATATGACAGACATGACCTCGAGGAAGTACTCCAGGATGTCAATAATAGTTTCATTACCCACTGGGATGGCTTGCACTTACCATGCAAGTCTTGCAGTACCACTGACCAGCAATCCCACTCTTATCACGTTGGCTGCCCAGCTTTCTGCAGCAGCTGCAGTGGCGACATGGCTGGAGCTGCTGCTATGTGCCTTGGAGATAAAAAAAGAACACCCTATCTGACTCACTGAGTTAATATTTATCAGCTCTGCCAACACTGTGTTCAGTGTCTGGGAAGCTGATATAGTAAATTTCTGCCCATATTGGTAATGGCAATGATTCACTGAAGCAGTTGGAAAGAGGTTAGGGTCATGTAACAGGATTACGATTTCTCTACCTGGCAAAAGAAATAGGGATTTAAACTACCATAAATTATCCCTGAAATCGTTCTTTTGCATTTGCTTTCTTTTCCATATTTAGCTGGATTTCTGTTCTCAACCATCTTTCTTTGGTTCCTTCATTCCTTTCTTTCTTTTCCTTCTTTCTTTTTCTTTTTTCCTTCCTTCCTTCCTTCCTTCCTTCCTTCCTTCCTTCCTTCCTTCCTTCCTTTCTCTCCTTTCTCTCTTTCCTTTTTTCTCTCCTGTTGATACTGATTACTGCTGGAAGCCTGTAGTTTTGCCAACACTACTCTGTAGAAAGGTTGGACCCTGCAGTTTCCATGGGGCATACGTAAACCTACTCCTCTTCCTGAGAATTCATGTTAGTTTAACAACAACTGATTTAACACATCGGAAAAATAACTGGTGTGTAGAAATATGGTGTTAGATGTGAGGGAACTAGAACAGAAACTCAAAAGGATTAATGGTGAAGGTCAGGGGAAAGGAAGTTGCAGAGTTCAGACATAGCAAACAAACATAATTCTTTGATTTTGGATGGACCATGAGAGGGAAGACGTTTGAAGGGCAGAAGAAAATGTGGACATGGAGTTGAACTGAAATTGAATTTAAGTGCGCCAGGGAGGTGGCAGAAGAGCCTCACTGAGCAACTGCCACAGAATCACTAGAAACTGAACTCCTGTGACTGCCCCTGGAAAAGCCTGACTTTCGACGAGGGACAGATCCAGGAAACCCATCCTTCGTTGGTGATTTCCCCCACTCCCCCCACAGCCGTATGATATGATATTGAAGCATGTGGAGGTCCAGGAATGAGTCATCAGTGCAGTCTATCTAGTATCCATTAAGTCCCACTCTCTTTATTATTAGTTCTATCTTCAGCAGTACTTCTGATCATGAGTACTATAGTTGGCTGGGCCAAAAGAAAATCTTTGCTTAGTCTGGTGCAAATCAGCACAGGCTGAATTTTACTGACTTAGGTGAGACTGAAGATCCAGGCCTCTTCCTAGCTTACATTTTCTTCAAGCAAAAACCCAAAAATATAAGTTTATAAGGCCTGCTAATGTTTTTGGGTTGTTTTTTTTTTAAAAAAATTAGGCAGAAAGAATCAAAACAAAGTATGCAGCTCAGTTCATTCAAGGTGGCATAACAGCAACAGACAAGACCAATGTCTCACAACATACCATCTCGGACTGTACTCAGTACATAGCATTCTTCAAATATTGAAACAGAACAGTGTTTAGATCCTAAGTTTGCTCAAAAACACTGGAATGAAAAAAAATATTAAAAGAAAATAGTTGGCTACCACTTATATGGCTTCTGTTTGTTTGGAGTTGGGAGAAAAAATGTTACTAGAAGCAGTAATTGGTGAGACTTCTGAAATTATACTGAAAGGGATAAATTGAGGCCCAGGTTAGTTAGATGTGACTATTTCCTACTAGCTGTAAAAAAATGTGTACTTTTGTGACTTTTTTTTTTGTGAAAAATACCCTGTGGCTTCAGTGAGGAACTGGAAAACCTCCTTACCTTGGCGCATCCATGGCATATGGTGCTCCACACTTTTTTCTCATGTGTGTTATTCTCACTTTTGGCCATGTAATCAAACCTTGTGACCCTAAAAAAAAAAAATGCCTAAAGATCTGCAAAGGACATGCAGTACAAAATAACATTTGAGGCTAATGTGGTAGAAGAAGAAAATGGATCAACAATTTGTGAATTATAGGATTGACACCAATGGGGGAAAATGCTGTAACACACTTCGCACCCTCAAATATTCGCTGTTTTCCTGTCTTTGCATGCAGCCAAGTTCTTGAGCTCTTGTATGCATCTACTCATTACAGCTCAACAGCCTCAAATGCCAGTGCAGAATGACATTGACCAGTTCCTTTTTAAGTATCTTTACTGGGAAGTGTGAATGTTTGCAGATTAACTGAAGGCTAATCATTGAACTTCCTCAGTGAAGAACACTTTGGTCACATTTTGCCTTTTTTTTTTCTTTTTGGTGGGGGAGGGGATGGAAGGAGATTAAAAACATTTGATTTGGCCTGCAGTAAAAGTGCATACTTCACACATATTTCTAACCAACCCCCCAAAACAGTCTCTGGCTTTGAACGTGTTGAACAGGAAGCCATTTAGTGTTGGAATGCTTGCTTTGCCAGTCCAAGAAACACACGTTCTTATTACTCCTGGGCTATCTAAAAAGGTTCAGGGTGAAAAAGTTTAATTTATATGTAGAACCTTGTTTCCTGTTTTGTTTTTTCCCCTTGTATGCCAAGTCTGTTTTTTAAACTTGGTGATAGGAAACACATTTCCCCTTTTCTCCCTTTCATCTCACTTTATTTACCCAGCTGTATATTTCACTTCAATTTATAGCTCATACTCTTACCTGGCTTAAAGTCCAAAGACACAGTGAGAGAGAGGGAAAGATGGATGTTGTGTTTTCATGGTTACTGAGGAAAAGGAAGAATCTGGGTGGAGGTGAAGCTGCCTTTATATCCATATCAAGGGAGTGGTGGATGGAGACTTCTCTTTCAGGATGTTCTACAGTATATGTTCAAGAAAGGTGAGGTAGAGGGCACAAGGAAAGCAGTGGCAGTGCAGAGTGTCCCCTGATCATTGAATGAACTTATGCATGTTTTATTTCTACTTACTTTCTCCAAGTGAGATACCCACCTCAGCAATTTTGTTCAGTTTGGAACTACTTGCAGTAGAAGCATAAGCAGCTAAAAGTAAAATTAAAATAAAATGAAGTAAAATAAATTGAAGCAAAATGAAATGAAATGAATTGAAATAAAATGAAAAATAAAATAAAATAAAATAAAAATTTATTAAAACAAGAGCAGTTCACAGATCTTTGGTGTGCCTAATACATGTATGTATTTATGCGTGCACTCTGCAAAGGAGTTAGCTCCCCAAAGAGGAAGAAAAGCCTTCCTGAACAAGGACTGTGGCATTTTAAAATAAAATTGTGCACATAAATTAAGATTTCTACAATTAAAACAAAACCAGGGAGTTCCTGTAGAACTGTTTTTTATTATCGTTAGTTTAGGACCATTGTTTAGAACAGACTTTGAGTAAATGGATTACTTTTTTACTTTGGAGGTAAAATGATGGTTAATGAAAGCCATTGTGCACATAACTACACATGTCTATCACAGCTAAAGGAAAATACCAGGCCTCCTACTTTATTTAGTTTAGTACTCAAGTTTTTAAGACCACAACAGCCTTTGAAATACTTTGAGGCTTTTCTTTTTTTGCTATCCCAACATTTTGCTATTGCCCAATATAAAAAAATCCAAGCTATTAAGTGGAGGGAATGCACC
Organism: Himantopus leucocephalus; assembly: GCA_003993805.1. Lineage (NCBI taxonomy): Eukaryota > Metazoa > Chordata > Aves > Charadriiformes > Recurvirostridae > Himantopus > Himantopus leucocephalus. The sequence continues at coordinate 63,106,156 of RSEF01000003.1, forward strand.
AAAAAGAAGCCTGAGGCTGTGGCTCTTCCCGTGTGCTGTCCTGGAGGTGAAATGATGTAAAAATACCGCTCCTTTCTTTTGCACTGCTCTTCTTCTAGAGTTCAAAGTGTTTACGTTAATACCCTCAAATTTAAAGTTTAGTATGAATGCATATGATTTCATAGAATCATAGAGTCACAGAATTGTTGAGGTTGGAAGGGACCTTTAAGATCAAGTCCAAC
>RSEF01000003.1:63106476-63151566 GCA_003993805.1 Himantopus leucocephalus
CCGGCCCCAGCACTAAGCCCTGGGGAACACCACTTGTGACTGGAATTTCTTCTGTATGTGCAGCAGATCCGTTGCTTTGCTATACCTCTATTGCTCAGAAAGCCCAAGAGGTCAATAAAATAGTCAGTGCACCCACCAAAGGCATCCAAACCAATCCTATTACTTCAAGACTGTGTCTGGGACACCCGTACCTCCAGAGGAAATGGCTGCTGTGGGGACTTCCCATGAACCGCCATGCTGCATCGCTTCTGCACGGCTCACTGGAAGACCAAGCACCGGACTGAAGAGATTTGACCCAGCGCTTGCCCACATTTCTGCCAATATTCATGGTCAGACTGCCCGGCACACACCAGCTGGTGCTGAGGCAGGATTGTCAGAGGTCTCTGGGAAGCAGAATTTCTTGAAAAAGGCATTTGTAGCACATTTTCCATTTTCCCATAGGCCTGCAAGCTCTTGCTTCCTATAGCGTTGGTGGCATACCCCAGATGGCGGTGTGCTGAGGAGGCTCTGTTGTGTGCTGGACACAGCAGGTCTAGAGTTTGAGATCTTTTATCTCCCAGGTCCTTGTCTTTTCTTGAAGGGAAGGTTCAAGAACAGAAAGAAAAATTGTTCCTAGTTTCCTGCCAAAACATCTCTGGAGCAAAGCCTCATGCTGGTTTGAGGAACCATTCTGCCTCTTGTCTCTCCAGGGATTTGGGATACAGGGAAGGAAGGAGGGCTGAGCCTTCAGTGGATATCACCCTGCTCAAGGAGAAAAGATGCTGCATTTAACTCTTGGCTTTTGGATGCCAAAAATTCTGTAAAAGGGACTCACCTGACCTCTGGACAGCAAAATAAAAAGACCCTTCCTCGATCTGTCAGAGCACTTGTAAAACAAAGTTAAATTATGACTTGTTCTGACTAAATAATATAAAACTGAGGCATTTAGTGCACCATTTCAAAGGCTGGATGCTAACCACCAGGTATAAATGTATTTCACTGGTAACTGAATGCAGGAATTATGGTAGAGAAATCACTATTTGGGGCCTGGCTGAGGCATATTACAATGAAGTACTGGCAGAAGCAGAATGAGCTTCTTATCCAACTAGCGTGCTTTTCATCCATCATCCCTTGTATTTTCTGAATAGACTGTAAGTATTTTTTCTTCTTAGGTGTTCCTCATTCTTCTGAAAATCCTTAAAAGTAAGTCTGTCTCTTCCCTGTTTTAGGAACTCTCCATTGTATCTCTGCAGCACCAGCGACAATCACATTGCTACGGGCTTCCCCCCAAGGAGCAATCCTACACCAGGTACCATGGAGAGACTTGCATCCATACTGCTCAGGGCTACACTGTGCAGCACCTCACCCGCTGTCTCCTCTGGAGCTGATGGGAAGCCCCCGTGGCCCTAAGACGTAATTATTTTATGTTGTGACCTTTTAGAACATTTCAGCCTGCTGCAGCAGTGTCTTTACAGCATGATCTCCAATTAATGCACACCATGGAGCATGGTGTGAGTCTGTGTGAGGGTACCCAAGAGCACAAGTTTACTAGAATAACATAGAAAAACTGCATAAAGCTGAACAAGTCAAATTAGTGTTTTCTGGGAGTAAATTATCCCCAGAATAATTTGTCGATTTCATCTCAGGGAAGACTAGATTTATTCCAAAGGGCAGCCCAGGAACTCTAGTATCCATGAAAGAAAATGAATAGAGGTCCGGAGCCTGAGAACAGGCTGAGTACCCAAGTTACAGTGTGGACATATCCACAGCCTCTGGCTAACTAACCCCTAGCTCTCACTCTTCTTCTTAATTAGCCATAAATGGTCGTGCAAATGACAGCTGAGCACATCGCTATCTGCTGAGAGGCTCTGCATGATTTCTGAAATTTTCCAAAAGGTTAGATGGTTCAGATGAGAAAGCAGCTGCCTGTGCCCCATTACTTCTAACCAACACAAAAATGAAAAGTAATGGGCTTTTTTAATAACTTTTTTCCATCTCCTGAAAAAAGAGTTGATTAGAACTTGGCGTGACAAAGACCTCCTCCCATTAGTTTTTGTTTTATCCCAGTAGGGTCATTCCAGTCTTGGTCACTACTGTGCAAGCAAGTCTAGCTGCCTGCTCTGGTGAGAGGGGATTGAGAGCCCAGGAGTGATGCTCTGACAGGTCTCCAGCTGTTTCAGCCACTTTAGTTTTGGCCTGACACTTCCAAAGACTTCGGGAGCCTGACTCTGCTCAGCAAAGTTAGTGGTAACGGTCCCATTGATTTCCACATTTGTTCAATCTGAGTCAAAGCACACACTCCATAAAAAAGTCACTGGGAGGTTGTGCAAAAGATTGTTTGGAGGAACAGTGCCCAGAAAGAGGTTTCTGGAGGGCCCTTAAATCAGCCTTGTACAGGGCCCATTAAAGCTGAAGGCAAGTCTCCCCTGACGGCAATGCAAGTGGCAGTAGGCTGTCACACAGGACTTTTGGAAGTCACTTATCACCAACTAAGGTGTAAAGCCTTAACACTTACTCAGGAGTAGGTGTTTGCTGATAAAGCCTAGAAAAATAAAATCCTTATTTAATGGTTAAGAGTTTTCCTTGATGATATTTGAAAACTTACTGATAAGGATTTAAAAAACCTGGCATGCACTTTGTAAGCTTCCTAGGCCAAATGGTTCAAGCTAATTAGAGAGCTTGTCATCATCTTCTGTATTTCTCTATTAGCCTAAGAAAAGGTGCTTTAATACCAATTCTTATGAAAGTCTGCAAATGTAGCAACTCTCTTGTGTGCACAAACTTAACTCCTGACTAACCTGTGAATCCTGGCATAGAGCCTGCCACCTCCAGGATCTGTGTCTCTTATCTAACCAGCCCAAGCACTAGAGGTCCACTGAAAAACAAAATACACCTTTTCAAATCCTTTCCAGGCTGCCTGCTTTAAAGTTGACCATATTATGCCAGTAGGAAGCACAGAAGAATGTTCTCATTCTGCATAGCTCTCAGCGACTGGAAGTCGTCTTCAGCCTTATAGATTCTGTATAGAAAAAGATGGAGATTCTATTTCCATTTCTGAGTTAAGTAACTGTAGGTGCTTAATGAGAACTCCCATATACACTTGGATGCTAGTAACACTTTTATTGCTAGAAAGTTTTTACAGGAAGAGGATTTTTAGCTATTTCCTGTTCCCTGACAAAATCCAAATGACTAACAAAGACAAGATGAAGGAGTATAATACAAAACTTTTACTGATGTAGACTTAAGATTTTAAACCAAAATAACTAACATATATTGTTTCTTTCTGGCTTTTGAACTTCCAGGTAAACAGAGGTTAAATGCTAAACTCTTCTCTGTAACAGCTGCACTGTCAAAAAATGTGGGTAAGTTCTTAACCTGAGTTAATTCAACACACTCAATTATGTAAGGATGCAAACACTTACAAAGATGAAGCAGAAAGGAAAGGACCACAAAACAACTCAAAGTATCTAAAAAATCTAGTCCATAACTTACTTTGCACATAAGCTACTTGATAGCAAAGGTTGTGCTAAAGTCACCCCAAGCTGTAGAAAAAGCAGGTCTTCCGACATGTCTAGAAGGGAGCCCCCAGCCTGTCTCCAGCAGTGAAGCAGGATTAAGTACATACAGGCCGTGTCTGACAGATGTTTGTCTTACAACTGCTCTTAGAAATCCTTGCATGAAGGGTGCTCCACAGTTTCTTTAGCATCTGTTCCAGTACGTCAACAACCCAATTAGATATTTTCAACTGAAGTCTAATTTCTTTCTTTGCCAAAAATTAAGTAGATCTCTTCTTGTCCTGTTCCCAAAGAGAAAAGTAGAGCAAATGTACATTGTGCTCTCTGTAACATTTTTATGTGTTGGAGGACTATGTTAACATGTCCCCTCTAAGTCCTCTGTTTTCTAGACTAAACAAACCCAGTTCCTTTACCCTCTCCTCTGTGTCATGTTTTCTTGTCTTATAATTCTTACTGGTCTCTTCCAAACTCTCATGCTAAAAGTTGGTACACTAGTGTAACTAGGGGCTAAGCAGCGTAAAAGAATTCCCTCTCTTACCTTACTGTCTTACAAATCACATTCCTCTTCACATAAATCTAAATTTTCACCTTTTCTTTTTTTTCATGGACATTGTGTAAGCATCCCATATTTTTTATTCGTATTTGTTTTGCATTGTTCCAGCTAAACAACCCCCATTCTTTGAAAAGCACAGAACCCGTGGGTTAGTTTCATGTAGCACTGGTCCTCTGATGCTTTCCAAAAACATTTTATTCCAACATTCATTGCATATCAGCACAGCCAAGTTCTGGTTAACAGGTTGATATGCTCACCTGACCTCAAACTTGGGGGTGTCCACCCACCTTTTTCCATGACACAACCCCTCAAGCATATTTCTATTCCCACACTTAGTATGGTGACAAAACTACGTTTGCCTCTCTATATCTGGAAAACACTGTGCTCTGCCAGCCTGGGGTAGAGGTGCTTGCATGGAGGCAGACATGTGCCAAGAGCGCAGAACAACATGTCCTGGAGTTTGGCACAGGTATTGATTTTTTTCCACCCAAATTTATCAAGAGTTATCTTTCTAGTATATACAACAATGACGTCACTTTTTTTAGAGATTTTATGTTTTGGGTGAGGGAGCAAACACACATGTAGATGTGGACAATTTTGCACTAGTGGTGTCAAGGTGCATTTCTGTCTGCATTAGGCTGTATTTTACGATTAATTTTACATTGAGAAAACGTTATCTGAGTGTCCTTAGTGTCTTTCTAGGATCTAACTCACCCTCTTAAAAAATATTAGTTACAAATCCAAGAAATCAGTTCCTTTCTGTCAAACTTTCAACTGTTTCCCGTAAGTAGTATTTTGGGAAATGGGCCTTGATAAACATTTTCGTTTTCTCTGAGTTTTGCGTGTTTATACATATCTGCAGATATGTGTACATCAATAACTTCATTGTTTATCAAGGAAAAAAAATCAGCCAATCTGTGTATTAATGATCTTGTTTATTCCTACTCCTTTTTGACTTGTGATCCTGGTGGGACTTGGGTTTCTTTACTGTTTTATTTATAGATTATGTAAACATTACAATTTTCATTGTATTTGCACCAACTCCTGCAGAAGTCCAGTAAGTCTCAAAATAAATGGTTTTCTGTGTGTTGTCAAAACACTATTTAAAGCCAGGCTGGCATTTAAGAGTGGTTCACATTTACTGCCTTTCAGTGACTTCTCATCACTTTTCCTCAGTTTAAAAGCAAAAGGATGCCGGTGGTTTTTTGCTGTCGGGTCAATGAGATGTTTCTTGGTTTGAAAATAAGGTAGAGTTCTTCCTGGCTCATGTATCATCACCTCTAAACCTGTCCCAGTTGCAGTAAAACATTAATGTAGAAAATAGTTGCAGTAAAACATTAATGTAGAAAATGTGGGAGATCTTGAGAAGCTCAAATGCCAGGAAAGCACCACAAGGTGCAAATCATTTATAACAATTAGGCGTGTTATTTGTGGTGGGGTAAGTGGGAGTGCACAGGGATAAATTACTAGCTTCTACTTATCAACGATACACATGACCCATAGGACTGAAAGAAAAACAATACTTTACCTGTAAATTGATTACATTTTTTTAAGCCAGAAGGAGACAAAAAACATGGCCTATGCCAGTATTTTTAGAGAAACAATTCAGAAGTTAGACTTCAGTCTAGCCATAAATACATTAGCCTGAGAGAAGGACTTCTTTCCCTCTTCATCAGTATCTACTACCCTCTAGCAAATACAGTGAATCCATCCTTGATAAAACAGTTCATTGCTTTTTTCCTTTTGCTAATACATACATCATTAGGCATCACTACATTTGTCTGTGTTCATGTAAGAGGTCTGCACTTTAATATCTTGAGGTTTCCTGCCAAATGCTGAGGTGAAGATGGCAAAGCAGTTCAAGTGAAATAAAAGATCTTTGCCTATTCTTAGAATCAGTACTGCTCAAAGCTTGCCTTGCTTCCTGAAATATTGGGTTGGTATTTTTTACAAATGTTTTTACTTTTGTGCTACTAGATCTGGGATAGACATGGAAATAAATGTCAACATTACAAAAGAAAAGCTGAAATTGTGGTAGAGTCAACTGGGATCAAAAAAAATGGAAATCTGCCAAGAAAGTCTTATATTCAAATCACTTCCTCTCCAATTTTGCAGTATCAAGACATTTGACTTATTCTGATCAGGTTTAGATAAGAGTCTGGGCTGTCCAAAGTATGTCCAAGCTGAAAACACAAACTAAAGTTGCCAACATTTTGGGACAAAAATATTTGGGCTCTGGGTATATTTAAGTGTTACAGGAAGAATATTCTAAAAGCTCCAATATCCATCTGCTGTATAAAACACTGATTGTTTGAAATTCCATCATCAGTCAACTTTTTGCTAAATGGTTGAATAAAACCTGAATGTGGAAAAAAATCTCATTAGGGTAGTCTGTACCTACTCTGGGGGCAGCGACTGAAGTCTAGGGGATACATTATGAGGCAAAGTCCTCCTCAGAGATCCATGGGGACAGACTGATGCTTAGCTAGGAGTCTTTCCAATGACCTTGTTGAATTTTGGATCAGCCCCTCAGATGTCAGTTTATGTGCACATCGGAATATAAATGCTGTACAAATGCATGTGTACATTGTGCCTTAGGATCTGCAAAAGTACAGATCAAAAAATACAGATTGGAGAGAAAGACAAATGTGATGATAATTAAGTCAGATGAAACTAATACATTTTCCAGCTGCAGTTAAGAACCGTTAAGCAAATGGCACTTACATATTTTCATCTTTCTGACATGGGAATGCAAGTATTTTATATCTGTTGAAAGACAGGCTTTATAAACCACATTGTCAAAGTATGAGCAATCAGTTTTTACTTTAATTTTCCCAAGGCTCTGCCTTTTCACAGGAACCGCATAATGGTTCTTTGGGAAAAAAAAAAAAGAAAATAAAAGAGTTCAGACTGTTCAGCTAATAATGATAGCTTAGACAACAAATAATATTTCATAATTATAGATACAGAGTAGAGTTCTCATGTTAACCTACTTTGGAGAGTCAACAAGAATATAAACACTAAGTTCGGGGAAGTTAACTGAAGCCAGCATTTTAAAAAGCTGTTCTTAACTCAGTCCCTAATTCCTATTATTTGCTAGTTCATAGATTAATCTAATACTGCTCCCTATTACTACTGTTGTCTGAAACATCACATTTCAAGAACTTATTTTCTGTTAATTAGAAGTGTGTCAAATTGAACTTTTGCATATTGTATATCTTCCTCACGATGAACGGTTCTCAAATGTTTCAGCCAAATCTATAGGCATGTTCCTGAGACTATGCAAGAACTTAGAGACTTGGTGCTTTTGTTTTCCTGACCAGACTCATTTCACAACTTGGTCATGTTTCAGCTGGAAGTAAGTGGCTGCGACTGCCGAACTCAGTGCTGTGGGCTTGTGCTAGGCACGCTAAGCTATTGCTTACAACACTCAGTCCCACCGGACCTAGGCACGGGGCTGCTTAGCTTACAAAACAGTAGAAAGAGGACATTATCTTCAGACAAGCCAGTGAAACCCCTAAAACTCAGGCAGCGTAGAGGTGTTTCATGTTGGCTGCTCAGGTGTCTGCAGACTCCGTCCCAGAAGACAGGCCATTTCTCACAAATTGCTCTGACAGCAACATGTCTCCATCCTACCTGAAGTGAAATTTAAGTCTATTTGTGCATCGGAGATGTGAATAAAGAGAAAGATGTGCGATGAACAAATACCAAATTGCTTCTTATTTAGTGAACCCCAGCCAATCTGTGTCTCAAATGGAGCAGAACTTCTCTTGCATAACAGCGTGTGAATGTGTGCTGCATCAAAATACGGACGTGACAAGGTTTTGAACTTAAAAAGAGTGTCTGGGTACTCCCTAGCTTGCCCTTGACTTTGCATCTTTTGCATAATAACAAATTGTCACATTGTGAGTGTTTATGGGGTGGACAACGTGACTAATTCATTTCCTTGTTTAATGTTCTTTGTGTTATTATGCTTTAAACCATTAGAAAGTCCATAGTTACTCCATAATTACTTTAGTCCATAGAACATGAAGTGAAAGTAAATGGAGAACTGAATTGTCAGTGATGTATGTCCTTCCTTTGAATGTAATCAGGGCAGTATCCTTTCTGTCAGACTGAAGGTAGGCAAATCGTTATCCCCTCAGCACTGTTATAAGTCAGTCCAATAACAGGAGGTTTATTCTGGAAGACTCACTGAAATGTGAGGCATGTGTTGCACACCTGAAGATATGGCAAGGTCTGATTATCAGTCTGCCTCTATTCTGAGTGAAAATGTTATCAATGTCAGCATCAAGTCTGTTGAACAAGTTGCAAAAGGGTTTCAGGAGGCATCTCCCCTCTCATGAAGGGCTCTAAGACCTTTGTAACAACCCCAAGAACTGCAGGACCTCCACCAGATGTAAAAAGACATATTACAACCAGCTGGTCCTGTATTACTCGGTTACAGTCCATGAATTGTCACTTTATAATTGTCAAGCAATTGTAATAGCTTGAGTCATTTTAAAAAAAAATATTCAAAAAATGCTTGCTTTGCTTTTCTCCACATCCAGCAAACTGTACTGGTGTTAGAGTCATGTGAATGTCCTGCAGACGACATAGACAAGTCATCTTCTGCATGCAATGGGTCACTGATGCACCAACATTAGCAGAAAGGTGATGTGGCTGTTGCATTTCAGTTTTTGTTAGAATTCAGTTTTAAAAACAGCCCTATACTGTTTGTTTCTTCTCCTAATGAAAAGCTTGTACTGGGAAAATGTGATGACTCACCTACTTCTCCCCTTTGCTACAGAAAGATAAAGAGGTTGGCAAGCGGCTGCAGAGCAAGACAAAGTCGAGAAAAGAAGTCCATTCTCCTGTCCCGTCACAAGAAGGACCAGCAAGCTCTGCCTCTGCAGACCTTTTCTTCAGGTGACTCAATCTCCCACATTGACTGTGATCCTGGAAAAAGGGCTCATGCCAAATAACCATCTGGATAATGCTGCAAATTCCAAGCTAATCAGGGAAATTGCCTATTCACTTGAACAACAGTCACAGGCCTGGGAGACGCCAGCCTCCAACTGCAGTCATGCCTTGGCTCATTAGTCCTATGTGCCCCTGAAACTCAACTGTCAAAGGGGTGTTGAGTGCACAAAGCACTGGGCAGCATCTGAATTAAATTCCTGCGCGGAACCAAAAATAGAACATTTTGAGCCCCTTTTCTGTTGTGAAGAAAAAATGCCTGGACAAAAAAATGCTTTTCTTGGTATTATTTAATGTGTTTTTCTGTCTAAAAAGCTAAAGATTTTTGGCCTCAAGGGGTGCTAGCCTGTTACCTTAGAGACTGTTTCTTTTAGAGGCAGTGGAGTGGCAGAGGGCATGCCTTTGCTGCTTACCTTGGCAACCGTGAATTGCTAAATGCTGTTCCCATGAATGCGAGTCTTTCACTGCCATTAACGCTTGCCCACAGGTATAAACATTCCTTCATGAAAAGGTCCAGGGGAATGTACACTACCTCGATAAAAATCAAGACGACAAACAAAAGCATATTATATAACAGAGCAGTTATATAAAATTAGATTTTAAAACAAGACGTGTCTTTAATGACATTGATCCTGGACGCGGTCAAATTTCCTGTTCCATTTATATTCCCTACAGCCATACCAAGCGGTGGCAGTGGGGAAGGGAGGAAAGCGAGAAAGCTCGACAGGATATTCTTATTTCTGTAATTGCAAGATGGAAGAGCGTTGTGTCTGTACTCAGAATAAACGTGCTGGACGGCTTCACCGGAATAGTACGAGTCCAGTGGTCTCCCTGCCTGGCACTGGGGCAGATGGAGGCAGGAGGAAAGCAGAGCTCGCCGGGGCTGTGCAATGGCAGTAGCTCCCCCCCACTCACAGGAATTCTTTATGGTCTAGCTGGGCAAACACTACAGGCAACATTCTCAACATGTTTACCTGTATAAAGCCCTTGTGCTGCAAAAACAAGAGATTTGTTGTATTCTTCCTGTAAATGAGGCTGTTGAGCGCAGAGGAATTAAGTTCTAAACTTAATTCTCCCCTCCCTCCCCACCCCCCAGTCTCCATTTTGTAAACAGATTTTTTTAAAAAACACGAGATTTTCATCCCTTTATCAAGTCAATTCATATTCTCAGGTCTCATCTGATAGTCAGTACTTCTAATAATACCGTGATTTATCTGGTTTTTTAGATTGCAGTGAGATGTATTTTAGAAGGATAATAATGTCTTGGAAAAACCGTTCCACTAGAAGACATGCCTCTAAATGTCTGTCAATGGGGACCCAGAAAATGACTAATGGCTCACACAGGCTAAAAAGCACAGACCTCAGCAAAGCACAAGGAGGCTATGGTCTTGATCTGCCTATACAAGAGAAACTTTGTGCAATGATATAGGGGCATTTTCCTGCAGCAAGCTTGTTGGGACAGGAGAAGACTGCTCTTGCCTCGAGAAAAGCCATGTAGCCGTGGTGCTTAGCACCTCCCACGTAACCCTCCATGTGAGCAGAATGGGTTGGTCTTGCATCCCCGATGTGCTGTGACATCTGGCAGCCAAATGAGCTCTCAGCTCTCAGCTTTCAGCTGAGCCTAATGCGCTGCAGAGCTTCAGGATCGCCGCTGAGGCGATGGCCATATCGCTGCACCCAGTTAGCCACGTGTGTATGCAGACAGACCGCTTCTTCTGAAACACTCGTGTGCACCCAGAGGATGTCACTGGAAGAGCAGCTCTTAGGATACCATGTAATCGAGCATGTCCAGGCCAAATCCCTACAGAGCCCCACTGATGCCTGAAGAATGGCCAAGCTATCGGTGCAGTGCCCTGATGCACTCGGTGCCTCTCATCTGTTCAAAGAGTTGAATTACAGTAAGAATCAGATCCACTATCTGGTTTAGATTTAAAGTGTATCTAGATTCTCCTTTATAACCTAGTAGAAGAAAATACAGGCCTTACTGTATAGGCTTTTCTTTCTTACCCCTTTTTGGCGGAGCACGGAGAATTTTTTCTTTTCTGGCATTAGCCAAGCTCACCCCATGCACCCCTTTCCTCCCCCTTCCCCTGCAGGTGATTAAATGGTGGGTTCAGCAGTGTATGAGTAGCAGGTAGGAAGACTGGCAGGGCAAGATGAAATTTTTACTTTTTTTCCAAAATTCCAAGTGAATCTTTCCCCTCTTTATACAAAGGGGAAACACCCATTGCTGCCAAACAAAAGGCAGCATGGCCAGCAGGTCAAGGGAGGTGATTCTGCTCCTCTACTCCGCTCTCGTGAGACCCCACCTGGAGTTCTGTGTCCATCTCTGGAGCTCTCAGCACAGAAAAGACATGGACCTGTTAGAGTGGGTCCAGAGGAGGGCCACAAAAATGATCAGAGGGTGGAACACCTCTCCTATGAGGACAAATTGAGAGAGTTGGGGTTGTTCAGCCTGGAGAAGTAAAGGCTCCGGGGAGACCTTATTGCAGCCTCTCAGTACTTAAAGGGAGCTTATAAGAAAGCTGGAGACAGACTTTTTAATAGGGTCTTTTGCAGTAGGACAACGTGTAATGGTTTTAAACTAAAAGAAGATAGATTAAGGCTAGACACAAGGAAAAATTTTTTTATGAAGAGGGTGGTAAAACACGGGAACAGGTTGCCCAGGGAGGTGGTGGATGCCCCATCCCTGGAAACACTCAAGGTCAGGTCGGATGGGGCTCTGAGCAACCTGATCTAGTTGAAGATGTCCCTGCTCATTGCAGGGGGGCTGGAGTGGATTACTTTAAAGGTCCTTTCCAAACCAAACTATTCTGTGGTTCTGTAATTCTTTGAAAACACACAGAGCACTTCAGCAGGCTTAAGCAACAGCCACACACCAGGCAAGTATGAAGAAGGCAAGCCGCCTATCATGGGAGGAAATCTGTCCTGTTGGCCATGCTCTGCCCTTCCTGCCTCTCAGTGGGGTGACTAGAGGACATGCAGAGAGTACGTGCAGAACCAGAGACCCAAGCCTGGCCAGGAAACCAAGAGTGGCCTTTTGCTTTGCTCCTGAAACCTGTGGGTTTGATGTTTTCTCTCTCAAAAGAGGAAATGTTACACTGACAGGAAAAATATTCACAGATGTCACTTCTTGAGATACTTCTCTCCCTCTTTCTCTCTCCTCCCTCTTGAGCTCCAGTGAAGTGGTTCCCAATTCTTTGCTGGTAAAGCAGCTACATTTTTATTTTCCTTTGCCCACACGTTGTAGCTCTGTCAGAGGGTGAAGCACGTGGTAGAGGCTCTTCTCCTGGAGAGGCCGGCCAGCTGCCCCCAGAGGTCCTGCCTCAGAATCTCCCCTCACTCTCCAACCTCCTCATGTCCCCTCACCAGGCCTGGTGTCAAGCACTGACAGCCGCAACAGAGCCAGGGATGTACCCAGCACCCTGTGAGTGCCGGCCATCAACCTGGTATACTTTCCCACTACAGTGGCACAAGCTTCATGCCTGCTGACCAGCTAGTGCTATAACTTTGGGCTTCTACTGGTGTTACTGGGAGAACAGCTTTGTGCTTCTTTCTGCTAATCACACCAGTGATCACACCACCACTGTCTCCTAGTAGGAATGGGGTCTTTACAGATTTATGTCAGGTACTTCTGCGAAACCACTGCTTATTCTACTACTTTCTACACCCACCTTTATTGACATCTCTGCTCCTGGTGCAACATCAAGAGAATATGGAACCTCCTGGTCTGCTGCACCAGCCAGTGCCTGTGGGGTCCACAGCCTCAGGGGCTTTCAGGGGTGTGGTAAGGGTCTAAAGCCCTCATATTCAGAGGTTTCCTCTGAAAAGGAAATGAAAAGAAATTATCAGAGTACAGGACTTACTCCTGCTTGAATTCAAACCTCACAAGAGATTACCAGCAGCCATCTGTATGCATATAAACACACAACCAAACCAAAACAGGACAAGACCACCAGGAAAAAATAAGTATGAAGAAGGACAAAACAGTACTTACACTTTTGATCCCCAAAAAAGTGAATGTTCTCCTCAGCAGCACTAAGTGAAACAACAACAAATGAGAGCTGTTCCTTGGCTTCTTGATTGAAATAACATTCCTTCACAAAACAAATAGTATCACTTTCCAGGTGTTTGTCAAGTGAGACACAATGGTAATTATGGGACATTTCTATAATCCACAACTCCCAATTGAGAAAGATTGAAAAGGCGTTTGATTTATGAGACATGAAGCAATTGAGAAGCAATGCAGTTGTGAAATCCATTAGTGCAAACATCTTTCAAGGAATATTAAAATACTGGGGACACATAGATCAAGCTTAGCAACTTTACAAGCTCAGAATGTTTGCTGTGTAAGAGTTACAGTGCAACTAAAAAAAAATCAAACAAAAAAATTTCTTCATTATATTTTTCCTGCAGTATCAAAGTACATGAAAACATTCCAAGTAGCAGAACATTTGCTCTGCTCAGTTCAAAGTAGCGGAATACATAATATATGTAAATTGAATAGATTAAGCAAAAAAGTCATAAACATTTCTGAATTGAATATGCACTTAAGAAAAATATTCTGTCTCATAGTTCTGTGTTCAAAAACTGTTGCTCATGTTGATTTCTGAAGCCTTTAGTGTACTGAGAAGGCCAATATGAGCCCTGGCATCTTCTTCAGGAAAAAAAAAAGAAAAAGAAGAAGAAGAAGAATGGAAAACAATCAGGAGGGCTGGAGTACCTGTAAACACCCACCACTTGGCAGCTGAACTGGTAGCAAGCAGACTTTAATATTTAGAAGCAATTAAATTTTTGTTAGTCAAAAACCATCACAATTCTGTTTCCTTTCAAAATTTTGGAGGGTTCAGACTTGGGGTGCCTTCCTTCCCCAAAGGCACCCTCTCCTTCCTCCCTCACCCAACTCCACGATGGAAGTGCAGTCCAATGGCTGCCGCTGTTTCTTTCCTGGCATGGAGCAACAATAACCATTTACATCAATGAAACATAAATCTGGGCACATAACGGCATCAGATATCAAACAAAATAAGCCAGCTATCAAACAAACCTGAAGACTGGTAGGGGAACAAAGACAAGATCAAAGGCTACAGTTCTCACTCCAATGTGAGCTTTTCCACTGCTTCCCAGTCATGACATTACTGCGCAACCCAGTGACAACAGCCCCCTGTGTTTCAGAGCTATCAAAGAAATTTCCACTACAGGAAACACATAGAATAAGGTCAGATACTTCATTATTTTAGTTTTCCAGCATCTGTGTCAGGTCACATTTAGATTTGTTTAGCTGAATTTCCTGCATCTGGGCTGTAAATTCTTGACATATTCAGCAGTTCCTCCATAACTACAGCCCCCAGAATAAAATGTTCTTGCCTTGCCTTACCTTGCCTTGCCTTGCCTTGCCTTCCCACAAAAACTCTCCTCCTTCTCCAAGGCAGGAATTTGGTGTGGTTTCGTCACCAAGTTATGACACTTCAGGTTTCTGAGGGTGTCTTTCCCCAGGTCTGCACTGACTGACCTCAGCCCCCCTGCAGCCGGCCAGCAGGTGGTCCTGGAAGGCAGTGTACCCATAGTCTTGACCCAAGAGTATCTACATGACCACTGCTTCTGGCATCCCCCCCTGTGACATACAGAGCTACCTTCCAGGGTATAATAGTCTGGGTGGGGGAAATAAATAAACTGGTATAATTTCAGGGGAAGCAAGTAGCAGCGGTTTTGGTTCACTACACTGGAGGTGTTAGAGGCTGAGAGTTGCCAGGAAAAGGACTATGCAAATTAAGGGATATTTTTTTCTGTAACACGGTGAAATTAAAGAAAATTTAAAATTAGCATTCTAACACTAGCTTCACAGGTCCTAATTTTGCCATTACTGAATAAATGCACTGAAATGTGGGGGAAAAAAGACTTCTGGCAGGGAGCTGTGAAATGCTGTGATTATCAGGGAGCAGTGGAAAAGTTCCCTGGAATTAGCTAGCGGTCATGTACCGGGCTGTTTCAACCACTGTGAACAGCTCGTACCTACTGTGAACACACCAAGGGAGCAGCCCTCATCTCCCCCTCTCCAGATTTTTGGTGTGGGCTGGATGGTCCTGGTCATTTTCTTCCTCTCCTTACAGCAAACACACTCTAATTCATCCATCAACATAACTTGTCAGCTTCCATTGTAAAACGGTGGTCACAGTTTGAAGGTATCAGTACAGATGGCCTGCAGTGATCCTCTTATATTGCTGTACCAAAGTCACCCTCAAACATTCCTCATTTGAAAGCAACCGTAGCTGATTTATGTCACAAGTTATTGTACTACATAGTCATGGCTAAAAACACGTCTTATTCTGAAAGTTTTGGACCAACAAGTATTTTTGATGGCAAATACCACAAGAATATGCTACTAATTTTTACCCATCCAGTGGCTTACTTTAATCAGTGCCTCTGTAGTGAAGTCACAGCTGGGATGGTGGACAACAAATATTTAAAAGTACTCTGTAATGCTATGCAAAAGTGTAGGGCACAAGCTGAGGAAGAACACCATATCCAATTGAAGTGGCAGAGGAATGCAGTAGGCAGAATGTAATTACTTGTATGAGAATTTGCCTAGGAAACTGAAGCTAACACCTCCACTCCTTTGAAAAATATACTTTTTAGCATATGATAATTCATCTGTAAGTTTCTCTGCTAGGTGCACATTGTAAGAGCGTCAGCAGGCACTCACACAGGGTGGAGAAAAAAATTAAAAAACCAACAGAATGAATGTTTCTTGAATGTCTACTAAATTCAAGCTGATGTAAGAAAAAGATTCCCTAACTGCCTAAGGAGATCAAAGTGGAAATAAAGGGAAAACAAGGTTTGGTTTGAGCTTCACACACTTCTGAACTTCTGGAAACCAGCACCAGAGGCAGAAAGAACCCTTCTGACCCAGGAAATGCTAAACTCCATACAAATGCCTTGTTTTCCATAGGATTTAAGACATGGGGCTAAACTTATATTTGGAAACTGTTGAAAACGGTTTGGCAATTCACGATGGGTTTGACGAAAGCACTCAAATGTTTAAAAAAAATAGCCTGGGATCTTTTGGATGCCCTTAGGTCCTGGAAGGAAAGCCTTAAGTCTATACTCACTAGTAAGAGCAAAAGTCTACATCCAGAAAGCGATTCAGGGGTGGCACTGTGGGGATGCCTGGTGTTTGGAAAGCCATCGCCCAGCCCTGCGATGCTGAGATCCTACTACCAGGCACTGTACAGGAGGTGGCTACAGGGAATCACATCGACCCTGTGAGCTGCTGAGGCTAACACTGAGCAGAGAGCCCCTTCAGTTAGTGAACTGGGAAACCCCGAGGACAGGCACAGATTTTAACTGTCCTCAATGGCCCATGTGCCGTACTCAGAGTTATTAGAAGGTGCCCTCCCCTCTTCAAACCAAAGCCCCAATGTCTAGGAAAACAGCCTAAATTACAACACAGAGCAGAGGTGTCCAGCCATGTTTGCAAAAATGCCCCCAGGACAGTGGTCTGAGCGACATTTGCGGTTACGCGGGAAGTGGCTGACTACTGCTCACCTTGCTCCTTCAAAATTGGTAGAAGTGGGCTCTGCCCTTCCCTGTTTCTTTGGGAAGCTCTCAAACCAGCCAGTAACAGGCACGTGCCCTCCCGCCGGCTCAGACACCCCGCGCAACAGAAGGACAGGCTGTTGAAGAAAGGGAGTGCAAGTGGCAATTTATACACTGTGCATAGAGTATGTAGAGAGGGGTAGCTCTCCATGTTAATCTTAATCCCTTGGGCCCTGGAAGCAGGACAGCTAAAAAAAGCTAATTAGATGAAGCATGGCACCACGCAGAGGCAGCAATATTGCCTTTATCCAGAAGCTAACTTGGGTGTGCAGCGTCTATGTATGCGCTGTAGCCAAGAGAGAGGGGCAATAGGGAGACTTGGCTTCAATCTCTGCCTTGGTCATCAGTTTGCTGTGTTGTCTGGTCTTCCACAGGTGATAAATACAGTGTGTTCTAGTATGTACACAGGCCGAAGACAATCATTATTCCTTAAGACACAATGGTATACAGCTGCAACAAGAATAAAAACAACAGAAGAGACAGGGGAGACAAGCTTCAAATATGAAATTCACTTTAATGATATATCATATTTTAGACCAGACTCCCTTCACAGTTTTCCACAAAATCAATCTTAACAGAGAACTTTACAGGCACAGAGTATAGAACTGGAGGAAGCAGACCCCTTTTATTCCTGGAAATGGAGAGAAATTTTCCATGCACACATATGTGCCCGTGCACTCACAAAACCTCCTCGAGTATGACTTTAAGAGAAGCAGCAGCATTGCTCAGCTCGGATCAGCCAGAACCACTTCATTTTGATTGAAGGGAGGAAAAACAACAACAGTAAAACTCAAACCACTGGGTTCAACAATTTGGGCCAAGTCCTAAATATAGAACTGCTTTCTTATGGAAAGAAATACCAAAAAAAACCACCAACCCAAAACAACAAAAAAAAAACCCTCCAGAAGATCTGAACTGTTCCCAAAATTGTCTGAATTTGGTGCCAAGCACACAGGGCAGCCTAATACTTACAAGGCCGCCTGTGCCAGCTCTGAATCCCTCCAGTAACTGGAGACTGCATATCCAAGACTGGGAAGTGACTATGGAAAAAAACCCTGTTTTCTAGTGGGCAAGCTGTCCAGCCTTTTTAACCCTCGCTTGAATGCTTGCCTCGAGGCCGCACCATGCACAATCTTTCCCTGGCAGCTTGCCTCCGGCTACCGGCACTTGCCGCCTGGCATGGCCTCCAGCACCCGCCTTCCAGCAGTGTGCGGGGCAAAGCGACGGCTTTACTGCTTGCGAGGAGAGGGTTTGGCCCCGCTGACGAGGCCAGCAGCTCCTGCCTTCCCCGCTGCCCAGGCCGGGCACCTTCGGTGGTATCTGCCTGCAGGAAGGGTGGTGGTTTGTCCTGTGGCACCAGCTGGAAGGTGCCGGCAAGGACTCACCCCCACCGTGCCCACGGGGCGCAGAGCATCTCCATCACTGGTGGAGAATGGACCCACTTTTGCATAACAAAGCACTTCCATGAATTATTTGCCCGCAATTGTCGTCATGGAGCAAGGCCTTGCTGGGCTTGGTGCTGTACAAACTCAGAAGTGTTTCTGGAGGACTGAAGAGGCACAGGGGATGTGCTCTCAGTGGCATGTGAAATAATTTAAAAGCGAAGGCAGGTTCTGTTTTCCCTGCCTGCACAGTTCCAAATAGGCAAAACATAAAAAATAACATTGAGAAAAATAAGTAACAAAGCAGCTTATGTTTATCCCCTGTGAGACTCCCTATTATCTTACTAAGAACCAAGGAGAAATACAGCTCCTCATGATTTTGCTTTCATGCTTTGCCCAATCTCAAAATGTATGGTACTAAGAGAACGTATCCCCTTCAGGGACCGAATGCAGGAACAAATGCTCTCTGCACATCATACTGGCAAGAAATGCGGGTCTTCATTATCCATGCAAGGAGACGGGATTCCAGATTTTCAGAAGTCACCTGAGAGTTTCATGTTAAAATACCTGCAACGTTACTACTGACATCTGGCCAACAAGTACTTGAGTGTTACCAACCTGCATCTCCTCTTTCCCTCTACACCCATGGCCTAGCAGATGTTTGTCCCAAACACCTGAAGATGCTGCCTGCAAAGGCTCCACCACCTCCCTCTCCTGTAATCCTTTCCAGCCCCTGCTGTTCTCGAGAGGCATTTCACCTGTGGTCCAAGGCAGCCTCTGTTTTGTTAGTGGCCATTTGCCTTTGGTATAAAAAGGTATAAAAAAAGCATTAAAAAAAATCTTAGTAGTGCAATCAGTTTTATTGCTGCTAAACAGGCTCCATTGTAGGTCCATCACTTCCCATATAAACTCCAGATCCAGTCCTAACTTCAGTTTCCTGAAAACCTTTGTTAGTGTGGCAGGATAAGCTATTTTCTTCCACTCCACATAGCTGAAATTTGTATAAGCAGCAAGAGAGGCCAGGACATTTAAGGAAGAAAGGTCACTTCTCTTTTCATGTAAAAAGGGTTTTTAAGAAGCCAGGATCCCAGCTGAATGTATGCCAAATACAAGAAATATAATATGAGAGAAACAGAAGTGCTATTTTGGGTCACATAAGTATCATATTCTGAATAATCCTTTTATTAGCAGGCAGCCTTTTCCTGCCTCTTCTTTCTCTCCAGCATTTACAGACCTCGGGCTCATACAGTTCCATCACTGCTGTGAGGAGGGCGTTTGTCAACCTCCTGTCCCTTAAAAAATACAGGTAAATGTGAACTTGAACTTAGCGAGAAGCACACCACAAAGCACAAAGCAGCAACTCTCACAGTTGTTTAGAAATGTGTTTTCAAGGAGAAAGTCAATATTTTTCATATTAGATTTATCTTCTTTCTAAATGCCTGAAGCAAATAAGTAATCAAAGAGAATGAAAGCCTAGAGCAATCAGTTCCAATTTCATCATGTGATTCTGGCCTGGTGTGTAAGAAAACACTCCATTAACTTAACAAGCAAAGTGTGCATTGGTAATATTATTCTAAGCATTGAATGGAGTTGCATAACTCTTACGTGTTTGCTAGAGATAGTAAAAATAGTCAAGAAATATTTTTTAATAAAAAATGCCATTTTAAAAACCAAAAGTGGCTTACGCTTTTTACAGACATTTAGTATCAAAGTGCTTCTGACAAACATTATCAAGGCTCTTCACATAACATTTAATAAAAATACTCATTAAAAAATAGTCTCTTTTGAACATCATAATATAAGAATTGAAACTTTTTTTTTTGCCAAGTTTTGCTTTCCAGAGAGCTATCACAAATACTTTTACTTCAGAGTACAGAGTGGTTAAATTTGTCTATTCAAGAGTCTGAATAATTCAGGTATTTTCTCCCACCCTGTCTTTTTAGGTTTAACCCTATGTATAAATGTTAAAGCTTTCCTATGATTTGGACCAATTACTCAAGCCCTTGGAACCGAAGTTATGCCTGTACTAGGCACGGCTCCGATGCCGAGGCCAGCCCAGTGAGCGCAGAAGCATTTTTAATTACCGTGCCACCCTATGCATTTAAGATTACTTAAGTGCACTTGACCCCACCAGTTGTCTAATCCTTCCTTTTAAGTTCTCCACGGTCTATTAAACATCCCCATTTACAAGACTCTCTGCTGGAATCAAACACTTGGTGGTTGCAATGTCTGCCTTTCCCATTTACAATGTTCTGACAGCCCTTAACATATTCCAGTCCAGATCTGACCTCTCAACAGTACGTGTCTAAATGGAGTCGATCTCACTGACAAAGATCAAACTGCTGCTTAAAGAGTCTCGTGGCTGGATTTCCCAGCAGAGCCACCACGCCAAGCCGAAGTAGACATGAAAGGCTGCACGCAGCTGCAAGCGGCATTAGGTAGGAGAGCAGTGCAAGCCTCACATGATCTGAGCAGCAAGTGCTCCTGTGGCAGCGGTACGGGGAGAAGGGAAGGGAAACCAGTGATAGGCTCTTGGCCCTAGAGTAAATCCGTGCTTAGAAAGCATGATGGTGATACTCATCCCCTTCATGATGGTGATACGCACCCGCCACACTACTCATGCACAACGATGATACAGTCAGCATTAGATAAACAGGTTCTCTGAATAGAAATGAAGGATTTTATGCTCTTTCCCTTCTTTGCGGTGTTGCTTGATTCATTGATACTTGTGGCTCAGAACTTTTCACAAATACCATCCAGGAAACCAAGTTCCTCACCAATCCAGAAGATCCCGCACTGCAACATGAACTATAGGTCTTCTGCATGGAAAAAAGATCTGCTGCTCTCATGTACAGAGAGTAATGAATGAATGCTGTCCTGAAGGTGATTGCCAGCTGACATTAAAATAAAACAGAGAATGCAATTCCTACTCTTTTCCACTGAGAGGTCACAATCAATGAAGACAAACCCACTGCTTTTGTGGGGAGATGAAGAGGCTAAGCAAAGAGCTATAGCATCTACAGTTTAATCTGCATTTACATTAATTACTTACTCCCAGGCATTTCATTTTCCTTTGAAGTTATATCCTCTTTGGGACAGGTATTCTAGCAGGGAGAAAGGAGAAAGTTCTTGATTTCACTTTCTTGAAAAGGCTGTTTTGCCATTAATATACTGGAAAACAGCCAAGAGCCATCTTCCTGCAGGGCCTACAGAAGCAGAACTAGTACAGAAAAAAAAAAAAAGTCTTTGAACTAATTCTTGCAATACCAATGTAAAAGAAAATCAAGTGCTTGCCAGGCAAGTTCTTTAGGTCTAGTACAGCCAGAATGTGTACTTTGAAAAAGAGAATCTATTTCCCAGCTAATGTTCTTTGGAAACCATTCCGTGCTCCTAGAAATCAATCTGTGAAATTTATTTTCTGGTTACGTGGGTGGGGGACACAGATCCAGGAAACACACTCATCCTTCTCAGTGGATTAGAAAAGTTAATGCCTGTCTCACACGACTCTTTTAACCTTCCTTGTTCCTCTCCTTATTTTCCTAGCCATCATTTTTCCACTCGGTCCTACAGGGACTCTGATCTCACTGAATGTAAACTTGTCACTCCTGGATTTCTTTACCTATATTGCATTCTTGAAGAAATGCGTGGAGCTGGTATTCAAAACTTTCTTCTAGTGAGTCCAAGCACCAAGGAAAACAAAAACAGAGGTTTGATAAGATTTCACTGGGTCATTATGAGGAGTTGGGACAACTAAGGTTTTCTCAGACTCAAGTGCTAAAAAAAGATACCTCTTATTATTCTGGTAATGGAAGGGAGAAATCAACTAAACTGGGGGTTTAAGAAAGCAACACAAGCCAATTACTTTAGCTTTTGTTCTCATAAAGCAAAAATGAAAACAAGAAATAAGAAGATCCCAACTATCCCAGGGTAAATAGGTGAATAATTGTTCTTTACTATATCCTAGGAGTGAGAAAACCACTATCTCATTGCAAGAATTATATATGTAGGTATACATAGCATCCAGTGATACAGTATGTCCCCCAAGAAATGTTTCCTTCGTCACGTATTATGCAACGGAGTGAAGAGTTTTAACTATCCCCTCCCAGCTTTGTATGAGCTCTCCTCCCTGCCAAGATGAAAAACCCTGTGGCATTTCAATTCCGCTCTGCAGCTAAGCATTTTCAGTAGACACTGTATGTTTCTTGCCTTGAGGTAACAAACCTGATTTGTTAATTCGGTTGTTAATTCAGGTGGAGAGGAGTGCTGTTTCATGGATTTCTAAGGCTTCTGTGTAATTCTCCATCCCTTACCTATGTCCAGTTTTCTTCCAAACATACTGCGGGGTTTGGAATTTGAAGTAAGGATGAGAAATTATTCTAGGATTTGTTTCTCCCTTTGAATGGTGTTTAAATTGAGGTATCTGGCTAGTACTTAGTAATTATTAGACAATAAAGTTTCTTGCTAATTCCTGTGTTGCACCTGGTGCAACACCCCCAGTCACTGTGCTGAAGGAAAGTGAGGGTATTCCTGAGGATTCCACTAGAGATGTGTCAAGACTTGAAATTTTGGCACACACCACGTAACCAGTTCCTGTTGTTTCTGAACTCCACACTTGAACAATACCATTGTCTTTCCTGCCCGCTATAAAATGACACAGGCTGTCTGTATAATGGCAGTTAGCACTTCCCCTTCTCACACAATAAAAGGTGATGTCATCTGTCTGTAAGCACACACATAAATCTGCTGGAATTGTGTATTATGAATCATTTGACGCAAGATGTCCAGTATCTCTAGTAGGAGAATATTACGCTGCAGAAATAAAATGCAGGATAGGATTAACAGTATCCAAGACACTTAACAGCTCAGAATCTAGGCAGAGATGATCTAGCGTACAGATTTCTTTGCACTCAGTAGGACTACGTCTTTGACTAATTTAAGCATTTCAAAAGCATTTCATGTGTATTTCATAATTCCAGGAACACAGCAAGCCTTTTGCTGTATTGCTGTTCGGATGGTTTAAGTGGTAAATCCTGTATTCCATGTAAGCATCTGCTTCCATTACAGTTGTTTTGGTTCCCAAGAAACAAAACCCTCTGCTTTTAAGCTTCCTCTAGTTTCTTTTCAATTCTTTTAATAAAACTTGCGGAATAGATTTCATTTGCATAGAATTACCACATGCATTTTTTTTTTGTGACTCCTCTCTGGGAGCATTATTTTTGACTGTGCAAAAGCAAAATATTTGTGTTTTACAGTATTATCCTTAAAGTAAACTGTCAGCATACCATACCTCTGACCTGAACTTACTCTGTCAAAAACAGGACCAAAATAATGTGCAACTCAAGTACTGAGGCCATCTTCAGGGATTTCATTCATTCTTTACTGGACTCCTGGGTAGGACAGAAATAATAATTAACACACATCATAAAAGCTGCTTTGACAGTTTTTACAGTTAGACCCACTGAGGGTGGAGTTTTCTGACTTGAACTTGGACATCTTACCTGAGCTAGCCTTCTCCCATCTAAAGACTGAAGAACCTTCATGAATCTGGAATGAATTTTCATAGTTCCTGCTTTTAGCTCTCACTTCTAATAATAAAGGGTTCATCGAAAGCTTTATTCAAACCCTTTCTGCACTTCTTAATATGGAAGCGTTTAAGTAGCTGATTGTATTGGAAAAACTTAGAATTACTTAGAAAAGTGCAAAAACTTACCACTTTTTACTTAGATATATACTACATATATCTATTCCTTGGAAAAAAAAAATACATTGCAAAATTTCCAGATTCTTTGGCCTGTTCAATTTGCTGTCATTGAATTCTCTAATGATATTCTTTTCCTTGGTCTTTTTCTCCTTCCAGCCATTTTGTTCTGTTTTGAGGTCCTGTGTTGCTTTACTCAGTGTTCTCCTCCAAGGAACTCAGCTCTACTCCGGCTGCTGAAAAACAAAACAAGCCAAACAAAAAGTTGTCTTGGTTCCATCATATTTTTCTGCCACTCTTCTTGTTTTCTCTTCAAAAGTCTTCTTCCACGTCAAGACAACAAAACTATTCAATTTTCCCTGTCACCCCAAGAAACGCTTTTTCTTCCAACACCCCTTCTCCCTGCCCCTAAATCCCATCTTCCTTTTGGGACAATAGTCCCCTTTGAGCCTCCTTCTCAAAGTCCTTCTCATCTCCAGTTCTACTTCTTCCCACAAGACTGCTCAGTTTAACTGGTTGACAAGGGAAGGAAACTGTCAGATATATTACCTTCAAGGTGCAGTTTTAGCACAACAGGCACAGGGGAATCATCGGTCCTGCCTGAAGGACGAACCTTCAGTATTCACCATTTCACAGGAACTTTCTTTCATTTTTTAAGTGCTTTTTATACTTGTTCCCTATTTGCATCTGTCTAGGTCTCAAGTTTAAGATTTAGCCGAAATAAAATAGATCAATTCAATGAACAATTTGCTGCTATGTGTCTCACAGTCATTCTCAAAAAAGAAAAAAAAAAACCCAAAGTTTTGTCAGGGTGTTTTCTGCAGACATAAGAAAGTAATTTGGCCTAGGTGATTCATTGTTTATTCCTTTCCAGATTTAGTGCTCACTCTGAAAAAATAAAGATTTTCCTTTAAAATACTCTGCAAAACAACAGTAGCTGCTTTCACAGAGTAAGAATTGTACTCATAAAGAAATATTGATACAGGAATTGAACTGACAGGACTCTTCTCAGTTTCTCGTATCATGTGCACAAAGCTTTAGCATGTTCAAAATGACTGCTTGAATACAGAACATTATTTAAAATGAAGCACATGCAGGAAGGAGCTCAACTGAGTGAGCCTGCAGAAGCACAGTTTTGAAGAAGAATCCTGCTTTAACAGAGATTGTCTCTAACCTTCCTAGTTATTGCTAATGCATTCATCACTGCAGCTTGTAAGGGCAAAGCAGAACATTAAGACAAAAAATGATCATGTTACATTTACAAATCTCAGGTACCGCCCTGACTTTCTTATTTCTGGTGCCACAGGACTATGATGCTCTTTGGAGCAAAGCCTCCAAAAGAGGCTTCTCCCTGCATGTGGGGTTGTTATATGAGACTTTCTTCCAGGATGGGATACGGATCTAAAGCAGTCTGGTTCTTAATATCCAGGCTAAATCACCAAGAACAGTACAAACCATGGTATTTAAATTAAGAAGAGTAAACAGCAATTTTCAGTCATGTTGTTGCTCTATTCTAACATGCTGTATGCTGTGGCTGAACCATCCAACATCTGGACTGAGAATATGATCCTGCCAAAGCTCTACTCGGTGGTTGCCAAACTGCTGAGCCCACGTGTGGCTTCACAGCTTGATATACAGAGAGCTCAGCTATGATTCAGATTCTGAAAAATCACCAGGTCTATGGCTGCAATATGATTCAGCAGTTTGGAGGAGAGCCTTCGTAAGGAAAAAAAGAAAACAGCAGCAAAAAAACCCACAACTGACCATATATGGCATACAACTTTTAACAAAGTAAACTCCTTGAACACCTCCACTTCACAGCAGAGCTCCGTAACTTGACTGGTTGGTACAAAATATGGCTAGTCACAAGCACTGCAGGCTAAAATCTGCTCCCCGAACAACGGTGCAAACTCAGATTAACTCCACGAATTTCAGTGGTACACAGCCTGTTTAAATGTGAATGTACAGAAGCTCCTCGATGTGCCTCTTGCTGGTTCTGTTTGAGGTAAGCTTGAAATCACTAACCAGGTAGAGAGCAGCTTCCTTTCCGAAGAAAGCCTCCAGTGGTATTCCAGGAATGTAGCTAGAGAGGTGGACTCGGTCCCTACCACACAAAGATACTTGATTTGTAAATTAATCAAAGCTTGTGAACTGACAAGGAACAAAACCCGAGGTTCTGCACACACACACAGAACGCACTGGGAACCTCAGTCTTACACTAATTGCTCTGTGTGCTCTAGGCATGTTTACACACACATAAAAGGCGACCATAACTTGCCAAAATGAGGTGCCTACTGGCCTGGTACGTGGAAGGGTTCAGCTGCTAATTCACACTGCAAAGCCTATTCCTCAAACTTGGCTCCTCGCCTTCTTGAAGATAAAAATACTTAAACCGTGATTTTTTCTCCATTTATTGATCGGGCGGGCGGGCCAGCTCTCCACCAAGCCATGAGAGCTCTCAGCCCTCACGCTGTGCTGCTCAGCCCTGCCTGCTCAGACAGGTCAGACACCGTCCATCCATCTGTACCGCCCTCATTCTTCTCGTGACGATGCCTACATTTCCTTTGGCAAGCAGAGTGGTTTAACGAATATTCTCTAGTCCCTACAAAATACGTGCTCAGTCTTTCGGGAAATAATTAGAAAAAAAAAAAAGTTGGAATAAATGTCGCTCCAGTTCAAGTTGAACAATTTGTTCAGCACTACAAAATGTTGCTTTAGGAAAGCTTCCTTTTAATATCGTACATGAGACAAATGGAGTCCTTTTTTCTCATTCCCTTCTCTTTACCAGTAATTGAATGAAGTGGAGATTGTGAGGTAAAATCAAGCACATCTGGGTCAATTAGCATGGAAAGTCAATTCTTTAAAACCTGATGGATGCCTCTGGGAATCGCACACTTCACAGCACGAATCTCAGCGCAGTGCCGCACTCTCAGCAACTCAACTCAATTAAGCCATTACGTGGTTCTTTAAATCTGGGGATCCGGGGGAATTGGCTAATTGTCTGCTTGTCATGGTTCCTCCTCAGGGAGCATGTAAACGTCTTCTGTTTCTCCTATAGATGCGCGGTGCACATAAGAACAATCCGTTTTAGCCGACTTATTCAAAGCTTATTTCTCCCGTGGGAAAATTAATCTTCCTCCTCAAACACTGCCCAGAAGAACAAAGCTCTCCAGTGGAAACAAACCATGCCATCAATACGGAATAGGTTTTCAGTGACTACAGTCAAGTTTATATTTCCTTTTCCTTGCAAGACTCAGCTATTTCTTCCCACTTTCACTTGTTCATAACTTTCACAACCAAACTCCTCAGGCCTTGCGATGGGGTTTCGCTGTTCTCCACAGCTATGAGCAGCTCTGCCACACTCTTGGACTTACCTAATGCACCGTAAGTCACCCACTGACTTTACAATCAGCAGAGCCCGAGCAAGCTGTCTAAGCATTTATGAAGCACTTTACTCCGTGGACAGAGCTGAGCCTCTCTGGAGGATAACTCATGCCACGTCTGGACAGGTGGGCATGATGATACATCAGGGATGCTCATCTGTCCCCACTGAGAGCTGCTCTGGATCCACTGAACCAAGGGGTCCACTGAAGAGATCTTGAACAACCAGCCTAAGGCAGACATCCCACTTTTAGCCAGTAAAATTTGCGAAATTAATCCCACCCACCTCTCCCCACTGCTGCCACTATGACCGCCACCCAGGAAAGACAGACTGCTGTCCCTGCCTCATGCCACATCAGTGAGCTTCTCTTCACGTGCACACAAGTGGCTTCTTTCACTCTTCTTTTGCTTCATGTTTCAAACTGCTGAACACCCAAAATCTCTAGCTGGCCTCGGTGGGAGACAGTTACTGGGTGCTCAGGATTGCGGAAAACAAATCGCCCCATTTAGCCCCTAAATATGGATTTAGAAGGCTAACTTTAGCTTCAGATTTTTTTAAAACTTGGCATGGTATTAAAATTCATCCACGGGGCGAGTTAATTTTTTACCATCAAAGAGAAGTAAAACAACTTCTCCAAGGTCATACAGCAGGATGACTAGGATTAGAATGCCACAAATTTCGTGTGCTATAACCAGAAAATTATTCTGTTTCCTAAATGTAATATAATTGGGACATAGTCTGATAAATGGAGACTGACTAAGCCACACTAAATCTACTGATGTGTTCTGCAAAGTCTGGATGTGTCCCCAACCCTAGCTATGAAAGGAAATGTAATTATGGTAATGGGAAAGTGCAGTCCACCCATCATTTGGGTTACCACACACATACGTAACCGATTCCAAACATAGAACTGCAGTAACGTCTCTTACACTCTTATCTCCCTTAGATCCCTTTTCCCTTAACTTATAAGCTTGCCATCTTTTCCTCTGACAAGAGAAACAATGTATTTTGGTGTATGCATGCCAGCTAAAGGGCTGTCACGTCATTCAGGACACGGGGAAGGGCTGCTCAACGTTCATCAGAGAGCCGCCATTGGGGGCAGACACTTTCACTTGACCACGTAGATCTAACCAGAGTGTTTGCTCAGGCG
Organism: Himantopus leucocephalus; assembly: GCA_003993805.1. Lineage (NCBI taxonomy): Eukaryota > Metazoa > Chordata > Aves > Charadriiformes > Recurvirostridae > Himantopus > Himantopus leucocephalus. The sequence continues at coordinate 63,134,691 of RSEF01000003.1, forward strand.
CAATGCTGGGGATGAAGGAGGGAAGCTAAGCCCAGGAAGAAGGTTGAAGGAGGAGAGGAAGATCAGGAAGCCAGAAAATTTTATAAAGCACCCTTGTGTTTTGGAACCCATGCCAATTTTAAAAATGAGGCATATGTCTCTTAGTGCAGTCTCAGCCATGAATGCAGGGCAGTGTAGAGATTCACAAGCCTTATTTAAACAGCCTAGTTTGGCTCTGGAGAAGCAGAACAGCATAGCACACAGTCCCAGCTAACTTACACAGCTTCTGCGATGGCAGTTTAGACCAGTCAGCTCCTCGGGTATAAAAAGGTAAATTTACACTGGTGCCCATAGCACGTATCACTCACTTGGATTACACCATCTGGAGGGCCTGCCTTCAGGAGTTGTGCAATACATATGTGTAACAAAAATTTCAGCTGCAGCCCCAGAGTACATGCAAGGGATCCTGACGACAAACTTTCTGGCTGTCCTGCCTGTCTGCAGTCCAGGGACACAATGCCAGACACTTTTCCTCCTGCGGTGGACTGGCATGCAATTATTTTTGTCCACCTCAGCTTGCCTTGGTTACAGAAAAGAGAGGAAATATCTTATTAACTTTCATCTCCTAAGCCAGAGTTTGGTAGATAGCTAGACTTCCAGTTTCACCAAGTTTTGTGGGCAAAGGAGAAGTGCCAGGTGTTTATAAAGGCATTCAGAGGTATCTAAAGTTGAAAAGGAGTTCTGATTGTAACTTTAAAATATCAGTATCTTTAGGCTGTCATGCCTAGATGAGTTGCAGGAGGCAGCAGAGGCAGCAGTGAGAAGAATTAGAGAAAGAGATTGTGACCTGCACATTCCCACACAAAGCCACCTTCTTGGAAGCACCTTCTTGTGCTGAACAACTGCATGTCGCAGCACAGTAATCTCAACCTTGGCAGGGGCAGCCAGTCCCCGCGCGTTGGTGGCAGCTCCATCAGCGTTCAATGCTTCCAGACACAGTCACAAATCAGAGCTTCACGTCACCAGACACAGTCACAAATCACAGCTTCACATCAAAGGGGCTCTCCTTTCACTTTCCACCCACAGCCAAAGCAACACGATAGCTGTGTTCTCTCTGAAAATAACTGATGTTCATATACGTGCGGCTGGACCAATCGTCAAACTGTTGTAGAGTCAAGATACTTTAACTTCCTTTTTGGAAAAAAAGTAAAAAAAAAAAAAGATCAGAAAACTCTCTCTTCTGCCTTTTGCTTTTCTTATTGCCTGGAATTCACCAAGGTGGTGCCTGATCAACCATGGCTGGAAAAAGAAAAATGGGGAAGGACTAGAGTACTCACAGTAAATTCAATCCAGCCAAGTGAACAGCAGCTTGAAAGCTTTTAGATGCTTCACAATCTGCATGCAAGGAGTTCCCACAGTCCACCTTCTGCTAAAAATGTATCTGCTTCCCAAAGTTAATGCAGACAGAGGCCAGTAACAGCTGAATTGCTTCCTGACCATAAAGTACAGTAGCCTCTACAGTTGAATATACGTTACATATGTGTTGAGGAAGGGAAAGACCATTGCATGGCAACTGCATGTAGCGTAGTTAATTCCTGACTGCCCTGCATATTCTGTACCGCAGTCTTCCATCCCAGTTCAGAAACTGTGTAACATGCTGTTACCACGTGACACACACACACCGTAAAGACAGGCCTTCTTCCACAGCTGTCATAGAACCTTTGAAACACTGTATATGCACCTTAAAGGAAAGAAGAAAAAAGGAAAAGACAAAAAAAAAATCCAAAAAGGAACTGTTTGCAATGAACAAGAACGTGTTTTTCTGACCTTTCTTTAGAAACAGCTCTAGCACTTTCCAACATCCAGTGTAGCACACAACCCGGTATGTTCACCTTGGCATTACAAATACATACACACACATGAACATAAATACACATACCTACACAGACCCAAAACCCTCTCCCCAGGAACGTGGCCTTCTCTTTTCAGGTACATACCAGCAGGAATGCATGCACTGAAGAAACAGAGGAGGAAAATAGTCATGTTTTTTTCACACAGTCGTTTTTATTCTGCTTGCAGCAGTTGCTTCCTTTTACAGCCACAGGCAAGGGTTGAATCCAGAGGAGCCAAAAGCAGTCTAGGCAGGATGTAAATGAGACCACACCTTCCAAACACTCTCCAATCGTAAGTGAAGAGCATGGATGTAAATAAAACCACACCTTTGCTGGACCAACCTCCTCTTCTTACGTAAAACAGTTTCCATGTAAATAAGACCACTCCCTCTTACGGCCTGCCTCTTTCCATTCGTGATGAGAGGCATGTAAGTAAGGCCAATCCTTTTTTACAAACTCTTAAGCAAAACTGAGAGGAGAGTAAGGAAGTTTTATCCTTCTCTTGCTCAGAGAAAGGCTAGTTCCTTTTTTGGAAAGCACTTTCTTGCCGTGCGTGGGATACCATGAGCCAGCACAAATCTTTCCTCAGGCATTGAAGGCTACTTTAAGAACAAATTGGTCACATATAGGACACAGATACACATTTTAAGACATCACTTTTACCTTGGACTGACACGCTGTCTCAGCCTGACATCAGATGGGTGCCTTCCTTCCAAGTGAACAGAACTAAACACAACAATGGAAACACTGAGATCGTCCTGCATTTTCTCTTATATCCTTCTTTCCACTTGCACATCCAAAGCTGATTTCAAGATTTCCAACCCAGATCAAATGCAAGGGGCTTGTCCCAAAAGGTAAAGAACTAAACTGCAGCCAGGCTTCAGTGTAACTTTTTCCAGATGTCAGAGCTCACTACAATCATCTCTAAAATTGATTCTGGTTTGGGCCAACAAGCAGCATAAGTATCAGTAAAACATTACTGTCACTGGAGAGTCATTTAACTACTTGGAAACACTTAAGATGTCCAGGTTAGGAAGGCAAACAACTTGAAAGCATTCTGAGAGGAAAAACACAGTTCTCATCTACAGTCCTCGCAGTAAGAAAGTCCTGGAGAAATGAAATAGGCAGACCCCAGCTTCCTAGAACAAGATATATGAGACATAATGAAAGCGTTTGCAATGGCATATGCTTTAGCCAAAGAGGTGGTTTTTAATAAAATTGGAAAAGGGTGTACTGCATTCCCACAGAAATGGGGGAAACACAGATGTTGTCCAAGTTTAAGAAAACAAAATTATCCACATTTTTGATGTTTGCACCAAAGAAAAAACTACCGCTTTGAACATTTGATGGAAGACTATTAAAGGAAATCATTATTATTATTACCGTGGCTCCCACCAGTGATACAAGAGGCCAGGATCTGTCAACATTTTCCTTATAAATCCATCTTTCAGTAGAGTCTAAATTGGCCTGAAATAGCTAGTTGGGACCAAAATCTGGATTGTGAGATCTCTGGAAGCAAAACTGCATCTGGCTGTTTACAAAATTCTAGTCTAAAGAGACCGTGGGAGCGGAAGAGGGAGCATTTTTAGTGGTTAAAGCTATCGATCTTGTTTGTGCCGCTTTACAGTGCTAATCAGTGATCAGCAACCAAAAAGGAAGTTTGGAATCGGTGCTGATGAGCATCCAGAAGTCCGCATGCACATTCAGCCATCTCCTCCAGCATTTTCTTCTGAAACATGCAGCTGCCACATAACACAGACCGTCTCATGATATATCTGGAGCTGGCATTTCCAATGAAATGCTGGACAAAACCCAGCAAGGACCACAGCAGGAAAAGAAAGATTCCCAAACATTCTTGATTTTCAGCAAAGAATCATTTCATGCCTAGGCTTAAAACTAGACTATGTCTAAAGCACGATAATTATACTGATTTAACGAACGGGTTCAGTAGGCTTAAAGGGTAGCACTCAAACCAAAGGACAGATGCAGTTTTCCTTTTTGAGCCAGCCCCCCAAAAGTGCCTACCCCAAAGCTGTACACTTTAATGGAAGACAGAAAGGAAGTACAATGAGAAATGCAGTCATTCAGCAAGTCCAATTTGGCACAGATTTCACTTTACAGACTGAGAATACGGATTCTCATCCAGTGCTCCTGCACCATTGCCCCCTTCAATGGCCCAGGCCTCTCTCACGTTCATGTAGCACATCCCAGCTTTCCATTTGCTTCTACAGCTTCCTTCCATATTTCAACTTCCACAGCTGTAAAAAGGAAAAGAGTCAATTGTGAAGTCCGCTAATGTTTCCCTGTACCAACCTAACTAGGTGTTGAGCAAAACAGCAATGGGGCCTAGTACAAAACCTGCCACAGGCTACTCTTTCAGTCATCCCTCCGTATGTTTTTCTGCTTTGCAGGTTGTTGATTTTTCCCTCTGCGTTTTCCTTTCTTGTCACTTCTGCTCCAGTTCATGCCACACACCTCCTCTTCCTCACTCTTCCTTCTTCATAGCGCTCAGCCCCTTCCCAGTCTCCATGCTCCTGCTACCACGGTCTTGCGCTTAACCTCCATTCTCCTTTTAACTGCAACACACCTAAAATCAAACTACCTTACCCGCGCTCTCATGAAATACCCATCCTGAGCTATTGATTCTCCCTATTTTACCAGATTTTACCAGCTCTTTTATACAAGCATGCTCTTAATCTGTGCAGCACAACTGGCAAAATCGGGACCCAAGTGTGGTCTCTTCAACACAGACGCTGTGTTTTACTGTGCATTCCTGCAACACCGCACAACTGGTATCTCTTGCAAACTGGTTTACTATTAAAAATGTATTACCTCTTCAATTATGTTTTACATTTACTAGTTCAACAAATTCTATAAAGCCCTTTTATCTTAGTTAGCTGATTAGTTAGATCCTTTAGGAAGACAGTCACTTAAAACTCCTAGGCTTACAACAGAATTACTTTGTGAACAAAATCTGTATAACAGTACCTGAGAGAAACTTTGAAACCATTTCTGAGAGAAACAAAATATTACAAGAGAGAAACTGAAGTTGGTGAGAGACCAATAAACACACTGTAAATTCTGAGGGTTTGCACAAGAAACACTGAGTCGTGAATGACTATTCCAGAAATGGAAAAATAGAGAGTCTCTTGACATCCAAATAGGGTGAGCAGGCAGTGCTCCAACAAACAAATCAGAAGTGGAAAGAGAAAAAAAATGTCTTCTCGGATCCAAATAGTTTTGAAAATGAAAACAGGGATTAAAAAAGAAGACTTAAAACATGGGAAGCTGAAGCCTATTCCCATTTTTTATTGCGCCACTTGAAAGAAAGCTAAATGCAGGCTCTGTCCTGATGAGAAGCAACATCCTCTGTTTTTCTGCCAGTGTTAGATAAGACCCACTGACGAAGATGGGGTTTAAAATAGGATGGGATTTAAATCGGTGCACAGAAAGAGAGTTTATGCCTCTTCCTCTTCTTTTTTTTAAATGCACTTTTCTAACCTGTGCACTTGGGAGGTGGTAGATAAGGTTCCAACATCAGCTCTTCCCCATGCCAATCTGCAAAGCAGTGAGTCTGAAAGAGCAGCTGCTGGTAACACTGACAAGTGCTGAATGCTACTGCCCTTTGCTAGGAAAGGCAGGGAAACCCCTCAAGGAATAACCTGAACCTCTCAGACCTGCAGGCACCAGCAACGTAGCCCACAGTTGAGCCCTCTGAAAACATCCCTGGCGCGTCACCCTTCTGGGAGATGCTTGAGGGGTTATGGCAGAAACCCAATTACAACTACTTTGGAGAGCTGTTCCACATTACATCCTTTCTTTAGGGCCACTTAGATGAAACTTGATAAACACAAAATAGTTATAAAGCAGCTGTGAGAGGAGTAAGTCTGTGTGTGAGCACCATCGGAGAATGGCTTACCACCCTCAGGTCTCCAAAGCAGCTCTCACGAGACTCAATCCCTCCTGCTCTGTGTCTCAGGAACTCCCCCGCAACCCCAGCAATAAAAAAGTATGACACACAAGTATTGTTTTTTTAACAAGTAGTGAAGCTTTAGTCAACACTCCCAACTACAATGCATGCCTAAGCACAGCACTCAAGTAAAAGCACAGAAGACGCAGAATGATGGCTGAAGGTCTCCAAAGAAGTCATCAGTGATAGATCTGTTGGATCTATCCTGTTCTATAGAATATATACTGTTCTATATATCCTATCTACACCTGTTGGACTCACTGTTATCCAATATGAGCCTTTAAACTACCCAGTCCAAGGCTCTGGACTGCAGACATCCACAACAATGGGATTTGTTTTAGGAACAACTACAGAGATGAAAAACAGTAAAACTGCATTACCAAATTTGCTTTTACACAATAGGCTTTAATGACTCTAAATGAATCATAGAATATTTTTTAAGTATTCCCTGATGTGGGCCAGAAAATGGATTTTCTGCTCCTTGAAAAATACTAGGAATCCAAACATCTCTTCAGGCCCACTTACAGTGACAGACATTAAAAAAAAACCTCTCAAAGTGAAAATTTAAGTGTTTTTCAGACCAATCAAGACCAATAGGTTATTGACACAAAGTGAATTTCAAAATAAACTCTCCCAATTTTTTTTCTCTTCCAAAATCAAACCAGAACTCTGACATGTTAAAAAAAAGAATTCCAATTTTTTTTCTAAGCTTCATTTTGCTGAAAATTAATGCAAGCAATGCACAGGGTCTATTTCATCAGGATGCCTCTTTCTAATGAAAACAAACTTCAATCAAAGTTTCCCAGTTGGCCTAGAAACTTAACGAGAAAAGACTATAAATGTTTCTGGTGATTTTTCTGTCAGTTGAGAAAACGATAGGCTGTATAAACTGCATGAGACAGATGAAGAGATAGGCGGGCAGATGCCCTCAAATTTAAACACACACCAAAACAAAAGTCCTGGAGATCTGAAGGGGAATTTCACAGCCTATCTGTAGTTCTGACTGGTTCCCTAACAGGAAAACAAAAATATGACTGCCTTTTATACTCTTGTAAAAAAAATCCTGTCATAATTTTTAAGTGTGTTGATCATAGTTTATTTTTAGATCTGACAAACCATAGAAACATCTCCAAAAATATCCTAAAGAAACACAGTGACCTTTCCAGCTTGGAAAGCAGAGAAGTTTTAACATCATCGAAGCTACTGTAAAGGCTGAACAAATGTATAAGACCTATCAAAAAGCCTCCCACGTTCTCCTATACGCTGTCCCTGAAAACTTCTCCACTAGGCTAGCAAAAGTAGCCTTAACTATCAGCTCATATTCAGAAACAGATTGAGGAGTCACCTATGGAAGAGGGGAGCGTTGCTCTGAAGACAGAAAAGGAGGTTCATGGGAACCTGAGCTGAAGGCGGGGAGGAGCGACGGCTGGCTTTTTCTCTGGGTGGAGGCAATTCACTTAAAAGCCAAACAAAAGGGAGAAAGGTGGTGACAACAACAGAGACTCAGACTGCTGTAGGAATGCGAAAATAATGGTCAGGAAAAGGAGAAAGCTTCCAAAATGAACAGGGATTTGATACACAAGTGATGCAAAAGTAAATGAATACTTTGCAAGGTTGAAAGGGCAGAGGTGGGCAGAGAAGAAATTTTTACCCCTTGTGCCCTGGTGATAACATATTACAGCTGGTCAGGCAGAGTGTCACCACTGTCCTATGGTCAGCCTGCTGAAGCTATCTATAGCTGGGTATTGCAGTATGTCTAACAATTATCTCAGCCCTTACGCTTACTGATTCAAAACTTCCTTCCAAGCAAGGGCAGTCATTAGGCAAGAGCATCACAGACCTTGGGTCTGTTTTCACCAGAAGTGTCCCAGCATTGATACTGCTGCCCCGTATCACGCAAAATATGGGTGCTGTACTGTCTTCACCTTTGGAGTTTTCTTCTCTCCACTTTCCCTGTTATTCCCATCTTAGTTCTCCCCAAAACTCTAATGCATTGATTCACTTAGTCTGGGAGTAGCAAATATGCTTTAAGTCCTGCAACTATGTTCCAGATTGGCTCTTTTGGTAAATATCTCTGGGACAGAACTTCTTGTTACCTTGGCTTTTTTTTTTTTTGTGTTTGCTTTTTTTTTTATATACTTAAGTGATGAGAATGTACTGCTCCATGTTGATCTGCAAGAAAAGCAGGAAAAATGAAGGACTTTAGAGCAAAAATGTAACTTCAGGATTTGCTCTGATGGCCTTCAAGAAATGAAAATTAGACACCTCATCCATTCATCAAGTAATTTGGCTTGAAACACAGCATATGCGGTTTACTTGCTGGAATTATATCGTAATAAAATAATATTTTTCAAAAGTTAAAAGTACACTATGAATCAGCTCTGAATATAAGGTAAAACAGAGTCCCTCCAGGAAGGAACCTTTGACCTCTAGCACCAGAAATACAAATCTATACCTTTTCAACTAAAAGCATGATTCAATTACACTACAATAATTATGCTGTCCATTCATTCTAAACCCTGATGAAGAGTACAAATAGAAGGGCTAACACATCTAGCCAAGGTGTTGGATGTCTTAAACCCTCAAAAAGGATTGCTGTGATTTCCCTCAGACTTCATTATTTTTTTTTTCTTCCCTCGAAAGAATAAAGTGATGAAAACAGAAGAGCCATAGAAAGGGTTCTGGAATTACAAACCAGATAACACCAGTTTTGCTCTCAGTTTTGTCTTTCGTACATGTACTGATTCTTCAAATGTTACGAAAGACACACCATGTCCAGAATGAGTATCTTGACACTGTGCTTCCCAAAACCACTCTAACCAGGGTCTAGGTTTTTACATTGCTAGGTGCCTGTCTTTTTATTCTCTTACTTCGTAATGCTCACACTTTGTTGCCAATTTCCTCAGCAAATGTTCTAGGAAAAAGCTTTGACAAACCAAGATGAAAGTGCTTTAGGAAGAGTGGGACAGAAGCATAGGTATATTTAAACGTGATTTATGTGATGCTGTGACGCTGATTCAGGTCAGTGTTCTCCAGGTTTTTACTGCAAGAGTCCAGGTGAGTGCAAAAAACTGTGGTACAACCTTCAGTATGTTTCTGACTTCAATTCCTTCTATAACTCATGCATCATTGGAACTAAGGGAAAATTTTGAAGTTGCTCTGAATTTATTTATCTTTTTCTGTTCGCATTTTTATCTCTAGTTAACTCCCTGAACTTGTAACAACCATTCCTAACAAAAAACAAGAGACATGAGTTTTTGGCACAAGTTAGCCAAATGTATAAATGTTCTTGTTATCTTAGATGTTTATTGTTTGAACAAAACCAGCCTTGCATTCCGTAAGACTTTCAATATACTCAACATAGTTCCATTCAAACCTAGATACATTACCTCCCAAAAGCATAAACAAATTTCTTATGTCTTTTTGGAAACTGGACCATTAATTCTCTTTTTTTGTGTATGTTAGGCACACGGTTGTGGAACAGGCATTGAATTTATCAATATACAAAACACAAAGCCTGTGGATTTCTCCTAGGTTCCTTTTGATGACAGTTTAACAGTCCAGGAATCACAGATGCGCAAAAAGCACAGAAAGATTTCACCCAAAGAATTGTTTTCCTTCCCACCCTACTTTCACCATTAAAATCAAAAGCAAAGACCTGCTTGCCATATTTTCCTCTGCATTCTAAAATAACACATTTAGCAAGCAATACACGGCATTGTTATTTCTCATTATAGGTTACAGAAACATAAATGTAATTTTTGCATTTCTCCTTTAATTCTTCCTTTTTCCTTGCTTACTCTATCTCATTACAGACCTGCACACTCAGATCCAGAGGATTTTATAAAAGAAAATGTGCTCGATTCACTCCTTTTGGTTGTTTTCCTGGTCAGTAAGTAGTTCCTGAAAATTACTTCATTCTTTCACAAAAAAATGTTGACTAGGTTGTTCAGTGATAAAACTCCCCAACACAGACCCAAAAAGCACGAAACATGTAATGGCTCCACCATGCCCCTCAACACAGCCTGTTGCTGAGCGCAGTGGGGCCAGGAAAAAAGGAGACCGGCATCTGAAGGTGTTCAGACCAGACTTTACAGACACATCTCTTCTTGCCCACGAGTTTGCCCGCGGTTGAACAAACCTGAACACTGTTTCTCGGTCGTAAAACTCTGTGAAGGCGGTAGGAAGGAAACTGCCAAGCCCACCTCATCCTCGGCTGGTTCATTTACACCGCTCTCCTCACACACCATTTCCTCCACTTCCTTCTGTGTCCTCCCCCCAACCCTTCCCACACAAACACATACGTGCGCATCTCTCTTCAGCCCTATTTACCCTTTCCCACTCAGCGCCACGGTTGGTTGTCTCTGGGTACAGGCTCAAATTCGGCACGTGGGTGGGAACCTGACAGGAGGGTTAAGTCCCCTTCCGCCCTCCTGTCATGCTGCGCTAATCCAAAAGCCCAGCCCCGCTCCCTCTGCTCTCACACCTACCTCCCCATCTCTGCCCACATCCATCCTCCTCCTCAAAACTGCTCTGAGCCCATTGGCAAGGCAAGGCGGCTGACAGCTGCCGCAGACCACGCACTGCAAGAGCAGCTGTGGTCAGACACGGGACAAGAGGGTAACCCTGCAGCCGGGGCCAAGGCATGAGGAAGGCATCCCCCTCTCCTCATCCTCGCTGCACAGGACCCGCAGAGAGTCTATCTACTCATGCGTTAAGCAGGCAAAGCAGATTTCACCAACACTAGTAGTCCCACAAGAACAACCCCTTCCTACCAAGTTGGCAAAACTTTCCTCAACGTGTCCTCTGCCTTGCAAAGATGCCTTGCCTCTGCCTAGCATTTTTTCTTCATTAGCAAATAGCCCTAACGTGGGAAAAGCCTTTCATCAGAACGACAGGGATTTTGCAAATACTGTACAACTCCCACATGTCATCTTCCGTCCTGAAGGAGGAAAACAATTCAGTCACATTCCTCTTGCATCTGGACAGAAAAGCCGGTTGGAATGAATAAGGAAAACAGCGTGGTTTTGCGATGCAGTGAACCATTCAGCCTGTCCCAGCTGCAGAAACCCTACAGCTCCTTCCTCCAACCAACCCTTTCATTCCTAGCACATCCACGCTTCTTTTGCGCCCGTTCTTCTCCCTGTAGGGGACTGGCCAGGGTACGCACCTGGAATACAACTCTGGCCTCGGTGGCTTCTTGGGCAGCACAGTCCTTTCCAAACTTTTACTCCCCCCTGTGGCAGCTTAATGGCAAAAAAGAAACACAAAGCACGCTTCCCAAGTCATGTACTCTTATCGTCACTCTTTGCAAGCTATTTATGAAGAAAAAAAAAGATACGTAAGGCCTAGATGAGGTCACACTAAATGTACGACAGTAAAATAAGAAAGCTTTTCCAGGGAATTTGAAATTCAACCCTCTGTATCTTGTGAGTGACATGAGGAGAAAGGAAAAGATGTGGCTAGTTCATACATGCTTTTAAAACTCACCTGAAATTTTTGTATTACAAAGTTCCTAACTCACAGGGTGAACATCGCTTAGGACAGTTTTAGGATTTTCAAATACCTTGCAAATATTAAGTAATAAAAAAAGGGAATTGATGAACTGTCTTTTCATCCCATGTCATAATTGAATCTTAACTAATCATACAGACCTACCATGCTATTAAGGTTAGACTTTTCCACAAGATCCATCACAGGTAACTTCCTCACAAGAAATGCACCACAAATAACTTAATAGACTCCGATTTCATAAAGACTCCATTGTCCAAAATGGTCAAAACAAACACCTAGGTACAGTAAAAGCCTAGCCTTGATTTCTATTTAAAACCCTTTAATAAAAATATTATAAATGGAGTAATATGCTCAGAAACACTTGCTGTTAGTGTAAGTCCTACCACTTTTACAACTTCAGGCATACTACTTAAAAGCCACTCATCACCAAGACATTTGTAGCAACATGGTTGTAAACTTTAGACCTGGGACCATTGCTGTTTAAAACAACTACATTTCCTCGATTAGTTCCTTCAGGAAATCAAAATATCTTAGAAATGTTCCCACTTCCCTGACAATGCACATTTCTTCAAGTATCTGCTCTTCCCGGCTCCATGTGAAAAATGGTCTGACAGAGAATTTCCCACCGACACCAGAGAGATTGTAAGCATTGTAAGATGGTTTTCAGACCTGGTCCAGTAGTTGATAAATTTCACACACATCCGCAGGTCAATAAGGAAGCCACCTTGGCTGTTGTAGGTTACATCCTAGTTTCCCCATCTGCGTCAGCTGTACAGATGTATTTACACAGGTCACATACCACACATCACTTGCTGAAAAAACAGCCAGCCAAGCTGGCAGCTGAACCATGGGGAACCATTTTCCTGAAAATCAAGCAATCTCTAAAATCCTATGTTAATACGTTGAGGACATTACGTTCCTTTGTCGGTCAGCTGATGCAGTGTGCTTATCAAGTCCTCCAGAGGCACTATAAACCTATGCAATAATCCAACTCCCCCACTTTCTCAGGAAGGCCTGTGCAAACAGCAAAGCCCATGCTACACTATACCAGGGTCAGTGAACTCAGGTTGCATCAAAAAGGGGCCAAATTTTACAGTCATCTCTCTCTTTCTACCCAAAGAAAACGCTCTATTCATCATCCCCAAATGTACAAATATCAGTCCTACACTATTGGACAACATGGGCAAATGTATCCCACAGGATTCTCCACTGGCCTCTACTTCTCCACAGCAGCTACAACATAAATTGAGAGATCTCATAGTCTATGGCAGAGCAAATTGCATTTGTTAAGTGACGTCCCTAATCTGGTCAAGTCTTAAACATCTATGTCTCTCAGCTTGGGGGAAAAAAACCACAAAACTTTGACATTTACACTGACAGATCCTAAGAGAAGCAGGGTGGAAAACTGAAAATAAAATCACACGCATTTTAGAATAAGCAGAACCGATTCATTCCTGCGCAGGTAAGCCATGTCAGAGTGGGAGGAAGGCTTCCTCCAGCTGTTTTCCAAGTGGTTGCTCTTAACAGGGGGACCTCAAAGGATTTTTGGTGGATGTTCTGAATCAAGTCCCTGACCAGGTTTCCTCTCCAGCCAGTGGCACTCACTTTTTACGAACTGTCAACCATTTATAGGACAATTGTCAAATGGGTGGCTAGTGACTCACTGCAGTCCTACACTAGTTGACTTACTACTGCAAGAGGTTGCAAACCTCAGTCAAAGCTGAGAAATAAACAGCTTAAAGTCTCTTCTCTCCTTACTCACCTTTGCGAGCTGTAGAAAGGCTCTGCACTTCCCCACGAAAACCTAGGAGAGAGCCAACTTCTGCACAGATATAGTGAATGCTGCTCCCTACAGTGCTGCTAAGATCAATGGCAAACTTGTCAGAATGAAATCAGATATACTGAACCTGAGGCTTGGTAGGTAAAGGACCTTGGCTTCATACTACTTATAATCTCTCATACAAATAGTGCTACATGTGCTTTAAATACTCATTTAGATTACTCAACTTCCAGCAATCACTTTGCTGCTTTAAGACCACACATGTTCATAAAAAACTCCAGCTACTTTTTTAAGAAAGAAGCCAAAAGCTTAAAGCAGTATTCTCAGTGTCTCCAGAAGTAACAAAACGTTACATGTTAGAACATAAAGAACCTAAGTTCAAATAACAACGATTACAGAAAACAACAGAACGCGGATCTGCTAATGCGAATCACATCTGATGGTTTTGCTTTGCTCACGCTGCTGAGTAGCTTCAGCTCAATGGACTTGGACTTCTCAAGTCCAAGTATTTTGATGGCCAACAGTGCATTCAGTGAATCTGCCCAACTGACGCTAGCAGAGAATCTGACCCAGTATCTCAAGGAACTTGGACTAGGTCCACCAGTTCAGCAGTGAACATTTCCATAGGCCCTATGCCATCCACTGCCCTGCCCAGCCTTCTTACTCTGGTGCACTTCGGAGAAGAGCTAATGCCTCTCATTGGTAAGATTAGCTGACGTGAACTGTCACGGCTCCAAAGCGGGCGGCTTGCACCACGTGCCTCGCTCTAACAAAGCAATACAAATGGCACAACGTGGATAACTTGCTTGATAGCTCCTGGGAATCGAAGTTTTCTATTTCACTTTGCCTTTCTGATTCGTGAGCTCATGCGTCCCTCCAGAAAAGGATGAGTAAAAGTCTAGCAAGTAGTCTACTTCAGAGAACTTTCTATGCCTACAGATACATAGAATAAGTTACCAGATGACTTCTAAGAAAGACAAATACCAGGCAACCGCATTCACGATGGAATAAATCTCTTTATTTTTATTCTGTGTCTATTTCTGAGCTAGTGGAGTAAGTCTTGCTTGGAATCTGCATTTTAAGCAAAAGTCTACTAGCGTAACTTTAACTAGACCTCTCAGATTTTGAGATCTATTTATTACAATTTTTAAAAAATATCCTGGTGAGCATTTTGGGAAAGGAACTAATTGGCATACTAAACGTGAGGCAAGCCAGAAATGTTTGAAGCCAGCTACAAGCCTATCATGATGATAAACAGCTCAGGGTCCAGATGTCCATATATGGCAAGACTTCCTATAAGACTGACAGTACTGTATGTGCATTGCGTATGGTTCTTGGATCAGATTCACATTCCTCGGGTATGTTGCTCTGGGAGCTTTTGATTTCCGCTTTGAGGGCTGGCTCAGACCTCCAATTGCTCTTATAAAAAAATATCTGTGACTGAAAGTTGAAAATGTGCAAGATTCTTTCTTTAAGTACACAAACACTCCAAGTCTAGCCACTTTCCTGTAGTCTTGCCAGGTTTTCAGTATGTCTGATACCTGATCAAGTGACTTTTTGGGGGGAAAAGAGGAAAAAAAAAAGAAGGAAAAACACAAGAGAGGAATGTAGCATATCCACACCTGTACATTTTACAAGACTTCACCAAAGGAACTATACCAACTGAAGCTGATGTAGACACACACATACCGTATATAGCTGTGTAAACAAGTCTGCAAGGCCGGTGTAGTGAATTCCTAGTTTCAGCAGAAAAAATATACTATCTTAAAAGCATGTGCTGTATAAACACCTGCATGGAAGTCAAAATTAGTGCATTTTAACCATTTTATGCATCAATGCCAAGATGTACTTCTCCAACCCATGACATATTGGCATCAGAAACGATATGCCGAAGACCGACTGGACTCTGAAAGAACTACCTTTGCTTCCAGGTTCCCTTCGCCCCTCTGCATACAATACACGTGCGCAAACGAGGTACCCGACGCGTCACATCCAACAGCACAGAAACCAAAATGATGAAAAGGCAAATCTGATGGACTCTGATTCTTACCCACTTTCATGGGCTGGTACAACTTGTAATTCAGTGGGCTAATGCCCGATTCACAGTGGTGCAAGACCAGAATTAGTTCCTAAGTCCAAATGCCTGTTTAAGTCTTTTTTTTTCTCAGGGCAGCAAGTGGATGGGGCTTGCTGTACTTGGCCTGCAGTGTGAGGACTTAGGACAGATTTATCCTTTAATTTTGGATTTCCTGGCTTTCTGGTGGTTTGTTACTTTTAAACACGCTTTTTCTGTCAGTGAGATTCTTCGGTTTTGTTTAATAAAATTGTTTCTCTGAAAAAACCTCTTACCTGGAAAGTTATAAAACATGTCTAGAACCTCTCTCTCTCTGATGTTCTCCTACCATATTTAGGCATTTAAAAAAGGCATTCTGTTTACCTGGTTACATTTGCATTTTGGTATGCATGTCATACATAGTTTGGTACACATTATTTACCCAGCACTGAGGCCATTGGAGTTCTTCAAGTAAATACCGATTTCGGGAGGCCTCATGGGTTTGAGAACATATATTATTTACCATAACTGTTCCTCTGGGATATTTTTTTTCTTTCAGAGCCAACCTCATTTCTTTTAATGGAGAATTTCAAGTAGAAGAAACGACATCCAAATGACTTTACCAGCCAAAGTACAGTGCTGGTAGAATATAAATAACAGTTTTACAGTACAATACATCCTAACGGGGTTTTACATGAAAACGTTTCTTTTTCCCTCAAGAATCCTGTGCATATGTATTGCTGTATCATAGTGTGGAAGTATGCCTACATATGGAAGGATGAAAAGAAGAGGGGGGTATGTCAGCAGGAGAAAGCCTACATGCAAAAGATGGTACATTTTAAGATATCCATCAGATTTCAGTTTGCCCAGTGAGATGCATTAAGCCAGTCTCTCTCATTAAGCACTAACATACTTTTATAGGTCAAAAGCCAAAACACTGGCATTCCTTGCATTAAAGCGGAGGTCAAACAACACGACATCACTGAATATTCAAATGATACATGGGGAGGTGGGGGAAGAACCATCCTCCTAGTTGTTTTTTTTTTTTTAAAAAAAAAAAGAAAACCACAACAGTTATCTGCAATAATTTAATACAAGCCACAATGCTTAGGTGTTGGGTTCAGCCAAATACAAACCACAACATTTAGGTTTCGGCAGAGCGCGGTGGCACGCCAGTCTCTTCTTCTTGTAGTCCTGGGGTGGACCATCAGCGGAGGTTGGGAAGCGGGGATGTGCGAGGAACACGTCGCTCAGAAATGACAGCTGCACACAGGCAGTGGGAAAATAATAGCCACTTCTTCCACGCTTCAGACTCCGTCCAGCTGTGCCAAATATTTCAGAGTAAATAGGCACTCTCTCTATTCATAGAGAGCATCTATTAGGGAAGGAACACATTACAAATATCCAGTATGATTCAGTGGTACACAGAGTCAATTTATACCCGGTAGCGTAATTATACCTTTTTTAATACATTTTTTTTTTTTTCTTTTGGTGGTACCAAAGCGCCGGCACCGTTCGCCGCCGGGGAACCGGGGCACCCGCAGGCGAGGGCCCCGGCCGGCCGCTCGGCGGGCTCGGCCCGGGCCAGCCCCGCAGCCACCCGCCTCCCGTCCCCGCTGCCGGCGGGAGGGGCGCGGGGCGAAGGCAGCACGGGAAGTAACGGATTCCCCCGGCCGCCCCTGGCAACC
>RSEF01000003.1:63151666-63163002 GCA_003993805.1 Himantopus leucocephalus
GGGGGGGGGGGGGGGGGGGGGGGGGGGGGGGGGGGGGCGCAGACGGAGGAATGCGGGAGTCAGGGGTCAGGGCCGCTCCGGGGCGGCGGCGGCGGCGCGGGGCGGGGCGGGCGGCGCGGCGCGGCGCGCAGGAATGCGCGGAATGTCGCTGTTTGTCCGCGGCCCCATTCAGCCCATTGGCGAGGCCGCGCCGCCGCCGCGTATAAAGGGGCGGCCGCCCCGGCACTCGGCAGTCACGCAGCCACTCTCCCGCCGCACTCGGAAGGAGCGGAGCAGAGCAGAGCAGCGCAGCGCACAGCAGCCACCCGCCGGCCCAGCGCCCACCGCCACACGCCCGTCCCCGCAGCGCCGCTGAGGAGAATCGCTCGGCGGGAAACTCTCCTCACCTCGGCTCACCTCAGCTCACCTCGCCTCGCCGCCCCTCCGCCGGGCAGCCCCACGCCGCCGCCCGCCCGACGCCGAGGCCGCGCCGCCCACAAGCCGACGACCGTAGCGGGATGGCCCCCGCCAGCTTCGCCGTAGCCCTTCTCCTCGCCCTCCTCAGCCCGGTAAGTGCCGCCGCCCGCGGCGCCGCCACCCCCGCTCCCGGCCGGCGCGGTCCCGGTGGCGGCCCTGACGAATCCCCCCCCCTCTCTCTCTCTGTCTCTCCCCGGCCGCTCGCAGGAGGCGCAGGGCCAGGAGTGCAGCGGGCAGTGCCAGTGCGGCGCGGGGCCCGGCCCCACCTGCCCCGCCGGCGTCTCCCTGGTGCTCGACGGCTGCGGCTGCTGCCGCGTCTGCGCCAAGCAGCTGGGCGAGCTCTGCACCGAGCGCGACCCCTGCGACCACCACAAGGGACTCTTCTGCGACTTCGGCTCCCCCGCCAACCGCAGGATCGGCGTCTGCACCGGTGAGTGGGGGCCGGAGCTGCCGCCAGCCGCGGTGGGAGGGGGGGACGACAGGGACGGGGTGCCGCCGGGCAGGGGAAGGGGGAAGCCGGGGCTGCGGCTCGGCCCCGCTGCACCTCCCGCCCGCCCGCCTCACCCTCCGCCTCCTGCCTCTCGCAGCTCGGGACGGAGCCCCGTGCGTCTTCGGCGGTATGGTGTACCGGAGCGGCGAGTCCTTCCAGAGCAGCTGCAAGTACCAGTGCACCTGCCTGGACGGGGCGGTGGGCTGCGTGCCCCTCTGCAGCATGGATGTCCGCCTGCCCAGCCCCGACTGCCCCTACCCGCGCCGGGTGAAGCTCCCTGGGAAGTGCTGCGAGGAGTGGGTCTGCGACGAGGCCAAAGAGCAGACCGCCGTGGGACCTGCTCTCGCTGGTGAGTGGGGGTCCCTCTGCGGATGGCAGCCTGGGGGGAAGGGGCACCCTGCATGGAGGTTGAAGGCAGTGGGACGGGTTGACACAGGGCACCCCGACAGCTGGAGCGCAGCAGTTAGTGGGGTCACCCCACAGATAAGTGTGGCTACCTGACTTTCTAAGGAAAGGGAAGAGAGCATTTAGCAGGGCATGAGTCAGATGGTGGTCTCATGCTGGTTGTCTGTCTCCTGCAGCTTACAGACTGGAAGATACTTATGGTCCAGACCCAACAATGATGCGTGCCAACTGCCTGGTGCAGACCACCGAATGGAGTGCTTGCTCCAAGACCTGTGGCATGGGCATCTCCACCAGGGTCACCAATGATAATGCCTTCTGCAGACTGGAGAAACAGAGTAGACTGTGCATGGTCAGACCTTGTGAAGCAGACCTGGAGGAGAACATCAAGGTAAATAGTCTCATCTTTATGTATGATCTACTAGGATGCTTCCATCCACTAGCAAAAGCCCAGTGTCTTACTGAAAAATCTGCAGTTCTGACAGGTAGTCAGTTTCAAGTGGATTACCTTGAAATTTGAGTTTTGCCCCAGTAGTGAATAGTTTACAATTAAATGCCCTTAATTTTTTCTCACACTGTACTATGGCACTATGTAAGACACTTGCTTAATGAAAATCTAGTAAGGATTAGTGTGTCTGCTTGCCCTTAGCTTGCAAGCTTAGTGCTGTGTGAAAGCCTACCTTCTAAACATGTTCTGTTCACTTATATCCTAACAGAAAGGCAAAAAGTGCATTCGCACCCCCAAAATCTCCAAGCCTGTCAAGTTTGAGCTGTCTGGCTGCACCAGCGTGAAGACCTACAGAGCTAAGTTCTGTGGTGTCTGCACTGACGGGCGCTGCTGCACACCCCACAGAACAGCCACCCTCCCCGTGGAGTTCAAGTGCCCCGATGGAGAGATCATGAAAAGGAAAATGATGTTCATCAAGACCTGCGCGTGCCACTACAACTGCCCTGGAGACAATGACATCTTTGAGTCTCTGTACTACAGAAAGATGTATGGAGACATGGCATAAAGCCAGAAGGAGACGCTAACTAGATTCTCAACTTGAACTGATTTGCATCTCATTTTGTAAACATGATTCAATAGCACAAGGTATTTAAATCAGTTTTTTTTTAATTTCAACAAACTGCTCCATGTGACTTAAGACAATTTTTCTACTGACCCCAAATGGTGGTTTGAAGAAGAAGGTAAAACGGACAGTGGGACCACAGCAAGACACAGCTTCAGAACATGCTGTTCATGAGGTGGTGTGAAGGGGTTAAGGGAAATAGGCAGGAGAAGCAGATTCAAGCAAATGTTCCCTTAATGTGGTACATCGTGCTTCATCCAGTAGTGCAATTGTGAAGGAGACCGTTAGCGTGTTTGCTGGCGCTGGTTTAGTGACAGCAACAGCTGGAATGCAAACCCTCGCCTGGCAAAGTGCTAAGTAGAAGGTGTTCTGTTAGTCAGGACAGTAATGTTTCAGCTCTGACACTCTGATTCATATGGCTTGGTCAACAAGAATCAGAATCATGTCTATTAGACTGGACAGCTTGTGGCAGTTAATTTACCTGTAACAAGCTTCTTTTTATTAATATTGTAAATACTGTGTGTATATATATTTGTACAGTTATCTAAATTAATTTAAAGTTTTGTGCCTTTGTTTAATGCTTTGAAATTTCAATGATAGCCTTCTTTTTTGGAACAAGATAGGTAGGATTTAAAGCTTGTCTGACAATGCATTCAAAGCATGAAATAGGTACTCTAGTGGAAATTGTTCAGATAGAGCCAAATGGTGAGTTGAGATCAAGATGGAGAGTATTAGAATTGAGGCACCTGTATCCTTACAAAGCAGTCATCTGGCAAAATACATTTACTTCCACTTTATTGGACAAGTGGCTTTAAGAAAAATGGCTCCTCGGTAGCTCATCAATCTTTTCCACTCGAGCATTTGTTTCTTTCTTTGACTATGGCTCTTTTTGGACAGTTTATTTGTTGAGAAGTGTGACCAAAAGTTACATGTTTGCACCTTTTTAGTTGAAAATAAAGTATTTATATTTTTTATATAAATGGCTTGGTATTTCATTTCATTTTAAGTTTTCACTTTACATATTCCTAAAAGGGCTTGGCTTTGCACTAGATGAAAGTCAAGTAATGTGTGATGGGTTTTTTTGTCCAGAAGCACATACACTCATGAATAAGCTAATGATTTATGGTTACTTCTTCTGTTACTAGTAAACCAACTGTAGTTTGTTACTTTTCTGAACTTAGAATGGAGGGCAGGGCCAGGCTTGCTTTGCCAAGCCCAGTATTTCATTAGAAAGTGCAGCGGGTTCTTCGGGCCTCACATATGGTGACTTTGAAATGAGCCAGCTGGTCACCACAGTATTCAGCTCATGCTATAATACTCCATGCAACATACTTAATTTCACTGAAATGTTCCACTGGTTAAGAATTGTTTTCCGCTAAGGCAAGGAAAAAGGGTTTTTAAAGTACCTATGTTAAAGTGGTTCCTGACTCTAGAGTCAAATCCAGAAGCCCCAAATTTAGTAAAATTCTCAGTGAAGAGCTTATGAGTTGTATCATAAAAATTACAGAATTATACAGGTTGGAAGGGGCCTCTTAAGATCTTCTGATCTAACCTTAATGCAGAGTAGGGCTAACTTCAATGTGGTTTTACTTGAATTAAGATCTTAGTATGGTATGGAAGACAGAGCACTGAACTCAGGTGGCAAATACCTGGGTTATCTTCCTAAGTTGATGACTGGGGGCAAATAATTTTACACGACAGTTCTATCTGTAAAGTGTCCATTGATTCAAACTCTTGCAGGCCCAGAGATGAGAAGCATTGTAAGAGACACACGTTTTGATAACGGTTCTTCACAGATAAGCAAAAAACAGTACAAGGACAGTTGTGAGTTACTTCTCTCATCCCCCTAAAGCTAAAAGGAAAGCCGCAGTCCTGTGCTAGGTCCTACGTTAATAACAGACTTTTTTTGTCCCTTTATTAAGATGAGGGGATTCTCTGAATTTAAAATTAACCTTTGCACTAGAAGCATTAGTTCTTGTTTTCAGAAAAAACACGTACTCTCCAACAAGAATCCTTTTCAGGCAAACAAGTTCAATCTGGAATTTGCTGGTGGTGAAAGAGTGTTAGCTTACAAAAATGTCCATCCTTCCTGAGCACCTTCCAATCCCATTGATTTCAGCTAGCATTAGCGGCAAATCAGTGTAACACCAGCTTTGACTAATGATGGACAACAGAGCCCTAAACTAATGGGAAGTCAATGGGAGTCTTGCCAGCGGCCTCACCAGGCTTTGCACAGGGCCATAGAAGCATTTCCCCTTCCTCTAAAAAACATGAGGAATTCTACTGGCATGAGGAAGTGGCTTTCTGGGACCCATATGAAATAGTTTTGGGTAGCCTCTGGCTTTTACACTCCCTGAGACTCTCCAGCATTTTTTCTCTATTTTTTTTTTTTTTTTCAGGTTATGAATATGATGCAGCCGTTCAGTTCGCCCTGGAAACACTTCAAACGCTCATACAACCGCAAGGACTGGTTGTCTGACTGCTGCTGTGGCTCCACCCCCAAATAACAAGAGAACTGTCATTTCTAGTTGCAGCAAGGACAGGACGTACATGGACTTCATTCATAGATATCACTATAGAAGCTCTTGGGATCAAAAGGAAGAAGCACAGTATCTCTAGCAGGTTGGGATTGGTGCCCTTAAGAGATGGGGTGCTTATGATGCTGCACAGGCCTGTTCATTAACAACTCTGCCCTGCGTTCTTTTACAAATTGATACCAGACACTATAATGAATGGCCGTTCCTCATAATATTGACCTCTTGAGCCTCGTGACCGGCTCATGAGATTCACTCAGGTTCTGGTCCCAGTCCAGGTACAGTGGGCTGCATCTCAGACACCTAAGCTGCACAGCGCTGTGGCCTCTCCTGGCACTGTCCACCAGCTGTGCCTGGCACAGGAGGCTGCAGGCAGGGACAGAGAGCAGCAGCAGCGGCGGTGTTCTAGTTTAGGAAGGGACATCTGTAATTAGACACCCACAAAGAGGCTCCCCCAAAACAGCTCAGGACCACAACCTATCCTCTGCCTGGTAACGCAATGGTGCAGCGGCTTTGCCTGCCATCTGACAAATTATCACACTGCTCTCCAGGCCACAAGAGAAGGATGGAAGAGGCCTTCTGTTGGAATATTTTAATGGCAGTTTGCTATCGCCACTGTGAATTAAAATAAGGAAGTATGCTGCATATGCAAAGCTGTTTAGCAAGTTGTTGCTCTCCCCTGAGCATATCAAGGATCATAAATTTCCGCTATCACTGCATTATAATGGTTTGCACTCCTTTTTTTTCCAGGAACACATGTAGTCTTCTGACAGAAGCATGCATTTTACACCATTTCACAAGCGTTAGACCTCTGAAGGTTTTGTCTCTGAAGGTAAAGAAATTTAAATACTTTGTTATAAGGTCTCCTAGAGGTGCAGGTAGACATCATACTGTTTGTAAGATTTTCTTTCAAAGGTATCCTGGGAAAAAAAGAGCTCTTGTGTGGAATTTATGGCATCTTAAATGACGGTTAAAAAGTGGACCTTTCAACCGTAAAGGTGTTTCCTGATTTAATTGTTTGAGCCTAAGATGCCTAGACGCAAGAATAAAAACTCAAGTTCAAAAGTCCAAAGTCACTTACATGGGAGAGAACATTAGTTCACATTCCTTCCAAAATACCTTGTTTTGGAAGTTCCCTTTTGGATGTTTGCATCCTCAGAAAATTACCTTGTGCAGGTTTGCTACTGTACTTTTAAAATATTTTATTCATATATGAAAGTGTATTCATTCAAATGACTAACCCCTTAAAATGGATCTCCAGCAATACTAATAATACAGTTGGTAAGGGACCACTGTAAAGTCAATAGTCATTTAATAAATGATACTCAATTAATCATTAAATGGGCATTCAAGGTGGCTGAAGACCAGAGTATCAAATAATTTGTGAAATAACTAAGCCATCATATTTCAGATTTTTGTACCGTAACCCTGTTGTATGGATTTGCAGCTTAGCTTTCTAACAGAATACAGATGTGAACAACAGACACGATTATAGCCCTTTCATATGAAATAGGCTCTACTCTCCAGATGGAAATTTGTCAGATTCCTCAGAGCTAAGAAACATCCAAAAGACACTAGTTAAGAAACTCTTCAAGAATGAGCCACTTTTAATGATCCATAACCACACAGGAACAAATAAGTCTTTGAACAGTGTCCAGTTGTTTGTCTCACAAAGACGGGGACTCAGCTGAGAAAACTGACTTTTGGACACCACTAGAAATAGCATACTCTAGCTAGATCGTTTGTATTTTTTTCATGTAGCATAGCTTTTTCAGACATCACACTTGAAGAAAGCACTCGTACCATTACACTGAAAAGGACATTAAGTGTAAGAAGGAACAGTAATATTCTTACCTAAACATATAAGTCAACCATTCTGACTTTGCATCCTACCACCAAAAGCCCAAGTTCTTTAAAAACAGTGCTTAAATGTGGCTTTAACTGATGTTATACTATGCCTACATATGGAAGTAGTTAGCAAGGAGAAGTTGGGATGAAATACCAGTGTAAAGCTTTGCCCAAAACCCAAGAAGAATCTGAGAGAGGAAGTAGCTCAGTTAACTTATTTTTCCTCTCATTTTCCACTTTTTTTCCTCCCTGCAGTTCCTTTGATTCATGCCCATAAATGGACATACCAAAAGCCACCACATTCTCACAGTGTTTTTCAGCCTGCCTGGAACCAGGAAATACCAAGAATTTCTTCAAGGAACCTGTTCCCAAACTGTACTAAAGCCTTCAACACATTTCGCATTTGAATAGAGTTTAGAAGCATGACTAAGGTCCCATCTCCACTGCACGACCCAGCGTTGCTCCTGCGTTGGAGAACAGCTGCTTGCAGTCGTTGCTGCTAGCCCTGGCCTTTTCGGCTCTTCTCTGTGCACCGCGGTCCGAGCCCACGCCCGCAGAGCAGCGCGTATGGGACGATCCTGAAAAGTGCCCCCCAGAAACCTCCGACTGCGTATTGTGGCAGCATTCCTCAGCTCCTGTCTGTTACTGGGGCAGCGCCAAATGCAGGAGTATTTACGTTTGCTTAATGGTAAGTAAATCCAACCCTAATAGTAGTATAATAGTGTTTATGCTGTGAGGAACAAAGCATTTTACAGCCTCGCGAGCAGGACCAAAAGGTTGCCAACGCGGTACTGCAGTGTAAACACAATCCAGTGGTGCCTCCATTCATTACTCGGCCCCATTAATTGGGCCACTGAAAGAAATGCGCAATCCAAAGAAATGTTTGTTGTTTTAAATTAGTCCTATTAAAAGCAGGTATTTAACAGCTTTCAGCGGCTATGAAATATGTTTTCCTGCTCCCGAGCTAAATGCTAAGCACCAGCTTTTCAGCCAGTTTTCAGGACTTAGGTCAGCCTGGCTAATTGACGTAACTGCAATCACACAGGTTTAGACCACCTGTGGCCCAAAGTCCTGAGGCTGTATGAAGTTAGGGGAACTGCATGGGGCTGTCTGCCGGGGGGGGGCTCCCAAGAGGACACGGGGGGGGCTCCCAAGAGGTCACAGGCTGGCTCCTGTGGCATTTGCCTGGCAATAAGCACTTGCAGGAGAAAGTATTGCACAAGAAAGTATTCTGTAAACAGCTAAAACAACCTACTAGGGCAGTGATAAGCCAGCGTATCTGGTAAATGGATGTGATGGACAAGGATTCAAAATAGATTTGAAATACTGTTCAAGCTTTAGACAATGTGACATCTGGGAAGGTATTAAATATAATCTTAATACACTGTGATATGGTAATTCTTAATTACATATTTCTTAAACCATGCCATTAAAAGGAAAGTCTTTATTCTTAACTAAAGAAGGCATTTGATGTCTTCTGATGAGAGTTCATCTCATCATGGACTTTGTGATTTGGCACAACACCACGCTCTGAAGGAACTTACTTTGCCCTAACTCTCAGGCTTTGGTTACACCACCTGCACTGAGCCATTCGCTGATCCAAGAACAGGTATGGGCCCAGCTGGCATCTGTAACGGCGCTCTGCTGTCACACAGCTCCAGCCCCAGGTGGAGAGCCTGGCAGGAGGACAGGACTGGTAAAACAAGAGAAAATAGATCAGCTGAACAGATGACCATCCCTCTGGGGTTCAGCTTCACAGCCAACAAGAGCAAGACAGAAAGACAAAGAAAAGACAGAAAGACAGGTGCAAAATTTGCACCTTCTTATCTGTGAATCAAGAGCAAGAGAGACATGCTTATTTGATGAAAAGCATGAGGATAGCTGAGGCCCACTACACACTGTAAAGCCAGGGAATGAAAGTACATGGTCTTGCTGAGAAAATGCTTATTTTCACAAATTTCCAATTTCTGACACCCTAAGGAAGGTCAGTGCTAGAGTTCGATGATCTCAGTGGAAAAGAGTATTTGTTTTGACTTAATTCTCAAGAACACCATGTATGCAGGAGAGCAAACCTGCAGAGCAACGGAAATGCGTAAAAAGTCACATTTGGCCTTTTCCATTTATACGTGTTCTTCCAATTCTAGGCTTGTTCTGAGGTCAATAAGTTGATCAAGCTTCTGAAATTTAACATGGTAGGAGTTAATGAAGGCCAGCTCATCATATCTTGGGAACTGCCACAAATGTCTCAATGAGTTTCCCTGTCAGCATCATAGCTGTAGTTGCCCATCTGCGGGAATCTGCTCAACTGAGCTTTTTCTTCTGTGCGTGATACCAAAGATTTTTGTAAAATGGCATAGAAATGAAATGTTTCTTTCCTTCCATTGATCCTTCCAGACACAGCTCTGTAGCCAATAAGTAGCCACTTTGGAAAACACTACACAGAACATGCCCCAGGCAGTGATCCCAAATGGATCCCAGCATTGCTAGTGCATACGAGAAGGCACCTGGGATCAGCATTGCAAGGGAAGGCAACATTTGGCTTTTGCTAGCTGTGTTACAGGCTCAGCATTGCTCATAGTCCTTGTGTCCCATAGCAGTAATAAACAGCACCGTAAAAGGACCATTTTATTTTAGTTATTTGAGTAGCTACCCAACGAAATGCTGTTAGAGAAGAATGTTACCCACCTTCACTTAACAGCCGGAGTACCTGATTCTTAGAGCTAGTCAACAAGGGCTACAACTAGTGTAAGCACATCCTGTGAAGTCTAACCTTGCACACACATACGCATGCTCGCACACACACATCCCCATTGTAGCTTTCTGCTTTAGGTAGTTATTCTCATGAGGATGCAGTTATAAATGTGTCATCCTGTACAATTTGCACTCTACAAATGTGAGTACGCTCATCTTACCCTTTGGAAAACTGTGTGCAACTGGGATTTTTAGTTCTGGCTTTTCTGACTTCTGCAAGTATACAAGCATGGCAAAGACTGGAAGCCCGGCCAGCCTGTAGTGTGCAAGGAGTCTGGGCAGAAACTTGTTTTCTGTATGAAGAATTAATAGACTTTCTACACGAAGAAATCAAGCAAGACTCTTCTATCCTTAAGAGTGCTTTAATTTCATACTGTTGAAAAGCAAATTAGAGACTATTTATGTAATGTTTTCTTTGGCTCCTGCATGCCATTCTTCACAGACCTTATCACAAAACAATTTGGAAACAATATGTATATTTGCTAGCAACCACACAAAGACATATATGATGGCCCTGTCAACAAAAATCAGAGCCAAACAGGCAACTGTAATGCTGGCTGATAAAATCTCCTTGTGCTGTGTGGTGACCGCTGATTGTGAAAGGCAACAGATTCTTGTTCCAAATAGTTAAGACTTTTGTCTAAGATCTCTCTAAGATTACTTATTAGACTTCATTAAACCAGTCTTTGATTTTTTTTTTTTTGCTCTGTACATCCACACCAGAACAACTTGTGTGTTAGTAGCATTGATCAGAAACAGCCTGTCCTTTAGTCAGAAAATAAAAAAATTGTGCACTGGCACCTGTCTTCTGTCTGGCTGCTTCTCCAAAACAAGGAGGAGGAAAAGGTTGATCCATCATTTTATTTCAGGAGTGCAGATAAATACTGCTTTTTTAATAAGCCAAATTTGCAGCATAGAATTTCTGTTATATGATGCTGCTAAATAGATGGTGTAGGAGGTAAGGCAATATATTCTAATATTTAACCCAGCTAGCACTTAGTACGCCACCTGAACCAGTGTCAGGCTGACAAATCCTGCACCAGCAAGTACGTCCCGTGCTGGGTACCACACAGGCCCGGTGGGGTGCGTGCGGCGCTGCTGCTGCTGCTGCTGCGGGCTGCCAGGCGCAGAGCCGGGGCCCGGGGACAGGATCGGGCTCTTTCTCTGCGTCACACTGACACCGTGTGGCTGCTCTGCGGCAGCAGCAGTAGCCTTGTGCTCCAGGGGCACACTCTGCCGCCTTAAGAGAAAGTTCATTATGCTCTTTTCGGTGGTGGGCATTTCATTGCTCGCTTGAAACAATTCCCGCTGTTTTGTTAAGAAGGATGGTGTGAGCTAAGCATACACTTGTTTGAAAGGAGTCTTTTTTTGACTCCTTTGACTCCCTTTTTGAAGGGAGTCTTATTTTCTCATGAAGTATTAAAGTAATAGCTACAGACATCTATCTGAGCACCGTGTGTTACTTAGACATGAGTTTATACACTCTGCAAATCATTGTTACCTATACCAAAGATGCAGAAAATAAAACAGCCAAGTGTGCAGTTAAGAGTCCTCTGGAACCAGCTGCAGGATGAGGTCTCAGNCAGTTAAGAGTCCTCTGGAACCAGCTGCAGGATGAGGTCTCAGTGATCTGCTTGAGGGTAGGAAGGCTCTACAGAGGGATCTGGACAGGGTGGACTGATGGGCAGAGGCCATTTGTAGGAGGTTCAACAAGGCCAAGTGCCGGGTCCTGCGCTTTGGTTACAACAACCCCATGCAGCGCTACAGACTTGGGGCGGAGTGGCT
>RSEF01000003.1:63163102-63206404 GCA_003993805.1 Himantopus leucocephalus
TGATCTTAAAGGTCCCTTCCAACCTCAACAATTCTATGATCCCCTTTCTCTCCTTTTTCAGGCTGCTGCCATGCTTTGAACTGGCAGCAGGCAGCAGAACAGGAGCCCCTTGCAGATCCTCCCTGGGCATCCTCTGACTTCCCAATGGCACCCATGCTGGAGGAACGGATCACAGTAATATGTCACAACAATTGTCACCAGCAAGTACCTGGAAAAGTAATCTGAAAGAGAGGTTAATTTATTAAAAGCAACAATAAAGAAGAGTATATTTTAAAAGTCTTTCTTTTCTTCTTGCATGATTCTTAAAAACTACTCAACCCTCCAAGGTCCAAATTTTAGGATGAGCAGAGCTTGCTTCTCCTCCTTAGGCATGTACAGATTCACACGTAGGCATTGGGGATGTGTCAGAAATCCATGAAATTAACTTATGTAATTACACCTCTTTTTCCAGTTGACTAATTGCATTACAATAAACCTTTGAGTTAAATTGTTGAAGGGGAAACTCATTTCCCTCCCGACTTCTTCAAAATGCATAGACAATGAGTCGCGTCCATTTTGTGTAGGTTTGGTCAGAGGAATAGGACTTCGAGTTTGATGCTCTGGGTCTAACCCAAAACTACTGTAAAACAACTCTGATCCAGCTCCTTACTTGAGTTCCATTTCTGTGGAATGGGTTTGGACATACAAATGGGCAAGAGGGCTGCTGTGCCTTGACCTCTGGATCCTCTCTACTGCAGCTGGCCCCCCGAAGAAAGTGTGGAGCAGAGTCTGGTATGTGGACACCTACATTACTTATACTCAAAAAAGTGGTAAGAAATGCCGGGTGTTTGTTAGGTGCATATAATTCTTTGATAAACAAACACTTATGAAGATTTTTACAACTTGTTTGAATGACACCTTTATTCAAAAGTGGTGGTGATGGAATGGCCATTCTTAGTCACTCAGAACCAGAGATTCATCTGAGATTTTCTTTCATTACTCTGCTCCTTAACAGCACCGTACACCTCATCTTCCGCATGAGCAGGCAAAGAGGTTTATTAGAGATACGTTTCCTCAACATCACCTTTGACAGGTGAACAACTTTGAACAAGGGGTCTTCACAGAACTTCAGACCTTTGCCACCGACTCAACTAATCTGGATGGAAGTGCTCAGTAAGCCTCAGACCTGGCACAGGACCCAGAGGCCTTGAGATATCAGTACCTCTGGGTCAGGCAGGGGTCAGAAAAAGCTCTTCACTCTCCCAGTGCCAGCCTCCTTCTTGCAAAGGCTTGTGGACAGCCCAGCTTTGTGTTTACCATCAGCCCGGTCCTAAGAGACTAAGTTCTTCAGCTTCTAAATCTCTCCCAAGAGTTACATCCCCTAACTACCTGTGCACAAGTAGTACTCACAAGTTGCTGATTTGAGAATCCGGATTAGGCAAACATTTCCTTTCACAGCTTGCTTTACAGAGAAATCCCTCTACCCACTTGTTTTCACGTTAAAGCTGGTGGCTCAGCCAAGCAGGTCTAAGAACATTCAGGTTAATTTCTCTCCCAAGCACTCTATTCCCCTAATAAGTATTTTGTGTTGTGATTCAGCCTTAGCACTGCTGTTCTAGCTGTTTTAAGGAGGGCTTTGAAATTCTTATCATCCACACACCCCAACAAAACCATCACCTACATCAAGTGCCATCTCTTATACTGTCAAAATCTGCAATATATTACATGTCTGAGAAAACTGTCTTCCAAAGAGAGGGCTAAAATAAACGTATATTCTGTTTTTAAAGATGGGGCTTTGGGAAGGTATCTTCCATCTACCAAGTCCCAAAAATGTATCTTCTTATTACTAGTGGAAAATATTTCCTTTTTACATATTTATCCAAGTCTTTTGGGCCAAAACAGGCTTCTGGTTAATCGCTTTTTCTTTTTTCAAAGTCATGTGATTGTTCTCAACGAATAGACCCAAGTCCCTCCAATTCCCAAAGCACTGCCCCTCTTTTAATCCCCTTTCAGTAATGGAACACTTGCAGCCTTGCTGAAATATCTACAGCTGCATGATTTTTGTGGACTCTGTTATTAAGCTTCATATGCCATTTTCTTGTAGGTAGGTCTTTTTCCTGTGATACTTTGGATTCACCATCGTGTCTTTGATGCCCAAAATGTCCATCTTACATAAGCTTTATTTTGGCACGGATGACACTTTGGCAAATTGTCATTACAAAGATTCATTCTAGATGTTGCCGGAATCTCCGTACTTTCTATATTCAAGGAGCGTCATGTCAAGAAGCTCTGTGTGAACACAACTTCCGTCAGGTGCTGAATCTGAACAGTTGTCACCAACTCTTTTCAGAGCTACAGCTATCTATGCCCTCAGATGACAAAGATACGAAGTCTGCAAGTCGTTTTAACAGGCACTCCTAAGGACTTGGAGCCAGCTGGTGGGTACATCTAACAGTTGCTGCCGCTTTCCTAAAGGTGTTTTCTAATCTTCCTGAGTTTGTTTGCTTTGCCCTTTATACACACTGGGAAATGTTCAGTAAAGCTAAAACTCTTCTCCATGTGAACAGCTTATTAGTCCCAGTCCTATCCTCTGGAACCTGAGATCTGCAGCTAAATTTGTCGACTTCATCAAAATATGATCTTTACCACCCCATTTGTTAGCTAACTTTCCTCCAAAGGCTTGAGTGCTCGTTGGCATAACACTACCCCATGTCTCCCGTTTGAATCAGGCTAGTTTGGCTGCAACATGTTCTGATCGTGCAGTACATGGGGGCAAGCAGTCTGCTGTCAGGCGTTTGCTGGCTTTGCTTTTTCTTTCTTTATTTTTTTTTTCAGAAAGCTATGGACGTCCTGGTTTATATTATTTAAGCTCCAAGATGACATCCATTTCTGCAAAATATCCCAAGAACAATTACTCTCCCCAGTGACAAAGTGGTTGATACAGAGTCACGCTGCATTTCTGCTCTGTTGAAGCCAGCAGTGGGAGTTAGCAACGTGCATTTTATCTGATTATTTTAGCTCATTTGTACAAGGAAAGAGAAGTGTTAACATCTGCAGTATAATTAGTCCCACTGGGATGTCTGATACACAGGATATATAACAATTTATATGAAAAAACCTTCCTCAGTCATAGGAAGTCATAGCATAACCTTTTTCTGCAGAATTTTCTTGATTCTTCGTACCCCAGTAATTCAGTCTTCCCAATGCTCTCATCTCTAAAAATTGTAGTAGGACCAGTAGCTAATTACAAGAATATGAATTATTTCACAAAAAGCCTAGGAAAGCCCATTCTTTTCCAGGTGGTTTGCCTGGATTTCTACTGGCCCAGGGCCATATTTCCTTAGGAAACGTACACGAGCAAAACAGATCTTCTCCCAGTTAGATCAGATCAGGCCAGAAGAGGGCCAGATATCACCAGCAAATGCAGCTGCATTCACTATTTGTTCAAAGTAAAACACACCCATACATGATTATCAAACTTTGCATCTCCCTAAACAATTTATTTTGAACGGCAGAACCAAGATAGACATCACACAAGATACACGTCATCCCTCTCTGCAGCGTAAAGAGGCTAGGTACAGTTTTAAACCTAATTACAGCGCTATAACAAAGACTATAATTAAAATTTTGTAGTGGACTGTGCCATCTCATGCAGCCAGCAGGTACAAGATTTAAAAGCGAATTCATCATCCTCCAGCAGCGCACTTTCTGCCACCCAGCTATTCAAAGCTCCGGCACAGATGCGGGATGGCAAAGGTAAGGCCTCCAGCACAGAAGGATACGAAGAGACGTAAACAAAGTCACTTTCAAGCCCCACATGGAGGCTGGTGCTGAAGTGCAGCTTTGCCAGAATGCCATGAACGCAGAGTCACATACCATCGAGACTGACTTTCAGCCATGCACATGTGCCTTACGGACGTGACCAAAGGGCGCTTCCGCTGTCTCCTAATCAGGGGGAGATCGGTCAGGAACTTTAGGGTGACTCAAAATTTTCCATCCCGCTGTATTCATTTCATTTCAGCAGAGAAACTAAAAATAGAAAGGACTAAACCTGCAATAAAGGGCAACACAAATTTAACACATGTTGTGGCTGAGGAGGAATACGATAATTTGTGATGGCATCCTCTAAAATCTGTTGCCAGGCTTCCATAATTATTGCAAGTTTGTCCGTGGTCTCCATAGCAGCCTTTCCTGAGACTCGAGGCCGGTGTGGTGACTCACAGTGGTTCAGTGAGGGACTCAACTCCTTTCCAAGGGACTCTGAGTCACAGGATGCCAAATCTGGATTGGTTTCCTGTAATATAGAGGTTCCCGAACTCTGGTAGACATACCGCTCATGGTACAAGCCACCTCACTGTGGGGCTCCAACACCTCCCAGACATTGCCACAGGGTGTAGAAGGGTAAGCAGGAGATGTTGCTGCTGCTGCTGCCATTGGCAGTGGTGGTACCCAAACAAAAATATTCATAAACTTCTTCTTTAGTAAGTTGCTGGGCTCACACTAACTGTGTCCCCGAACTCCTCAGAAGGGTAAACACAGTTTACCACAGCACAGCAGTAAAAGAGCTGAGTATAGCCTTCACCTCTAGCCCGAGGCTGCTTGTCTGGCCTCATTAGTGGTGCTGCTGTGGGCACAGAGTGTCACAACAGCTGCCCTGTGACCCTACTGTAGGAGAGGTCCACTTGTGCTGCTGCCACCCCTGGGCCCCCACTCCAGAGTGGTACGATGGGCAACTTGTCCTGGCACAGGTGCCTCCTCAGCAACAGGCTTGAGCTTTGCCACGGATCTTGGAAGAAGGGAAGTCAGAAATGAGATCTTTCCTCCCAGCTGAGCGCCCTAACCACAGAGCCACAGATTTAGGCTTTCTTTTATATTCCTTTTTGTCTTCTGGTTCCCGTGAATCTCATTTTCCTGGAAAAGTGGGTGCCCTCCCATGCAGCAGAGGGGTAGCTCCTCCCAGCTTGCCGAGCCTGGTTTATAACCTTGTATTTAAAGGGATAATTTTGTACTTTGAATCTCCTTAGACTAAGGAAAGACAGAAGCCCAGGCCACCCACTCGCCGGATGAGACAGGGCAGCCTCTGGCAGGTGCTGTCAGCGGCCGGCTGTTGTGCACTGGGCTGGACACAGTGGTTTAGCGGATGCTGGATGTGTCGAGAACACATTTGCCAGAACAGCCCCATCTCAAATACAGGCAGTCAGATATTGCTTCATTTTCTTAAAACACAGCGGATCCTGAGGTAAATAAGAGCAAGAAACCTGTAACACATTAGTCAAGAGAATTACCTGGCAGTTACTGATGGGAGCAGCCAGCGATACAAATCTGTGCCACCTGAATACCTCTGAAGGCACAACTTCACGTGCATTTTTTCAGCAGCAAAACCATCCTGAGATGTCCTCTGCCCCACTGCTCATTCCTACCTCACCATCCCAGAGCCATCAGCTTCTCAGGTATGTTAAGGCTTGCCTACCCAAAATCATTTCACAACCCATTTCATTCCTTAAGTAACCAGCTCGACCCATTGCTTAACTCATCCCACAGTTAGACACCCCATGCCTAAACCAGATGTCCCCTGTTGCAACTTCAGGCCCCTTTTTCCTTTCTTTCTGAATGTAAGTCACAAGGACTAGATTAGCTCTGTCCACCCTGGAACAAACTTTGCCATCTGTGAATGCTCCTACCACTCCCTTCCTCAGCTGCCCTTTCCTTACCCAAAGCAAACATCATGGCTTAGGAGATGGAGACTGGTCAGCACCTTCACTGTATCGGTGGGCACCAACCACAGCCTACAGCATCTCCTGGTGCCTTCCCTGAGAATGCCTGGTGACACACAACACTGCTACGCACATCCAGACCGATGACCTTTAGTCTGCCCCTCCACTGTCTCTCTTACCTGGAAGAAGGCCAGACTACACAGCAGCTGACGTTGAGAAGCAGTTACATTGAATAATGCTGACAGTCATGTCGTGACAGTGTTGCTGTGACACCATCCAGCCTCACTGACTGAGAATTCTCAGTGGAGCTCTGATACTGTACAGCAGCTGAAACAAAGTATTTTACATCCAGATAGACAAAGCTGTGGAGTTTTTGCAGAATTTTGAGTTTGATGGTGTCTGTAGGGTTCCTTGGGGCCCACTGGACTTCAAAAACACAACCCAGTATCTGCCATCCTGGGGTATCACCAGCCTCTGGATACCATGACTAGCACCAGCATTTTTTCACGATGCTCTGACACCACTATTACAAATGTTTCTAAAAAGCAAAGATGAAGAAATAAAAGCGGCAAAATGGTTTACACTAAGATTAAATCAGGATAGCTCTCTTCCTTGTCAAGTTGACTTGTCAATTTCTGACAAAGTCAGATCCCAAACCCCTCTCAGCCATTACCCTCTCTTGATGACCATAATAGCTTTCACAGCCACTCTCCCTTCCAAAATCCTCCCTAGGTCAAACCAGCAGTCATCTGCTTGAAGCCTATCCTGTTCCATCTTTACCCAGGAGCTAGGCTAGCCCTGCCTCTTAACTGAAGAGGCACTTCTTCAGTGCCACTGAAGCTTCACTTTCTGAAGACATTAACATCTCTGTCATTTGCGTTCAGGACACAGTGACAGTTCTAAAAAAAAAAAAAATTAAGAATATCTCGACCAGCTTTCTTCCTACCTTCCCCTTCCAATAATGAAGGTAACTTCAACATTCCAGTTGGAGAAGTTATCTTCAACTCAAAGATCACAGATTGAAGCAACGCCCTCCCCACCCCCAAAAATAACATGAAATAGTGCTCTATATCTGCTCCAGTGTTTAACTAGCCAGTGGCATTTGGTCCAGAAAGGGTCATGAACAGCATACTTACTACTTCTGATGTTTTTATTGGTCACAAGCAATGTTGCAAAGCAGTTACACTGAATAATGCTGTCACAGTCATATCATAATGTGAAGTTGCTACAACACATTTAAATTTCACACAGTGAAACTACTTCAGGAAAAAAAAAAATCATGCTTGTAACAGATCAAGAAAATACACTTGGTTAAAAATAAAAAATGGTCCCAGGATTTCAGCCCACTGAAACTGAAGTTAATGGAAAAGCTTCCACTGACTTCAGCAGGCTTTGAATCCAGCCTCCAACATTCCCTGACCAAGCTGTAAGGTAAATATACCTCTCTGCTCAGTCACAGGCTCTTCATTCTTCCAACATACTTGTGCGTGATGTATTTTCTTTTTAAATGACAAGAACATAAATGTGTAATTGACTATGGCAAACTTTATACATAACAGAGCCAATTTTGGCTCATCAGCTTTAGAGAGAGTGGGAGAATTACAAAGGTGATAGCATGTGTACTGGAAAAGGAGGGAATTCCTACACTCCTGAGTGCCTGTAGCAGCTGTTTGCGTAGCCTGAAAGCTTCCACGAAAGCTCATTACATGCTTCTTCAGAATTTGGATCTGGCAGCATCTGCATTCAAATGGGTAACTTACATGAGCTGGATTTGGATGATGTAGCACTAAGAAGAGCTACAAACGCAGCTAGGATCTGCCAATGGACAACTGAATGGGCCTGTGGGCATTTTCTGTAGTGATGAGATGTGCCATTAGAGAAGACCATCTTACCAGTCTAACTAAGGCAACACTCTTAGTCCAAAATTACCTTTTCTTGACAAGAATGGGATTCAAAACCACAGCTGACAAAATTATGCACCAAATTGAGAAAGACATCTTTGCTCCAAGAAAGCAAAATCTTTTAATTTTTAATTTGAAGTAAGATAATTATTTCTCAGAGATATTCTGAATTAATTTCCTCTGATTTGCAGGTGACGATGTCCTATACCTGCTCATTCTGAGGATGCATATACAACATGCAAATTGTGCATCAAATTCTCCTTCAGTGTTAGAGACACCAGAGGGCAGCAACGTACCAAGGCATCCCAGCTAACAGAGCTCCTTTAGCCAGGCGTCTTTTCCGTGTTGGGGAAGTTTCAGTTACCAGTCTTACTAACCTCAGCATAGCTTCTTGCACCACAACGCTGCATTGTTTTATGAGACCCAAAGTTCAGAATGTAATTCATGCTTCAAGGAAAACTGGAGTGAGAGGTGCTGTTGGCTATATTTCAACGGTCACCAAGAACACAGTTATTTCCCAGAACTGTATTTGCTAATTATCTATATTTTTGAAGTAGAATATTGATCATAACCCATGCTTTATAAACTTCTCCCTCGCCAGTGCGTATAAAAGATAACATTTTTGTTCGTGTCTCAGACTGTGATGATCAAATGCTGTTAGCATTTAATAATGGACATGGTTCTACCACATTCAAGTGGGAATGACAGGAGCTGCCATCCTGCGTTACACGCGTAGTCCATCAGGAGTCCCTGAGATACAAGTATGGCACCCACTCTCCTCCTTACTGGCATTTTGGTCAAGAGTTCTCAATAAATGTTCCAGCTTATTTAAAAAAAGTTTTCATTAATTAAAAACAGTCTATTTACAAATCAGTTGTGAAATGGATAACAACATTCCATAGGAAAAAAATCAGACCGTTTCAAAAGTTGGTAAATATGTTTTTAACTGTAAAATCTCAGATACTGGCTGTTTTCTGTCTTGATAGAAGCTGAGTCCAGTAAGTAATTCTATATCTCTGATCCGAGCTGTGTGAAACTTCATTCTCTCTTCTACCCACATGGACTCAGACTTGCCATCCTATTGGGACAGAGGAGGAAAAAAAGGGTTTGGAAAACATCTGTTTTTCCTGGCATACATTTAATCAATTAGCAAAAGACTTCCTCAAGTATACAGA
This sequence comes from Himantopus leucocephalus, assembly GCA_003993805.1. Lineage (NCBI taxonomy): Eukaryota > Metazoa > Chordata > Aves > Charadriiformes > Recurvirostridae > Himantopus > Himantopus leucocephalus. Next base: position 63,171,872 of record RSEF01000003.1, read on the forward strand.
ACTTGTAGCTGCACCAGTGGAAATTGGTGATACTGGGGAATAGCAGGTGAGGTCCAGTACCTATCCACCATTTCTATGATAAAACCACTTCTGAGAGCTGTGCCTGACTTGGGCAGTGACTCATGTAATTCTTCACCGTAGGACAGAGCTACATACTTCCCACCCTTCGTTCTGGTTTATATGGAGTGTAGCTATGTGCATTCTCATCACAATGCCAAGGTACCTGAACTAGAAGCAACCAATGCTCTTCAGGAACACCTGTCTCTTCTCCTTTTGGGTAGTCGTTTGGCCTAGCACTGACCTTTCTTTGTGGATGGCTCATCTTCTAGCAGCTCTTCATGCTTCTCAGCTGTTGACTGGATATACAGACTTCTACAGTGCAAATGTCTCACATTGATGGTCTCAACATACTCTGACTCTACCCCTCTAGCTAGTCTCTACAGTCTTTAACTAGTTAATCATTGAGCTTGTTTTGCTTGGATATCAAGCCTGACTTCAAGTGTTTACGGGAACTGAATAGACTACTTACTGCACAGCTTTCACTGTTGTCTTCTCTGTGAGGTACAATGAAAGACAAGGCATCTAGCGACCCTTCACACTCCACAGGAGTTTCAGAAGTATTTTTGCAACTAGTCAGCACAATGAAGAAGTGAGTTGGAACTAGAACTTCTGAATTACTGGGGTGTCTGAAACAAAAGAGCTTTCTGTAAATCCACCAAATCATACTTGCACAAAGAACAAATGACAGCAAGCAGCTATATTCTGGCATACCAATTTTAGCAGTCCACCTATTTAGCCCAAAAAAAGCTTAGGCCCAGAAGGAAAATTCCAGATTACTGTTCTGCAAATCAAGTTTGGCTTGTAGGCTGACCTAAGTAACCAGTTTGATGAGGCATAACAACAAACTGATTTATCATAAAAATATGTAAGAATCCAGAGTACATGGAGAGTTCAGCCTGAAACCTGAAAACCATCTATCGGCTGGTCTGAACCAATTTTGCTAACTAGTGTATTTGTACTCACAACTTTGTAGTGGAATACTGCAAGCTCAGGAATTGTCAACCATGACGCCAGGGATAAGCCCCTGCCTCATCCACTCTTATGGGCAATGTCATAAGATTTTGGGCTAGCGGACATTCTTCCACATGCAACAGCTTCACTTACAATTCACCTTCAGGTTTTAGGATGACACACTTTCAGGGTGCATTTTCTCTTTGTGCTTGTTGCTTATTTCATAGCTTTACACTTCTGTATGTGCTTAGGGCCACGTGACTGTCTCTCTGAATGGATATAACCTGCCAGGGGCCCGTCTCTGCAAGATGCTTTCCTTGATAACAAGGATCATAATTACTTTTTGACCACCAATAGAGGAAAGAAACAAAGGATTAGAATGTGAAAGGTTCCCACCTTTTCACCTTTTCTGGGGTATCATAGAGCCCATCAGAGTCATAATCAAACACAGGACCACTGACTACATTGACACCGCTCCTGGCTGCAGCATATTCAGGTAGCAGGTATTGATGGAAGTAGTTCCATAACACTGAAACACAGTAATGGAAGTGGGAAACAATCTCCAAGGTAGAAGCCGTTAATACAACTCTGCAGAGTTTCCAGCAGAGTATAAACAGACATGATAAGCTAGGAAAATAATAAATTATACAGGTGTTTACAGTTTTTAAAGGTTGCATCTAACTGAGCAGCAGTATACACTGCGGTATCTCCTGGCATTGTGGTCCCACAGTCACCCTAACCACAAAGCTGGCTGAGGTTTGTGGCCCTGGATTTCTTCCCTTCTTTCCCCTACCAAACCATGGAGAGCCTAGAGGAGGGAAGGTGAGAGAAGACCACGCCTGCCTGTGTTTTGCCCCACTATCAAGTTGGCCTGGCTAGCTTGTACACCCACACCTAATGAGCTGGGAAGTATCTGACTGATATAGTATTTTTAATTACAGTTAAGAGTTGACCACTATTCCATTACAAAACAGGACATCTCTTTTGTCCAGAGGAATTGCCATAGTTGTGCTTCTTTTTCAGCAGAAATATGCTTAATCTCCCTCAGCCAACCATCTTGTGTTCCCTCTCACCCAGGAAAGCCCAGGTCTTCATATCTTTTCTACTAGAGACAGGATTATTTTCCTGTTTCCTTAGTGATTGAGACCCTAGATTCCTGCCTGGAAACTTATCTGAGTTTAGAAGAGATTCCTAAACTGGAAATGAATTTAACTCACATAATTATATATGGTATCTTGGTTCTCTAGAAGATATTCAGTATAAAACCCTGTTTAGGTAGGTAGGAAAATGCAAACAAAAATGTCAGACATGAAATGCAGACACTTATACTATGCTTCCATGTAATGAGCCAGTTGATAAGGAAACAAACTCACAATGGCAGACCTTTTTCACAAGAGTCATAATCCTACTTCAAGGAGCTTTTCATTGAGGTAAGAAGCCCACAGTCAGGGGACATCTTATTTTACAGAGGCAGCTGAACCAGGGATCATTTGCATGGTTTGGAAGCAAGCAAAGAATCAGCAGTCCTTCTTATATGCAACTGTGCACACAAAATATGCATACAAATAAAATACCTTTAAATGCAGGATACATTGGCACAATGTTGCTGGTAAGCAAGGCATCATAGTGAGGTTTCTTTGCATCTGTCATAAAATCTAAAAAAAACCAAAAAAACAAAAAAAACAAAAAACAATTCATTACTTGGATTTTTTACTTGGAACTTGCATTTTCATGCTTTTAAAGACTAGTGTAATAACGTTAAGGTGGAGCTGACCTAACTTCACTTTCCTAAGCTGCCATGGGTCTAAGTGCTAACTTCAGTATATGCTAGATCCCATCCAAAATAATCTTATCATCAGCAATTGCACTTGTCAGACATACAGCGGAAAAACATTTGACAGATTTAAAAATATTAGAACAGACTTTTGAATTTTGGGAAAGGGAATAAAATTCCTTTCGTGAGTGTCAGACCAACTTGTTTTGACTGAAGAATCTAGGCATAAAAATAGGAGCTCTGTTGGAACTTTGCAAATTACACTTGATGTGAATGTTTAAGTAACCTACTACTCAGTACTTTATGCAGTAAAGTCAATGTAAAATGCTTCCAAATCAGGTCAGCAGCAGTTCACAAACAATTTAACCACTTGCAAACAGCTACGTGTTTTGTTTGAGAATCAGAGCTACATTCTTCAGACAAATGCTGAATTGCTTTACAGCATGTGGCACACAACAGTATATTTCAAATAGAAAATTAACTTATCAGGGCAGTTTCTTACTTAATGAAACATCCCTAAATTTTACTTTGGATAGTTCCAACTAACACCTGTCATACAAAGTGAATTTGCAATTTACTAGCTTGCCAGACTCAACTCAAGGTTTACATGTTCCTTCCAGTTTCTTCTATGAGATGCAACTTTAGAAACCTGACAAGTTCTAAAGCTTTCAGGAAGTACTAAATGACCTCGGACAATCCACCAACTGCTGAAGTGCCTAGCACGTTTCTCTTTCTCATGCTGAAGTGAACTGCAACAATTCAGCAGTGACTGCTTCATCCTCTGATTAGTTATCAAGAACCTCTGCAAAAGAATACATTACAAATTATTTAAATCTGTGTGCTGTACAATGAAGGCAGTGTACTTACTTGGGGGAGAAAGGAATCCGTAAGTTAGGCGAGGATGATTGTTGTAAAACAAACATGTCTGGTTATGATTAGAAGAAATACGAACATCCTTGTGTAAACAGCTGGAGGTATCTTCTGTAGCAGAAACCCATTTGTCCTATTGAACAAGAAGAAAGTATTATTGGTAAAATGGATAGCTGACTTAGAATAATTTTCTCAGTGTAAGGGACTGCAGAACTCTAAATACTTAGCTGCAACTGCCTTTAATGGTGTAAAGGGACTGAACTAAGATGCAAGAATTGTTCCTCTTTTGTCAGCAGAAAACAAGCCCTCCTGTCCATTTCATGTAATTTGGAAATAAAATGAACAGAACTGCAGCATTTTAGTTGAGTTGAGAATTAAGTCTTCCAAAAGAGAACATAAAAGTGCTCATTAAAGATAACTTGATCTACTGTCAATGTACTTGTTCATTCAAGCTAGGAGTCAGAGGCAGCCAGATGTGGCGTTAGCTATCTCTCACCACTGGACAACTCCTTACAGTAACTGGTTGCTTAATGCCACTAACCTCAAAGTATTTAGGATCAAGCAAACCTTGCCAGAGTTTAGTTAAATTTAATTATAACAGTCATTATTTAAAACCTATGATTCCCAGATAATCAAACTAAAAAGCATCCTCTACTGTCCTAATTCCTTTTAAGCGTGATGTGGCTTCTAAATTTTCTCTGAATGGGAAAGGCCAACTTGAAAACACTTTCCTTCACAAGGTCAGTGCTCTGCATGAACATGTGCATCTTGGCACAGGGTTCAGGACAGCAAAGGCCAGATTTACCTCCACCGACCTCTTTTTGCCCAATCAGGATGAACTTCTGAGAGAAGGATCACATCAGGGCATGAACAGTTCAAGATAGTCCAGAGATTATTTTCTTTCACAAGGATCCTGCCTGCCACATTACAAACACTGTTTTAAGGCCACGAAACCCATGTTGAGACTAGACTTTAAGGACAGCACTGACAGACTGCTATAGCAGACCCACACTGCCAAGCAGTAAGCCAGTGCAGACTCATATGGTCTCTATATCAATGGCAATGGGCTTCTTGCTGCCTGGTGGATCTGCTCACTCTGGAGGCAAAACTGCAGCTCACTCCGAGAAACAAGAAAGAGTCAAAGCCAATCCTTATGAATATAGGAAAGTGAAGAAAAACTCACACAAAATTCCTCTTTTTCTTTCATGTGGTTCTACTTAGTTCCCTGGCAGATGATAGCATAAGCAGATCTAAGAAGCGTTCAGGAATAACCGACATTCAAGCTTTTTACCTTTCAAGGTTGCTTCTAACCTTTCTTCATATACTTACATCTTTGTTAACAGTATACGCGCTCCATAGAGACATCCTGTAGTCCTTGCTGTATCCACTCACATAGCGGTAATGGTAAAGGAGGCAGTAATTATGTCTCTTCTGCAGAACTCTGGGCCGTCCATAGGGCAAAGTAAGTTTCTCTATCTTCTTAACTGCAGCAGAAATAGTGCTTGTTACATTTCAATCACTGTTGGTTGCTATGCATCTTCCTCTTTTATACACCTAAGGTTGCCCCAATTTCCAGTTGCCAAACAGAGAAGTCACAGTAACAGGAAAAAAAAAATTCATTCTTATATCAAAGGTATAATTTCTATGCCAAGGCAATAAATTATATGATGAAGCCATTATGAAGCAATCATTTAAACTTATACTGTGCAAATTAAATTTATATTTAAAATAAAACATTTTGCCATTTAAAACAGGAGATGAATCTAAGATGCAAAATTACAGTCTTTGTTGACTGTGTTTCAATTTAAACATATAATGTGGGATCTGGTTCTACATAACATTTAGATGGGACAGTAACCAACTGTGGTGACTTGAAATCTGCCGAGGGGACTATTTCAGTAGAAACCACAAAGTCATAAGTAAAAGTGCCATTTAAAGGACTAAGAAATATAGAGATCTAAATAAATGATACAGTGAAGTTAGATTTTCAGATGTGCGAGGACTCGCTTTATAATGAGTGTGACAGTCACAAAACCTTCCTCCTCCCTCTCTCTCATAGACCACAACTCTTTAGAAAGTTTGTACACAGAGCTCCAAATGTTTTATGTATGATACTGCACAGGGTTTTTGGCAGACCCTTGCCTAAGGCATTGCCTATTTATTGGCCAACTACTGCATCCAATGGAAGAGAGAAGAGTTTCCTTTAAAACTGTATCAGAAAGAAGCTATGTGGGATCAGCAGAGGGTAAGTCATTAGACAGAAGCTGAAAAGTAAACCATTTATCTTAAAGAAAAAACAAAGAAGTAACAAAACAGCCTCATAAGAAACACATGCTCTTGCAATCATCTGCTGCAGTCAAATGTCAGCAGAAAGTTTTAGTTTTTAACCCCTAAGGTAGGCTACATCATCACCAAAATACTGAATATTTAAATTTTTGCCAACTGGAAACAAACAAAAGTAAGGTTTTCAAGTTTTGAGTTCTCTGATGCAAAATAAAGACTGAGGAAAACTAGCACATCATGGAAATATTTTAAAATAATGAAAATATGACTTTGCTATTGAAAATGTAAGTATTTTCAATCATTACGTGACTGGAATTATAAAGAAGGCATCGAAGTATATTTTCTATTAAATAGGTCACTACCATCCACAAATTATGCAGCACTACAATTTCAAGGAAACTGTTTTAAATGGGGAAAGAAATTGAGCAATGAATGCTGCAGGTTTTTTTTCACAATAATTCCACAACACAAAAAAATGTCACGATTATGACATTTATTTCTCCACCCGTGAGGGAAAAGGCAAACAATTCACATTTTTTCCATAAAACTAAAAACGCAGTTAGTATTTTGTTGCTCTTACAGACTATCAAGTTATGACAATCAATGAGAGAATATGCAAACTGAGGTAACTAATAAACTCTAAATAGTCTTAAGGAGCATCTAGACTGGTTAGTAGAATTCTTTCATCTATAATAATGCTTTTTGTATCTAATTAATAAGCACTTAATTCATACAACTTATAAGGAAATTACTGCTATTAAGACCAGTGCTAAGCCAGGTCTCACTGATAATCTGAGCAAAAATCCTACTGATTTCAGTGAAACCACTTACATGCTTAGGGGAAAGCACACCGTATTGTATTGTTCCCTATATCTGTTTAGACAAGGAACAAAACATTTGCCACTTTGAAACCCACCCAAGCGAGATTCCTGAAACCATACCCATACATTGGAAAAGGATGTGTGTGCATGCGAACACTGTGTGAATCCTTATTGACAGATGAATTTGCTCATAACAAAACCAATCAGCTCAACTTATGTGTATGCAAATTTTCCATGATTATTGGTTGTTATTTTAATTACTCTGTACCAACAACTACTCACAATGATTTGTCTTTTGATTACATGTTATATCAGGTGGTACAACCCACACCTATCAGAACGAATCTAACTATAATCTAACAACTCCTTCACCACCCTGATTTAATCAAACTCCTACAACAACCATGAGAAACCAGACAAAAGACTCTAATCAGAGTCCATCAAGATGTTGAAGAAATACATCAAGTGTTAAAAAGACTCAAAGGAGATGGCGAACAATAATGGTGGCAAGTCCTCTTTGGATGGTCTCCCACAGTGACTGGAACACTGAACCCATCATGATTTTACTGATTGCTGTTATATCATGGCTGCTGTTAAACATTGTTTTATACATTAGAGTTTGGAGGATGGCTAAACAAGTTACATTTCTGCAAAAATTTCCACATGTGTATAATGTCACTTAACCACATTTAATGAAACTCTAAGAGACTAGCCAAACACAGAATTTCCCTCAAATTATTGCAGCATTCCCTGTTTATAGGCACAGAGGCAAGAGGGAACCATACTGCCACTTTATGGATGAGATATATTGACTTTAGTCATAGGGTGGGTTGTGGTGGTGCAACGCCCCTTTAGGCCACTCAGTGCTTTACATGATTTCCCCCACACACTTGGGGCCTGTAACAATATAACAGATCAGAACGTTATGTCAACCCATTAACACCTGGGACACATAATGGTCCAACATACAAGAAAGAAAGAAAGTGAAGGGTGATGAACCAGAAATTATGGCGACCCGTGTGCGCACCTGGCTCCCATGACTCCTATTTGCTTGGAAACAATAATGGTAATCGATCACGCGTGCCAATATATGGATGGTGGCCCAAAGAGGGAGGCGATACCAGAACTTCAAGATCTAGCAAGCTCTGGGCTTGTGCAACTAGTGGAAAGTACCAGAATATCCCATTGGGCTGGAGTGGAAGAGTAACTGATGAAAGTCAATTAATCTTGGACCTTATAAGAAGTGGTTCTAGCAAGACCCTTTGAGTTCTCCTGGATTGCAGCAGGCTGTGACCAGCACCTCCCCAGAGTTGGGAGGCTGCTCAGTTAAACACCTCAAGGGTTAAAGGGCCAGAGCAAGTCAACCCTCTTGAGTCTCAATTACTGCCCATTGAGGAATTTTTATGCATTGTATTTACTCTAAACTCAAGAAGAGGGAAAATTTTAACCATAGACTAGCCTCTCTTTCATCCACCTCTTTATCTATCTACATGTTTCTGATATACACACTACCTTTTACGAGTGTGGGTGTTCTTCACTTTTACTGGATCCCAATATTTTCTGTCTGCCTGTCTGTGCATGTGTAAGGAGTGAAAAGGGGCACCCATCAGCTCACTAGAGTCGCTCGCTGCAAAGGGACCTGTGGTCATAGCAGTTAAAGACTCGTGTGTGTGTGTATGTGTGTTGGTATGGCTTGTGTCCATACACATATGTATTGATTTAGGATACCTTATAGTAAGTTAGTGTGAATCTTGTCATTTTTGAATCTAATTAAGTCGCTGTTCAATTATTTTGTTAAATCACCTTGCAAATACTTAAATTGGTTAACAATTAAGTGCTGTTAAAATTAAACCTCTTGATTTACCTCAAACTATTACTAAATTTTGAATTGCAGCTGAATCATAACCGTGTCAAATATTTCCATCTGCGACAGGACACATTTTAAAAAGATGCCCTCTCATTAGTGGAAAAGATTCAAGAAAGCTCTATCCACACTTTGTGCCAGCACAAACTACACAAACCAACAGATGCCTTAAATTAGCCCTGAATAAGCAGCAAGTATTGGATCCTGCCTGTAACTGACATTTAAGTCCAGCTCTTAATAGTGGGCTATGGTGGGGTGTTACCAAATAGAGTTCATTTGCATAAGAAAGAAGGTTTCATGAACACACACAAGGCAAGGTCTCTGGTCAGCCTATTTCTCTTTCTGACAGCCTAATCATCTAGAATTCATGTTTTAAGGTATCAGCACCAAGGGCTACATTTCATTTTGACTTAAGGTTTTCACCATTTACTCATTGTCTTACCTTCTTCATGCTCAAAATAGTTTATTTTATTTTATAAGTTATGAGCACATCTACAGCCTTGCAAACTGCAGCTCAAACACGGCATGTATATGTCCAAAAAATGGGAATAAAGCATAAGTAAAACCAGCAACAGCTTAAGACCATGTAACAACTCAACCATGTAAAAATACCCCTTATGCTTCATTAAAGTATGCTGCCATTGCGATGTTGGTATTTGCAGGGATTTCTTATCAGATACTTCCCCATACACCGCTTTTGCTTCCCGTTCTGGAATGCTCACTACTTCAGTGCTACAAAATTCAAAAATATCAGGTAATACATGGGCCATGAAGGCACATGTATAAGGATACACATTTATTTGAGAACAAATGGTTCAGTAGGACTGTATTTGAAAACCTCAGAACTATAGTTCCCAGCGAGTATTTCAAAGAATTTTTACCTCATGTACTTGAGAGTTGTTCAGAAGTTTAGACATCAAATATTTTATATTTTTAATAATTCTTACATTTTTGTTATTTTATATTATTATCTAAAGTTCTTACCTTCTGTTTCAGTGAGATTTAAACGCTGATGAAAATCCCTTATTGGCAAGCCCTATAATTACAAAACAAAACCAGTGAGATACTAAGTGTTTTACAAAGCATATTATAAGCCATTACTATATTTAAGTACCAAATGTAACATCTGCCTTGCAAGTTATCCCTATACAGAACTCGTTGACATCTACTGGAGAGAGGCTACCGAGAATTTGCAGAAACAATTTGTTTTTGCCACAAGCAAATCTACAGCCTTGAAAACCACAGCTTAAACACACAACATTCACAGAAGGGAAATTTCAACATAATTAAGTGAAGCAAGGAAGAACTGAATGCTTTCCCCATCAGAGCTTACTTCTGTGGCATCTTCCAGGCTCTTCAGAGCTGGATATGATGTTACATTTTTGCAGTTTGCTTATGAATATACAAATACAGGTTAGTAGCCACTAACCCCAGCCAAGATTTGACTTTGAAACCAATAGTAGGGGACTGCAAAACTAGCAGGTAAAAATAAACACCGGAGAATCCAGAGTTTGACTCTTTGAATACAACACAGACATCTGCCTCCACAACTTTAACCGTTTCAGTACTCACCCCTGTCCTGCAGGAGCAGCCAAGGCTCACTGAAAAGGCTTTTTGTCCCACCACTGAGCATTCGGAAGGATGGCTTGTTTCTTTGGGATGGTGGGGGGTGTAAACGGGGTTCCTTAAAAGATGGTTTAGGCGTCCATGAGTTCCATTGTTTGGGGCTGGTTTCAAATTAAGCAAATCTATGAAAGAATTCAAGTGATATTAACAGGATGAGAAAGACTGTAATACACTGCTGTTTATGTTGTGATTACAAGTATCAGTGAGTCAATAAAGCTGCACAGCTTGCTGCTCATAACAGCCAAAAGGGAAATGAATGTAACCTCTTTAAAATGAAGCACACATGTTCTTGGCTAGGGCTCAGGATAGTATTAGTCTGCTTGTAAAGACGAACGGCATCCAAACTTGCAGTGGGGGACAGAATGGGAATCTCAAACACATGAAGCTAGTGACTACGTGACATTGAAGCTTTGGGGAATAATTTGGGTGCGTTTGGGGGTTTTGCTTGTTTCTTTTTATTTTTTAAATTACCTGGAAATTAAATAGAATCATAGAATTGTTAAGGTTGGAAGGGACCTTTAAGATCATCAAGTCCAACCATTAACTGAACCTGACAAAACCACATCTAAACCATATCCCCAAGTACCACATCTATCCTATTTTTAAACACCTCCAGGGATGGCGAATCCACCACCTCCCTGGGCAGCCTATTCCAATGTTGAATAACCCTTTCAGTGAAAAAATTGTTACTAATATCCAAATACATAAGCTTCAGTTAATAAGCATCACTAAAGAGTAAAACCATGAAAGAACCTAGACAGAACGTAGGTTTCTGCTTGTCACTTAGATCTAAAATGTTAAACTTTAAAATTCTCAAAGTAGTCTAACCACAAAAATATCTCTACCCCACAAACACCTAAATCTCTGCCATTAAAGTAACTCAATCAGCTAAAACCTGCCTACCACCAATGCTCAGAGACACTTCAGACACCTTCAAAATACTGAACACATCAAGCCCTATTTCATGCTTAATCCTCGCTAGCATTCATAGAGTTGTTGTTCCCCACTTAACTCATACTGAATCTATGAAATGAGATGTTTTCAAACATAGCAGATGATGAGACACACTTGTATCCAAAAGCTTGGTGTCTAGATCACTCACCTAGAGCACAAAAGTTAGAGCTGAACTTCCCTTCCTACATGGGGAACTGAACACATTTCTCCCTGCACTGTACCACTCAGATATGTTAACATCATTCCCTCTGGATGAAGCTGTTTTGCTTTGGAAAGAAGAATAAAACAACCCTTCTAATCCTAGCAGTCCCTGCTCCAATGCATACATCATACAAAGCAGTGAAAAAATAAATCAGAACCAATCCCAGAACTCAGGTCCCCACTTCAACAGCTAAATTATATCGTTACGTTCCTGCTATTTTAAGTGGAGTATCCAGGAATTCACAACGCCCCAGAAATGCCTGAGTCTGGCAGTTTGAATGCCTTGGAAAACATGAGTTGAAATTCCCCAATTGAGACAAGACAGTTAGTTGTATATATCTGGTCCTTATGCTTTAAGTGCTGAGATGTTGGGCAAATGGGAGACGGTATCTCTTCTCCCGCTGCACTTTGCAAGAAGGTGTGGTCAGGCACCTCCAAGAGAAACACTACAGCCCCAAACAAGTGCAAGAAGATGCCTTTCTGCAGTCCAGAAGGCTCATAAGCCCTGGGCAAGGAAAAGATTGAGTAAGTCACCTCAATTCATTTTCTATCTGACAGTTAACGTGCTGGCTTTTGCATATCCTATTCTTCTAGTTCTCTCTATACAGGGCAGAGGAAACGCAAACATCAATGATTGCACTTAAAACATCTGATCTGTCACTAAACTTGCTTCACTGACATGCCAGTGAGGACTCTACCCCTCCCATGCAGCATACACAGAACAGATCAGGGGGGCACAAGAAGATGGTTCAAGATCAACTGTGACATAAGACGACCACGAAGCGTACAAGGCTACGAGACCTGCTTCCTGGCAATGGCCTGTTTCTTATTCCAGCACACATGGTTCTTATTCCAAACACATGGTTTAAATGTGGTATACCTGAATATCATCACTGATCTCAAGCATGTGCAGTACTCTCGTTAAGTGTTTTCTGGATGAAACCCTTTGGTAATACTTTGTCTCTCAGATGCAGATGTTAGAGCAAGTATAGGTCCTGGCAAGAGAGAGAAGTAGGCGGGAAATAATGGAAAACAGGTGAAGACCTCAAGGGGAATAAATGAACAGAAAGTGGTAGAAGTAGTGATAGACTTTAGGAGGAACCATGAAATACAGAACAAAGAAGGGACAACGGAACAAGGAGTCACAGTAGCATTGTGTTTGAAAGGTGGGGGGGGGGAGAAAGGGCTGCAAGGCTTCTAATTTTCAGAAAGAAACACCACTTCTCTGGTGCAGTGTACTGTACGGTGTCAGAAAACAAAGTGAAGAATATCTGTATATGGAGCAGGATGTCTGCGATCCTCAGATACAGAAGCAGACTGCACGGAACAGAAATTGATCATGAATTCTAGAGTGACACCATAAAGGGGTGAGAAAGGGGAAACCTGACTATTACAGAGACAACTAGCTCTAGAGCAAGACTCCAAAGCAATGGGGTTACAGACTAATAAGACAGTTGCAGTCCATCAAAAGACCAAAAAAAAAGCATATTTGAAACACTTGTTGTACTAGGGAATGAGAATGGACAGGGAAACATGCAAATCTAGTATTAAAAGATACAATACATAAATGGAACAAGTGACACATGCAACGTTTAATTTGGGAGGAGGTTTATTATATGAATCAAGTAAACAAAACTGAAAAAATCTAAATTTTATCCAAATTAACCTAAATTTTATCCAAATTAAAAACCTATCTATATCAAGTATCTAAAATTAAAAATATGGCAAGGGAAAACAAAAAAATAAGAAAACACATGTCAAAAATATAAGGAATTGTTCAAGTGCATAAAAAGCAGAGGGGGTGACTGACTCAGGCTTTCTGGAAAGAGCTGCCTGGCAGCAGCACCCATACCCATTATTATGTTCATTATTTATTGTTTTGCCTGAATAAGGTCACCTGAATGATTAATCTGATAATCTAGTTAGATACGAGAGGAAAATATCCCTTCTTCTTGATGGTGGAGAGACTGTGAAGTAGTCAAGTTTTAGTAGTGGTGAATCAAAGCGCCAGCTGTAGAGCAGCCAGAGGAACACACAGAGTAACCAGTGGAAAGGAGACATACCAGGTGGCCTGACCAGTAGATTCTAAACTGTTGTTAGTCCTTTAGAAGCTGGATCTTTCTCAGAAAAACAAACAGTTTATTATTCGTGAAAATCAGCAGCAAGCCTTAAGGACATATTTCCAAGGACACTTAAAAAATCTGTTATTAGAAGATTTGCAATGCCCAAAAGAGATACTTTACTGAACAAAGATGACCCCATCAATTGTACTTACCACACATCAAATTATATACTTCAATGTTTTCAAATGGATCAACTTGAGTACGAAACTTGAATCCTGGTCCAAAACCAATAAAGATAGCCTAGGATTTACACAGAAAAGTGGAACTCTGTTTAAGACAAGTTGAAATAGAAAATATCTTCATACTCAGAGGGCAGTTTCTTTCAAGAACTTAATCTTTACCAATATAGTATGGATCAAGTCAAAAGCATGGTTTTTTTCTTAAAAAAAGTAAACATAAGAATAATTTTTAAAAGTAGTAAAAGAGATTAGGAAACACAATTCTGTCTCATTGTTGCCTTTAAAAAGTTGCCTTCAGCCATTTACGAAGTCCCTTGCTCTTCTCTGCTGTTGAAGAAGTTAAATTCATTTTCTTGAATGCTTTAAGGGATTTAAAGGAAATGTTGAGCCAAAATAATCATCACATTTCATGCCCTGTAAACAATTTGGAGCTTTTAACTTAAGGCTATAAAAACATCTGTTGGTAGCAATATTTTAAATGGTTTAAGCAATGGCAAGATTCTAGGCTTCTATGTCTGGTTTGCAGCTGTTCTTTCTTCTTGCACCACTTCCTGAGCTACACTGGCACAAGCTATTGTGTAGCCATACAGTGAACCTGATCCAGGAAGGCAGCCAGCTCAAAAAACTTTTTTTTTCTGCTGGCTCTTTTCCTTCTGGTTCAGTTCCCCGACCTACTTAACGCTGCAGCCACGAAAAGCTTACACGAGCATAGAGCAGGGTTTGCTGCAGGAATAAGGACAAGGAGGCAAGGGCAGCAGCAAATGCTTAAACTCAAATCCTGCCAAAAAAAAAATGGTTTTAAACTTACCCTGAGATATTCAGCTTATTTTTAATTAAGTGAAACAGATTGCACCCATCTGTGGTATCGAGGTACTGAATGAGTGATGGATGCTTTGCACTCTATAGCATCTTCCCAGGTAAGATCTCAAAGTTCTTTGCAAACAATGCAATTGTCTCAGATTTCATAGCTGTGTGGCAAAAATAGAGGCTTAAAACTCAACTCTAATTCTTTTTTTTGAGATTAAAGCATAATGCAGGCTGCCATTCTGCAACTGTTGACACTAAAATCCGTAGGCTAATAATTTACTCAAACCTCATTTGAACCAGATGAGGCAGGAACACGCTACCTACTTTCTGTTGGACTAGGTAATTACAGAGTATGAGATTTATGCTGCTATAATGTTAGCCACAAAAGGACAAATTATATCTGGTTTTGAAGACCAGTTAGGGATGCTATGAACTGACAATCCCAAGTCTGGCAAAGAGTTTGAATAGAGTCAACCTACTGAAAAAAAAATTTTACACGATCAAACTGTAGCAAAGAGAGAATATACTAAACCGGCATTTGGCATCACATGGCCTTGCTGGTTTTAGCCCATTACTAGGTACCCTATCAACAGGTTTTGTGTTGTCAATTCAGGGAAGAAGAGTAGGCCTGTAGGGGTAAACAATACGAAATTAACACAGGTTTTGGCTAACTGTTTTTTGAAAATAGTTTGATGACAACACTACATAATTCTATGAGACATGAAAAATAAGGCTTTTAAGAGAATCTATGCTTTACATGGAATACGTAGGTCTTTTTATAAAACTTGTTTTCAATAATTTTTTTTAATACAGGGTTCTCTCTTTATAGATGTGTTTACACATATTCACTGTAATAGTACCAAGTACCTCATAACTGTTAGTGAATTTTATGCTGAAAACAGCTTTTTGAAATTAAGAGTATTGCCTTTCATTTTATTGATAGCAGAAACTAAAGCAGAACATAGATTAAGTGACTTCCTTAGTCAGCTCCATCTAATTTGGGGATTTGATTTCATGTTTCCCTATGATCCCTTCCCATTTCTCAAAGAGAAGAATTTTGGGACTCTCCTTATTTTAAACATGACTGACATGCTCTCTCCTGAACAGACTACCTCAAAACAGTGATACATAATCTATCATGACACAGTAGAATTACAGAATCGGGAGATCATTTAGCCAACTTCTGCAAAAGACAGAGTCAAAAGTAATGATGCTATTTGTGAAAGACGCTTGTCTGATCAGTTGTTAGGTTATTCCTATGGTGGAAGCTTCACAGACTTCCAGGGCAAACTGCTGTACTCATTAATGGTTAAAAAATAACTTTTTTAATAACCAAATCAACTCTTCTTTACTGCAGTTTAAGCCTGTTGCTTCTGTTCTTAGGCAACCCAGAAAACAAAGAATGGACTAGCCTTACAGAGCGGGAGACTGGCTGGCTAGGGAACAGCTTTTCTTGCAAGGGCCTGGGTGGCACAGCGGACAGCAAGCTGAACACGAGCCAGCAGCACACCCTGGCAACAAAGGCGGCCAACAGCATCCCGTGCTGTATAAACAGAAGCTCAGCCAGCAGGTTGAGGGAAGGGATTATCCCTCTCTCCTCAGCGTTTCTTTAGGCCGCATCGGGATACTGCACCCCCAACGTAAGAATGACTTCAATAAACAATCATCGCAAATTCAGTGGAGGGCCCCAAGGTGGTTGAGGGCTGAAGTTCTTGCTTCAGGGAAGAGGGAGGGACAGGGCTTGTTCGGTATGGAGAATAGACTGCTTCAGGTGGACCTAACAGCAGTCCCCCAGTACCTACAATGAGGTCATCAAGGAGATAGAGCCATGCTCTTCAGTGCTACACAGTAGGAGGCAGGGAGACAACAGGAACAAACTGAAACAAGAAAGGTTCTGGTTGGCTATAACTAAACACATTTACACCATGAGAACAGTCAGGCAGTGGAATGTGTTGGTTAGAAGCTGTGGAGGCTCAGCCCTTGGCATTTTTCAAGACTTAACTACATAAACCCCTGAGTAACCTGGTCTGATCTCACATCTGACTCTGTTTGAGTTGGAGGTGGGACTAGAGACCTCCCAAGGTCCCTTACAATCTGAATTCTCTTAAGATCTAACAATTACTGTATTTCAGGATTTGGTGACAAAAGTTTTCTCTTTTTCTGCGTTTAATGTTACAACAAAACAACTTGGCACAACTTTATACTCTTACCAGCACAGTGAAATCTCTGAGGTATGTCCTGTTGGGTTTTTGCCCAACTCTTACAACAATGGAATCCCACCCTGTGTGGGTTACCCAGCACACCACGAAAGCAATCCTACAAATGCTTGGTTTCTTTAATTGCAGATGGAATAGTGTCACAGATCTTAAAAAAAAAAACACAAACCCGAAACCTCAACACCCAGAAAGCACAACATTCAGAAATAGAAGGAGCTAAAAAGAAAAGCTAGCATAAGTTTAAGTCTCACCTGCATACTGGGGAAGCGATTGTCTGAGCCATGGAATCCACCTATGCAGCTTTTAATCTCAAGTGGTTTCCTATAAAAAAAAAAATAGGAATGTCACAGTTTATATACCTCACACTTTACAAATCGTATCAGTACAAAATACATTGTGATGCATTGTTCACTTGTCTGTTTAAAGATTCTTAGAGGCTTGTCCATAGGGAACAGAAAGTCTTTAAGCTTTAGGAAAGAATGCCTTTAAAATCAGAATGTTATTTTCTGTGCAAAAATTTGGAATTCTCAAGTTTCCAAAGTCATTTAAAGTCAAATATCAGGTGACATATGAACAAAATGCCTGTTCTCAGGACAACAGATTTTCACTTCAGTGTCACTTGGGTAACAGAACTTTACAGTACTTTATATAAGATTCTAAAGATTTTTTGTTTGTTTTTTTATAAAAACTCTAATGTAATTTAGAGCATTCAGCTGGGCATCTCACAGTCTAATAAAAACAAATATCCAACATATGCCAGGCCTATACATATTATTTAAATGCGTACAGTTCCAGTAACCCAAACCCAATTTGCATGACTTGCACACATTTACAGTGTTATACAACAGGATTTACTGAATACATGGACAGAAAACTCTTTCATGATGAAAGCCCTAGAGTATCACAGAGGTGCTCAAAATTATATTATTATAGCAGATGCCATTATTCTGGGAGTTGTAAACTCATTGGTCAGAACATGTAAAGTAATTAACAATAGGGGGCTCAGTAAATTTAATGTATGCCAGTGGATCACTCACAAGACTGATTCAACTGAGTAGCTATGCACATGCTTAGCTTTCATGACTTGCTCTGGAAATTCCTAAAGCATGGCAATATGTGCTGAGTATATGACAAAGGGAACTTTAGTTTCTAACATTTGTGTCACAAAGCCTGCCATTACCTGCGTGCTCAGCAGGGAGAGTACCTATAGCTGCCAGTTTAAAATTGAGCCTCCTCAGGGCAGCAAAAACCGTAGAAAAAAGCATGCATTTTTTCTTTGCCATGTCACTTTTCTATGACAAACAAGAATACCACACTCCAATAGCTATCATTGAACTCTAAGCATCTGGAAGAGAAAAGCTATGAGACAAAAGAAATTATTTGCTCTATAATCAAGTACTGAAAACTGTAACTTACCTAGCAAGCTGCCACTGGGAGTCTAAATAAAAGTGCAATGGTTCAATCCGGTCATTATAGGAATAATGGAAACGCTTGGGTAGCAGTTGTTTCATATAAGCTTTGAAAGGCTGATTTGGTTCTATGCACTGAAATGTTTCAATTAAAATATAAAATGTACATGTCACCAAACTTTTGCTTATGTCATGCACAGTTCTTACAAAGCACTTCAATTGCAAAGGGTCTGCAATAACTTCCACTAAGGACAATGGGATTCCATCGGGTTTGGAGTCATATAGTCTGGGACATAAATATTAAAAACTATTTTAATAACAAATACTGACTGGTTTTGCATTCAATAGTTATTAGAAGAATATAAGTATTGGATTATGGACATAACTCTTTCTGTTTTTTTATTCTTACAGCCTACAATTGTACAGAACCAAACAGTACTGCTTAGAATTAATAAAGAATTACATTGAGACATGAACATCACGATACTTTCACAAGTGGTGGGAGACTATACAATGCAATAATTCTACAGCTCTGTAATACAGAAAGTAACAGACATTCATAGGGTTTTTAGATTGGTCACTCAGGGACAAACAGATTTTCCACCAACTAAGATCCATTAATGACTTTAAAACAAACAAACAAAAAACCAAAACAAAACAAAAAAATAAAAACCCTCTCTGTTATAATATTGGAATTTTTGAATAGTGAAGGCATCTGTACAAACAGCATATCTCTCATCAACTGCAATGTCTGCACAACTGAGAGGCAAACAGATTGTGGTGCAGGGAAGAGAACAGAAGCCGAGTATAGAGCAGAAAAGCAAATTCCTTAAGCTAGAACTTACGAACAAAAAAAAAAAAGCAATATCCTTTCTCAAAGCTGTTTCTCAAAAAGGTATGAGCAAGAAAATCGTATGCTTGTTCAGGAAATGGAGCTGAGCTTTACACTGATTTGGCCCTTAACCAGTATGGTCCTGATACACAAATTATCCAGTTTGAAGAGCAACAGTATACAGTGCTAGATAAGAGTTCGTGAAAAGAAATGAACACAAAACCTTAGTTAATGCACAACCACAGATAGCCATATGACACCTTACTCAACTTTGACCTTCCCTTCCCCTGCATGGAATTACTTCTGCTGTTGCTGTTAACTGTATAGCATACGGAAGGTCACCAATTCAAAGTCCAGACGCTCCGTAAGTAGCCCAGCAAACAGCTGATACTATAAAATACCTGTAAATGTCAGTAGAAATTAAGCTAGAACAAGAGATAAGATGACACTTACTGTGAGGTTTCTGACAAGGCCTTCGTAATTAACTGGAAGAATCATATGTAAGAATTAGTCACCTAAGTTAAAAAAAATCAGATGTAAAATGAAAGCATTCCCATCACGTAATATAATTAACTTAGTTTCAAAAAATTTCTGGACACAAGAAATTATTTTTACAGAATGAAAACCATATGGAGCAAACAATCACTAAACTGTCAAGGTATTGCTTTTATGAAATTTTAGTTCAGTCACTCCTCCCCTTGCTTACTTATTTACAGCTTTAAAATGTTAAAGTATATTAGCCACAGTTAGAAAAATAATCTGAGAAGTAAGTTTTCACAAAAGAGGCGACTAAATGCTATGCTAATCAAGCTGGACTTTTCCTGCTTACTAATAAACTTCTAAGGAAAAAGAAACAAATACAACTATCAGGACAGCAGTTTTATCTGGCAAGCATCCTTGGAAAGATAGCCAAGTGCAAGCTGGCCAAGATTCAGATGCTTAGACTCAACCCAAAAGGGACCATTACATC
This sequence comes from Himantopus leucocephalus, assembly GCA_003993805.1. Classification (NCBI taxonomy): domain Eukaryota; kingdom Metazoa; phylum Chordata; class Aves; order Charadriiformes; family Recurvirostridae; genus Himantopus; species Himantopus leucocephalus. The sequence continues at coordinate 63,191,812 of RSEF01000003.1, forward strand.
ATTTGGTATAACACAGGCCCATTACATTTCACACAGTTACTCTGTCCCGAGTCTGATATTCAATGCTTGACTAAAGTACATAAAGGATTACACTGGCAAGGGAACCATTAGTAATTCCTGCGCGGATATATGCAGTGCTACAAAAACAGCTATGCTACTTCATGAACATAGTGCATGTGTCAAAAGCAAGAGATAGATACTCTGCTTTTCTTCTTCCTGAACTTGGTTCTCCAGGGAGCACCTGGAACTGCATTTGACTCCCACGTTCTCCAAGGAAACATTTAAAACTGTTTAGAATAGCATCAAGCAATGAAGTAAACAGGGCTTAAAGTCACTGGGGTTGAGGCCTACAAGTTTTAAAGGGCAGGGAGAGCAGTAATCTTGATAGAAAAAAACCAACCCTGTGAAACGTGAAGGAAATACCTGCATTCAATATTAAGAAGTACCCAAAACTACGGGCATTAAATGTTCACCTAAAATGAGACTGCATAATGAATCAAAGTTTAAAATTTGTAGGCATTCATTGATTTTTACTCAGGTTTCTTATCTTATTTATGTTTATTTGCAGTTTACTCAACTGCTATCAGGCCATTAGACCATTTTTAGTAACTAGGAAATATATTATAATACTCAAAACAATACACAAAAGACAGTAACAATCTAACATTCCTTTAAGACAGAAATATAGCAAATTTATACATAAACTGGTAAATCAGGAAATGAGGTGAGATGTGAGGAGGGGATTTTGGGGCTGTCTTGAGCACCAAAGATCTGATTCAAAGGAGCACCATTCACAAGACATTTGCAGCTGGTTACGCTGAGTCTTTAAAAACACAGGTGCACTACTCAGTATTTCCTCTTCATCATTATCCAGTTTGTCCCTAGTTGACCTTCACTCAGGTTTACCAATGGAATATGTGGATCCTAAGTTTGTATTCATAAAGCACAAAAGCGTATAACCAAGTAACAAAAATTAGTTTAGCAATTACATACAAGAGAAATACTCATCTGGAACATTATTAGGTCTTAGGCGAGCTGCAGGACCAGGTACTACTATGAAATCTTGAACATCATCTAGATAGCTGTTCAGATATGCTGTTTTTCTGCAGCTCCCTGCTTCCATCCCTGCAAAAGGAGATTTTATTTAAAAATGGGAATATCAATGTAGAGTAGCCTTGCTGAGGAGACATATAACTTAAGTTATAGAAGTCAAAAATGTAATTTCTCAGGTCTTTTTATCAGCAATCCCAAGACATCTGATCCGAGGAGACCACAATGCTAATGTACAGAAGAAAATAAAACGTTACATATATACAAACAATCAGCCATTTCCTCAGCTGAGAAATGCATTCTAATTGAATAAATAGACAAATTTTCTTCTCTGAAGGGAAAGAAATCTTATGAGCCTAAGAACAGCAGTAATGGTCAGACCAAATATTTATTTAGCCCAATATCCTACCTAATAGTGTTCAGTAACATGTCTAGAGAAACACCCAATAAGCACAGCAATTATGGACTGATCTTCCACCCAGTGTTCCTTATCCATTTCCAGAAGTCAAAGAGACTTCAAGCTGCATATTACATTTGAACTCTTACTTTTAATACTGGTTTACCCTCCATTAATTTCGTAAATATTTTAAACCTGTATAAATATTTGGCTTGGATGATTCCTGGTGGCAATGAGTTCAAGTCAATTTTGTGCTGCATGGAAGTATGTTTATATTTTGTTTGTCAGGAAAAGAAGCAGAAAAAATTTATTGGTAAAATCCATAACTTATTATAGAAATAATTCCAGAAATACAGAAAAGCTATTACAGAAATAAATCAAAGTTTCATATTCACAGCATTCTAATAATGGATAAGGGAACTGACAACTGAAAGGAAGATATGGCTTGTATTTTCACTTCTTCATCAATTCGCAAGCTGTTACAGTGTAGTGTAGTTAAAATACAGAAAAAAATGAAATATTTTTACAATTCACATTTTTTATTCTATTCCTTTTACTGACTGGTAATGATCAGAAAAGGAATTAGGAATAAAATATGAAAACTATTTAATGACTCTCTATGTTCTCCACTTCTTCCCTTCCCCCACAAAATAGTCTGATTCTCACCTACACTGATTATCTCTTATGCCATCTCGACAATATAAAACATAATTTCCAGGTGTTAGCTGCTTCATTAAATTTAGCAGAAACATGCAAGTATGAACTCAGAACATTACTTTATAAAAACAGCTCTTCAAAATTCTGATATATTTTATAAAGTCGAATTTACCATGATCTGATATAAAGATAATGTTCAGGCATTTATGCAAGTTCATTTGCTTGAGACCATCCATCAGCATCCCTACTATGTTGTCGACTCTCTGTAATGCCATAATGACCTGCAGGACAAAAATAAGGACGTGAAGCAAGTGTTAATCACTTCAATTAAAAAATAGAATTTATTTCTAGGGAGAGTGAATAAATTTAAACTGTAACAGTATATGCTAATAAAGAGTAAGGAGATCTTAAAGAGCATTCGAGGTTAGATGCAGTCCAGACAGGGGACCTAAAACTGCGCAGTAAGCCCCAAACTCATGACGGGGAGCACACCTAGCACACACTAACAGGAAGAACTGTGAGGACAGGAGACTTTTTCAGCATTTTCAATACCCTGCTAAACCTTTTCACCTGTTCCTACTCCTCTCAGTTGTACACCCTTTAGATGCACAGTCTTTACATCTATGGAGAATGGACTCAACAGGTACCCCTGTACTGCTAACTAAAAATGGGAGCCTGCAGACTGCCTAGCACCTGCACTGCTCAGGGCTACCTCCATCTGCACTACACAGCTCTTGGCCTCAATTTTTTCTGGGCCCCATACCGTACTAAGGCACAGCTACACACTTTTTTGTGTTATTTCAGTTGAAGACGTTTAAAAACAAAAAAATACACACCCCAAAACCAAAAACCCCAAAACACTCCCCCCCAAAAAAGCCAGCCTCCCTAAAAAAAAACCCAACAAAAAAAACCCCCACACACCAAAAAACCCACCCCCCCAAAAAAAACCCCAACCCCTCCCTGCAAAAAAGCTGCCTCCTCCCCCCCAAAAAACCCTAACATCCCACACCCAGATTATACCCAGTGAGAGTGGGTTTAAAGCGTGAAATTGAGGAATTTTGTTGCATTACCAGAGACACAACCGAGGACAACAGGGCATGCCTAAGGGTGCAGATGCTGATGGGAGAATACCCGAGGGCCGAAGAGAACAGAGGAAGCCAAACTGGTGGCACTCTTCCTCAAAATCCCCATTGGGAGAGACTCTGGAGCAAACTGCCCTTAAAACTGTGACTGGATGTAAGTCTCAGAGCAAACTAGTTTAAAGGGACTGAAAAAGCCAAAGAACAAGCTACCAGTCTAGCACTGTTTGTGATCGGGGGTCTGGCATTCAAGCTCACTTGCATAGGTACAGCCACTGTGGCTACTTTTAAATACTTCCTAAGTAAACAAAACAGAAAAGTATTTTTAAATTAAGTCATTCTGTGACCTCATTGAACTACTTGTATAAGTTATCTTGCTTTGGGTGAACAAAGATGAGATGATCCTGGCGAAACTACGTACAAAACCTCAGGGTCTTTCTCTCCAGAGCACTCCTGACATACAGAACTTTAGATCTACTTATTAACCAAAGAAAAGGATAACCAATTTAAACATGTTCCCTATACTGCCGTTCCAATTAGTTGTCTGCTTCTTCAATGGGCACTTACATTCATCTTATAGTTCCTTACAGGAACAGTAACTGTTCACACCTCAAGAGAAATTGGCAAGAGCTTTTTACTCTTGTCACCACTGACATACCTAGTTAAGTCACCTAGGACACACCTAGTTAAGACATCCAAACTCCCGACCATTCACAAGACCATTCACAATGGGAGAATTTTACAACATTCCTGAATTTCCAAGAGCTTTTTCCTTTGCATTTTTCAGTTTGGTTTGTTAAAATGTAAAGCTATTTAGTACTTTTGAAAACCGTAGCAGTCCCAAAGACTTATTTATACAATAGGCACACCACAGACTGCGATGGAGTAATGTCCCTTTTATCACCCTCTATCACCCAGGCATAAAATCTAACTGTAGGGAGAGATAAGACCAATATTCATCTAACCGTTGCACAGAAATTGGGGGAAATAACAATTATAACATGAATATTTAACCACCAAAACTTGGACCATTGCTATAAAAAAAATCTGGTTTTGCTAAATTGAAAGTATATAAGCTTTCTGCACCCCACCCCTAAAATCACCATAAAGAATTAGTAGGACCAGATAAAAGAACACAAAAGACATACCCAAACATGCTTTGGCAATTTACAAGTTATTGAAATACAGAAAATAGGCTGTTTATTACAAGCTCTGCATCAATGTTAATTGATGGTCTGCCTATTCACAAATATTTTTTCCTAATAAGCATATTGAACATGATCTTGGTTAAACTAACATGAATTATGGAAGTATATTATAGAGTCAGAAAAAAGCTTTTTTAATTAAAAAAAAGAAAAAATTAAGAAACCACAAAACTACTTACTCCACTGCTTACTGGTCCAAACTTATGGCCTGAGGAATCTGGTTCTTCTAAATACAGAGTGTAAAAGTGTGGTCTATATCAAACAGTACCAAAAATGTAATATTTTACATACAAGTTGAGGCAGTTTGAAGATATTTCAACAATGGATATCAAATATTCAAAACACACTGTCATTCAGAGGAAGAACACATTAAAGTGAAAGAGAGAAGTGTAACTTAACAAAAGTTTCAGTCACAGAAACAGGCTTGCATTAAATAATATTTTAACATTATTAGAATAATGCATAAGATATTGTTTAAAACAGAAATCATATTTACAAAGTAATTCATTGCAATACCACTCAAACAGGAAGTTACACTTGAAATTGTATACCTACCTTTCATCTTCAGGCAACTGCAGCCAGCGAAGAACAGTTACCACCCTCTCTTCAAAGGGGATTGAGCTGTATCAGAACAATACAAAATCAACCATGTGTTTCCAAGAGCTAAAAAATTTTAATCACACATTACAAAATCAATGTATTTTAGCAGAGAAAATTGAATTCAACTGGATGCCATTAATGGCTATTTAGCAGGATGCAAATTTATCTCTGCTAATTGCCTGTGACTCTACAGGAGTTAGTGATCTGATCTAAAGCTCCATTGAATATTGCCCCCATTGACTGTGATGTGATTAGAATAAATCTCTCAGTATTGCTTGCATTTATTATACAAAGAGAATAATTGGCTTCAAGGTGTAAAATCATGTGTAAGTTTTCATTCCTGTATTATGTTTTGAAAAAGTTTTGGTTTGGGTGTGGTTTGTTTTTAGGCTTTTTTTAATGTTTAAACACTTTGAGGACAAGTTGTCATACTATGTCACAAAGTAGATGCTCTATATCACATACTTAAGTAGATCAACAATAAGCATGTTCACCTGTAACAACATAAGCCTCCCATAAAGTTCATAATTCAGCTACTTAACACAAGTTCAAGCAACAACATACAAGTTCCTAGAGGAAAAACATGTAGGTAGTAAGTCAAGAAACAGATTATCCATGCTATATGACAGGTGTAGTAAGATAAAATGATCCTAGGAAGACAGAAATGACAAGCCTGATTACTTGGGGAAGACTTGAGATTATTAAGTAAACGGTGATAAACACATTTATGTAGAATTTTTATTAGACAGAAAATGTTTAATTGCAGTGAAGAGCAATCACTGACTAAAATATGACTGCCTTAATGTAAAATATTTTCAAAATTTGCAATAAAAATAATTTTACATTGGAACAATTTACCACAGTCCCCAGTAAAACTGGACTTCATGGACAATATCATGTCAAGACCTTATCCGTTCACTGTATGAGAGGTTTGGATTGAATGACTCTATAAACACACCCACAAAAGATTTTTTAAAGTAGAAACAGAAGAGCACTAAAGCTTCAAAGCTGGCTGCTCTTAAAGATGATTTTTCCACATCTTTCCTGTAAAACGTTTGCTGAAGAACAACAAAGTGATTAGATAAAGAATCTACATTATACTGAAATGAAGTTAATTGGATCCTATCTTTTTTTTGTGTTGTGTACAACTATTTAGAAAAGGAGGAAAAAAAAAGTTATGCTTTCTCTGGTGTCTGTCCTATTGCAATAGTTAAAGTAAAATATTCATCCAAGACACAGGAGTTTACATACCTATTGTATTTTTCATACAGGTTGGGAAAGGTTCCATTAACTGCCACGTCTGACCCAGGCCAAAAGAACGTACCCGCTTTTAGACCTTGGTATATAGCTGTTAGCCAAATCTGCAGGAGAACAATCGACATCATTAGGGCAGCTCAGTGAACTAGCTGAGTAACTGCCAGATCCACTACCCACCCCACTAGCTCTGCACCTTTCAGCAAGATCAAAATCTAAAAATATAAGTGGAGCACTCCAAACTCTCAATCTTGCATGTCATCACTGTCTGCAGTCCAGGTACACCTTGCAGCCCGATTTCTTATGGCAAACACTCGCATCCCTTCTGCTGCGACACCAGGGGGAGCCAGGACAGAAGTAGGAACCATTAGCTCCCATAGATGGAGGAGTAACACAATGGTAGAACCATGGCTGAACACCAGGAAGGGGAAATGCCTCAAGAACAGTGAAGCAAGGAGGGACGGGAATGTTCCAAGGATCTATGCCCCACATACTCTGAAATATGGGAGCAAGAGTTTGGTCAACTCTTTTGATTTTACTGCTGAACTCATGATTTGAATATTTCTGTTTGCTTTCTGCATGTTTTCCTGCCTGACTTCTACACCACTTTTGCTTCAGTGGCCTGTAAAGTCCACACCTGCGTATTCTTTGGAGGGGAAAAAAAAAAAATCTGTCCTCCACACATTGCTAAATAGTTGCATCTGTTCCCTTGCTATTCTTCTATCCTTCAGGCTAGCACACCCAAACTTTCCCATGCCACTTCATTTCGATGGCAGTCTCAGCAAATATGCCATAGCTGTACAATTGAACTGAGACGCTTTCTTTTAAAATGACATCTTTAGACTTAGTAATAATCTGGGCAGAGTGTAAACCTTTAATACTGCTTACGACCAAAACTAACTGGTCTGTTGATTTCCTCAGAGAGGTTAACTGCAAGCCTACTTCATATTAAAAACAGAACAAAATCTGGTATCTTTATTAGTTATTTTAAGATAGTGTTCTCCTTAGAGACAATTCCACGTAAGTTCAACATCTGTTACACTCTGTTTCATTTGTCATTTTGCAGCTCTAGTATGGCAATTCCTAATCATGCTGAGTAATGCTTCTTGGCTGACTTAGGAGTACCCTCTGTACTCTTACAACATCACTATGCATCCAAGTGATATTAAGTAACATAACAACAGGCTGATGTACATTCTCAGCAGCATATTAATACTTACAGGCTGTCCTTGGTACCACTGTGGATTAAACTTCTCTTCACTTTTAAGTGTGAAGAATGCATTTCTTTTGGGGTCATACATCTTGTTATCAATTATACCATGAGATTCAGGATACAAACCCTGTAATTGAGAGCATACCTTGTCGCAATGCTATAGAAAATCAGAGCCTTCCAGCTACACAAACAGATGTCCATTAGACAAATATGTCCAGTGAATAATCTATACTTGACTTTTACTCCACCAGTACCTCAAGACCCAAACGTAACAGCATCACCTACTATTGCTACCAAGCTCTATCTTCCAATTCTTAATTGCTTCTCAGTGAGATTAAAAAAAAAAATATATAGGCAAGCAACTTGCTCTGGGATCAAACTAAAAGACACCATCTCAGTTCACACGTGTTGTGTGAACACAGTGTACTACATTACATTTAGTACCAATGATAAAGCACCTACCTATGCTGGACATCCATCACATGATGGAAACCCAGAGACTTCAAAAGAGAATTGCCTATTAGCAGGTGAAAGCTCTAGCCAGGGGTAACCATTACCTAAGCAGGAAAAGAAGTGCTCAGAGGCACCAGCTGTTAAGTAGTTTTAACAGACTTTGTGCTCTGCCTTCAAGCAGACAGTACCTTTCTACATTAAAGGACCTAACACCATCACCATTAGGACCTTGATAAACACCAGCGCCTGCTACTTTTCACAAGGATGGGGAGCTGAAACAAAGCTCTATACTGTATTTAGGGACATTCTCACATGGCTGCAGGGCATGATTAATATCCCTTAGTTGCACATTCAATGATGGATATTAGAGAGGATTACACAATTAAACATATCATTCCTGAACCTGAGCTCCTCACTTACCAAGAGACAGTCCTGACAAACTAGGAAGATAAGAAAGAAGGTGCAAATCCTCAAGTACTTGACTGAATTTTAGTTCTGACATGATGAAACTAAGAAGGATCTGCTGGATTCCAACCCCGCATTCGATTGAAATTCAGTTGAAAACCTCCATTTTTCTTTTTCCTCCTGTACGCAGGAGGTGACAAATGTACAAGATCAGTTTCGTGACATTCCTAGCCAAGTTTGGGTACAGTCCATCACAGAGTCAACATCAATGTGATGTTCAAACCTTTCCTTTCATTTCATACTGTTCTTTGCATCATGCCAAGTTACCTTAAAGAAGTGAAACAAAGCTGGCAGTTGAAAGGAGTCAGGCTGCTCTCACTCACGAGAGAGAGCAAGTTGCAATTTAGGGGAAATATTTACACAAATAAGGAGTTGTAAAGGGATGTGACCTTCCACCTACATGGGAATTCTTGCAGCTAGTCTTGGAAGGATTGGATTACTTAAGCAGATTAGAGCTGACCAATTATCTGTAGTGTTATATTATGACTGTTAATCTAAGTATAAAGAGTATTATATATACTTTTTCATATTCTGAAGGGAAATCCTATTATTTTAATAATCCATCAAAGAAATACACTATTCCCTTGGAGACAACTTGATAATGAACAGTCTCTTCAGTAGTGGAAATATAAAATATACAGGAATTCTTACTGTGACGATGGAGTAATGATTGGGAAAGGTTTTTGAAGGATAGACTGGTCTCATACTGGAGGTGTATGTTCCACATTTCTCTAGAGGGGGGGAAGAAAGAAAATACAACAAAATTACAGAAATAGAAACTCTTACAAGTTTCTCTCATGAGGACATATAACTATTAAAAAAAAAACAAAAAACAAAAGGTATTTCCAGAAAGTTTTAATTCTTCACAATTCTAGAGTTAATACTTCATTTTTCTTCCCACATTCATTTACAAGCTGACTAAATTAATACAAATTTTATATATTCCTAACAACTGACTTCAACAGTCACATGAGCAAAACCTACAGTCCTTATGAAAAGCATTACTGAAAAGAAAATGGGTTCTGTTCTACCTCAAACCAGGACACATGCATAGATAAGAATGAATAATCAAAGAAATCCCACCCTCTGAAGTTGCCTTGGTGTGCGGTAAGTGAAGTCTGCAGCTTGAGACCAACTAGCTACTTCACCCTGGGCACTCCCAGAGGTGAAATGGCCACTGGCACAGCAGTGCCATGACTCTCACAGTCACTTGTCAAATCACTATTTATTTTTCAGTCTTCTTTTCATTTGTGATTGTTTTGGTTTTTTTTTTTATTAAAATAAGCTATTATTCTAGGATGAACGTCGAAGTTATCTTGATATAAAAATCATAGGGTTTTAAGGAGATTAGTGCAGACTATTTGCTAGTATGAAGAGTCATTAGCCAGGCTAAAGAACTTAAGCAAACTTTACTCATGTTAGGTGCCTAAATTTCCACAGGCAAATTTATGGGCCCTGATTTTGGGAAAGCAAGAAAAGACGGGAAAGCAAGAAAAGACGGGAAAGCAAGAAAAGACGGGAAAGCAAGAAAAGACGGGAAAGCAAGAAAAGACGGGAAAGCAAGAAAAGACGGGAAAGCAAGAAAAGACGGGAAAGCAAGAAAAGACGGGAAAGCAAGAAAAGACGGGAAAGCAAGAAAAGACGGGAAAGCAAGAAAAAGCACCTTCATTAATAACTTAAAAAATATTATGTGATAACCAAAACCACTTCAACTGATGCTAAAGAGCCAAAAAAGTAACAGCCCTGTAGAAAGGCCACCACTGGGCCTCTGTATATTATTTATACATAATATAAATAAAACAGAAATGAAAGCTTTAATAACAGAAGAGGTGTTGCATCAAGGCACTTGGAACTCATTGGATTGGGGCTTTGGATTACATCTCAGCTGAAATAATCAATTTGAGCTAACCGAGATAAAAAGAAGCCAAGCCAGAAAAAAAATCCTCTCCAGTCACATAGACGTCCTCTCCCACATTTGCGTTCTGTACTAACAAATCACCACTTGTACCCTTTTTGCTACTGCAACACACTTAACGCATTTCAAATATTTCCAAATCTGTTCTTGAGGCTGTTTTCCAAAATCTTATTTTCTTGGTAGGCGTGGGTGGGGAGGTTGGGGTTTTTTTGTTTTGTTTTTCAACTAAGAGAAAAATACACTTAAAAACATTTGTTTTGTCCAAAATCCTACGGTGTTTTCCTGGGACTTTCCATAAGAGTTATCTTTCTTCTTTTTGGCTTGTTGCCTTAGGTTAAAGACAATTTAGGACAAAAGGAGGATTTATTTAAAAATTACTATATCACAGTGTATGTGAAGAAGTCTTCTCTGAAGCCCATATGCACACATTATGGTAATGCCCGAGTTCACTGAAAACCCTTAGCTCTATGCTGAACTGCCCACCTTTCAACAGGTAGCAGAAAGAACGACTGTATAATAAAACTTACTAAAAGTGAAATATTGATATTGTCTTACAGGCATCTACACTAACAGATTTCTCCAGAATTTCTCCATCAGAATTTCATTGTAGGCATGGCTGAATTAACAGGACTAGATAATGGGAATATTTTTATCTAACAGAATGCTGCACTTGTCATCAAGTGTTTTAGCATGGTTCAAATTTAATGAAGAACTGGGCAGGTCCAATAAGTTACTTAATGCAAGTAACTGTTCACTGCTTTGTAAATGCTGATGTTCATAACCTGTGTCTCTTTTGAACATTTGCTAGTCCTGTAAATAGGTAAGTATGAACTTCAAAAGGATTCAATACAATTTTTCAGCAATCTTCAAGTAATTTATCTACTATTGTTACTTGTCTACTACAGAGGAATAGATGTTACCCTTTCCAGCATAGCAAAATACTGTAGCAGTATTTACACACTCATAAAAAAGTTTATCTTTACAATATGACTGCTTCCACCATTTTCAGGGCCTAGACACACAGGACATGAAGTACACAGAGATTTGAAGCAACAGGCCCTCAGAGCATCGTATGATATACATCCCAGTAACACCAATTTTCACTCATGAGACTACTTTTCTCTTACTGAAGAAAGTTTGCCTTATCTGAGCTTTTGACCCATCATTGCCAATCCTTTAAAAATGTAAGTTTTGACCATCAAAAACCGCATGGTTCTGGAGAAGTGAAGTGACTTTGAGGAAGATACTAAGATATTTGTATTCCTTAATGGTCAGAATTTATCATGGGTTCAGTGGAAAGAGAAATACAAGTTTATATTATAAGTCAGTAAGAGAAGTTGCACTGTAGCCTATCCAGACCAAAGAATGAACAAACTTTACACGTGGAAGTGGATGTCACAGCCTAGAAGTCCTACAGACGTTTTGTGGCACTGTTACCTTGTACCTCAGCCAGAGCTATAACCATTTGTAATAGCCAGTCTCTCCTTGCAATGCCCAAGAAGTCAGTTAAATTTTTTTATAACTGCATCTAATGAAGTTGTTTCAAATGCCTTGTTTTATTTTAACGTTGAACAAAACGAGAAAAGCTAAAACCTCAAATACATCTGTGAATTGTTATCCTCTGGAACAGATCAAGTTGTAACAACCACTGTACAAAAAAGCAAGTATTTTTACTGATTTATTTTTAGTCAAACTGAAACCAGCTACCCCAGGTAGTAATTTATGAATGACAAGAAGATTGGCATATTTTTCAGACAAGAAATGCCATCAGTTCTTTACAGACCACAGCCAAAATAGAGACAGGAAAAGTAACTGAAGTTACTTAGACGCTACAAAATTAAGTAAGACACTATAAAAGCTAGGGAAAAAATATGTACTTATGAGGCTCTCATTTCTTCTGAAAATGTTTGTTAAATGAAAGTTTTTTCAGATTCAGCACATTTCTACCAGCCCTTCTGTATAACCTGTTCCTAATCTCTTCCTTCTCTATCTTCTTTTTCAAATATAATCAAATGCTTTCTACCTTGCTTTCCATTTTCCAAAGCCATTCCACCTAAATGTAAGACAATATGTAATACAGAGTAAACAGTGGGTCTACTTCTATTTTAAAGAAATACAGTAAGCTCACAGCAAAAAGCATCCACCTCCTACGTATAGCAAGGGCTACTTAATAATTTTTAAGGTTTCACTGAAAATCCAAAGGGCCCTTTCCTCGTCCCCTCCCTCTTTTTGCCCTTCCACCCTCCCACACCTCAAATTCTTTGTGCACAGTTGTTTAGGGCAGCAACTTCAACTTCCATGGAAGAAGAGTGAAGATTTTAAAGAGTAAGCATAGCTGCATCTATGGATTTTTCAGGTAAGACATCATGATATTGCTTAGACAAAGAAACTACTCACGTAATTTGCTAATGACAGGTAGAAGTCCACCCCAAGTCTGCAAATATTCTGCTCTGAAGCCGTCCAATGAAAACAGTAACACTGGAGACTTGGTGAATCTGAACAAACAGAAATCGAAGTATTAAAAGACAGACTCTGAGAAATAATTTCCTATCACTCATTTCAAGAAAGTTTCCCCCAAATGGTGGGCTATATGGGGCTATAAAGGCCAAGGAAGTAAATCTTACTAAGCAGGAAGGTTCACAGGCTGGTGCAGTGCTGAGCAGGCCAGTTGCCCGGTGCCTCTGCTCGTAGGCTTGTGTAGCAACCCTGCCCAAAGAGCCTGAGGATTGCACTGGGGCATGCACAGGGAAATCATGACAAGGCCTGATTTCACAAACACCCATAAAATAAACAACAAGCCAATGTTCCTGTAATCTGTCTGGTGGGTCTGGAAGTCCTTAACTTGAAATCAGTCCCACTGGAGCAACAGTCAGCCCCTCCAGCCCCCACAACCCCGAGGTAAGAACAGGGAAAGAGAAAAGGCAGCGTGAAGCCATGGCTTTCCTGTATTCACTTTGCTCCTGAACAACTTGTAATCTAGCTGAAAAAAAGGAATTTATCTTCCTACACATACAGGACACAAAACTGTAAGAAAGTACAGGATACGTTAAATCAGCAACTATAATACATGTTTTTCCTTTCATCTTATAAAGATTATTTAACCAAGAACAACTTGGTTATTGTACCAGAAGTACTACCAATCTCTAAACTGAAAATTGTGGCCCTACAACTGGAATGCTGTAACAGTATTTCTGCCTGGAACTTGACAGACAAATTCTGAAATTTCACTGGAACTTGCAAAAACAAATTCTCCCCTTCCAGTCTCCACAGGACCTGCGCTTTCCAGCCTTGACTTGTTCCCAGCTTCAGCCCTGTTCAAACAATTTCTCTCCAACTGTAAGTACTTAAAACATTGCATCACAGATGAGAATAATCATCAGTAACTTCTACCTTGAAGAAAAAATATCCTGTGTTTGACCTATAGATATGAGGACATACGAGACTGCAAAAAAAAAAAAAAATCACTGCAGTGCAGCAACAACCACTGAAAATACAGATTCAAGTAAAAGAATTGAATATATTTTACATGCCAATTGCAAGCTCAGTTTTCCTTTTTATGTTTACAAACTGTAAAACGAAAATGTTTTTTCAAAACTTTGTTGCACTTTAGTTTCCCAAAATAAAACAGTGAGGATAGAAGACAAATATTTATAAAGTGTTAACAACTTCTTTAGTGAGGTGGCCCACAAAAAAATCCAGTCATTTACAAGTGAAACATTTGTAAGCCTTATTTCAGTCAAACAAACGTGACTATATTAAACTGAAGATGAGTCAGGCAACCAAAACATGTCTATCCTAAGAAAATTTTAATCAACAACTTGGGCAGCAGTTCAGCCAAAAGGATTTCATTAGTCAGAACCATTATGTAGCCTACCCTACATCCCAGACAGAATAAAACATTAAGATGTATTTGTAATATGTGTGTTTGTAGCCTCGTTTTTATTTATATGGTATATTTAATACCATATTTTGAAAATCTTAGTAGGGTCAGTTAGTTGGGAACAAGAAATGAATGATCTTCAGGCCAAAACTACAGTCCTTTGGCAGAACAGAGTAGGAAAACTTCATGTACTACCTTTGCCCATATTACAAGTATTTTTGCACCACAGATTCTGATCTCTGCAACTTTTGCAAATACCTTCTCCACGCCCCCCTCTCCCCCCAACAAATTGATTCCCTCCAATACAGAGGTCTAAAAATCTTCATTGCAAAGTTTCCTTCAACAAAATATGAACTTTGAGGCAAAGACTGTTAAATATTACTTACCGACAAGTCTAACAAAAAAAAAAAAAAAAAAAAAACAAA
>RSEF01000003.1:63206413-63269821 GCA_003993805.1 Himantopus leucocephalus
CAAAAAAAAAAAAAAAAAACAAACAAAAAACAAAACCAACCAAATTTAAAACAACTCCTTAGAAAGGGACTTTACGCAACTGTTTCTGGTTTGGCATTTACAAGTAAACCAACTGTTAAGTACATGTTTTGGTTGTCTGCAAATTCAGCTACTGACCCCCTCACACATGTAAAATTAAACTTGGCAAAATAGACCATTGCCACAACCAGGGAGATTGGCCATTTCACTTCTCGTATACCCGATACATGCTGGAACTCATACAGTTAGTGATCTGCCCTGGGCTCAGGGAAGCAAAGCATGACAGACCATGTTAAACTGCACTCTCTTTGGAACAGCTCCAGTAAAATCCCCAGGCAGACTGACCCGAGCTCAGTCCTGAGATATATCAGCGACTTCCATAACTTTTTTGTGTTGGTAGCCACATTTGCACTTGCTACTTCAAAAATGTGCTACCATGAGCAAGCAAGCCTGGGAGCCTCAAGTCTTGGCCCTGCCAGTAATTCATGCTGGCTGTGTTCAAACAGTACGACAAGGGTGTTTCACAGCTCTTGGATAAATACGTATGCCACAGTCACATCCGGACTCCAAACTGAAGGAAATGCAGTGGTAATTATCCCCTCCTATAAACTGGCTTCTATGGAAACATAACGCAGGCAACACAGGCTTGCTGTGGTCTAGCAGGTTCACCAGTCTGGATGATCGAGAGCCCAGAACTGCAGACCACACTGCCAAGCTGACCTGCCTCACCGCAGGCAAGTTAGACCACAATTAAAGGAAAAAAGTAGAAGGAAAAAAAAAAAAACCCACCAAAAAAGAAAGTCCCCTTGAAAAGCTAAACATACTACATTGAAAATTTCCTGTCCCCCCCCTACACACACTACTGCCTATACACAGCCATAAAGCATAGGAACTAAAGCTTTCTTTTCTGCTAAATGTACGTAAAGCCTCAACAGAAGACATAATAGCAATCTTCAAATATACACGGGAGTTCTGCAAAGAAGAGAGCTGCTCTTACAGCTCAATGGAGATAGAACAAATAGTAATAGGCTTAAAGTACAGGAAAAGATACTACATTAGGAAAACCATCTAGCTAAGCACTAGGATAAACTGCTTAAGTAGGTTTGTATTCTCAGAGTATTATTTCACTCCTAGAAAAGTGGGAAGAACTAGTCACTCCTGAAATCTTACAGCCCGATAACTTTATAATCCTGTTAAATAACATAGAGCATAGTCTTGGAAAGACTTTGATGTGTACTTAATCTTAAGCATTTGACCAGTCTCATTGACATGAGTGGGATTTCTCAGATTAAGCACCTCATTGAACACTGCATTGTCTTTTGTCTATTCTGCACAAGAGCAAACCCAACTAAAACCAAAACACAATAAAACCAGCAATATGAACCCACAAAACATGCTGTATTAACATGCACAGAACCAGAATTTATATCCTGAGGCCTCAAAATGAGCACTGAGCTAAACTCACCTGCACTCCTGCCTAGCCCATAGAAAGAACTGGATTGTTTACGGAGTTGTTAGTTTTGGGAGAGGCTTGTGTGCTAACAGTCTGAGATGAGCCTTCAGTCAACACTGGTTGATTCAACTTTGACCACACATCACCCTTTCCTGGGCTGGGTTTTATTGCAACATTTCTGGTTTTGCCAGGATTAAAACAATTTTAGTAGAGTAACTACGTATCCCTTTCATACGCTGAACAGAAATAACAAACAAAAAAACCTTAAAAACAAGTTAACCAACAGGAGTTGCCCTACGGCATTTATGCCATTAACATCGACTGTGGATCTGCACAAAGCTCTTCCTTGTTTATCCACCCCTTGGGGGTAACACTTCCTAACCTTGCAGCAGGGAAATCAGCATCCTATAATCAGTTCCCAGCACACAGTCCTGAATGGGTCCTGACCTCAGAACAGGAGTTAATGACAAAAGCTTCCAGAACCGCCTGGCTACCACCCTCCTAAATTGGGGCTTGTTGGGGACTGGGACTCCAAGCTGGACAGAAGCTCCAATTTCTATCTTGATTAAGGTTCTCAAGCATCAGCATTTGTTGTTGCTCCAAATCAGAATGAAAAGTACTCGTTTGGTATAAAAATATTCCAACAGAAAATGTATTCTGATTGACAGTATTATAACTCCAATGAATAAATATAGCATGATTTAAATATCTTAAGTCAAAAAAAGTAATGACATAAGAACAGAATGAAATGTTTTTAATTTACTAGAAATATCCCTAGCACACCATAATTTCAAAATCATCAAAATGAAAATAGTTTTGATTTATTTTGACACTTTCCTAACAAAAACATAACTGAATTCAACTCATCCCCACAACACATCTACAAACTATTTTCCAGTGGAACACTTTTCAGTCAAGAATGTTTAAGTCACTTCTATTAACAACTTAGACATGCAATCATAGTTTGCATTCAACTTTAGCTTTAAAGTTGATTTGAAGAACCCATGGCAAAAACAGGACTAGAAATGCAGGCTTTTTTCCTGGCTGGGAGCTTTGCTGTACTATTTGAGCCCGAGTGCTGATGCCATAAACTGCACGAGTCATTCTTCACACAGTGCATACATAACTTGCAGGAGCGGGCCCAGTGTGGAGCTGAGCCAGAGAATACAAGGATCCCATGGCATTTTACACCTTTTAGAGAAAGTAGTTCAGATAGCTTCCAAATAATCTTGTCCCACTGCTGGTGAAACTGGGACAATGATCTACCCACATTTTGTAGCTCTGGGGCTGGAACAGGCAAGGAAGAGGAAAGGTCTTTGAAAGTGACTGACGAGTGTGTCAGTTTTAGGTGCCTGAGATTGCTGGATAGGTCCCAAAATATTTGACATAGCAGGTATTGGAGCATATGTGACAATAACGATGCTGGCACAAGGCAGAGCTGCCCGGAGCGCACACATCTGTGGGAGACAGCGGGGTTCAGGAATAGGCATGTCTTGCAAGTCAAGCAAGTGCTGGGACACATGAGTGCTGCTGGGATAGAGCAACCTGATCTGTTAGTAAGCACTACCAAACGCTGGCTGAAGAGGTGTCCTTCTCTGCCTGGCAGCTGTTCTTACTGTGGATAAGAAAGGCAAGCAGGTCCCAGGAAGACGCAGTAGGGAAAATAATCTCAAAAACGAAATGTAAGCAAAGAGCAGAGCTATGCAAGTATACAATATCCTCACCCTTTCGGACACTGAGGTTCAGTAATGTCCTCACACTCTTCTTCAACCCAGCTTGCCTCTCCTTAAAACAAATGAGTGCAATTTATTTTTTAAGACAGAACATTCTTATTGATAAACGCAAGGTTTTTCATTTTACTGGATGCTTTTAAGATTATATTATATCTGTGCTCCTTTCATACAAATATGGGTACACATACGAGAGACTGTACGAACTTGTTGAGGATATTTACCTTTACAAACAGCATGGTAATTGACACAGCAATCTTTATTTTCCACACAATCATCTGAACAGGAACAATGATATTCCGGTCGCCTCTTCTCTCCACACCTGAATTTATTGCAGGTCCATATGTGGGCTAAAAAAACACAGACAAGAGAGAAGGACAATGATTAATCATAGAATAGTTTGGGTTGGAAGGGGCCTTTAAAGATCATTGAGTCCAACCACCCCCACAATGAGCCGGACATCCCAGTGGAAGTGCAACATTATTAAACTGAGTGTTAAGTTCTGTCTCAAATGTGTACACACTGAAAAACAGTCCTGAGGTATCTCATGTATGCATAATATTGCAAGCTTTGGCACTTTGGAAAATAGAAACACCCATGGCTACAATAATCCAAGTGCATAGCCATCTGAATACAATTAAGCAACATATGGTTATAAATATCACAGATCAGAAAGAATCTTTTTTACAGACCTCCTTAAATATGGTAATTTATGTGGGTTTAATCTGGTAAATGCATACTATAAAGAAGATCCCAAACAACTCCCCCAGAAAAAAAAAACCAAACTGAGTCTGAATTTGGAATGCCCAGAAAACACTAAGCAGCAGTAACTTATTCTGACTTGCATTGAAGTCGCAATGGATTTTACCAGTCACCATCAAGCACTTCAGCTTCTTTCAGCACCTCTTAGGCATAGGCATCACTCTGCCACTATTTGAGACTATATACATAAGGTCACAGGAAGACCTACTGACTTCAGCTCCATTGCTGTTTTTAGTACAGACTTTTTGCCTGAATCATATTGATTTTTCTGAACAGAATATTGCAATACATCGTATCATTTGAAGATGATCATTTTGTTACCAGTTGTAAACACAAGTAGATCCTTTGCAGTCAATGAGGACAAACATGAATGAATTTACCAACTGAGTGAATACATAAATGAAGGTCTTAACAGAGACACGGAAGCCAAATCTAAATGTTTGAGTAGAGGACAGTCAGCAATCTTCATACATAACTAGCAATTAGAAATCCCTAAAAGCATTCTCAGGAGGTTAATCTCACTTTCAGGAATAGTGAACTTCAGCAACTCCACCAATATCAGTAGATCTTTACTTCTGTGAGAGAGAGTAGCAGCTATTATGCTTCTAGTTACATGATACTATTTGAAAATTAGAATTTGATTCTCCACTGATGTTAAGGCTAATTAATTTAAAAAGACAACACCAAGCAATGAATTCCCATTCTTAGTGCTGAGACAGACTCTCCAGTTTGTTTTTAAAGAATTCTTTAAACTGAGAGAAAGTGGTGTAATGAAACAAAGTGGAGAGTAAATCCCATGCAACTATTCTAAAAGCAAAAAGCTTTATGCAATTTAGATGACCTTTCAATAACAAGCAGTTGAAGCAGGGATCTAAGCTCAGTTTAATCATTTGGTTTTAAAAGTCAACATTGGAATTTTTTATTTCAGTGTGAGACTACATTGATAAATTTTACAAATACACGTAAAGAGGAGTGAGAAGAAAAATAGTTAACTGAAAAGAATGCTGCATAGGAAGCATTAAGGCAAAACTAAATTAGAGAAAACAGTCTAGTTCTGTCTTTAGTGTTACTACCTGCACTAACGTCTTTCCATGTAAAACTTCTCCACAGTACTTTTCACACTTTTGCCTATCTGACCTTCGCTTTCTGGCAAATCATGAGAACTGCTTCTCACTTTGTAATCATTCTCCACCAGTGCAATCTGTTTTGTTACCCTGCCTTGTCCCAAAGGCCAGCACATGACCCTTGCTTCACACTCAGGCTGGGGAGTAACAAGGCAGACGGCCGGAGAAGCTGGGTAAGGAGAGACAGCAGCTTTCACAGAGCTGCTCTGTCCTTCCCCTTTTTCACACAGGCAATGACAGATGACAGAAAGATACAATATGCAGAATGCACTCCTATTCTTGACTTGCTTGAGAACGTAGGAGTTGTCCCTGACGCGAGGGACAATGCAGGTCACTGTTCTCTCACCCCCGGACAGAGAACAAAAGGCTGCTGAGACCTCCAGTTGCAGTTGTTCCTCCTCTTTCCAAAGAGGAGGGCAGCAGCACAGTCCCTCGCAGCCTCTCTCCCCACAGGAGCTATGGGAAAGCCAGCCTACTGGCTTTGTCAGCCCCTATGTAGTCCAGCTGGGTGAAACACAAGCTTTGTTTGTCTACAACAGCAGCTGCACCCTGATATTTCCACAGGAGTCCCCAGTACCACCATCACCACTGCAACTCCACCCACGGTTGCAACGAAGGGACCTCAAAGAGGGGGGAGACCAATGGCATCAGAACCACCCTGCTGTTCAGCAGCCCCCCTTTGAACTTGCAGCCCATCTGAGAGAAGTCAGGCGTTACGGCCACCTGACCACAACAGTACTCACATTCATAGAGCTGTCCCACGTCACAGAATAGGAGAGTTTGCCCCCACAGCTTTTTTTCATCCTTACCTGGTTGTATACATGTTTCCTGGTAATCTAAGCAGCAGTTTCCAAGCTTGACACAATCTCTATCACAACGGCAGCTTCCAAAGGTCCTTTCAAAGCAACGACCTTTGCAGGTTTTCACTGTAATATTGGACAGTGTTAGATGTCAGTGGCTGAGCCCGAATCAGTCAACATGCAAAAGAAATTAATAAGGTCAGTGTGTGGTATGACACAGCTCGTCATTCCACAACTTACAGGGTGGCTGTAAAAACAGTGACAGCCAAAAGAAAAGGAAAATCTTGATCCAAGTAAATGTTTCTTTTCTCTTACTGAATAAAAATATTTTTTTTCATCATATTGAACAAAGAGTTCTGTTCTGGTTTAGCGGGAACATGGTGTTTCATTGTTGGCAGAAACAAGTGAAACAAAAGACTACAATTCTAGTAGTGACTATCCCTGCCTTTCTGTATCACCAGAAGATATAAGTGCAGTCATTCAGAATACGGAAGATTTCTATTGGAGGAAACCTGAACTTAGGTTTTCAATAAGGGTGTCCTAAACAGTGAAATACTTTTGCAGAGAACACTGATCTTCATTTTCACATCTGACAATGTCCCACTTTCTGTAAATAATTAAACATTAATTAGAATCTAGACTGCACTGGCTATGCTTGCAAGTCTCCCATGCTCATGCCCTGTTTGAATGACTGTCTTCACACAAATCAGATGAACTGAAGAAGCCCCAGTTCTGCATCCTGCTCTACCATGATTAAGATATTATCTCAAGATGCAGGAAGGGCTGTTCCAAACCAGACACAGGAGATATGGACTTGAGCGTACTGCTCACTGGCTTAATTTCGGTTCAGTTTTAGCATTTAAAAAAAAAAAAAAAAGGCGTAGCATTCTTCCACTAGACTGGGGCTGCCTAGGAAAAAAAAAAAAAAACAGAAACTGGTGATGTGAAGCATTAATAACACTTAAGTAGTTGGTCAGTCTGTTTCATCCTGTGCAATCACCAGAAGGGAGTGAGGTAAATCCTTCATCATTTGGCTCCTCTTCTCAAGAATCTTGAGGTGTTTAATATTAGGAAAATGAGATAGTAATGAGCCAATATTGCAAAGCTGTAATGAAATGAGGGGAAAAAACATAAACAGACTCTAGTGGGAAATTAATAACCTGAATCTTGGTTAAAAATCATTGTAGGACTGTTTGCTAAACAGATCAACTCTGAAATTATTCTAGATAGTTGTTCCAAAGGGGAGCTTGATTTCTTAAAATATCTTTCGTAACCTTCTACCTGAAGAAACTTCACCATTGAAGAAAACCACATATTTTTCAGGACAGAAAACAGCCAGAGGAATTCCACAAGGAACATTTTCAGACTACAATTCTAACCAGTAAGAAAATAACTTTTTTTCCCCCCCCATAATTGACTGGAAAAGATGAAAAACAAATGTTCCAGGACAACATGAAATAGAAATTGTTGGGTTTTTTTTTTTATAGTGAACTGAGAAAAGCCAGCCATGTGACATCACCACAGTGACAGTTCAGATACATGGAAGCTGCCAGACCAGAGACTGAGTGCCAGGATCAGTTTACCTCTCAAGTGAGTACACACAAGTACTGAGTACACCTGAGGTTTATTTCCTGGTATTTTCATTCCCCTCTAACTGAAACTGCTTCAAGCAATGCATCCAATCCTCTTCCTGCAGCAAGAAAGGGTGGCATTCTGATAATATAAAAATCAATTTAAAAAAAGAAAAAAAAAGGAATTTCTTAGAAATATTACTAAATAAAAGGCACATTAGTTACCATCTTTTGAACAGCTAGGCTTCAGGCCAAATATACATCCTAGGATTGTCGTTAACATGCAGACACAGAGTACCTGTGGGACAGGAAGGAAAAAGAAAGTAATATTAAATGACACTGAATTGTTTCAAAGGCTCTTATTTTCACTATAATGCTATGCAATTGTACCAAAATTGACAAACATGCAGATTAGGAGGCTAATTTCACTGCTTTCACAAGCAGTTTTCACTCACGCAAGTAGTTATGTTTGCAATTAATTACTGGTGCATGAACACAAATATTCTCAAGACTGGGCCTGTGTATTTTATTTCTTATCAAGTTATCTAATGTAGACAAAATGATATATTTCTTTCTCACAAACAAAAAATTACAATGTTTATGGTTACACAATTTTATAGAAAACTTTTTTTGCTCCACTTCTTCCTTCCTCCAAGGCTGTTCTAAGAAAGTGAAGTGAAGTTTTGCCATTGACAACAAACTACAAACAGAAGGAATGGCCCTTAAGGGATACCTATAATTTTCTTAGGCAGGAAAACCTTTTCCCACTTCCTAGTATCCAGTTCACACTAGATGTTGGTCCATACCATGTTAAGCAACTGTGGGATGTCACATTAGACTGACCACAGTGTCTTACACTGACCAGAAGTTATGGCCATGTTTATTTTGGATTCCAAATGCATTAAAGTTATCAAACAAGCATCATGTTGTCCTTGCCCAGAATTTTACAGCAAGATCTAATGCCTACTCAAATACAGGGAAAGACTCCTTTTAACCACATTAAGTGATTGGATTTGGTCCATAAACTCCTTAGGAAAAGTGTATATATTATCAATGCATATACAGTAATTAAAGAGTCCAGGAATGTCAACAATGCACTTATGATGGCTATTCTATTCAAGTGCAGAATGTAATAAGGTAGTTTGCCAAAAGTCCTGAAAAAGAAGGCACTGTAATCACACAGACTTCCTTATTCAGAAGTATTTGGGGAGGTATGGGTAAGAGAGAATGCACATGTCACCTTTCTGATCATTGTTTGCTGAGGAAAAATTGCTTTCAGGCAATACTTCAATAACTTTACATACATGACTACACAGTGTCTCTTCCTGTTTTCCTCCTCCACCATCAGCAAAAGCTCCCGAGTCAGTCTTTTGAGTCTGATGCCTGAATCATGTTGTGATGTGGCAAAAAGTCATCCCATTTTAAAATGTACATGATTATTTCCCAAGCTTACTTTTTTAAAGACTGTGGGCACTTGAGTAAATAAAAACTATTTGTGTTGTTTTTAACTGACTACAGTTCACTGTAAAATTTTGTCCACTAAGCAGTTAATAAAGACAGTAAGAAAGCAACTTCTGGAATATGTAGCACTGAAATTCAGGTATTGTTCTGGATTTTTGAAGTGCAAATTATAAACCGTATTAATCAATATCAAAAATATTACATAAATAGCATTCATGAAAAAAATGGAATTATAGACTGGACCTGATAAAACTTTGGCCTAGAATTCTGAACCAGGCAAGTCTGGAATCCTAGATTATTCAATGTAATGTCTAGCAGAGAAATAAGCACTTTTTGAGTTCAAATCTATCTTTGAATTGACAGGGAAAGACGGAAAATAATAAAGGAATGAAGAAAAAGAATCTGGCATTTTCAATGCACCAGATACACTCAACAGATAGAAAGGTGCAAATCTCCATTAACCCAACGGTCAAGAAGGAACACAACTGCAGAGCCCTATACACGCCTTTTTTTTTTTTAAGCAACATACCAACATGTGCAGTATCGATGACATTTTCTGTTACGTCAGTATCAACAGTATTATCTTCCATGTAAATTGTTTTGGACCTTTGAAATCTTCCATATGAAATATCACCTAGATAAGAGCACGTGCACAGCTAGGTAGGTAGCATGTCACGTGCAAGATGTCAAAGCCCAGCAAAATTAGTGGAGAGTGCAAAATCTGTTATTGTCCTTTGAGCTTATATAGTATTATTTGGAAATTACAAATTGATTCATTTGTTTCTAAAAAGCCAACTTGAGCACATTTTATTTCAGTGTGACGACATATTGCTTCTCCACTCTCACCAGGCCCTGCCACCAAGATCAGAGTAGAATGTCCTCTGACATGTAACCACAAAAACAATTTAAAACAAACAAACCCCACACCTACTCTATCTGTAAGAGCTTTATTCCTGTATCTTCAAATAGCTACATGACCTATGGGACTTACGCCACCTGAGGCATTCTTGTAATGAAAACATATTGCAGTGCCACTAAATGGACTATTAATATTCCCTTATGGAGCTTCAGTGTAGGTAACGCATGCTTAAAAAACAGGAATTTAATCGTGACACCAAATTAATGTAAAAATAAAATCTAAGTAAAACCCACTCCAAAGTGGTAGCATTATACTACTTCCCAACTAAAATTGGTAAATCCTCACTAAAGTTCTCGCAAATAATTCCTGAGATTTTGGCACTAAATGTTACAAAATCACAGTTTTGCATTGTATTCCAGATTTTCAGTTTTACACTTCCATGAACATAATTAATTCCAACAAGCAAAAACATGAAAGGATTATGTTCACTGAGGCATATGAACGTTCTTTTGGGTAGAAAATACTACAAAATGGTAATGCTACTTGATGCAGTAGTGTGACTTGTGTTTCTTGCAAACAATACTCTGGAAATTTCAAGCCTTTGCTTTCTTAACATTAGTCCCAGTAGCTTAAATTTTAGTCTTAAAAATATTTTACTGCAAAATACTAAAGCTTCCCCCCCGCCCCCTTTTTTCTTTCTTCTTCAATGCTTAATAAAGAAGCTTCACAAAAGTGGTAAGCTTAGAGGTAAAGCGTTTGACAATGTTGTGGGACAGCCAAGTCTAATCTAGCGTACTACACCATGTAATTGCAGCTTAGTGTTTAAGGCTTTGAATCAAAGCTTTATCTTGAGCCTGAATGACTTCAGTCATGTGGATATTATCCATGCAAATGGCACAAACGTTCAGCTGGAACAATGTGGAACAACTAATACTGGCCAACAGCAGCAGTAGTCCTGACTAGGCACAGCAAGAGGTGTTATACTAGTAGTCGACGTATTGCCAGTGAAAAAGCTCTAAGATTATCAGCTCTGCAGATGATGAGGAATATAATTCAAGCTAGCTTTAAAGGCTGCCCAAGTACAGAAAGTCATCTCACTGCTGCAGCCCAAATGTGGGCTAATTTACTTTGCTTCTTGCCTGTATGGGACCTCACTGCAGCGGGTAGGTTACTAATATGACCTGAAGTATTTTACATACAGGTAGCTCAGGTTTGGGATGCTGCAGTCTGCTGTGTAAAGATGATATATTTTTTTAATCTATATAAAGACAAGTAGCTGCATATGTAGTTTAAGATTTATTATCAAGAAACTCATTAGAACCCTGCAGCATCCTGCTGCAAGCACCAGACTCAAATTTCTGTCTACTACTACACTGTCAATCTAATGCCTGCCTTCGAGGTTTAGTCTGCCTTTTTAAACAAAAGTAGAAAATCTTATCTGTTCTCTCCCACCCCCATATTCTTCCCCTCAAAAGAGAAAGCAAGAATTGAGAAAGAGGTGAAAAAGTGCAACAACATTTAGTAGGAAGGCAAATAAAACTAAAGAACCCAGCCTTGTTATACACAAAAGTAGAACATGAACTTTTTACGGTCTGTAACTTGAGAGATTGCTAGGACAAAATGTCAGATTTGGTTTTAATTTAATATCTGAAAAAACGTTTTTTAAGCCAACACAGTAACAACTGCAGAGAAGAAAGTGTCCTTTTTTGTTTTAAAAATATTTTTTAGAAAGTTTGTTTTGGAATCAAAAAACATTGTCATCTAGGGATGAATCTCTGTCCCATCACTGCTTCCTTTACGTGGGAGGAAGCAATAAAAGCTTTGCTTTGTAAACATCATAGTGGTTGGGAATAGGTGGTTGAGTGTCTGGAAAACTGCAATCCCAAAAACATTTCAAAAGCCTCTTATTTTGAGCTGGGCAGATGGAAATATGATAACATGGTTAGAGAGCAGTATCATTTCTGTCATTCATCGCTAGAACTGCAGCTGAAGAGAATTTCTCAGCAGTGATTTCAGGGAGCTGGTGGAAGGGCCACAGAGCCCACAAGTACGCAGGCTACAGACACCAGATCCCAAAGAGATGGGTAAATTGCACAGGTCTTAGTGACATATGAAGAAATCTCTCACCAGCCTTAGCTACTGTCACCTTTCCTATCATATTTTACTCTTCCTTTACACAGTCAACGCCGCTGTCCCTTTCTCTTCACTCTTCCTGAGCTCTCTCCATCTCCCCTACTACCCCTTTACTCTTCTAGTCTGCTTTTTCTTTGGCAAAGAATGAATTCATATTTCTTTTAAGGAATAATCATTCTGAATTAAGTTTATTTCTGTGTTGATCTTCCTCATTCTCTGCCTACCATGTACTCAGTTGCTTTCCATCTTCCTTTCTTCATCTCCGGTGTTCCGTGGTCAACAAAACTTGTCGCTCTGAGGTTTAGGGCACATCCATTAACAAGTACACAATTAACAAAGCAGCAATGCAAAGTAGTGGTTTTCCATTCTAATCTCCATGATTGACTCTCACAGTTGTGTCATGTCTATCCATGAAGGGAGAACGTCTAGACTGGGTCTGTAATACCAATATTACAAAAACCCATGGAATTTGCAAAACCACTGGGGCCCAGGAAGGATATACTATATTTTCACTGTTTTGCGTGACTAATGACCTGGACCTTAAAACTGAAATACCTTTGAGAAAGAATTTTATCTGCAAAAGTGTAAAGAACACAGTAATAAATAATGAATTTCACGTAAGAACAGAGTCACCTTCTGTCTTTAAAAAGGCATCGTTAAAAATGCAGAAAGCATGCTCTACAGAGAAAAAAACAGGGATAACCCCTCCAACAGCTCAGTTCTATTCAAAAGCAGGGGATACTTAATGAAGTTTACTAAGCTGAAAGGAGGTGGATACTTCACTGACACCAGCACAGCTACATAGCTAAATAAATTACCAAAAAAAAAGAAATTATCAGCACTGAAACAAGCACACCACTTCCTTCTTGCACCACTCATCTCTTCTTTCCACATTTGTAAATATTTTTATGCTCTTCAAAGACTTGCTTCTGTTGATCCACATTCCACACTTAAAGCCCAGAAGGAGGAGGAGAGCTGCTGAGGCTCTCAGGTCCTGGTTGTCCTGAAACACTGAAGGTGGCTGAATTATCCTGGAGTCAGTGGGTGGAAAAGCTGGAGCTTACATCCAAAACCTTTGCAGAGCTAAAAAGATTTACTCTAAAAATGTATAAGGATTATTGGTTTTCTTCTCAAAGCAGCACACAGAAGGTCTACTCTCGCTGTTTCTCTTGAATGTTCTCAAGACTCTTATTACATACTGTTGCAACCTAAGGTCATTCAAAGTACAAGAATGTTTTCAAGGTAGCTCAAGCCACTGTAAGATATTCTAAAAAGCCTTCACAGAGCTTACCAAAGAGTGATAACTGTTCATTCAGCAGGGAATTATCAGCAGAAGACATTATCATACCATAGGTCTCTATATACCTGCCAAAACTATTGAAGGACCTGGTTTTTAACAGGAAAAAGATAAAACAGAGTTAACATCTGTCAGCTAAGATCTAAAATATTTTTCTTATTTGTTGCTTGTCCAACTGCACAGGTACATATTCTCCTGGAAGGCATTAACACATTAGCTGTTGTCAAAACACACACATTTTTCCCCTGGCTGTTTTGTTTTTCAATGCATTTTACACCATGGGAGAATTTAGAGAGAAACTAAAGTGCAGCTATACACTAGCCAAAAAGAAGAGGAAATAACTTCTGGTTAAATTTCCCAAAAAACAGATAGCAGCTGACTCTGCTATTTAATGAGCAGGTAGGTTTTCATAGAAACCTAAGGATAAATCAAGACCAGTTTTCAGTCCTGTTTATGAGAAAAAAGTCAACACTGTACTTCCAAACACAATTCTTTTATTCAGCACAGCAGACTATGAACACAGAACAAAGACCACCACATGCCATCTGCTTTACTGGCAACCACATATGAATGTATAGTTACATAGAAAGAGAAGAAACTGTCAGTATTATGCTAACTCAAACTGTTGTCCAAACAAGCTGCACTTGACCCATGAAGAAAAGCAAAACTGAAGAAGATGATATGGCTTTGAGCCATCTTCATGCTCTTCCTATTCCAAAAGTCCCTTTTCAAGAATAAAAGCTAAAGCTGTTCCAACTTACAGTATTGTCATGAGAGTTGTAACAAGAACAGGGTAAAAAGGGGGGCTGCTCCTACTGGCTACTGATAATACCACTGAATATACCAAGTAAACCTATATTCAACCCTATTTTTCCATGACAGATGCTGTTGCTACTGCCACCACGGCAGCAACATTAGGCTGAGCAGGAAGACATAGCGACCTTAAAGAGCAAGTGAAATCTTGTAAAACACTAAGAATGGAAGGAGCATCAAAAATTGCAGAATCACAAAGCAGTATGGGAAGAAAGTGGGACAAATAAAGTTTCAAAACTATTTACTATGGGTCTTTACTAAGCACACTGACACTGATCACAAGCACATCTTTAGCCCTGAATCCTTTGGCCGTTTTCCAAAAACAAAGGCCAGGGCTGACAGAGAGGCCATTATTTACCTCTGCACCCTTTGAATATAGCCCCTCAAAAAGCAAAAGGCAGAATATCAAATTTTGATGCTTCACAACATAGAAACGTATTTCAGCCAGAAGATGACTCAAGAACTGGCCCACTTGATCATGTCAGAGATAAACAGCACAATGAAAGATAAATGGCTGGGTTTGACTATTGACTTTTGTGCAAGTAGCTATAACAACATTATACTTTTTGTTACTCTATGAACAACAAACACACCAAAAACCTTAAACACAAATTCGTACTCAAATACTACCACATATTAGAAGGTATTTATATAGGTTGGTTCGTCTATATGCCATTACATAGCAGAACTGGAATAAGGTTCACACTCACCTAAGTTTCTTCAGAAATGCAAATATTCATCTTTTCCCATTACTACCCTTTTCTCCTTAGCTAACTTATGCAGTGTAGAACAGTTAAACAACTTTTTGCTTTTCAGTGCAGAAAGTATATTTTTACAGTTTTTTGATATATTTCCTGTCCTGTTTTCAAAATCCATTCCAATATTGGTCATTAATATATAAGATTATCAGAGAACCTATTTAATAGTTTCATTAAAATGGGACACTAGTGCGATACAGAACATTTCCAAATTCTGTCAGACAGAACATTCTTTAAAATAAGAATTTATCCACTGCCCATAGGATATAGTCACAGTGATATTTGCCAATATACTAATTTCTAATACCAGCCCCAAGGTGAGAAACTTTTCATGCCTTTCATGTTTTCAAAGCCTTTAATTTGCTCCGCTTCTCCTTTCATCTGAAACCAACAGAAATGTAGCATCCATGGTCAGTCAAATCAGAACAATGTACTCCTTGTGTAATTCTACTGATATTAATGAAAGAATGCCATGGAAAAATTTTGAAGAGCAGGAGTTGGAAGGAAGCCTTGCATAATGTTTGTATCTTTGGCCTTGCCTGATATCTAACAGTTTTAGCACAGTAACTAAGTTGTCCTGCATTCAGGTTGATAATTATCTCTACAGAAAGTCTATCCATTTAAACTATTAATGCATTCCTTATTATTTTAGCATCCAAGAGCCTTGCAGAACCACATGGAGATGGTGTTCAGACCAAAAGCACACTCCCCCCTCCCAGGAGTTTGGTTGCCTGTGCTTGGGGCCAGTTTTTCGATCCTGTTTCAGCTGTTTAGAGCACTGTTTGGGAAACCTCAACCAGCCTTGAAGACAACTCTTCAACAAAAAGCTAGAAGAAGCCTCAGCAGAGTCATCCCTCACCTTGTTTTAACCAGCTCTTGCCTCCGTCCCCTGCCTGAGCTGTGTTACAGTCACACTGCAGTCATGTCCATCCTGGCCAAGCACTCTGTTGACCCTGACCCTAACTCACAGGCTTTACTTCCTTCCTTGACTTTGGATCTGCCTCATCACTATATACTCATCTGACAATCTAGACTATCTGCTGAACCTGGTTAGCGTCCCCAAACCTGCTTTGCTCACCTTGCTCAGGTATGGTGACACTGTCCCTTTTCAATGAGGCCACTGCCTGTCTCTGCCTTGTTGGCATGCCTGGATACAGTTTTACCTTCTCTTTTAGCACAACCTGCCCTCATCTGGTGCCTGACAGGTAGGCAAAGACTATTACGGCAAAATTAAAGAAATGTAATGAAAACCCTAAGGCATGGATTGAGTCAGAGCTCTGAATGCTGGAGCAGGAAGTCTGAGCACACATGACACTAATCACAGCTTCAATAATCACTCGCTTGTTTTGTCTGAATGGACCAAATGGCCAATCCTAGCACACTACAGCCTCATCCATGAGCAGATAGTCTACACTCAAACTCCTAGGCACAACATTGATGTTTTCAGGCAGGCAACCAGCCAGTAGTGTTGACAGAAGCACCCAAGTGACACAGCTGGGTGTACTTCAGCCTGTTCCAAGCTTTGCACTCCAGCTGGAGTCCAGAAAGCCAGAAGCGTTCACATGCTGCACTCTGAGGGGTGACCGAAACCTCCCAGATGGCTTAAACCCTCCAGCTCAGCTACATAACAAAGTATCTTGCACAGCCTGTCCTAAATTCCACACTGTTTTGCCTGCGCTGAAAGCAATACCTAAACTACCCAGCTTCAAGTGAGCTCAAGTATGCTTAGCAAAGTTGTAATCACACCTTTGACTGTGGCACAGCTGCACCCAAAGTCAACCTAGTTTGGCAATAAAATTTAAAATTAATTCTGAGTACCATTATAAACAAAGGCAGTCCCTACTCTCACTTGGTGAAGATTTTTATATAAGTGGAATTTTTTCCTTGGGTTTGGGGTTTTTTGATATTTTGTTTGTTTTTTTAAGTATAGACAACGCCTCAATTCCTGCAAGTGTTTCTTTGGATAATATTTTTTTTCATTTCTGTCATCTAGGATACGCTGATTAGCTCTGTGAAGTAAAGTCCAAGTAAGGCAAGAATACAAATTAGGTCTGGAAACCCTTCAGAGGCAAAATGGCTAAATACTTCTTAGCTTTTTACCGTATGAGAGCAAAATTATGATTTTTGTCTTCAATACCCAGCATGAAGGTATCCACTTGAAGAGGAGTAAAGAAATTGTGAGTTTATAGCTCCCTGTGTATAACAAGATTTATTTGCAAAGTCTTCCTTGAAAAATGAGTTAACCGAAGAGAAACATTAAAAGTTATAATGATCTTAAAATTTATCAAAACCCATTTTTTATTTTGATGGATTAAATTGAATAACATTGTATTTAATTATAGTTACAACTGTAATGTAATTGGATGCATTTAAGCAATATCAACAGCAAATGCAATTAAAAAAAAAATCTTTTGTCAAACAGCAGTTTTTACTGTGTCTTCAGAATTCAAAACAAGCCACCATTGGAGCTGAAGAGCTGTAATGTTGATGGAAGGCAGGCAAGACACTTACTGTAAAACACCCTTGCTTCCAAACATTGGAATAGGGTTTCCTACAAAATACTTAAATATTGGATACCAGTCAAAAACTGGTTTAATATTTCTGAACCAAAGCACTTCAAAGTCTATTTAAACTATGGCCATCCTGTCACTGTCATTTTTTACTTCATATTTCACCAAAGGACGTTTGATGCTAAAAAAATTACATCACTTAACAGCCAGACACTTTAATATTACTGTTAAGCTGTGTGGAGTTTCTTGAACACAAAAGTCCCACCTAAGCTCAATCCAACACTCTCACAGGAGCAAGTAATTTCAGCAAGGGCTACTTTCCCTCACTGAAAAGGGCAAAAAAAGGCAAGGCACATAAAGCAAAACAGTACAAAAATGGCTGAAATGGAATGATTTGCTGAGGGCCAAAAAGGAGTAGAGGAAAGACTGAACGTGGCATCTAGGTCTCCCAAACTCGGGCACAAAGTACAACATCCTTGAATCCAGTGCTTAAGAACTGACTGATACCCACAAAAACACCCACACTGAAGTTGGCTGAAGACAACAACCATGTTCCAAATAAAAGTGTTTGGGCACAAACACTTTCCCATCATTGTTTTTCCTCTCCTCACATGAGTTACGTTAATTCCCAAGCCTGTATGATGAGCACAAAGGAGGAAATCCATGAGTTTGGAACCAGCTTTCTACACAGTCCTTCCCCCAGGAATCAAGACCACATTGCAGCAACACAGCAACAACGGCAGAAGACAGGGGAGTTGACCCAGTGATCACACACTTACCAGGAGCTCGAACCCGAGACCAAAACAAGTTTTTCCAGGGTCTGGGCCAACACACTACTTCTCAACAAGTCCAACTCATTTCTCACCTGCTCTCTCACTAACAGTTCCCCATCTTTCTTTCTCCAACAGCAGATGTAGAAGAGAAAGTAAGATTAAGTTCACAAGCATATTAAATAAAATAATTAAATAGGTATTTTGTATCTTTTCGGGAGAAAGCATACAGAAACGCACTATTCCAAAAAAGTACTAACCTATACAAAGGTTCGGGCATTTTCAAACATATTTAGGAGGAAAATCATCAGCATTAAAACAACCAAACAGGTATGCAAAAGGCCGCATCTTGAATACCGTGTTCCATTTTGGGCCCTTCATTACAGGAAAGACATTGAGGTGCTACAGCATGTCTGGAGAAGAGCAACAAACCTGGTGAAGGGTTTAGAACACAAGTCTTATGAGGAGCAGCCTGGAGAAAAGGAGGCTGACAGGAGACCTTACTGCTTGCTACAACCACCTGAAAGGAGTTTGCAGCAAGGTGGGGGGCAGTCTCTTCTCCCAAGTAACAAGCAATAGGAAGTTGCACCAGGGGAGGTTTATATTGGATATTAGGAAAAATTTATTCACTGAATGGGTTGTCATGCAGTGAAACAGGCTACCCAGGGAAGTGGTGGAGTTGCCATCCCTGGAAGTATTTAAGAGACATGTAGATGCAGTGCTTAGGGATGTGGTTGAGTGGTGGACTTTGCACTGCTAGGTTAAAGGTTGGACTTGATGATCTTAAAGGTCTTTTCCAATGTAAACAATTATATGATTCTATAAAAAATATCTTGATAGCCAACAGATCTCTCTTCTACAGTTAGACTCTCTCCTGGCTGCAGCAATGGCAGATATTATTAGACAAGAGATACTCTCCCTCGGGCTGAGACCTTGTCACTTATTTATAATTTATTGGGGTTTATAATTCAGATCTTACACACTAAACTTAATACAGAGACCAATGGACAACTGGAAACAGAATTATAGAATCATAAGGCTAGAACGGACTTCAAGAGGTTTTTAGTCCAGTCTCCTACCCAAAGTTGGGTCAAAACTGAATTCAGACCTGGCTGCTTAGGGCTTTACGCTGTTGAATCGTGAAACTGAATGTTGAAAACTTCCAAGGGTGGAGACAACACAACTTCTCTGTGCAACCTGTTCCAACATTTTATTATCCTTATAGTGATTTCCACCCCCACCCCCCCCATATCCAGCAAGAACCTCTCGTTTCAATTTATTGCCATTGTCTTATTCTCCCACTGCACACATCAGTACAGAGCCTGGTTCCATCTTCTTGATGACGTCCTTGGAGGTATGGGAAGGCTGCTGCTAGGCGGTCCTCACCCAAGCCATCTCTTCCCCAGGCTGAACAAGCCCAGGTCTCACAGCCTCTCCTCACAGGAGCAGAGCTCCAGCCCCAGACCACATTGGTGGCACTCCGCTGAACTCACTACAGTTGAATTGATCTTTCCTGTACTGGAGGGCCACAGACTGGACACCGTGTTCCAGGTGGGATCTAACAAGTGCTAAGTATATGGAAAGAAAAAAAACTTCCCCTGGTTTACCAGTCCCTGGATACAGCCCAGCACCATTAGCTTTCACTGCTGGACAAAAAGACAACCAAGATCAGTGCAGAGACTCCCAAGGGTGACATCTTCATCATAGTATCCTTCACCAGCTTCAGTTTGCAGATGATTACAAGGCCTTGTCCCACCCACTTCCTTACTCTGATCCTCAGGCTGATAGAGTTCACTAACCATCCAAAAAAAAAAAAAAGTAACTAAACCTACAGGAGTTCAACCACATATCCTGGGTTGCTTCTCACTGCACCTGCAACCAACTGTGAAACACAGAACAGCTTTCTGCGAGAACACACCAAGAGTTACACTGTCTTGTTAAGTAAAACGGTTTTAATTCACAGGTATTACACAAACACTAGCTACCTTCTCAGTGAATTGCAGAAGGCAATTGAATAAAAGAAAATATCAGAAGACTGTAGTGTTTGGCACACACATAAAACACTAGTCTTAAAGACTGGACCGCCTTAATGAAAATAGTACAAGGAAAAAATACTTCCAGACTTATGAAATATTTTTAGGTGTATTCCCACAGCAGTTTTTAAAACTTCACAATTTATTATCTTTATGCACTCTGAAGTTCTTGAGTTCCTCCTTAAAGGAGACTAACACACTTTCAATGTCTCTGTCTGGACCTTACCTGGAGCTTCTTGATCATTTTTTTCTAATCAGGAATTCTCAAGTTGCAAAAGCTCTTTCAGAAATTTTCTAAGAAAAGTGTCTGTTTAAATGAGTTTTCCAGTTCTGACAAAGAAAGCCTGAAACTGTTGAAAAGAAACATTGTCTGTTTTGTTACTTTTTTCCCTCAATGTTTCAGCTGTTAGAAACTCATGGAAATTTTTATTTTAATGGAATGAGTGAATCAGACCAAAATGCAATGCCTGAGAGTCACTGGCAAGCTGGAATAGAAAGCCTCAAACCTAAGCAAGAGTTATACTGCTGTTGGGCAGCAGGATGCTGCTCAGTCACACAACGGCAGCAGGTGAACCTGGAGAGATCACAAACAGGCAGACAGCTCTTTGGGCTTTGAGGGACAAAAGTACAAGCTCATAAAATTGGCAAGACACAAAATGAAAAGGTGGGCACAGAATTTACATAAATGGATAAAAGGATCACCATCTCTTAAGGCTATTCAAAGCTTGATGTTTTCATTCTGTTGCCTTTGGGGAAGCACCATGGGTTAGTAAATCCCTGTGGGCCTGTCCCACCATTTGCAAAATCCTCCCTGTGCAGCAGCAACAGAAAAGCAGCCTGCATGGTATGAAAACCTACAGCTGAACTTAAAATTATGCCTGCCACAACACGCACTGCTAGAAGTGGAGGTGACTCTATACCACTTCCTTATCTACCTACATCCTCCCTAAACCAACATACATTCAGTTAACGACTAAGTACTGCCATGTAACACAGAGGCTTCTGGAGCAACCAACAAAACCCGTGGGTAGACTTCTCATGGTACAACCTTTTGTACACGGAAACTCTGCAGTGCCTCTGTAATTGGGTAAGGCTGGCTCATGGATGGAAGCTGGGAACATGTACAAGTTCTCAACTTGTACAGATGTTGAGGGGTGGCAGGCACACAGATGGGAATAGGGGAATAGAAGTTTTAAATTATTTCAGTATCGATGATGTATATTTCACTCTGCCACTTTAGTCAGCAACTTTTCTTCCAATCCCCAGGGAACAGCTAGGTTTTGGAAAATAAGGACTTAATTCAGAAGAGTAAGTACCTGCAAATATTTTCACTTGTGCTCAACTCTAGTCTTTGCGTGGTTATATACCTCTAAACATTTTGCTGTATTAGAGTCTAAAACGGTCAGAGAAACAACATAAGGTTTTGAACAGTATATGATTGTTTTCCACTATTGCTACCTATTTCTAAGGCTGAAAAAAGCTGAGCTATTTTCACCATCCAGTTACAATGACTTTTTATGGCACAACCTAACTTCCCCAGAAGACAACAAAGTAATAAAACAGGCTACAAAACACTATCTTTATTTAAGAGAACTTTTCATCAGAACAGTTGCCAAAAAAACTTCTACATGGGAACTATCATAGACCCTTACATGAATTTTGATATTTTTCTTATCATGTTCTGACAAACTTGGAAGTGCAACTTACTACCCTTTATGTCAGAAAGTACGACCAACATGTAATGGCTACGATATGCTGGATGGTTCATTTGAAACAGTAACCAGACTACAAAGCTATAGGTAAATTTGGAAAGGCATCTTGATCCTTATGCTTTAATGCACTAAAGAGGACTGCTTATGGATATGTAAATATATACATATGTAATAAAGTCTGCTGCAGTTCCACTGAAGCTTCCTTCCAAGAACACCACAGTTCTTCCACCTTGATAATTATTTTAGCCTCATAACGATCACTCCAGCCAGTCTGGAAGGCCTCATTTTCACATCTCTGCAGGGAAGATAATTATAATACAGCAGCGCAGCTAAAACTGGAAAGTGACCTACCTGCTAACAATGGCTTTGGCCACGGGGGCCCCCAAACCAGGGTTGAAAGTAGCTCCAAGCAGCACTTGGAGACAAAATTCTGAGTACTTCAAATCCAGTGAAAAGCAAGTTTATTTTTTTTTTATACTACCTCCATCCTTTCAGCTCTTGAACTCTTTTTAGCTTTTTCACCCATATTTCCCTGTTTTAACCTGGTTTAGTCTTCCCTGGTGCATCCCCTACACCAAACAGCTAAAAACACACGAGAGGCAGATGGGACAACCACTAACGCTACAGAAGAATCGAGACGATTCAACCCTGAGAGCAAAGTAAATCAGCTGCGAGAGTTATGAACCACCAGCCCCCTACCTTCCCCTCACCACCCCCATTCCAGGCAGGTTGCTGCCTATAAGCCTCACCGCCGGCCCCGCGCTTCCCCTGCCGAGGCGGGAAAGAGGGCGCCGGGATCCCGCCGCCCCGGCCATCCTGAGGAGCCGCCGGTGCCCAGGGCGCTTTCCCTCTCCCGCCCGGCGGGACGGACCCCCACCACCACTCCCGGCAGGCTCCGAAGGCCCCCCCGGGGGCTCCTCTCCCGTCCCCGAGAGGGACCGGGGAGAGGCTTGTCCGCCCCCAGCCCCGCGGGGCGGAACACCTGCCCTCAGCCACCCGCCGGCGAAGCGAGGTGAGGTGAGCCCCGGGGGAAGGCCGCCCGCCCCGCAGCGCCCCGGCCCTTACCAGGGAGAGCACTTTGTAGGTGTTGGGGTCCTTGCTCTTGCCGCCCGGAGCTTTCTCCGGCTCCTCGGCCACCTCCATGGCCGGCAGCATGGGCACGGCCGCAGCCTGCAGCCCACCATCGGCCACCCCTATCCCGCCGACCTGGTCCTCATGGCCCTTCCCCGCCGCTTGCTGCCCGTTGCCCTGCATGGTCCCCGCGGCTCTGTCCCCCACCCGCCGCCGCCACGGCTATTAATAGCCGGACCCGGCCCGGCCCGGCCCCGCCCCGCCCGGCAGCCCGGCCCGCCGGCGGCCCCCGCTCCCCCGCCGGCGGCGGAGCGGAGGGGAGAGAGACCTGCTCCCCTCCCTCCCTCCCTCCCTGCCCGCCCCGCTCGGCCGCCCCCCCGCTCTCCGCCCCCTCCCTGCAGGTGAGGGCGGTCCGCGGCCGCCTCCTCCCCGCGGGCAGGGCGGCGGGGCCCCGGGGCCGGCGGGGGTGCGGCGGCAGACTGGCCGCGACATCACGGCGCTCCAAAATAGCGGCCGGGGGAGGGCGCCGGGCCCTGTTGACGAGGCGGCGCGGAGAAAGTTTCCGCTGCCCCGACCCCCGCCGCGGGAAGCGGGCGGAGGCGGTGGCGCGGCCTTCCCCGAAGCCGCCGGGCGGCGGCACAGGTGTGCGCGGCGGGGGCGGGGGGTGCCGGTGCCGGTGCCGGTGCCGGTGCCGGTGCGGGCAGAAGCACGCAGGCAGCCCCCCGGTGCTGATTTCTCGTTGCCGAGCTGCTGGTCTCCTCCGCAGGCTGAAGGTGCTGCTCTCCATTCGTCCCTTCCCGGGGATGGTTCCGCCCCGGTGTCCCCCGTCCACCGAGTGCCCGCGGGGCGCCCACGGAACTCCCCCTCACACACACACACGCCGGGGGGGCATCGGGCCGGCCGGGTGCCCGCACAGCCGGGGCGGGAGGTCAGCAGGCGGCTTCAGCGCCCTTCCAGGGGACATTTCTCCTCGTTTGGGGTGACTTCGGGACAACTGCCGCCAGGCCCGGCCGTGCTCGGAGGGCGCAGCGGCGTTAGGGCGACATCCGTGTTCGGGACCCCTTCTGGGTCTTGCGTTTGGGCAGTCACCGCGGCGCCCCGCGGTGTCGCCTCCCGCTGGTTCTCACTAAATTCAGCC
Source organism: Himantopus leucocephalus (assembly GCA_003993805.1). Classification (NCBI taxonomy): domain Eukaryota; kingdom Metazoa; phylum Chordata; class Aves; order Charadriiformes; family Recurvirostridae; genus Himantopus; species Himantopus leucocephalus. The sequence continues at coordinate 63,230,427 of RSEF01000003.1, forward strand.
CTACTGTTTTGGCCGGGGGGAAGGTGCGCTGTTAGCATTTTTACCCACCCGGTCTGCCCCGTGGGGAAAGCCCCCCGCGGTCCCCGTGTGCAGGCGCGGCTGTTCCCGCCGGCACCGGCAGCCTGCCGCCTGCCCGCCGGCCCCGCGGAAGGCACTGCTCTGAGCTTCTCCGAGAGATGCGGGAGCGTCCAGTAGCATCGAGACTTTGCAAAGTGTACTTCAGCTTAAAGCTGCTAAAAGTAACTAATTTTTCCATTATTTCATAAGTTATAATGTGTATAATTATGGATATTGACATTCGACTTAGTCTTTCAGCTCTAATGTGATGATGGTTTCAACTTCCTAGGGCTTGAGGAGTCTGTGGTAGGTTTATTTTAACTGTCAATGTACTCAGGAAAGAGTGACGCTTGCATAGTTTCTGACAAAATCCCTATTTTCTGAAAAACAGCTACAGTGAAATGAAAATTTCCTTTGGAAGTGATTTTGATCCCTGTCAAAATGTTGATGCTCTGTTTTCTCTTTCAGCTGAGTTGCGTAGTCAAGCTGCTGCTCCTGTTTTCCTTAAAAAATAATTGTAAAGATACAGCATTTACAAAACTGCTGGTCTGTAGTGCTACTGCAGCTCACAGCATATTGAAACTTACTGCAGAGCTGCCTGCATATGCCTGTTGTCATCTAATGAGGCTCCACAGGTGCAGTCTTGATAATTTCTACACCAATATTTCACTTGATCGCAAAGAAAAGAAAAAGGCAACAGAAGGTGTGAGAATCAAGCTCTTGAGTCTACAGTAAGAGTCTCATTTAGTCCATTAATGCGGCATTTCAAGCAACTGTCCAACTGAGCAGCTGACTTATGATATGTTCAAGAATTTTGAAATTTGAACTATTAAAACATGTAAATTGGACACTGATAATTTTAAAACACATGAAAACTGACATAGACAAATTGTGGTTTTTTTAGTGAATGTGGTTTTAATAACTAGCGCAACAAGAGGCAGTAATAACCTCCCCCTCCCCCCCCCGAAAATTAAAAGATACTGCGATAATCTGGTTTTAAGCTAAAATCTTTTTCTGTCTCCAGTCACACTGGCAGAAAAGAAAATGCCCCCCCCCCCAAAAAAAAAGCTTTCAGGTGTTTTGTACAAATAATTAAAGCTTCATTTTTCATTTTCCATTTTCATGTTTTTGTATGTAGAATGATATTTTCTGGTTAATTTTAAGAACAAGTCAAATAGAAATCTCCTCTCTTGTCCTGTGTAAGTCATGGACTCAAAAGTTTGAATAGCACAGGCTGTCCCCTGATGATTCAATGGAATTTATGTATCACTATATCGCAGCCAAAAATGTATCTTTTTTTCCATAGAAAGAAAGGATATTCTGCAGCTGGAGCTAACTTCTGAGTTGTTCATTCGGTAGCTATTCCTTAGTGGTTACTTTTCTATGTACAAGTATTCATGAAACACCGTCAGTTTTATCATTTCTTTCTGTGTCAATACAAATAGTTCAGGTGCTTCAGGCTAAGTGTGGAAAATAATTAACCAGCATGGAAAATAATTAACCTACCAGTGAGAAGTACACTAATTTCAGCTGACTGACAGGATGTCAAGGTACTCTAGAAAAGAGGAGAATAGAAACCAGAAAGGACTAAGTTTTGATGCTGAAGAAATCAGATGAAAAGTCTTTTCTGTTGGATAGTGGGAGAAGAGACAAAATATTTCCAATGTTAAACCTTCAGAAATCTACAGCTGCTTGAACTCTTTGGAAGGAGATTGTTAAATAGCAGTCAATACCATTTTAACAAATCTGTGACAAAAGACATCATTGTGCAATGAATTAATACCAGGGATTACTGAGGTTGCAAATCCAAATTCCAAAGAATTGGCTGTGGCCATTTCAACAGAGACCGAGGAAGCTTTTGAGGAAGCCAGGGCTGCTGCCAGCACAGCTGCCAGCTCCAGCTGTGACTGAATCAAGCTGCCTCACCAAATGTCAAGGGAGAAGAGCAGCAACACCAGCTTTGTGTTTCCAGGCCTTGTCTGTGAAGGGAATCATCAGAGATTATCAGTTTTAATTTGTCCTTCAGCCATTATCAGCTACAGCGAAATCAAACGAATATAAATGATGTAGTAGGAGAGAAAGGAAAACACAGGGAGTTTTCCATACTGCCTCATCTCAGAGCTTGTGACACTTGTCATTTGCATTTTTTCACCTAGGTAAAATCTCCACCAAACCTCTGTTTCTTAGAAAGAGGGGAGCAAACACCAAGTTCCCGCATAACCCTCGTCTGACCCCAGTTTGGGAGGTGGCTATGGCACAAATAGGAACTATGGGCTGGCCACAGAGGGTGTAAATTGCACCTCGTTGCATGAGTGGACTGTCCATCCGCTCGCTCCAGCCAGAGTGTGGAGACCCTTGCTGCCCTCGTAGCAGGGGGACAGACCCAGCGTGCAGGCAGAGGAGTGCCATCATGAGAGGAGTGCCTGTGATAATCAGCTCCAGGCTGGCTGGGTCTTCAGCCTTAAATTGCAACATAAACCTTCTCCCGGCGGTTGGTGGTTGTGGTAACTGTTTTGTGTTGCATTGTCTCTAATCCTCAGCAAAATTTCTGTAGCTGTAAAAAAGTCCTGGAGCTCCAGACTAAGAGCCTGAAGCTGCTTGTTAAAGAACATTGCTGCTCAGTGTAACACTTCACTCTCCACCTCACGGGAACTAATGAAGCTCTCTGTCTCAGCTCCTGCTGTGAGGACTTCTCTGGCGTAGTTGCATGAGAGCTGCATTGTAAACTATTCTAAAAATTGATGAAAAATTGCCAATTATCTTAGTTTTTCAGATATTCTTATGGGGAGTTTTATTTAGCACTCAAAGTGTGTCTAACACGTCACAAAAATGGAAGAAATCCTTAATAAAAGGGACAAATGAAACTGGAGGTATATCTGAAACTGTTTTATTGTGTCTGGCAGTAATGCCTAAAATGAAGTCAGAAATCCCATGGCATTTATTGGCACATCAAACCGTGTGGGGTGAACTGTGTTTTTGAGATTTATATCTGTCAAATCAGCATCAAGGGATGGTACGTAGCTGAGCAAAGATCCAAGACAGAAGGGCAAGGTAAAGTTTCAAGACATATATTACAAGACTCAGGTTCTGAACTTTCCATCACTGTGTCTATTTGTCAGGAAAAAACTTAGAACAACTTAGTCCTTTATAACAGCTTGTTCCAGAATCTCTTAATTTAGCTCTTCAGAATGCCCCCTTTTTGGTAAGTACACAAAAAAAAAAATTTTTTTTTTGCAGTTACCTATTTTTTGGCTGTTTTACTGGTCTTCAAGAAAAATATGATATAAGGGTAATAAACTGATCACCTGATATTTTGTTTATCATTGAAAAATGGTATAATCCTGCATTTTTTCAATCTTAGTTTGGCATAGATTATTGCAAATTTAGTAACTGTTAATCTAACAGTTGGTACATTGCTGGCAACGATACTAGCAAACAATGAAAAGCCTTTATTTTAGCAATAGGACATACTTGCGTGACAGTGATTGCCTGTCTCTCTAAGCTATATAAAAATGCTTTTATTTGATATGAGAAAAAATGGCTAAGAGCATTTAAACTATAAAATCCTGACACGATGACAATATATTGGCGGGAAGCACATTATAAGATGTTTGAATACTTTAATGCTACCCAAGCAGACATCCATTATGCTATTATCAGTGTAATCTCTCTAGCAAACACAGTTTTAGTACCTAATCCGCCAACCATATCTAAGTGGTCTGCACAAGCAAGCCTACTATGGCTTTCCGGTGGAAAAAATGTAGGATGTTCACCAAGAAGAAGAAGAAGGAAAAAAAAAAAGACAAATACTGTATTAGAGTAACTAGTCCAGTGGTTTCTTGAAGACTGTGCCACTTCTAGCGAGATTAAAAACAGTGCTTATCAACCTGAGAGAGGTCCAGAAAAAAGCAATAGTGTAGGTATTCTTACATCCACTGCAGCTAGCTGGCGATTTAAAGAAGATAGATAAAACGTACTTTCACAAGTTAAATGTTGTGTTATGATATAAACAAGATAAATAAACAGAAGGTGTACTTCTGTTATCATCCATGTTGATCTCTGCATGATATAGACATGCTACAACCAACTCTTCTTTCAGTTCCTGGCTTAAAACCCATTTCTTCTAAGACATCTGTTTTTGAATTCCAACTTCATTTCATGCCTAAGAGTACAATAACTGCTTTAAATCAGGTTAAACAACAGTCAAAGATCTGCAGCTGAGAAGATTTTTGAGCCAGCGGGAAGGTCTTGTGCTAAAAACTGTTTGAGATAATTTTTTCATCACATCTAACCGCTTTTTGAACACGTGCACACTTTTAGCACCTACCCCATTCCGCAGTAGGAGGTTTTGCACTTTAATTCTTGGTGCCTGAAGAAATACCTCTTTAAATTTTAGTGTTTATTTTCATCATGTAAAATATGTAGGTCAATGTAATTTGAGAAAGTCCTATGCCCTGTGTAGTAGCATTACCATTCAGATGCTGCATGTCTCCTTTTCAACAGCTACGGGCATTGGCATTCACTACCTTATTACTGGAAGCAAGTGCATGGAATGCCAAGTTTGTATTTCACTGCTGGAACAACATCTATTTCATATGAGCATACGAAAATGTCATCAAAACAAGATTCTGGAAAATATCTTTACTTTTGAAAAGTATCCAGAATGATGCTTTAAGACTAGCTGCACTGAATTAGAATCATAGAATCATGGAATGGTTTAGGTTGGAAGGGACATGAAGATCGTCAAGTTCCAACCCCCCTGCCATAGGCAGGGACGTTTCCCACTAGACCAGGTTGCTCAAAGCCCCATCCAACCTGGCCTTGAACATCTCCAGGGATGGGGCACCCACAGCTTCTCTGGGCAACATATTCCAGTGCTTCACCACCCTCAACGTGAAAAATTTCTTCCTAATATCTAATCTAAATCTCCCCTCTTCCAGTTTGAAGCCATTCCCCCTCATCCTATCACTACATGCCCTAGTAAAAAGTCCTTCCCCATCTTTCCTGTAGGCCCCCTTTAGGGACTGGAAATTACCATGAAAAAAGTCTGTGATTTTCACAATGCAAGTTGTTTCTTCCAGTGTTTTAACAGACCTCAAATGATCCAGGAACTTGTTGCACATTTAAGGAAACACCTGGTATTGTAAAATATGATGCTACGCAATAAAATCCACATAAAACTAAAATACTATGTGCAAAGATAATGAGAGAAGTACCATTTGTTATTCCTTTCAAAAAAAACCCAACAACTAATGAAGGCATAAGACAGGCGTTTAAATATTATTAACATTAATATTAACATTATTAGCGTTAACATCATACTTGACAAGTATACTGTTAAGACAACTGGAAAACTCAAGTGATAAAACTCAAAGACCTCCAGAAGGGAGGAAGAGGAGAGGAGCACCTGGGAAGAAAGGGGGGGGGAAGTTGTATCTTAGGTTTTTAATGCTGCAGATGCTGTTTCTCATTCATCTGTATTTCAGTGCTAAATATGCAAGCATCGGAAGTTTGGGAGATGATCAGATTTGATAGAACAAAACACCTAATGAAAACGTTTTGTTGTTTGGATCAATTCTCTCCTCCTTAAAAGGACATCCATAAAGCCTCCAAGTAATTTGAATAGCTGTGGGATTTCTGTGCTTAAGAGTAACAACAACAAACTGTTGTTTCTCTCCATGTTTCTGGAGTCTTGACCATCACAGCCGTCACTGGACATCTGGTTCTGCAATCCTGGCAGCTGTGCACAAAACACTTTTGAAAGCTTAAACACAGTTTAAAAACAATGTATTTTAATCAACCATGAATTTTAGAGCTCTCTAGTAATCTCTAAGTAAGATGACTAGAATCATGTTTTCTCAGGAAGATTGTAACTCTTTTCCAGTGGAAACAACTATCTAACATTAGAGTCTTACACGTTGTTACTGTCATGAATAAAAGCCTGTCCCTGCACTGCCATGTCAGCCTATGCCCGAGTTCCTTGCTGGTGCACCTCTTGCTCACCTGTTCTGCTTCTGTGCTTCTCCTGGCTTGATGTGGCAGGCACATACAGAAAAATTCACCAAGCAGGGAAACCCCGTCTCCTGGTAGGAAATGTTCACACCCTCATCTCCAGTGTGAGTGGATGTGGCCAGCACCTGAGCTCACCCCAATCCTCCTTCAACTCTAGAGTCTTCAACTCTGCCGTGTCACCCAGCTAACCTGTGCCGCTTGTTAGATTCCCATAACAAAAAACTACTCAGGGAAGTTCCAGGAGAACATTTTAGTATTATTTTCTTGTGCTCCATAGTTTGCCTCCTCTGCATTTATGAGAACAGATCTTTAGAAATATTTATAAAAGTACAAGAGGATGCTACAATATTGCTTCTGGTAAAGCTGCTTCAGAGTGAGAAATGAAACCATTTTCTGGGACATGGCCCAGGCGAGGAGCCCAACAGGAAAGGGAAACAATTCATGTTTAAGTAACTGTTAAAAAAATAAAAATCATTCAGGATGACAAATCAAGGATGCAGTAGGTGTTCTGGAGCAGGGCACTTCATCTACCACTTTTTTTGAGAACCAGCATGAGGTCTCTAGCAGGGTGCCTACTGCTGAATCCTTACTAGTTTATGGCCTGGGCATGTAATCAAAGGACTGTCCAGAGATTTGCCAGAGCTAGGTGTTGGGAAGAACAGCTAATTCAGACTGCAGGGAGTGCCAGGAAGCGCATTCTTCCGGGTTTGATTCAAGGACTATACAATTCTGGCTCCACAACCAGTATAAAGGAATAGTAAAAGCATTAAGTCTTCCAGTCTCTACTATTCTCCTTTCATACCTTCCTGTAGGGCATAAGAGAAGTGGAAGGCAATACTCCTGAATCTGTTCAGGAAGTAGAATAACAAAAAGCAGGTCTTTTACAAACAGGGCAGCCACTCCTCTGCTGACTCCAAGCCAGCACTGGGCATTTCAGGCAGCAGACTCTCAGCGCATTCGCTACTCAACCTGCTCTTCGTTCCAGCTTGATTTGCAAATTAATCTTCTGCAGAGCAGAGTTAAGTGTCCTTTATAAAACTCCCGAATCATTTATGTCAAGTTTGTTAACAAACATTTTTTTTTTGCATTTGTCTACATGAAACTAAATCAGCAATTCCCTTATATGGACATGTCACAAGCAGATTGTCTTCAGATATCAGAAACAGATTTGCTCATTCCATATTTGCTTCCCTTGCCTAAACTTGTTTGTCCCCAGTTTCTCAGTAGTCCATCAGTTATGAGAAAGTCTGTATTACTCAGCAGATCTTGGCTAAGCGTCACTCACTGTAGGATATGTAACGCAGACTCTGTGCAAGTGCTGCCTTCTCATATGAGCTCTTCCTGCTAGGACTAAGAAGCTGGAAAAAAAGGAGAAATATCTCAAAAGGCAGGTGTATGAAATTTACCTGACAAAGAACTGCTCCAGAGAAAAGCTTAAAAGCTCATTTTTTTCTATTAATTTTTCTATTCTTTTGTCTTTCTGTGAGAAGATATGAAGTAAAAAGATCCCGCTTTTATCGTCAGCTCTTGTAGGGATGTTTCTTTAGACTGTCACCATTTGAAAACTAGTATGTTCAACCAAACCCAACTATGTATTTTAAGGGAGGTTGAGTTGACTCAACCAGGATGTTAGTGGTGTCTAAAAGTCATTTTACCCTCACCCCAGAAAGAAACATGACGTATTTTTAGTGAATGTTTATTTTTGTCTGGGGTTCCTTTTTCATGGAAAGTTCCAAGAGCTCTCTGTACCAGATACCTTGGCCACATAGTTTACAAGTTATCGGTAAATCAGTTTGTCTCAGACTAGCCATTTAAGCTTCTGAATAATTGCTCGTGTTTGGAAGGTATCTTCCTATAACAATTCCAGGGTGTTAGCTCACCACAGGGTTGTTGCACTTAGTTACCCTGGTACTTACTGTTCTGAATTGCAGCATAATTTGCAGAGAAAGCATCTGCACAGTAGTGGTAGCTGACATTTTGAAGGTGGCAAAGCATTTGTGCTAAGGCACTTCTTTGTCAGTTACCCCTTTAGACTTAGTGTCTAAGTGTCGATAATCATGATAGCATTCACTGACAGCAAGTTAACTCATAGTGATTCCCTGTGACACATGGTTAGAACTGTTAATCAAACAGCTAGACAAGATTTTCTTATATTTGGAGTCTCAAATGATGTTTTTAATCTAGCCTATTTAGAAAAAGGTCCAGAGTTTATTTTGAATTGCTCTCCATGGAGGAGAGGGGTAGGGAAAGCAATTCCTTAAGATGAAGTAATTATGTGCTTTAATTGACAATCAGAAGTCATTGCCCATATTCTTCTGGCTTAGCAAACCACCATGTCCCATGGGCTTTCAGAGCATGTACAAAAAGTCATGAAGCAAGGAAAACTTCGGGCATAGCTCCATGTTCTTCTTGGCATTCTTAGAGAGCAATGGGAGTGTCTAAGAGGATTCTGTAAATGCAGATTAGCTTTTCCACAGAAACAACACAGACTATTTCCCAAGTAGACAACCCATAGTTTCTTTGCCTGATGCCTCACAGAGACATTTCCTCTGGCTTTTGTCACAACCTTCTTTAATAGCACAATTCGTAGTACAGGAGCTCCAAGCCTGTCTCTTCCCATGACTCACACCTCTCTAACATGAGGAAATCCAACTCAACAACTCTGAGATCAACACCTGGGGCTCCCACCATGACCTGGTCTTTTATCACAACCACCAGTCCCAAAAATGAACTAGTCAGTTGGCACCAGGTAATAAGGTGAGATGAATCCCAAACACTCATGGCAGGTCCCAGCAGTGCCCAGACTCCATTAAGTCCGTGCTTTGTTTACAAACAAAAGCCTACATGTTAGTAAATATTATTATTGGTTAGCTTCTCCAGTAATTATTGGAAGATAGATATAAATGGAATGGGTTTTGAGGATGCAAGGAAAATATTACTACACTCCTTTCTGTGTGTGAGCTTAAAGTCCCAAAGTACATGCCAGACATCTATCTTTTTAGAAGTTTTATGTGAAAAGCAGAGATAAGTAAGCATTAATTGTACCCTATGAACTACATAAATACTGAATCCTTGCAAGACTTACATGAAAAGTATTTGGAAGAATCTTTTTATAAAAGCTGCAAGGCAGTAAATCTGCTCATTCTTCCCCTTTATGATATGAAAATCCAAAGCTCCAGCATAGCAGTTTTAGCTCATGCTTCGGCTCAAGCATATAAATCAATTTCCCTCTGATCTTCTTTCTAAGGTTATTTCTCAGCCATTGGTGTTTATCTTATATATTGTGTGTCCCCGAGATAACTGAAACGCAGACAGAAAGGTAGATTTTTTTTTTTTTTTTACTGCTCTGGAAGTATGCAAATGGTAAAACCGTCAGGTCTTTACACTGTCCAGCATCCTAGGATAACAGCTGAGCAGTGTTCTGTCACTAGCGAAATAATGATACTTTTGAATAGCGATCACAGAATCTCCTAGATTGGAAAAGACCTGTAAGATCATCTAGTCCAATCATTAACCTAACACTGACAAGCCCACCACTAAACCATGTCCCTGAGCAGTATATCTACACGACCCTTAAATACCTCCAGGGATGGCGAATCCACCACTGCCCTGGGTAACGCGTTCCAATGCCTGATGACCCTTTCAATAAAGAAATTCTTCCTAATATCCAATCTAAACTTCCCTTGGTGCAACTTAAAGCCATTTCCTCTTGTTCTATCACCTGTTACTTGACAGAACAGGTCGACTCCCACCTCTCTGCAACCTTCTTTCAGATAGTCGGAGAGAGCGATAAGGTCTGTGATGAACAGCTGCATCCTGTATCCAAAACAATAAAAAGGCAGGTACCCAGCTATTATGATAGTCATGTAAAAGTCGCTTAGTCAATCAGCTCTCACATCTACATAATTTAATACATTTAATTGCCTTTGGCCTCCTGCATTTCTTCTCCAACTTCTGACTGACTGCTCTCAGTGGATATAAATGGCAATGACTTGCAAGGCAGCTTCTCTGCCATGAAAGATTCTGAGCAGATCCAGTAACTACCACATTCTCCGTCATGTGTCTGGGCTCTTTTTAGCCAGGCTGCCTTGCCCCAGTCTCTGAGTATGTTCCAACTAAAATTCACATATCTTTTTCTTATGAGGAGTTGGCGTAGGATTTTGGCAAAGAAAGCAAGGGCAACAGCATGAGTTTTGGATGTGCTGAAGAGGAAGGTCATGGCAGAAATGCTGTTCTGGAAAAAATTTCCTGTCCTCAGGGAATTTTTAAGACTTCAGAAACTCTCACACTCTGCACCAGGTCAGAGCCATCTTTCAGATGGGGAGAGCAGTCAGACAGAAAGGCTACAAAACAAGTAGCGTGTTGGTTGTTAAGACACTCACTCAAGTTGTACAAAATCTAGCGTCAAGCTTGTGCCTGCAAGCTGCTCCAACCATGGATTTTGTCAGTTCAGCCGGCCATGGAGCAATATGGCTGCCAGCCAGGACTCAATGAGTTCAGGTTGTTTGTCAGCTCAGGAGAAGCCTGAAAAAAAAGTCATGGAGATGATATGTTGGCATCTAACCTTGTTCTGAAAATTGTTTGGCTGACAAGGTTGTGTTGGGACACCACTGAAAGCAAATTCAGACTCTGCAAAATTATTTCATTTCAGTGAGCTGACTAATTCATACCAAAGAGAAAAAAAAAAAGAAAACCAACTAAGTTTTATTAAGCTTTTTCTGACCAACTCTATCCATGCCCTTTTTTCCTTAACTAGTCAAAGGCACTTTGTACAGACATTTTCTGGCTCAGCATGACATCTCCTGACGCTACATTTCAGAGAGGGTCTCTCTTGGACATTCTTGCAGATTCTGTGCAAAACAGTCAGTAAAGTCAGTATAGGAAGGAGGTATTGGTGAGTTGCATTGCAACTCCACCCTTGGAATAAAGGACCCCTCCAGGCTCCCACTGCCTTTTCCTTCAGTCATCCATACACATACTTCCCAACCTCACAAACACAGCTGGAAGTAATGCAAGTAAGGAATCGTTTTCCTATCCAACTGTTCAGGAAGATGATTCACAAGCAGTGAAAGAAGAGCGGGAGCTAGGACTGCTGAAATGGCAGCACAAATCCTGGCAACACTGATACTTTCTATTTAAATTGCAGTAAACCCAGGTAAGTTTCTCAAGTTCGTGGCCATGAGGACTTTTGGTGTTAATCTCTGTTAAATATCCTTGAGCAGTGCCTCAGACAAATAGATCTTGCATTAGCTTTCTACAGCAACAAATGCCCTTTTTTTTGTATTTCATTTAATCATTATTCATTGAGGTAAAGAATACAGATCCAACTGAGTCACTGAGGCAGTTCCCTGTTACGGGTAACTGTGTAATTTGGGTTTATTCGTAGCTTGACCAAGCTCTGTCTTAAAAGTATTTTTGTTTATTCCTTGCAATTTCCACTGAGTAGCTGTTCCAGAAGCTTACTGGCGAAAACTTGTCTTCCAATTTCCAGCTGGAATCTACTGCTAGCAAATTTATATATCATTCTAATTATTTGGTGCCAATATTGTTCTATACCATAGATAGTTTTTATTTTCTTTCTCTGCTGTTCATCACTACTATCACTCCTAGCAATACAGCTAGAAAGAGTGGTTTATCTCCTCTCAGGTTCTGAGTTCGCTCTGCTAAACAAGACAAGCTTTTAAAATCTTTTATTTTTTGGGAAGAGATTAAAGTAGGTAAGAATATAGGGACTTAATTTACCATGTCATAGCAGGAGCCTTCCTTTGCTCCTGCTCCAAATTGAAAACACCTCTTCAGTAACTGGAATTACAAAGTTCCCTTACAGTTTGAAGCCCCCTTCACATACTAAACAGCAACAAAAATGTATCATCAATGTGCATTAGCCAGCCTTACATCAGCTCTGCTCTGTGTCTACCTACAACAGCTACTTCTGGACACCACATGGACAACCGTTTGACAAGTTGCTTAGCTACTAACAGCTAGCAATCCAAGACAAGGACGTGTCACCAGTGATAGTCACTTTCTTTTTCAGTTTGAAGCAAGCTTTTCATTAGCTAAGAGACTGCTGCAGCTCTGGGGGAACTCTGTACAGGCTTCAGGATGACTAAGACCACTTTCTTGGAAGTTTCACTGCTACTGATGGTCATTCCAGATCTTCAATCCTTGTGCCATCTAGTCTGAGCTGGCCAAACCTGTAAGTAGTTATATGTGAAACCACTCAGAATTAATATCTAAAGAAGGAACTGCACAATTCTTTGTCTCCTCTCCTCTCCTTGGCCATTAGGGCATCACTGCAGTTGCCACTCGGTCCAACCAAGCCCATGTGGCTATATAAACACACGGAACACCTCATTCGTATTCAAAGTGATATGTAGAAGTTGACAGCAGTTCACAAATGACACCGAGTAGTTAAAAAGCAGATGGATTGTCAGAGACCAGGAGGAAATAATTGTTTTCTTCAGTTCAACCTCAAACCTCAGTAAACAATCCAAAATGTCACACAGGAAAATCCCTGAGCATAAACAACACACTGGTGCGTCATGTCCCATATATCATTATCCCATGCTATAGCTGTCCAGAATGCTGTGCAGTTTTGTTGGACAAGAAGACGACTGTGGATTCCGTGATTCATAAAGCAGAAGCTTTAGCCAGAATATACAAAGTTTGTCAGTACTATTTTTCTCTGCAGTTATTCTTCATTAATCACAGTATGGAAACTTATCATAGAAAATAGACAATCAACTGCTATGAAGAAATATAATCTTTCTTACAGTGGGTTTCATAAAGTTCCTGAGATATTCCATATATCAGTTAAACAACTTCCCTTTTGACTTTATGTCATTCATCAACTGTGTTTTACCAGGACCCATTTTGTACAGCAATCAATCAGCAAATTTGTCAAGCAAAATTACTGCAATCTGTCCATGGTTGTATTAGGCTGTTCATGACTGGAAAAGAGGGAGTTTCCATGACTGCACTAACAGCAGCTATCAATTTCTGCCTGCTACTTTGAAATATGCTCTGCTTTTCTTTTTGCGAGATGCAAAAACCTTTTATTCTATTTTTATTTCCATTTCTAGAAAGCTTTCACATTGCTTTTAAACATTGGTAGCTTTTAATAACTAGAACATTTGGTAGTACCACTGACAACATTTCTGCTGGGTGATTTCTCTTAAACATTTTTCATGTGAGGAAGATACTGAAAGAAAGACTATATATACTTCTGTAACCCATACAGTTTTACAGCATTTCTCGCACAATATTGTTTACTTAGAAGTTCTCATCCACAAGTCATTCAGACCCACAGAAATTTTCTATCTAAGGGTGTTTACACCAGTACATTCAATGAAATCAGTACCTTAGAGAACAGTTATAATGACATACATGTTATCATAAAATGTTAAAGTCTTTCGTTATTGAAAATACTTATTTCTGGATTTCTCATAGCTTATCCCATTCTTTTGGCAGAAGCCATGTCATTTTAATGACTAAATTCATCCCTTTTACACTAGGCTTTCTGAAAGTCCCGAGTTGCAGAAGCAGCACGATTTCTGACCCGAGAAAGCATGGGTGGCAGTGATGACAGTCCCAAAGACTGAGCAGGGAGATAGTTCACATACTGATTTTATGCCAAATTAATTGTTTAGGGAGTATGGTTGGCACATGGTCAGTTGGGCCAAATGCTAAGGGCCAGGTTGGAGAACGGAATGGGGACTCCTTTTATTGCAATTGGCAACAGCTGGAGTAGCCAAAGATCACACTGAGCCACAGGTGCTGGGGAGAAACATGACTGGGGCTGGAAAAAGAAAAAGACGCACACTGGACTAAAAGAAATGATAAGCAGGAACCACGGGAAAAGGAAGATGCCGGACAGCAGATACAGACAGTGACACACTGCACAACAAATAGAAACTGATGTGGTTGCTTCTTATACCCAATGTTGTGGGTCAGCTACAAAGAGGGGTCAGTGGCCAGTCCTTGTGCCCTCCACAGCCCACAGTCTCCTAGGGAAATGTTACCAGTCCTTTTTGAAACATACCTCACTTCCATATCCTTCTCTTTTCTGATTCCTCTTGTTTCCCACCAGGCAGCATCCTGTTCACTGTCACTCCATCTGACTGTGCCTTTAGGAACCAGGATTATAGGGAACTATTTGCTGCCAAACCACCAGAAGAGTGCCTGATATGCCAAACAGAGCCTGAAAGTTGTTGGCAATGTTCATAAATAAAAATTTACTAAAACAAATACGAGACCATATCATGTGCATTTCCTAAGCCTATGCAGCTAAACTGTTTCCGAAACTATGTACTACTCATAAGATTAAGTCGGATACCACATAAAATGTGATCTAACTCATAACTGAGGAAAGGAAATGAGGCAAGATTTCTCATTTTGTGGAAAGAATTAGTGTAAGCAACAGTTTGAACTCACCTTTCCCATGGGTTTCAGTTAATCTTTTAAAAATGCCAAGGAACCAAAACTTGAATATTCTATTTTTTTCTGCATTCAGACAGCGCTTTTTTTCTGCCCTTCTTCCTTCTTGTAACTGAAGACTGATATGAAATGCTTAGCAGTGCTGGGGAGATACTCAGCATCTGTAATCTGAACAAAAAATGTAGAAGAATACAAACTGCTGAGATGAAAAGATGTGGACAATGCCCCTTAGGGAAGACAGGAAAGGAGAGCTGCAAACTAATCTCTTTGGAATCTGCTGCTGCATGAAAATGTGCTCCCAGATACAGAAAAGGCATCCTTTTTGCCTAAAATGGAGGAGAACTTCATAAGGAGAAATTAAACCCAACTATCATTTCTGAAGCACGATTTGCATTCTTGGCTGGTGGGAATACCCTTCAAATGTTCTAGAGATGGTAGAAACGATATTCATAGCTTTAGTTTTGGTAGTTAGACACAAGTCTATCAGCTTTTCTCCTGAAAAAAAAATAGCAATGGGAAAAGAAAATCCAAACTGGAACAGCTGAATAGATGGAAAATACATTCACTGGCTTGCCTGCAAAGCAAAATGAGCATTCCTTTCCAAAATGCTTTTTCTCAGTCATTCCCCATCAGTCCTCTTTCTTCCCCTGGAGAGCTGGTTACTCCTGAGATTTGAGAGAAAATTCTGTGGCATGTCCTGTGTACGATAATAAGAGAAGGGCAGAAAGATTGTTAGTTCCCATAGTTATTGTGAAAAGGTTTTTTGCTTTATCAAATCAAGTGGTTTATGTTTACAGTTGATTGATACGGCTTCTGTCTGTGCTGGTGAGTGTTAGGCTGCTCACACGAAAAAGTCTGGCCTATCTGAAACGCAGGACTTGGAGAAAACTGTTTTATCCTGCCTACAGAATAACAAGCTTATACTTTGCCACTAAGAAAATTTCGTAACAATAAATAAAACCACTGGATTCAAAAAGCATTCCTGAAAAAACACAAAGATTAGCCTTGCAACCTTTGAGGCATCCCCATTGCCGAGTAGTCACTAGCGGTCTGTACTGGCTCCAATAGTGTTCAACTTCTTTATTAATCAACTGGATGATGGGGCAGAGTGTACCCTCAGCAAGTTTGCTGGTGACACAAAACTGGGAAGAGTGGCATGCCAGAGGGTCGTGCTGCCATCCAGAGGGACCTCAACAGGCTGGCGAAATGGGCTGACAGGAACCTCATGAAGTTCAACAAGGGGAAATGCAAAGTCCTGCACCTGGGGAGGACCAACCCCATGCACCAGCATATGCCGGGGGCCACCCAGCTGGAAGGCAGCTTGGCAGAAAAGGACCTGGGGGTCCTGGTGGACAAGGTGGTGAACATGAGCCAGCAATGTGCCCTTGTGACAAAGAAGGCCAATGGTATCCTGGGCTGCACTAGGAGGACTGTTGCCAGCAGATCAAGGGAGGTGATCCTTCCCATCTACATGGCACTTGTGAGGCCACACCTGGAGTGCTGGGTCCAGTTCTGGGCTCCTCAGTACAGGAAAGGCACAGACATACTGAAGAAAGTCCAGCAGAGAGCTACTACAGTGATCAAGGGACTGGAGCCTGATGAAGAGAAGCCTCAAGGGGCTCTTATCAGTGTGTGTAGATACCTGAAGGGAGGGTGCAAAGAGGATGGAGCCAGGCTCTTTTCAGTGGTGCCCAGCAACAGGACAAGAGGCAATGGGCACAAACTGCAACACAGGAAATTCAATATAAGAAAAAACTTCTTTGGTGTATTAAGTTCCACTATGTTTGCAATGCACCTAGACTAAACTTCAAGTTACAGGTCTTTTCAGGTTTTTCCTCCAGCTTACCCTATAAGTGGTCCTTGTAGGCACTCAGAGATCCTCCTGAATTACTGTGTATATCCTGCCCGGAGCCTGCTTAGAAGAATACAGGTTGCTAAAGGGCATAATTACAGGGGAAAAAAAAAGAAAGGGGGGGGGGGCATTTGATTTTAAGGAAAAGAAAGAACTTAACTTTGGCTTATCATGCCCCCATCAAAGTATGGAGCCTAACCAATATCTCATTTCTCTTTCAGCTACACGGCACTACAGACAGTCATACAAATGATTAAAAAGCCCTCAGCTGCCTTTTTTTGTATGCCTTGCAAGCACAGCTGGAGTGTGTATTATTGGCATATCTGTTTGTGAACTGTTGGTCTCACAATGTGGTCAAAATTCACTTGTCCAGCCGTGGCTCTCCTAAGAGTGTGGTTTCTAAATCATCTGCTGTCATTGTAACTGTGAACAACATCTGTTGTTGAGGTACAACCAGCCAGAGAAATGGCTTCCTTACTGCCAAATATCAGATTAGTTCTTCTTAGAGCTTCTTCTTTGGTAGGAAGGAAGCACTGTGCTCACCATCTGCCCACATGAGATCACCCTGCCTCTTAGCTTGTAACACCATCTACAGTCCCTAATCTTGTGCAAAACCACACATGCCTTTGGTGAGTGGTTCTGTCCGTTAGGCAGCGATCTGACTCAGTGATAAGAGGCAAGTTAGACAGCAAACAAAACTCTGCAAGTTTGCCTTTCCTCGGAGAGCCTCTGGAAAACCAGAATCCTCTTCTCCCCAGCCATGTTTCCCCCACATGGAGTAAGACCTGGGGATCTGCTCTTCCTTGCTGCCGGTCTTGAGAAGCACTTGCTCTCCTTCTGACTTCCAACGATTACAGGCAAAGCAGGCTGTGGCTGAGCTTCCTGCACAGTGGTTTATGTGCCACGTCAGTTGCCAGGTCTCCTTAATTTCACATTCAGAAGTAATATGGGTCCTTGGCAAAAGACTTCTCCTGCTTCATGTCTGGTTGATCTCAAACCCAAAGCCATCCTAAGCCCTGACCTTGGCTGATACCAAATCACGTTCCACCCACCATTTTTTGTCCCTCTGAGGACACTCCTGTTCTTTGCTCCTGCTCCAGGGACTGGGAAGGATACAAATTTCCTGCTACTTCCAGACTGTATGAAAGAAAGTAATTCCAGAAGTCTTCCCTTCCCCCTCCCCATGGGAAATGTGATGGGGCGGGGAAGTGCTGCTTGGTTAAGACATTTCTGAACCTTCATTTTTACCGAGACATCAGGTCCAGAGGCATGACAGATTTGTCACCTGCTGCCTCCTTATTGACAGCTCTTCACCCAGGGGCAGGAACTCCCCGCACTGCACAGAAACAGCACAGTTGCAGTAGAAAAAATCTGTACTTATTAACACAATTGCACATTTTGCATATGAAAAATCCCATTATCCTATGTAGAAACATTGCAGGACCAGTGTGGGAGGTAATTTGAAAAAACAGCCCTTTCTAGATCCGTTAATGCTATTTTCCTTAAGGAAGAATGTCCAAGGTAGGAGTCAAGGGTATTCTGTGCCATTTAAATGTCTGCACTCAGCTTTGAAGGTAGCCTTCAGTGAGGTACTGACAAAAAGCCAGCGGTCTCTATAATAAATATTAAGCAAAAAACCCACAGTTGTTTTATATGGTGAGAGTCTCGCAGAGCCAGGGCGTGGTGTTAGGAAAACAGTAGCACTTGCTAAAAAAAAATCAGTTAAGCTTTTCCTTGCTCTGGCTGTAGGATTTTCTGGAGCAGGGTAGACTGTGTTTCCCTTGCCTGCTCTCTGTCGTTATTACTCTGCCTTGCTGCAGAGACAAGACTAGCTATAGATAGTGCCAAATGTCTATATTTGCTTACAGGTTTGGTTCTAATACTCTAAAACTCAAAAAAGCCCGAAGCATAAAAGAGGGAAACAGCCAGATCCTCCTGAATTCAGATATTCAATGGCTACAGAAGTGCTCACTTTCTCAGCTTCAATAGTGGCCTATGGAAAAATCACATTTTACAGAATTTCCATATTTAATACTGACACATAAGGAGGCTATGAGAGCTGGGACTTGGCAACATTTGCTTTTACAGTCAGCAGATTGATTTACACCTATTCCACTCCAGCTTCATACTTAGGGGTCCCAAGACTGGCTAAAACCCACAGAAACAAAAGGCTTGCCACTTTTGGGAAGCTGTACCCACATCCCCTAGGAAATAGGGTAAGTTTGAAACTTTCATAAACAGCATTATTTCTTAGTTCTCAGGACAAAGCAGAATGGTTATCAAAGGAGTATGTTTTAAAACTAAATATTTGCCATATGTTGGTTTTCCTATGTGTTATTGTCTATTTATTGTTACTTTTACTGTTTCTTTATTTTAGCTTCTGAAATTCTCAACCTTTCTGAGTAAAAAATTAATACATTTTATACATTCAATCAACTGTTTTTCTACCCTGCTTTTTCTACATATAGTAAGGAACGTGTCCCAAGTAGACTTCTTACAATGTCACATACATTTTCACTGGCTTTGAACTGCAAGATAGAATTTATTCCCCTCCTACTCTCCCCTGCATACCAGAACTTTCATATATTTGATAACTTGAATCAAGAATAAGTATTCTTTGCTTTTGAAATGCAAACCAGGACAACCAGTTGAGAGTCTTGAAAAGTAAGTCGCTGAAACGTTCCAGGTCAATGTTATTCAAATAAAATAAATTTTTTAGATTCTCGGAATGACTGTGCTGTATTTCGTAGCTTTGGTGGCACATGAATTCTGTTTAAGGCAGCTGTTCATTTCCATCTCCATGCAAATTGCAGAAGTTACTCTATTTCAAAAAGGAAAGGATCTGTACAAATGTCTTGGGGAACTGCGTAAGTTTCGGGCTATATCTCTACTGGTAATGCAACCATGTGTACATAGTATTGAGTGTTTTCTATGAACTGGCAAGATTTTTTTTATTTTTTATTTCTATAAATGGATAAGGCATTACATTTATTTTCAAATTTAAACAAAAATGCCTGTGCAAGCCTATGAACTTCTTAAAAATTTTAGATAATGTCACCAAAGCCCAAACATTAATGAATTTCCCTTACATAAATCTCCAGGGTTTGAGAGCAGCACTTCCTCCCAGGTGCAGCTTTAATTATGTGATACAAGGGTGGCACACAAAGCCAAATCTGTCCCCTCATCATCACCCTATCAACTTCAGTACCATTTCTCCCAATCTCCAACGCAGGCACTGGCTCTGTAACTAGGGAAGGGAAAGCAAGAAAACTTAGCCCACAGTTTTCCAACAAATAAGTCCAGACGTGTTCTAAAGCGGTTGATGACGAGGCTCCCCAGTTGAACTTAGTACTGAGGGGGGAAAGAAAACTTCCCACGGTTGTTCCTGTAAGTAACAAAAAATGCAACAGGTTTAAGGAGGCCTGTGAAACCACAAGATCAACTAACAGATGGACATTACAGCCTCTGGGGAGAAGGAGCGGGAACACAATGCTGCCAGAAGCAGTTTATAGCAGAGTTTATGTCACAGGGTGTGACAGAAGCTGTATGATACTGCAGAGAGAATTGGCACTGGGAAAGCTGGAGACTGCAACGGGAGGAGAGTACCCAGGCACCAGTGCCAGGAAGAATAAAGGGCTAAGAAACGAGTCCTTTACTCACA
The DNA here is from genome assembly GCA_003993805.1 of Himantopus leucocephalus. Lineage (NCBI taxonomy): Eukaryota > Metazoa > Chordata > Aves > Charadriiformes > Recurvirostridae > Himantopus > Himantopus leucocephalus. The sequence goes on from RSEF01000003.1 coordinate 63,250,445, forward strand.
GAAAAATTTCAGTTAGATATTCCTGTGCAATCTCCATAATTCTATGTGTAAATGACCCACTACACTTTTGAATGCTAGATGTTATCACAGCTGAATGAATAGTAGGGGAAATAAGCATGACTATAGCAGAACCACTTTCATATTCGCTTTCTTAGAGTAACTGCAGCTTCAGACCATTACCACAAAAGTTTGTGTGAAACCCAAATATGTGATCAAGATCTTCTTGTGTTAGATGCTATACAAATACTGAACGAGAAATACAGTTTTTGTCAGCTTGATTGACAGGGATCTTTGTGCAGAAGGGGCCAACTTTTATCAGCAGGGTCGGGTGTTTTTGAGGGCAGAGGCTGACATTTTGATACAGAAGAATATTAAAGAATCTTCTGAAGGAGGACAGCAAATTAATTTTGCAGCTATTTAAGTCCAGTACCTGTTGTGTGTGAGAGCATGGATGAAATTAATTTTCTGAAGTCTGGGCAAACCTCAAAGACATTATTTCACCATGCAGGTACCCAGAGATACACATAATTCAAACATGAGTGTAACTGTTCACAAAGGCTTATCTACACCAGAAATTTGCTTTCACAATTGAACTGGAGTATTAGCCTGGAGCTTGTATTGGTCCAATGGTTGGTGATACAGGGGTTAATTCAAATTTAAATATACCAAGTGACAACAACATCACATCAGTCAAACTAGTTCTACTTTAAATTGTTAATATAGACATACCAAATATTATACTCTTAAGAAACTGTTTCTTCTTACCTCTGAAATTAGTTTTATGATTCTAGACTAGTTAATTTACATGCCTAAATTAGTGTGTGTTATGTAGATTCATTGACTAGAGTTAGGGTATGATTTACTATGCTGTGAAAAATCAGTTGTATTCTTACAGGCAGTTTAGCAGAAGTCTCTGCTTTAGATGGGCAGGCTTAGATGTCACAGTGTTGCAGGGTGAAATACAATTCCATGTTCAAGGAGATGGTGTAATGGTTTAAGCAAAGACACAAATCTTGACATTCAGCTTGGTCCCACATCTTGATGCAAGATAAGTATTGCTAAGCTACGTTTGGAGTGTATTTGCATATGCTGATCATCTAAGATGTGGGGGAAAAAAAGTCCCGTGGTGGTTTGGTTTGTTTGGGGTTTTTTTTGTATAGGCTTCTAAAGCTTCTTTTGTTTACATAGACATATCTCCTTCAGTCCACAATTAGTTACAGATTGAAATAACTTTTGACATGTTTTTTTTAAAGATCCCCCACTGTGCCTATAAATCAGACAAACGATCAATTGTCTGATTTTATTCGTATCTGTGCTTAGCAGCATTTTCAGTGGAGAAAGTCAGCTCAACACTCAATTAACATGTGACATTTCTGTAATAGCAGAATTTGTGAATTTTCACTGCTTTGTCCCACTTACCTGCCCTTGTAACCTGTAACCTGTAACTTGCGTATAGCACAGTGTGAGTTAGAGAGTCTCTGTGTATAAAGTCACTACGGAAAGGAACACTGACTATTTTTCAGCTGTCACCACTAATTTTGTGCTCTAATCTCAGGTTTAACTACTTAAAAATAGACACAAACATTTAGGTATTGCCAGGCATTTGGAAATCTGCAACTACAAGTAAATGACCAGACAAAATTCTTCTGGCTAGAGCATTTCTTTTACCTTTTCATGTTGAGAATACTTTAAGATTCCTGAAAGGTACAGAATACAGCTCAATTACTCTAACTTCATGTCACTTGTGACTAGTATAATGAATTAACCCAAGTGGAAAAAACAGGGAATGATCATAGAAGACACTTCCACTATATACAAACTTTTTGTGAGTTTTAAATACATAGCACTTTCCATGTGAATTAATAGGTGAGAAAGAGAAATTCAGAACATTTCGGGACATACTAGTATTAGATAATGACAACCTTGTTGATAAACACAAGAGAAAAAACCCGCACGCTCCTCTCAAACTGTTGCATTTCCCAAGTCCATTATAGAAATATTTTCTATACATTTTGCAATTCTGGGGTCTCTCTACTATGAAACACGTTCCTTTTCCATTTTTTTTTCAAACCACTACTCATAAAATATTCTCTATTTTGAAAGCCTGGCTCAGCAGTGATGATTTAATTTACTGTAGGTAATTTTTATTCAGTTGGCACAAAACACTTAACCGAAAAACAGGAATTCAAAAACAGAAATTAGCTCCTCTTAAGTGTGTTTTCCTGTAGAAAAGCCGTAGTCATGTTTCTTACAGACTTTTGCAAGGAAAAAAGTTAAACCACTTAAATTTGCCTTATTGCAAGCACTGAAAGACTTTTAACAGATACTTAGTTAATTTCAGTCTCAAATATTGGCAAAAATGTCTTCAGCTGTAAGATCTCGGAGATGGGTTCATTTCTTTCCTGGTAAAAGTCAAGCCCAGTTAGCAGCTCCACATCCCGTACACGTGCAGAATGAGCCTGAACTCTTTCTTCAACCCATTCGGAAGGTGACTTATTTTCCTGCCAAAACAAACAAGAACAATGTTCAAACACATAAAAGGCACTCAGGGTTTTGGTGGTGGTCTTAGACAATAACCAGTGTTAGAACTGGTTTGACAGACTGAAGGCCTCCAGTTGGTAAAACTTCTTTCAGGTTTTCCTAGACATCTTTGCAGCCTTGCATTTAGGGATCTTATTTAAACAGAATCAAATGGATGTCCCCTCTTCCCACCTCCCCACCTTCAAAGTAACAGAGAAGCAAAATTATGCTGAAATGTCAAGTATGACTTTTCACTACAAAGTAGAGTTGAGTCATGTTTCAAACACACAAGTAAGGATAGTTTTAGCTACAGTATGAATTAGCTGCAGTGCTCAGGCTAGCCAAACAACAGGCACCTGTGAACCTGAACAAAGTCCTTACAGCAGCTCAGACTTGACTGCTGGACAGCAATAATAATGGCTAGACAGGGAAAACAATGGAAATGAAAGCACTAATCAATCAAAAATGTTATTATTCAATTCTTTTACTACAAAGTTGTTTTGCAAACACATGGTAATTTGCTTTTTGGTTACCAATATCTGCTTCGGACACAAGTGGTTCACTAAATTTACATCTCTGCAAGGCACAATGAATATAAAATACAATGATATTCGGGGTTTGTTGCTAAACTTTAGAAATAACAGATGTTAATTTCTAAAGTATAAAGAATAATTCATTCAAGTTATTTATTTTGTTTATTTAGTCAACTCTCGACTACCAAAAAGATCACTGGGCCATTGTGGATTATCCACACCACAATGTGGGGACACCCAAGCTGTTTCTAAGCAGTGCAAGCTTTCACTTCTCTGGGGTTATGACTTCAAAGTCATAAATAATCTAAATAAACACAATAGTATTGCTTTGAGAGCCAGTTCAAGTCTGTTCAGCTATACTTCTCTGTGGGGGGACTCTGTAATACACATACTGAGCTAAGGAACCTTCTGCATCCCAGAGGTTATGGAACACTTAGCTGGCTCAACAATACATATTACACTCAGCTAATTTATTTTGTTTACTACAAAAGACGAGATTTACACTCTTAGTGGTAAGCATAGATTTTATTTAACTCAAGCGTGAATTTCAACTATAGAACCATCTATCTACATGCCTACTGTCTAATTTCTGATGAAGGTGGAACAAAGGACTGAAGGAATTCTTCTAGCTACACTGAAGGGAATAACACTCAAAGTCCTCTGATACCTCTGGAGTAAGTATATCTTGCAGCCTTCCATAAAGCTATCTCATCACCCTGTTGGCTGTGCTGCTGTTCTCAGTCCTTCTCAGGTGACAGCATTTCCAAGTCCTCTTATCAAACCCTCCTTTCTTTTTCCTTGCTTCCTGTCAGTTCATTACTTTCCAGCTACCTCTCCTGGAGCTTCTTCCTCTCTTAGTCATCACTTTAGCTCTCAACTCACTCTCAACTCATGGAGAATGAATTAATTAAACACTTAGACTTCTAAAGATTCTCCAGATGACTGGATCCCACTGGGAATCAGTTCACAAAGCTCATTGGCACACAGGAGCATAGAACATACTTACAGCACAGCTTTCAGTGTTGTCAGGTCGATGAGGAATGATAAAAGACAAAGCATCCAAGGAGCCTGAACAGTCCAGTGGAGTATAGGAGTTGTTCTTGCAGCTAGTCAGAATCACAAAGTAATGCGTTGGGACAGGGATTTCTGTATTGTTTACATGCCTACAAAACAAACACTAATTAAGGGATTCATCTGGATATCAAGTAGTAAAATCATTGATGCCATTAGTAATTTATAGAACTTATCTCAGCATAGATCTATCACTCCTATATGACTTTTATTTATTTTATAATTGAAATAAATGCCTGATAGGATAGACAGCCTCACTATCTGTTTCATGAACAGACAAACATACATGGATTAGTCTTTTTGCTACAACCAGTCTCACTGAAACCAACAGGATTGCTTACATGGTCAACATTCTACTTTGCCAAAGCCAGAGATATCTACATCTGGAAGAGGCAGGATAGAGCATCGTATTTTCCCTTCATTACATTAAGAATTTCAACCACATGAAACTGAATTGGAGAAGAATGATGAGAAAATTAGCCTCAGCTTCCTTGCCAGCAAGAAACGACAGAATGCTGACTTGCGGCTATGTGCTATAGAAACTGGTTTAGGATACCTGATTCAAAATGTCTTTGCCTCCCTTTTCTGGCTGTTCCATGAACATGGTCACTTTTGTGTATAAACTTATGTGGAGCTGAACACTTCCCAAATTTGCTGTACATCTTCAGTATTCAAGCAAACACCATCACTGAAATCATTGTACTAGTTCGTATGAATGACTAACCATGCTGAATAAAACATGCTTATTCCAAACTGTAGACAACATTGTGTGGTCAACTGGGTATTACAGCATTCTGCTTGGTAGGAAGTTCTAGTCTCTCCTCCCTTCCACCCTCCTACTTCGTGGCAGAGCCGATTTTCCCATTCTCAAACCATTTCTGACAGATGTGGTATTAAGTCTAGCCTTGAATAAAACATCTCCAGTGACAGATGCAGCTGTGCAGATTTCCCAGCACTTTTCTACTACATAAGTGTTTTTACTGTCGCAAGGCATTTTCCCTATATTTGGAACAATCTAAGTTGTTTGTTGTTACTCTGTTTTTTCCTCCTTCTGTCCTCATTCACTAACATAAATAATTGGTCTTTATCTCTTATATTTCTCTTTTATAGATTTTTTTCTGTAAGTCTTCTCTTATTCCTGTTTCTACATACAAATTAATTTTAAAATATATTTCATTATGCTACCAGAGACATTTTATGCTAAAATGTACCTAGAACTTGTCAGACCTTCAAGTGACCTGTATAAGCCACAACTATGCAAAGGTACCACTCAGGAACGTTACATTTTACATTCCCAGTTACATGATTCAGTGAAGGCAAACGCAGAAATCTGATCTTTGATAAAACACTTCAGTTTGAGACAACAGGGATAAACAACAAACAGGTGAGTGAGCACAACACAAAAGCAAGAAAATTATGCTTAAGCACATCTTCTGCAGATACAGATGTAATATTCTCCCAGTATTTCTGTTGCAGAGGCCCAAAAACCTAGGCATAGGCTTGGGAAGCAAATTACTGGTCTGTGTCTGTGCATGTGTACATAGACACACATGTAACTGCAAAGCTTTTTTCTCTTTATTGGAACTTCAACTTCTATAGTACTGTATCTGTTTGCAAGAATATTTGCTGTTGTATGGCTAACAGTAGATGTAGTATTATAAAAGGAATACTCCATTCTCCATGATACTCGTTTCTTGTTCTTTTTGAATAGAAGTTTGTTTGTGTGGAAATACAATGGGAAATAATCTGGAGTTTGACTTCTGGCTTTTCCATGTACTTACTGCTTAATTTCATCAAGTGTATCAAAATGGCCATCATAATTGTAATCAAACACTGGTCCACTGATAACATTTACTCCATTCCTTTCTCTAGCATACTTCTGAAGAAGCACATCATGGAAATAGTCCCATATATCTGTCATTAAAAGAAAATATAAGCATATTTAACACAAATTTGAAGTAATTTTACCACTAAATAAAAAAACCCACATAATTTCACAATAGACGAATAATAAAAAGTTCCAAACTAAACTGCCTGTAAAATCAACTCTTTGTTACACAAAGTTTGGATTTCATCAGAAGGGACGCATTCTCACTCACCATTGAAAGAGCCATGGTAAATGCTATTATAGCTCTGCAAGGTCCATTGCACTACTGGAGATAATGCATTCGATCTGAAGCTGAAGTTACAATTCTAGTGCTGAGGGGTCATTCATTTCTGTCCTATCTGCTAGGACCTGCAACTGTGCCAGTTAGTAGGAAATGAGATAATGGCTTTGTGAGAGGACTATTTACCACCTGAGAATTAGTCTAACTCAACAAAACTGATGTCAAATATCACTAGGCAATTTGGCTTATTTCACAGATGTCATTTGAGAAAATACAATTTGTCAGATATAAGCTAGTGAGACTATTTGAATATTTACAGCTATCATGGCAAAAAAATCCAGATGGGTCTGGGGGGGTTGAGGGCATCCCCTTGTTGATTTACTTCTTGCTTATGGTCTAGAGTAACTTCTTGTAAGCTTAAATGTCTTGTAGAGTTTTCCTTGGAAAAATGGATTTTTCATAATGTCTTTGATTTCCTTGGAAGATTAAAGCCACTTATGTTTTTGGGGTCTCTGTTTTCCATATGACATGAGTGAAAGAATAAATGAGATCTGAATGGAGTAGAAAAGTAGTTACATTACCACTTTTCCTCCAGCTTTTTCCTTATGCAATTCCTCTTTGTATCTAAAATGAGCTTAGGCCTAAGAGGACAATATGCAGTTGTAGAAAATTTCTCGTCAGTGATTACAAACAAACGTGAGTCAGGCTGGACGGAAAGACTTAATGTAGCTGTCATGGTTTAACCCTAGCCAGCAACTAGGACCATGAAGCTGCAGCAGCTCTCTCACACCCCCTCTCCTCTCCCCCGAAAGTGCAGGGAGAAGAGGGAGAAAAGGAGGGAAAAGGGAAAAAATCCTCGTGGGTTGAGATAAAGGCAGTTTAATAGAACAATAACATTAAAGGAAAATAACAATAATAATGGTAAAAGAATATACAAGACACAAGTCACTCTCACTGCTCGGTGAATTGGTTGCCCAGCTCCACTCGAGCAGAGACCATGTATTTCTCCCCACCCCGGCCAACCTCTATTTATATACTGAGCATGAGGTCTATGGTATGGAATATTCCATTGGCCATTCTATTGTTCTGTCTAGGCTCCTTCTCAGCTTCTATGGGAAGCTGAAAAAAGACCTTGACTGGTGTAAACATCACTTAGCAACAACTAAAACAATATGCATTATTGAGATTCCTTTCATACCAAATCTGAAAACACAGCAACCGCTAGAAAGAAAATTAACTCTATCTCAGCTGAAACCAGTAGGACAGTAGCTTACTGCACTTGTATAATAGAAACATCTGCCTGAAGTAAACATTCCAAGGTTAATATTGTCTGGTTTGAGTTTCTGTCTGATGAAACAGGCACTGTATCAGGACATTGTTTACAAACTTCATCCTGTCCTCTCTTGAGACCTTGTAAAAGGAAAGAAAAAGTGCCATTTTCATTCACTTTGAGCACTTCCACAAGGGGATAGTTTCATGAGTTTCACAGTTAGCATTTCATGTTAGGACAGCACACAGGACAAAATTCAAAAGTGAACAGGTGCACGTAAGCAGAGGTCAAACAGGACTATACAAAGAAAAAAATTTAACTTATATAAGTGCAGTTTAAAATTTCACACATCTATTTTTAAAAAGTTTTAAATATATTTGCACAAGATCTGGATATACTGCAGGCCATGCATTCATGTTTTGAAGTCCTTGTCATAGCTTTATCAAATCCAGAACCATAATTACAGAAAATTAATCAAAAGTAATCAAAACTTTGCAACCTACCTCTGAAAGCTCTATACATGGGAACAATATTGCTGGTGAGTAAGGCATCATACTGTTCAAGGTCAGATGAATTGAAGTCTATAAAAAAGAACATAAATTATAAACTAATGAAATACTATACAAAGACGAACTTGATTCCTATGTCACTATAAATTGCAGGTACATGTAATTCAATTACATTTTACATTTGAGCATGAGTGTATGATCCTTCTCCAAATATATCTCCAAATCTATTTGTACAATCTGTTCAATAAAGTAATCATCAAATTTGACAATAGGAAATTAATATTCATACACAGGATGAGGGCCAGCCCTTCACTCCAACCCTTTACATCTTTCCAACCAGTTTTCATCACATTCAAGTTGTTCCATTTTTTAAAGAAAAACTTAAATGTTCTAAACTGAAAATATTTAGATACAAGTCCTGCTTTTGGTCAGTCTACAAACACTGAAAACCTTTTTCTGCCCAACATGCTGATCCAAAGAAGTTTGTTTTGGTATTTGGGTATATGTTTAAACATAAACCCACATCCAGCTGATTAAGACTTTCTAAGCTCTAGCTATAAAAAGAACCATGCTCACTGGGAGGATAGAGGAAACTGCGGGTGAAGGTCAGCCCTTCTGGGTAGTTGGAACAATTTTGGCTCCGAGCAGCAGGGATTCTAACATCAGCCCGCAGACAGTCTGAAACAGTGGGAGGAAGAGGAGATGTGTTTTCCTGTGAAAGGGGAAAAAAAAAGCATTACACCCACGGCTGTGGCTAACCCAGTGCTTTGTATGGTTTTAACTTTCTAGAACGGACTCATTGAATCTTCTCCTATTTTCATAGTGAATCAGGTCAATGAAAGAAATGGACACTGATGTTTTGATGTTTTCTGCCTGGTGTTTTTCCTTTACTTCTGTTTTTAGGTAATTCAGGGAAATCCTTATGCAGCGTGTGAAACTGTAGTAGCAAAATAAGGCAAAAACAGGTGACAAGTTTGGCTCATTCGTCACTTTTACATATTTCTGGAAACACAAACTTGATGTCACATCCTCCTGGAAAGCAGCTAGTACATAAAGATGACACTATCACCTCATCTTAGCATCTGAGGATGCTGTCTCGATAATAAGAGTCTGTGTTGCTGAAGAGTAAAAGCTAAATAAATTCATAGCAAATTCAGTACATTTTACTGGCTAGCTTCACTAACTTCAACTGAGCCAAGTTAGCATGCACACTAGCTAATATCTGGCCAAAAGTGATTCTGATGAGTAGAATTGTTTCTATAATCTTTACTTTTTTGTCTATAACCTTTATTGTAGTTTTACGATAGCATTAACTGAAACATCAGAATATGCTTTTCTGTGTTTAACTGCATTTTCTTTTTCATACTCATTTACATGTATTTTATTTTCATTTTGGCAAGAATGTATTTATTTGCTTTATACCTTTATAAACAGTAGTTAAACATTTAAATTGATTTCCAGTACATTGTTTATTTTGATTGGTTAAAATTGAGCACAAATAAAGAACTGGAATGTTCTTCTTGTGCCTTTTTGTACTCCTTGATTTAATTTCTTTATTTACTTTTATGAAAATTTGTGTAGATGTCCTTATTATGAATATAAAACCTCAAGAAAATAAATGTTCTTCAATCTTAAATTTTCCTTTGACTAAGAATAATAAGTAACCAAAACTCTATCTGACATCATTTATTTAACATCTGTAACTATATATTATTCATAATGTCCCTGATTCTGATATCACATGCAGGTGCACTAATACTGTGCGGTCTTGATCAGCCAGCCCAGTTTCAAAACTTCTAAATCACACAAAACCAGCAAAACTCCACCCTGCATCATCTATTTTACTGTTTAAGCCCTTCTTTACAGGTACTTAATGTCAAGAAATGCCCCACCTTACAAATTGTGTAAATCATTGCACAGACTTTATCCACAACATCAATAACCTAGGATGCAATAAAAATTGTGTAGAAATTGCTATTTTCTGTCATTCCCAAGTATTGTAGACAAAGCTTACAGTCAAAGGCATTAGCTTTATCCCTCTGTCCTTTCACTGCTGTTATAATTTATACAGCTTTTTTTCTCCTGATTAACACATGCTGTAATAAAAAATTATGATGTCAGCTTACTGTGTAAGGTAAGTCAGTGAGTGAGCTCTTACACTTAGAACTTTTCACTGCTGTGTCTCTGAGAGTATTACAAAGGAAATGTATTCTTTTCTATTCTTTCTATAGAAAACATACATCATTTTATGAGAATCTGCTGTGAACTATACCCTCCAATACTTCAGTCTCAATCATTCACTGCTTCCCACAATGTTGCAGAAACCACTATAAGAAACTCCCACAAACATGTATTTCTGTTGATTTAGATGCTATATTGGGCAAGAACTTTATATACTTCTTTTCTAACTGAGAATTTGGTTTTCAACAAAGGAAAACATCTGAAAAGCTATGTGCTTTTTTTGAGCTTTTTGCTGCTGGTGCTGAAATATTAAAAAGACACCAGCTTTGGTGGGACTTTTTAATATTTTCAAAGCAAAATCCCCAAAAAACCCTGCCCACAATTAACTGGTTTTCATGAGGGTAAAGCACTTTGATAGTAAGCTATAAAAGCAGGTCTTCAAATATGATGAAGTAAAAATAACCTTTGTTGAAATTGACTTTTTTTTCACTAGACTTTGAGCCTTCTTAGGGTTGGATTTGTGATCCTTCACCCAGATTGTGAAAATCAGTAGAAAGTATGGAGTAAAACTTTCTGAAATACTAACATTCTAGCAGCATATATTTGATTTCCCCATATTTGTACTGATAAAATAAGAAATCATGTAGACATCAATAACAGTTCTCTTCAGACAGAAAAATCAGTGTAAAAGTTATTTCTTCAGGGCAACTTAGAAAAATGGCCAAATTATAGGGGGAATTAAGCCCATGAGTGTCCAGGAGTTTACTGACCCTGAAAATTCAAATGATTTATTCCAGAGCCACATATCCTTGAACTCTCAGAGGTTCATTCAGCTATAATCAGATTTTTCAGAAATTATATAATGTAATAGAGAGAAAATAAACAGAACATACAGAAATATGCATTAGTACAAACTGTCTTGCAGAGTTGTACAAAGGTTTGTTAATAGGAAAAAGACCATGATATTCATAGGAAAGCTTAAAAGCTTCTGATTTTGGAAATCATGGCCATCTTTTCCTCAGGAATTGACAGGCAAGTTGGAGCACAGTCTTGACAGCTTATTCCTTTTACAGAACAGGCTTAATGAAACCAGCTTACCAGCAGCGATATTCTTCTGTATCTTTTGTGTCTCTAACAGATGGCCATTCACACTTTTTTAAACAATATTTTAAGATAGTTGAAACTTAAAATATATCAAAGGCACTTTTTCAGATATAAGGGCCTTAGGTCACATATTATCCATCAGTCCTTAAACAGGATTCCTGATGAATGAACCACATTTTCAATACATTATATTAAATATTTAAGAATAGTACAGATGTTTGATAACTTACAGGCTTATTCACAGTGTATGCGGTCCACAGTGGCATCCAGATATCATAGCTGTATCCACTTACATAGCCATGATGTGAAAGAAGGCAGTAGACATTTTTCTTCTGAAGAACTTTGGGTCTCCCGTATGGCAAATGATACGAGCTTGCCGCCTTTACTAGAATTTAAGAATAATTATTGATTCATTCTTCTATAACGCTTTGGATGGCACAAAGGTTTAAGAGAGCAGAGAAAAATGTAAATTAAAACATTAATAAATACAAATAAAACCAACAGCAAACATGGGCATGTGTTTCTTTAAGCTCTTAGCTTCCGAGTAGAATAAAAAATGCAGAAAGTGGTTTTCATGTTATGTTTAACGTACGTAAGTCAAAGTAACACATCAGACTTGCAAATTCTTGTTTCTTTGCAGTTTCATACCGATATAAATATTTTGAACTTATCTTGAGTGAAATTTACACCTTATCTGGCTAGGAAGCATTACAGTGCTTCCTAAAATTTCCAGAATCCCCATAAAAAAGCACACTGAAATATCTGTGGGAATTTTTGATCAGAGAAAAGCAAAATTATGGTTACAAGGTGGGGAACAAGAGTTATGCCATATAGCCTAGAAGTGCTCAGGCTTTCTCCAAAGACCACTGAAACCTGTATGGTTTTTTCCAAGATTTTAATGGGATTCAGATCCATTTCCTATGCATAAATGTTGCTCTAACAGTATCAATTATTTTTTAAAGAATGGCAAAGAAAAAAAGTTATGCTTCTGACATGGCTTTCCTACTTCACTTTAAATGGTAATTCACATTGCAAAAATTCCTACCAAAACCAATAATATAAAATCTAAACAAGGCATAGATTTAAAAATATTGCTGTCCTTTTCATTTCTTGTTACTTACTTTCTTCTGTGGTGAGATTTAACCTCTCATTTAGTACTGAAACATCTAATACCTGTAAAACACAGAAGAATCATTCAGAATGAATCCATAGCTTAGAAAAACAAAAAAAAAGACAACACACTTGACAAATATGATTAAAAGATCCCAGAAGCCCCTTCTTACATGCATGCATGTGCATCCCAGTTCATCTTCGGGAATCAGTTGTGAAACTGGACATGAAGAAGGAGTTGAGTCTTCTTTTGCATGTGAAGGATTGTAAAAAGGTTTTTTTAAGAGGTGGTTCAAGCTGCCGTGTGTTCCATTGTTTGGTGCTGGTGTAATATGCAGCAAATCTGTTGAAACATTTGAAATTTGTAAACATATTTTAAAGCAGAGTTAAGACTAAAATGGCATTTTTAAAGGTCATTATCTTTCCAATTCTATGCATTTCCTATGCATTCATTCTAAATACAGAAGAAATAGTTTATTCAGTTATCTGAACTATTATGGTAACTCCAACCATCAATTTTCTAGGTATGAAGGTTCATTGCTATCTCCCACTGCATCAAGATTTGGTAATTATGTATTTAAGTACTTTTGATGCAGTTTTATACATTGCCATAACATTCATAAGATTAGATCATAATGCAGAGTACAAAGGTGATTGCAAACGCAACACATTTTGAAGAGCACTAGCTTATTGCATTTTTGCTTTAATCTACATTTTCTGAGGAACATACTTCCTAATTGCTCACTGCCGGGACTGCAATGGTCCATCTTAAGTTATGAGTGAGAGTGGTAACTCTCTACAAAATTCTTATCCCAAAATTATTCCACAGGCACCATTTCAACAGCAAGCCCACGCAGCAGAAGAGCTTCTCTCTGATTCTTTCCTGGACTACTTCTGCAATCAGAAACAACCTTCAAAGCGGAACAATTTCTGGCAGTTAATTTTTAGCACTGTACAGGAGGCAAAAAAGCACACCTTCAGTGTTTTGTGTGAAAAACCTTGCTTCTGAATGAATTCACTGCATTTTTAGTTTCTCTTAGCTCTTACAACACTGGCATTTACCACTGTTGATTTGTCATCTGAAGTACTGCGTTGTCTCTACTCACCACACATAAGGTTGTAAACCTCGATGTTTTCAAAAGCATCCACTTCTGTTTTCTCTTTAAAGTTTGGGCCATATGCTAAGAATATAGCCTAGATTGTAAAAAACCAAAAGTTGTTATCTAAAGGAATCCAAATTCAAAACCAATTCTGTTGCGTTTTATGGAAACAGGGATACTGGAACAAAATATAATCTTTTCACAGTCATAGCAGTTAAATACAGCATTGTTCTGGTAAAGAAGGCAAATTTTACTTATTGCATATAATTTGAAGAAAAATGCAAGACAAATTAATTTCTCAGGATACTTTAAACTATATAATTAATCTGGGGAGGTGTTCTTTAATATTTTGGTGCCTACTTACGAAAATTATTGTTTGTTATGTTTCGAATTCACACCTTTTTATGTTTTTATTGCAACAGCCAGTAACAATGTCATTTCAACTAATGCAGAGTTATGATACTCACAGATCCTACCTAAAGGCTAATACTGAGCCAGAAATATAGGCATGGGGGAGTTGGGATTGGTTTGTTTGTTTCTTTGTTTGTTTGCTGTAATACATGTTGCATTCTCAAAAGTCTTTGGGTCACTTAAGACCCTGTAGCTGTGGCTAAAGCAATGAGCAGGGAACTGTGGAGACCCATCCCAAGGTCAACAGAGACCTGCATCAGTACCACCAATAGCACAATACAGCGCTGGGTGGCCCTTGCTGGGGTCTGCAACCATTGTAGCAGAACACTGATACTACTTACAGTCTCACATTAGTTTCTACTACTTTATAAGGCTCCTCAGCTGCCTGCCATAAGATACATTAAGACATTTTGCTCCTTTATAAAGAAAAAAAATTTCCTCAGTCATTGTGCCACCAGCGTAAGATTATCTATGATTAAGGTTTGCACAGTAACCAGATTTTACCTTTTCTTTCCGTACAAACATTCAGCACCATTCTGATCAAAATATTGACATAAGGTTTTAATATAGTTGTGAAGATCTGGAAGAATCTGACTCTTAGGCACAGAACATGGGACTAGTAGTGGCACGCTTGACCTCACTTAAGGGTTCACATCACAGAAAGTACATGAAAAACCAAAAGCTCAAGAACTCAAAATATTTTCACTGTAGCCAGAAGTGAAAATGAGATGAAACTGCAATACGGGCTATACTAACATATAGATTATACTAATGGCTTTTGCTCTGATGATATGATTAAGTCTTGTAAGATAAGCTCAGACAATGAGATTTAACTTATTTGAGCACACAGGCTTTCAGAGGCTCAACTGAACTCCCAGAGCCTACAGAGATTTTTCAGTCATTGTCTCAGTAGAAGAATGAAAAAATGAAAGAATTCAGTGTCCCATAGCTAAATATGGTATGTCTGGTTTACTGTCATCTATCTGGCTCCATGGAGTTAAGGTGAGCCCAGATGAGTTTTACCATAGAATCACAAGGAAGCAGGCCTCGTACACATCAATGACAGGCAATACAAATATGTGGACCCAGTAGGTGTTCACAGTTTACACATCTGGGTGACACGGAAGAAAAAGCGCACTGCACAGACTATCATATATTCTATATTCTGGTGGCTCACCTAACACACTGTGATTTTCTATATAAGAAGGTGCAAGACTTGTAGAGAAATCATCTTACCTCCATACTTTTAAATTCATTGTCATAGCCATGGTTACCCCCGTCGCAACGTGTGTAACTGCTGTCCCTAAGAAGAAATCATCATATAGTGTAAATAAAAATGGCACAAATAGAACCACTTAATAACAGTTATCCTGACTCACTTCTTAAGGAGTGATCATGTCTTAAGGACTGACTCTGGCATAATACTGTAGTACTTTTTGCTCACCCAGTGTTCACTTTTATGAAGATCTCTTTCCCCTGTAACAGAGATTGCTATGGACAGAAATAAATCATCCTAGGTAGCTAATGAGTATGAAGTGAATCAATGTTTTCAAAATAAATGTAAAAAATGGCTATTTTTGAACTGAGGCTTTCCCTTCACCTAGCTACAAGTTTCAGAACCAGTGTTTCAGAACAGGTGTAATCTGTTCAGGAAGAATTCCTCAATTATATTCTGTGGTACCTGCATTTTAACAGAAAACTTACAATGGAAGAACTCTGCTGTTAGCCTCTGTGGAACAATATAAATAAGACTGCAAGGGATTTTGCCTCACAAAGCAAGTGCATTTTCATCATGGATTCTAAAGGGTGAAGGAGACACATGGATGTGTGTGTGGGCGGGGTTGTAGAATTAATAACTTGTCAGAATAGTCTGACTTATAATGACTAACACTTGTTTTAATTTACTTGTTGCTGAGATACATGGAAAGATAAAGAGATAGTCATCCCATAATGATTCAATGCACAGTTGTCAAGCACATGTATCCTGTTTTCAGAGACACAAGAACATTTGAGCACAGTTTAAAAAAGGGTGAACACCAGATTTTTCAGTGAGCATTTCTTTTTATACTTCCAGGACAATTATTTGGTTGCATCAAAACAAACAATCAAGTAATACACTGATCAGGCATTTTCTACTATTTGAATAGGCTTGAAATTCCAAGTTGGCTCATGCTTCTCCTGCTGCAACACCGTAGCTCAGTAAATACAGTATTGCTACTAACACCACAGGCTTTATACTGAGTTTTCAAAGCCTCAGGACTAAAGCTTGTCTAAACTGCTCTAGACTTGCTCAGAGCTGGTTTTTTATTGATTAGCTCTTACAGCAATTTTTTGTAATGACAAGGTGGTTACATCTAATTTGTTATTTTATTAGCTTATCTTTGCATGGCAAGTACGTAGTTTTTATATGGATAGCAGTAACAATTAGTTATTCTGTGTAGAATCAAGACCTCAAGGCTAGAAACATCTCACCAATGCTCAATTAAGAAAATGCAGATCTGGAACTGTGCAAAAACAGACTTAGAGGTAAGAAAGAGAATAAAGAACAAATACATAACACGTGTAGAATGCACCGTATCTGGTGAACAGAGATGTAATGTTAACTTCCAGTGAAGAATAAGCAAGCTGTAGCGTTAGCATACATATGGGAAGGACTCCGTTTGTATCACAGAGCGAGGAAGAAGAAACATTGACATCACATTCCTCCTGATGAAGGACTCATAATGCTGATTAGTGGCTGTAAGCACACATGCACCAGACTGAAGACATCAACCTTAGGACCCAGAAGGGCAGTAGAGGGGTGACTGTAATGCCAGGAAAAGGGCTAGATACTAGGAAGGCTTTGTCTAACAATTTTAAGTGCTCTTTTTTTTTTTTAGATTTTTTCTGTGTGGTATTATTAGTTTCTTTATTTTCTTTTTTCTTCCTTTTTTCTGTAAAAATTTGATCTGGAGTAATGATGATTCTTTTATTAGACTTAAGATTTGAATCGTACTAATACCTACTTGGCTTTATGTATAAGGCACATTTCCTTTTTACACATAGTAATATTTTAAATGAAACAAACATGGAAATGTATAAAGTCTGAAGCAAAACAGGAAATGAGGCATCTGTGAAGGAAATTGATGAGAATGGGATGAAAAAGATAAGATAACAGTCACTCAAATTATGTTACCTCACAGCCAGCCACTGTCGATCCACCAAAAGATGAACTTTATCAATACGAATGTTGTTAGCATAGTGGAATCGTTTTGGCAAGTCAGGCGTCAGATAAGGCTTGAAGTGCTGAGGGGATCTTTTGCACTGTGCAAGAGGAAAGAGCCCAGTCACGAGTTTTGCCCAGTATCAAAACCCATCATTCAAAATTATCACAAACACCCTACTGACAGGAATGTAAGCATAAAGCACGTTATTCAGAGACAGCTTCTTGGATAACCTACAGATCTAGCTCATTTTTTGGCCTAAGAAGTAATGGAAGGAAAAGTGGGTTTTTTTGGAACTGTTTGAAAATGTACTGCTATAATACATATAGCAAGTTCACAAATACTGTGGTAAAAGTACTCCTAAGGCTGAAAGACTTTTAGTAGTAATGTTTAGTCTATATGTCCATACTAATGTCACTGGTATCTAGTATGTAAGATTACACTCTAGAAGAGAAAGTTCCCTGGCAGTTTATTTCTGCCATCTTCTATTACTTTGCCATTCAATAAATAACAAAGAAAACCATGTATACATAACGTAGCACAGTCTAGGGTTTTAGTTGCAAGACTGAATATGTACTCTCATGTAAATGTCCAGTGGTCAGCTGTTAGCTAAAGGCCTTAGCTTTTACATTCACATTTAATGTGTTAATATAACTGTCGCGTTAGTAGGCATGCCATGAATGAGTTTGGCGCTGAGAGCCTAATGACAACCGTATGACATACTGCAAAGATTTAAATACGTACAGCCATCATAAGCCATTCCAGCTGGCTGCAGGCATCATGGCAATGTTTCAGAAGTGTTGCTCCTGATCAGGAATCCAGCACTGGGACAACACAGAACAGCTAAAATGCTGAGGGAAGAGCTGCTAGGAAGCTGGGAAAGCCAGAGAAGTCAACCTGTTTTCACACAGGCAGTACAAACTATAGCATGCTTGGAGTCTGATCTGACTTCTCTTAAGTACTAGAACTGTATACTCTGCACAGAATGACATTAACATGTGAAATGAGAGTAAGTGCTCCTGGATAGTCATGAAAGAAGTACAGCAGAATGCAGGCACATGAAAAATAAGGATTCAATGGGTTTGCTAGCCTAGGAGAGGAGGTCATTCTACAAAGCATAGTCTAATTAAAAGGAAAAATAGAGGAAATCAACATATCATATGACTTTATGTCTATTGATTAGCAATTAATATACAACACAAAACTCCTTCTCTGCCCTAAACCCTAGTTCTAAGAACTTGAAAGGGACAAAATACACAAACTCTAACTATTTATGAACAGAAAAGGAAAGAGGAAGTGTCCTGATACCAGGCTATTCTTATAAGTCAGAGATGTCACATCTCCCTATTAGCAGCTGCAGTTTCAACTGGGCTTGAGAACATGCAAATTGTGCTATTCCCCTCAAACTAATGCTTTTTGATATGACAGGCTCCACATCATACAATGGGGTAGGGGATGTAGCATTAAAAAACTCCTGGTATTTGCAACCATTGATATTCTGCTCCTACATCTGCTTTGGATGCTGGGGAATAACGGACGTGTTCTTAGGTTTTAAAACTAAGAAAAAATTAAACAGGAACGTTCACTGCCCTTTGGACTTCATTGCTACTACATGTAGCAGGCAAAAGCTACCGGTAATATTGCACAACTGAGTTGTTCAACAGGTTAAAGGAAGACCTCTAGTGGTGATTTATCAGAAATATATCCAGCTCAGAAAGCCCAGAATTTTTCCAAGTTGAGAGCATTTATTTTTAAAGTACCAGAACAGCTGTCTGCTGTTTGGAATAGGACTAGTCACAGAATAGAAAACAAACTGGCAATGAAGGAAAGGAGGGGAAATTGTGACAATACATACAGAGCAAGCAGTTTAAGTTTCCCACAGCATACTCCTGGAGAAACTGGTTGCTCGTGGCTCGGACAGGCGTACTTTTGGCTGAGTAAAAAACTGGCTGGATGGCTGGGCCCAAAGAGTGGTGGTGAACAGAGTTAAATCCAGTTGGTGGCCGTTGACAAGTGGTGTTCCCCAGGGATCAGTACTAGGGCCAGTTCTGTTTAACATCTTTATCAATGATCTGGATGAGGGGATAGAGTGCACTCTCACTAAGTTTGCAGGCAACACCAAGTTGGGCGAGAGCATTGATCTGTTTGAGGGTAGGAAAAGGGTCTACAGAGGAATCTGGACAGGCTGGATCGATGGGCAGAGGCCAATGGTAGGAGGTTCAACAAGGCCAAGTGCCGGATCCTGCACTTGGGTCAC
>RSEF01000003.1:63269921-63303754 GCA_003993805.1 Himantopus leucocephalus
GGGAGGTTTAGATTGGATATTAGGAAAAATTTCTTCACCAAATAGGTTGTCAAGCACTGGAACAGGCTGCCCGGGGAAGTGGTTGCATCACCATCCCTGGAGGTATTCAAAAGATGTGTAGATGTGGTGATTAGGGACATGGTTTAGTGGTGGACTGGGCAATGCTAGGTTAATGGTTAGACTCAATGATCTTAAAGGTCTTTTCCAACCTAAACGATTCTATGGTTGTATGATTCTATAAATGATTAACGCACTGTAAAGAAGTAGAAAAAGATAACTTTCCTACAAGCATTTTAGTTTGTCCACCACATTTATCCCACGTGTATTAATGTATATCTTGAACACTAAAACAAAAAAAAAAGGCAGCAATTTATGTATCTAAGAAAGTACACGAAAAAACATGCACTGTCACATCTTAATCACCTTTCAGTAAAAGAAATAGGCTTCCCGTATTTTGCACTCTGTTCTTTGCACTCCTTTCTTTTCACCCTTCAGAGCTCAGCTGTCACAGAGTGTACCCACAATGAGCAATGGTCTACATGGGAGACATAGACAAGCCTGGACCTGCCCTGAAGTGCTACATCCACACAGTATGGCAGAGACCCAAGCAGAACTATCAGTATGGGGCCTAGTGGTAGCGCAGCATACCTAAAAGCACTGCAAGTACTTAAGTGATATGTCATATAAGATCCTAAAAGAGCCATACTGCCTCATGCCAAAGGTCCACCCTGCCTAGTACTGTTTCCAATCAGATCTCCAGAATTTCCAGAATCAGATACTTAGAGAAAGTTTGTAAGAACAAGTATTGAATGAACCTTCTTTCTTGTACCTGCTCAGTTTCTTCTAGGCTTCAGTGATTTCTTAAGTGAGAGGTTTTTTGTGGATCACGTTTAATAGCCCTTACAGGCCTGCCCTCCATTAATTTGTTTACCACCACCACCCCCTTCCTGTTTATATTTCCAGCCTCTACAACACCCTGTGGCAGTGTGCTCTACAATGTCATTTTCTGTTTTGTGGAAAAGTTGCTTTAACCTCACCTGGGTGCAGCGCTTGTGGTCCAGAGCTAACAGATGCCTATTATCTAAAGCACCTCTGTGTTGTATTCTGTTCTATAATGAAGATATACCCTACAAGTCAGCCACTTCTCTTTCAAAGTGAAGTACAGAAAACTCTTGCTCTGAACAGAGATCCCTCATGGCAAACCTTTGCGCACCATCTTTGAACAACTTCCAGAACTGCCTCCTATGGTACACTGGAGTCAGTGCACTATTTAAACTGGCACTGTAGTCTTAGTTTTTCACAGACTGTGCTTTTTGATCAGATTCCTATTAAGAAGAACTGCAAGGAAAAATTATGAAAATATTTACTCACCGTGAGGTTTTTAACAATTCCTTCTGAATCAACTGTTAAAAAGAAAAGATGAATTAACATACATTCAAACAGCTAGAGGTCCAAAGCCTCATGAGAAAAATATCAGCATGCTTTTTGTCTGAAAAATGTAATTTCTTTATTAGCCTGTGAAGATTAAGGTAATCATAATCTTCCATGGGTAGGAATGTTATGTTTCCAAGGGTAACTGTCTGTAAGTGTGGTAGCCTGTGGAAGTACCTAGCACTTTGGGTCCATCAAGACAGACTGTAGAAAACTGCCGTGGTGATGACTGCCTGCATTTGAAGCTGACACATCATCAGAACCAAATTTTCTTCTCCCACCTAACCTCTGTTCGAAGTATAACCCTTTTTACATTGATCTGGACCTGAAACATTTGTCTTGTATTCCACTTCCAGCAGCAGTCACAGAGAACTATCCAGTCTGTCTTAGAACTTTCACCTTCCCCATTTTCAGAATGACTTTAGCCTTTTGACATTGGCTTTGTAAAAAACAAATTTGAGCACTTTACAGAAGGAAAATTCCTTCAGAAAAAGTAAGACCATTAGAGGAAACAAATCAACAATTATATTGAGATCAAGACACATACAAAACATCATTATTCTCTCCTCTGCTTATTACTCTGCTCCTGTCTGACTTAGACTGTCTTCAACTTAAACCAAGGAAAGTCTGCTTTATGTTGTATAAATATTGTGCCTACAAATATAAATGCAGTTAGAAAAGATAAATAAAATTACAAGGGGAGCCCAGCTCTTATCTGAGATCTGCAAGAATTATGCCTTTTAGAATACTTTATGAATTCTATAAACTCACTAAATAGAGCACTTCCATGATTTTACCTCTCTCCATTCTTTTCCCCAATACAGAAAGTTTTGGGATTTTTTTTTTTTTTCAGTCTAGTAGCACGGTATCTATTCCGAGTCAGAGTCAGCTCACATGGTTTCAATTTTGTATTCTTTTGTGACACCAGCTACAGGGCTCAACCAAGGTTTACATCCCACTATGCTAAGATTCAGATTCTGTAACTTTGTACACACAACTGGAAATAGTCACTGCTTCAAAAAGACTGACTCTGCGAACGTTGCACAAGAAATCTGTGAAGAGTAATGCACTTACGAAAGACCTGAAGTTCCAGTTCAAAACAATAAAACTGTCTTTACTTCATTTTTCCACATCACACGGAAATGCAAATCAGAGTCTGCAACAAGCTTGTCTAACCTTCAATTTTATCTAAAGGGGTGTTTCTTGCAAAAAAACCAAAACAACTTCCATGAATGTTTAAGACAGATTAAGTGAAACAGAAAGCTGTTCACGCTGCTAATTACTACTGATCATCCATTTTCCCTATTTATTTATTTATCTCCTGTTACATTGATTGTGCAATCCCAGGATTGGTCCACACTTACAGGTAAAATAGTCCTTTGGAACATTTTTTGCTCGAATGCGAGCAGCAGGCCCAGCATATATGTAGAAATCAATCTGCTTGAAGTAATTAGTCATATATTCTAACTGTCTGCAGTAGGTTGTCTCCATCCCTAAAGAACAATATAGAAACAGTTATTTTGTATATACAATATATGGCAAGGAAGATAAAATGAATTATAAAATAGATTAAAACTACTAAGTACACATATTACACAGAGGAAGAAAACAATGACTTAGTAAAATTTAGATTGAAAAAAGAACTATATACATTACCATGATCAGCTAAAACAATGAGGTTTACACATTTGTGCAAGTTTCTTTGTTTAAGTCCGTCCATTAGCATCCCCAGTGCTTCATCTGCAAGCTGTAAGGCTTTGATTACCTGTGAGATAAACCAGTTTCATTAGAATTTTTCTTTCTGATTTCAAGTTCTCACTTAAAATGTAATCAGTGAAGTCTGGAAAAAGTGAGCTTTTCTGTCAGTTTTCAGGTTCTTAATGTGGCTTCTTCTTTTCTTTTTCCATCACCACTAGAGTATAACGTGCAGAATTCCACTATGCTACTGCACAATGTGACTTAAAAAAAAGAATTGCAATTAATTTTTTTCTATTACCTTACAAAAATCAAGCTTTAAAATGTTTATTGAAAGAAAAAAAATAACACATTCAAATGAAATCTGTTCCTCACTCCCAAATTTATATAAAATATCAGATTTATAACATTAAATACATTTTTTATTGTAGTATGAACATGTCATTTTATTAACAAATAGCTGCATTTCAAAAATATTTACACACAGGTATTACCTATAAGACCAGTGTAACATTCAAAAAGGCATGCTGCCCTTCTCATATATACAGTCCCTTTAAACGTCCTACAGAAAACCACAGACCACCACTGAAGTAATATGGGAAAAATCCAGCACAACCCACTCTGCAGTCATTCGCGGAGGATGGCTCTCCCCTAGCTGGCGCAGCTGACTAGAAGTCTTCCTGTAAGTCCTACAGTAAGGACAATCCCCAACAGAGTCTGAAGACTCCACATCAGAACACTTGCACCCTTCTTGTTCCCCTAACTCTGTTGCACTCTCTTGAATGTCTTGTGTGCGTGGACAACGTACACATATACAGTTACACACAGTGATGCATGTACAAAGACAAATGGAATCCCCTTCCCAATTAGGGAGCCTAAAACTATCCTACAAAGATCAGTTTTTCTGTCCTTGTCCACTACAACAAGGCCTTTTGCTGAAGACCATTTTCAAATATATTAAATGACCATTCCAGGAAGCAGCTGATATGGTAAGCCCTAAGGTCCTTAAAGACTGAACTTTACGCCTGCATGCAAGTAAAAATGTAATATTTTTGGGTTAAAAATTAACAATCATTGAAGTACAGTGTTAGGAATAAATAAAAGACAGTTCTCAGAATTTGCCGGGTCACATGCTTCCAAATATCATTTGCCAATAAAATTAGGGTTCAGTCTAAATAGAACCATTAATATTATTGGACTAGTAGATTTAGATTAGATATCAAGGAGACATTTTTCACTGTGAGGGTGGTGAGACACTGGAACAGGTTGCCGAGAGAAGCTGTGGAGGCCCCATCCCTGGAAGTGTTCAAGGCCAGGCCGAATGGGGCTTTGAGCAACTTGGTCTAGTTGGAGATGTCCCTGCTCATGGCAGGGCGGTTGGACTAGATGATTTTTAAGGTCCCTTCCAACCTAAACCATTCTATGATTCTATGGTTCTATTTCTAATATTATGATGTGGTATGATTTTCTGCCAGTCTGTTTGGTTTACAGCTCTTTTGATTCACTCACAGTGTTGGAATCATAACAATGGGTTCAACCACAAGCAAGAGTTCTGAATAAAAACCCATAAAACGGTCAAGGTAATTTTTGATCTACTATCCTTTCCAAGTTCATAAGTTGGTTAAGTTCATAGTACAGCACCATTTTTAGTGCAATTTAGTCGAAGAAAAATAAAAAAACTACTTACACCACCACTAACCGGTCCAAATGAATGTCCAGAAGAATCTGGTTCTTCAATATATAAAGTGTAGAAATCAGGCCTCAAGTTAGAAATAAATAAGAATGGAATATTATGAGAATTTGGAGACAGAGTTTCAAAAGAACACTTTCATTAAAAAAAATTAAATGAAACTTAAAATAGAATTATAAATAACTTCTTCACACCTTAATAAAAGTCCATACAGCAAATATAATCATTCAAATTCCTCAGAGTTTTGTAATTAATCAACACGGACTACTTGAAGTCACAATTTCAGAAACAATATCCATTGTCTTTAATTGGTATACAGAAATCACTCTGAAATTCAAACTTCAAGATCTCAGACAGCACAGCAAGCTGTTCCTTTTTGAGATGTAAGTGAAACTATCACCTAAAGGATCTCTTCCCCTGATTAAACAGTGAGGCTCTAGAGAGCTTCTCCTAACTGCAAATACATTAGGAATTTGTTAACAAATTATCATATAAAAGATTTCACTTGTTTACTTGTCACAAAGTTGAGCACCACAATCAGTACTGACATATACTTTCCATCCTGAATTACTGCCTGCAATTACTTTCAGATATTTAACCTTTCTTGTGAAATATCTTTCACATAAAATGTTTCATCCCTACACTTAGGCTAGAAATTGAATGCTCCATGTTTCCTCTAGACTATGCACCAAGAAAAAAGACACAACAATAAAAGAAAACTCATACAACAGTACATCCTATTCAGATATATGTGCACTTTTTCATCTTTTGTATCTACATTCTTGTCCTGAAAATGATTAGCTATACTTATGGAACAGGCTTAAGTTCAGCAAATTATCATTTGAGATGGTGAGGAAGATTGCGTGTTTCACAAACATAAACAGAAATTTCAATTGCTAAGCATTAAAAGCTTTCTAAGCTATATTCTCACAAACCAGCTAGATATTACTGTTACCTCTCAGATTTGGTATAATCAAGCCATTTCAATATTCCTGAAATTCTCTCTTCATATGTAACTGAACTGAAAAAAAAAAAAAGATGTTAACAAGCCTTTTCTGATAAGACCTTCTAATTCCAAGATACAGAGCAAGTGTCCACCCTCTAGTCATATAGTAAAGTCACAGATTGTGTTTTAAGAATTATGCATCTTAACTAGGTACCAGCAAACAGTTTTATTATTCTAATTTTTGATGAACTCACTTTTAACGGTAAATTAGACAGAACCTGATTTGGCAAACAGAAATATGTGGTGTTGATGGGAATACTCATATATTTATAATTAAATACATGCAAAAAAGAGATTTCAAGTTCAGGACATAAACCTGAAGTACAAGTCAGAATAGTTCAGGACATAAACCTGAAGTACAAGTCAGAATAATTTTCATTCTTTCCAGCATGTATAAACCTTGAACTTGCATATTTTAAAAGCAAGTAATATCCCTAGCAAAATCTTCGTGAGGTCATGCTTTGTCTCCTGTGAAGGAATTCACCCATTAATAGCTTTGCTTTCCCCCAAAGTTATGCACAAGCTTTATGTTGGCTACCTACAGTACTCAGGTGTTTTCTGAGTACCAATCCTACACATCACTGCAAAACCTTTGTTATCTATAGAGACTTACAGTTATATACTCACTGTAGATTATCATGTAAATGTGAAGAATCATGGCAAATTTACTGAAATCATCATAAAAATTTAGAAATAATTTACTAATATCAATGCCTTCCATGAGAAAAAAAAAATACTATGAAGGTAATTGCTATATTTTCATATGTGTAACCTGTGAATTAACTAGACAAAACTTACAGAACTATGATTCAGCAGCAGTGTGCGCATTATCACACATGCAAGCAAGAGGAAATTGATCTACAGCCCATCTTCCTTCAGTAGCTTCCCTGTCCCGCATCCTCTCTTCAATTAGTTTTTGCCTTCTATAGCTTCTTGCCATGGTTTCCAAGATCGTGTTCATTATCTTAGGGTATAGGTTATCTGAAAGTTTATTCTAAGTACAAGGATTTTTAAAGGGCTATATAGTATGCATAGATTTTATGTGTGGAAATATGGTAATCATTGCTATAGCTTAGCAGTGGCTACTAATCAGTTATAGGATGCTTTCCTAATGGGAGATCAGTGGTTTGCAGTTGGCTGAAACTTTCAAAACTGTCTAGGAGAGCAGAATATACAGTACCCTCCAACTTTCACATTGTGAATCCCTTAAATGCTTTTGAAAATTTTAACTATTATTGGTAGTTGCATGGCAAAACCAGGACAATGTGACATGGCACTTATCTCTCAGACTGTTGTTTAAAAATCTTCTAGTTTAAAAATCTCGTATTTCATTTCCTTCAACTGTCATATGGCAATGGGGAATTTTGGAGTAATCTACAGAAATTTTCTACAAGACCTATAAAAACTTACTTGTTGAATACCCTGTACAAGGTGGGGTATGTTCCATTAATTGCAACATCAGAGCCTGGCCAAAAGAAGGTGCCTGCTTTCAAATTTTGGTACATTGCTGTCAGCCAGACCTATGGGTAAAGATATGAAAAAACAATTTATGGCATTTACACCACTGGAGGACCTCAGACCACCAAAGTAAAAATACATAACTGGATCAGAAATATGGGCTGCAAGCATGCATTTCTCTTTCTTCTTTCACACATCACGTAGTTGCCTAATGACCATATCTGATTTGAAGTTTGTTTTCTACACACACATTCTGAAGAAAACTTTGTAGCATGGAAGCCAGGGTATTGCCATTTCTTGGGTATTCTCAGCATAGAAAAAAATCATATAGGTATTTACATAACTGGCAACAGGTAGTGATCTTTTTTCCTGTGGCAATTGCCACTGGAATGGAAAATGAATAGTTCAAAGCTGCATCAGGGATGTTCGGACTTAACATTAGGAAACATTTCTTCACCAAGAAGGTGGTCAAACACTGGAACAGGCTTCCCAGCGAGGCAGTCGATGCCCCAGGCCTGTCAGTTTTTAAGAGGCATTTGCACAATACCCTTAATAACATGCTTTAACTTTCAGTCAGCCCTGAATAGGTCAGGCAGTTGGACTAGATGATTGTTGTAGGTCCCTTCCAACTGAAATTATTCTATTCTATTCTATTCTATTCTATTCTATTCTATTCTATTCTATGGATTGTAGTTTTTGCATTTTTGTAGCGTTATTACAGCTTTCTAGTAAATGAATAACATTAATCATAACCAGAGGTACAATCAGAGTGGGTTTCTTTTTTATGAAATGTGCCGTAAATTAACATAAAAGTGTTCATTTTGCTGGGAATTAAGCTCCTTGCTATTCTCTTCCTTGCTTTTATATGCCTGGACTATGTAAGAGTATTTGTATATGGATATAATTTGGAAGTAGCTTTTCAGATTTCATTTTGTAGCTAGTTGTTAAAAGACAAAAAAAATAAAACACTACAATAAAACCATATTAATAATTTACTGTGGCTTCCTGTGGCAAGAGTTTCATTCCAATACTAGCCAAATTATTTAAGTCTTTTTTATGACCTGCTACATTAAGTGAAATTTTTAAGTCTCAGAATTAACATTTTAAGGGTTCTTTTACTTTCATAAAAAGCAAACTGTTTTGTAGTTTGTTGCCTATAGTATGAAGCCTATAGGATATTTAGCACATACTGCAAATATATCACACTGCTTTGCATTTTATTCTCTTTTTGTTTTGTTTTATAAAATGGCATGAGGCATTCTAGACGTAAAGGAATACCATGATGAGAAATAAACCTACTGGCTGCCCCTTCCACCATGAAGGTTTGAATTTTTCCGTCCCTGAAAGCGAGAAATGCTTGTTCAAGTCTACATCATACATGCTGTTATCAATAATACCATGAGATTCTGGATACAATCCCTGCAAAATGAAAATAAACAACAACAAAAAAAGATTAATCTTGAAATCAAATGGAGCCTAAACTATGTTGCAGTGCACATCATTATTGCAGTGTTGCAATTATTTTTAGGGCTGTTTTATCACAGAAACAGAACACACTTTCCGAACTCACACAGATCATCAGATTTCCTGCCAATGAATTCAGCGTGCCTGTCAAGTTTCCTTGAGTTTCCCTATTTTCTCCCCAGCCCAAATAAAACTTGATGTGCTATAGATTAAGTACCATATAAGTCATGTGTCTATATATCCACTGCCAAACCCATCTTAACACATACAATCATCAAATGGCTGTGTTTTCACCCATACTCAATCATATCCAATTAGACTGACAAGGATCAGGAATAACTGGTTCACAGGCCAGAATTAGGTAGCATACATATATAGCCACATAGATCATGCCTCTATGTACTATCTCAGCACCTCTCTCTCTTTCAGTCCTATAGATTGAGTTCCCATATCCCACAAAATGATTAGTTAATTCTTTGGCACCACAAAATCCTTTCTATATCATCCAGATAACGAAAAGGAAAACCAGCAAATTCTCACTTACTGTGACAATAGTATAGTGGTTTGGAAAGGTTTTTGTGGGGTAAACAGCTCTCATGTATTTTGAATGTGTGCCACATGTTTCTGCAACAGATCACGGAATTAATACAAATTTGCTTATTTTTTTTTTTTACATAGAAAACTAACAGTCCTAAAAACAAGAAAAAAGAAAATCACCACAGTAAGTTGCTGTGGTTTTAGAGCAGAAATTGACTCCAAATTAAGACACACACATTCTGGTGTCTCCTTGTGAGCTAGTCCTACTGTCCCATTGCAGTCAATGGACCCTGGACACTCAAATCAGCTCCCTAAAGCCTAGACACCTAGGGCCATTTGAGACACCTTTAATGATGCTGCCTGGCCTTCAGCTGCTGCTCCTACATCAGGTCTGCCAACCCAAATGGGTGTCTCAGATACTTCGGAGACCAAAAATGGCACTGGACACATGTTTATGCAATGAGACCGAAGCCTCAAGGCAGCCCAGGTTATTCTGCAGCCCAAGATATTCTGCAGAGCTGTCTGGTGATGAGATGCATAGGAAGGAAGCAGTTCCTTAAGCACTGATTTGTGATTTTCTTATTGCTGAGCAGCACATATGCATGACAGCAGCAAAAGGGACTAGAGAGGTTGCATGAAGACTTTTAAAGAAAACAGTCAAAGCACTTTTGGTAACTTACTGAGTTTTTCAATATTTGGCAGCAAAGAACTCCAAGTCTGCAAGTATTCTGCTCTAAACCCATCCATTGAAAAAAGGATAAGTGGTGGCAGATCAAACCTATAAGAAAATATGAATTTGTCATCATAAAGGAATTTGGAGACTTAGTGACTTGTTAGGATCTTTAACAATACAAATTCTACTTTTAAAGTAGGATCAAGAATTTCCATATACTTCCCAGAATTAATATCACAGTGTGAGATAAACAAATAGTTCAATTATGAGAGCAAATACACAATCCTCCTGGAAAAAAAAAAACAAAAACAAAACACTGGAGGAATAAAATACAAGCTACTCAGAATATATAGAACCCAGAAAAAGAAATTGGGTTTTGTTAATTTTTTAATTACAAATATTTAATTAGAAATACTAATAAATACAAATGCTGCAGACTAGCATCCAAATAGAATCCCAGAGTACAGAACAGCCAAAATATCTCTGTACATAGTAATGGGTTGAATTCTGTCTCGTCTCTTAATGCATCTTAAAAAATCTTTCAGGGCAGCTGCACAAAGACTGTAGAAGTACAGCAGTCACCCAGCAAGCAGTTAGGGTCAATTGGCCTCAGTGCTGGGAAACGTAATCTCTTTGCAATGCCATGTTTGTGCTAACCCCTTACCTTAACACATTTCCTTTGTGAAGACATAACTAAGCAGTCCATGTTCTTTGTGGATTATATCCTTCAGGTTTCCCAGCTCTCAGGGAGCTGGAGAACATTTCTTTGCCTCAAGGCTCCTGACAAACTGAACTCAAAGCTACAAAAGGAATGCAGCAGCTGCTAACATGCTTCTGGTAAGACTTTATGTAAAAAAAAAAAAAACCAAACCAAGGATAAAAGCCTTAGATCTGAGTTCATCCAGTAGGTATGATAAAATAGGCACAAAATGCAGCTGATCTCTAGGACAGTGCTTAAATTCTTGTTATAAAAATTGAGTCTTTTTGTTAGCTGTGATTATATATTCCACAGTCTCCTCAGAAACATATAAAGGAACATAAAAATTGTAAACATACAATTAAATTAAAAATGTAGTTTGAAGTAGGCTTCACTACATGTAGTATCTAAAAAAACCCCAACTATCTGTAATTTATATGAATGGTTCACTAGATAAGCCTGGATAATATTGGGGGAGAAAATGATTGATAAAATGCAGTTACTGATAACTGACTCCAAACCATTTTTTGGAGTAATGCTTTGAGTGATAACTATTAAAAAAAAGTTATATATTCTCATCAGGCAGTAATCACTATCCCAGTTTGTTTCTCATTCACAGCGGTCTTTCTAAAACACAGAATTACACTGGCACCAACAGTTTGTATAAAAACAGTTTCTATAAAACAGCTTCCCGATTTGAATCTGAAATTAAATGGAGCTTTATATAGCAATGTTGTTTACAGCACTTAAAGAAGCCCTCCTCCACAAGTTTCCAAGCTTTAGCCTATGAAACTGTAAACTCAGAAAGTTATTTGTTAACCTAAAAAGTATATTTTTATACCTATGTTGGGAGGTGCATGCAGGAACCCATGAAAAGGCCACAATACTAAAGGTATTACTGTCACAATTAAATGAAATTGGCAGTAAAATAGATAGAATAATGGATAACATCACAAATACCATAACCGAACCAGAAAATAATCAATTTTTCTTTGAGAACAACTTTTAAACTGTGTTTCTGCCTAGCCTCTACCTATGATTCTGCAACTTTGCAAAAAGAGCAAAATATCTACAGGTGGACATCAGAATTACCATGTTTCAGCATTTGTAGAAATACAGCTACTTTCATAGCTTCCTTTCTAACACACCTTTCTTCCTGTAGATAATTCAAGTAAAAAAACCCCTGTTACTTAGATAAAGAATTGCAATCACAGATTCTAAGTTATTACAGCTTGCATAGGGTGATTTATCTGAATTATCACAGATGAAATACAGTGACAGAAAATGGACTATGAACGATTAGTGATATAAGAACCTTGAGACAATGAACAATTTTTCCACGTCTTTGCAAACTGACTTTCAAACTGGATTTGAACTCCTGTACTCTGCTCTAAACTGTAAATGATAAATGAATGTGCAACAAAATGACAAAGGTTTCAGAAAGAAAAAACATTGCTAGCCACAAACTGCTTCTGTAGAATATTCCTAGGACAGGAACCTTATTCTCAGCAAATATGAAAACCTCATGAAGACATGATTCAGGCTACTGGAGTATTTCTGACCATCACAATGATTTTACTTGCTAAGAAGACAAAATTATTTTATCCTACCCGGCTGGACACTGAGGAGTTTCAAGTGATACACATGGTTCTTCCACCCAAGATATTTCACCTAAAAGGACAAAAGGAAATACTCAGACAGCATTAAAAAACTCCACACAAACAACAAAGAAGTTTCCTGATTGATCTTTTTAGAGCTCTTCCTGGCACTTTTTGTGCTTCAATACAGAATTATAGAAATGTAGGGCTAAAGATACCTTTAGAAATCACTTCATACAACCTATTAGGCCCTCAAACCCTGAAAGGGCTAGTGCTTACAATTGTAAGTTGAAAGCAAAACACATACGCTACACAGACAAGCAAACAAACAAAATGGAGAAGAAATCATTATGAAAGCTTAGCCTAAACTTTATCTGGTTTTACATGGGAAGCATTTAAATTGTATTCTGTCCACACTGGATTACTGACTTTTTTTGCAGATACCACTTATACATTTAGAGATGATTGCCAGAGCTCCCTTTCACATTTTCTTTTTTTTTCTGCAAAGAGCCCAAACTCCTTCAATCACAATCTTGTTGATTACAGCTTCCAACTTTCAAGAACTTTCTGTTCTCCTTTGAATATTCTCCACCTGCTTCACAGCTACAGTTATTTATGTTAATGTTTGCCCAGCTCTTTGGAAGAAATAAGGGAGGTCAATAATAGAAGAAAGAAGGAAAGCATCCAAGAAAGGAAAAAACATAGAGAAAAGAGAAGAAGCAGTGGCTGTTGAAGTTCTCAGCTCAGCACAGAAAGCTTCTCTCCCAATAAGCAGCCAAAGGCAGGGATGTACAGTGACCTTAACTAGGTCAGCTCAGTCAATTTAGCACCTAGTCAAACTCCTGACTGCTTTTAGCTTTAATTTTCATTTAGGTGACAAATATAATTTTCTAGGAGCTGCCTTAAATCTCTGCCACCTCACAATATAAAGGAATTCTGATAACAGATACTGTGTTTATGTCACTGGTATACTCCTCAGGTATCGCTCCTGTAATACGATTTTACCAGTGCTATTCTTTATGCATTTAGACAGAGTCTATATAAAACAATCAGCCATGAACAAAAATATTCAGAAATAAGTAAAACATAGGAAAGCCAATCTGAAAATTAATTCCTAATAAAAAGGATGGGAAATTTTAAATAAGGGATGATTACTACAATATGCTCTTTGGATTGCAGGAAGTTTGAAGCAGGAACCATGTCTCCATCTTTTTTTAAAAAAGAAAAAGAAACCCCACATTAGGTAAACTGCTGCAATATTCAAAACATTGTCTTCTTTATGAATGACACACATTCACATTTTTCTCCAGAAACTTTCTTTTTCACAGTCAAAAATACCAAAATCTTCACTTCAAAACATCTTCATTTTCCAAAATGTCACTGTAAGACTCTAATCTTGAGAAACAAATGCATCTACCTTTATATTTTCCATGTTTGCCCATCTATTTATGTCACAGGACAATTTATATAAAAAACTTTTAGACTTTTGATTTACCTTTGCAAACACTGTTGTAGTTTACACAGCAGTCTTTTTTCTGCAAGCAGTCATCAGAACAAGAACAGTAACTTCCAGGTATCCGTATCTCACCACAACGGAAATTAGTGCACCTCCAAGATCGGGCTGAAAATTGGAAGAAAAAGATTGTGATGTGGTTCACAGAACCTTATGTAAACTCCTTTGTGTGAAAATCCCCCAAACAGGTAAAGAAAAACAAAAAAAGAGGTTTTGTTAAACTATAGTTTACATGTCCTGCTTGAGTGGCTTTAGAAGTTTTATCTGAAAGTAAAACTCAAGATTTTGTTTAACACATAAAGGCTATTTCTGTGGCCATTGAACAGTAACACAGAGTCATAGAACAATTTATTTTACAAAGGTGTCCCCAAAGTCACCCTCTTCAATGCCTTCCAGCCTTCCAGGAAGACCTGAAATAAAACAATCAAACCCACATTTCTCCTACAGAAGAGAAAGAGAAGGAAACACATATTTTTCCTGCTTTTATACGTGATTCCCAGCAAACAGAAAAAAAAAAAAAAAAAANTGTATGGGCTGAAGCAGGCAGAGAAAGCGTTAAGGATGAAGAAACCTCTGAGCAGCTGCCAGGAGAGCAGAGAGAGTAACCGGAGAGGAGTCTGGCCTCGATGCAGAGCCAGGACGGTCCCCTGGAAGACGAGCGCACTCCTCCAACTCCGGGCCCCCACCGAGCGCTGCGTGAAGCTGAGAGGGGACCTGGCTGGGAAACAGCCGTTCATTTCTGAAAGCGCAAGGGGAGCCAGCACACAGGCACCATTTCAAGGCTGCGGTCAAAGATAATCTGCGATTTCCGCTTGCGCTCATCCACAGGTTTATCTGGGCCAGGAAATATGCACTGCAAATGTTTTGGTTATCTGCGGGGGACAAAAATACAGGGATCTGACTTCAGAAAGACTCAGGAAGATTTCGTGTGCTGCCAGGTCACTCTAGTCATCTGAGTGCAGAAGCAGCTCGACACCGCCACGTCCTCCCCTCCCTGAGGGAATGTGACATAACTTCGGTATATCTATGTAAATACGAGAATTTATCCTTTTCCTATTACTATCACATGAAAAAACCAAAGCCAAAATGAAATGGAAACCAGTGAGCGTTGCCTGTGAGGGAACATACTTGGCTCCACGCAGGTGTCCTCGTAGTCCCAGCAGCAATCCCGACGCTCCTTGCAGCCGCTGTCGCACCGGCAGCCGGGAACCTCGTTCCCGTGGGGCTCGTTGCACTTGCGCCTGCAGCTGACTGTAGGGAGGAGAGAGCAGCGGGTCTGAGCGCTCGGGTAACCCTGTCCCAGACCGGGCGGTTAAATGGACCACAGGCCTGGGCTGCGGGGAGGATTGTGCTGAGTAATTTCCCAAATCTGTTTCCCCGAGTCATTTTCCAATGCGGTCACTAGCGCAGGGGTCAGCAAGGCGAAACAAAAGCCATAGGAAGTCCTCTGGATGTTGAAGGTCTGGGTGGCTGTTTGGGACGTGCTCGCCCAGAGCCTGTGGCAGGGCTGTTTCTGCAGTAGGTCTCCCCTGGACCAGTGGCACAGGAGGCAATGCCTGGGTGTCCCACCCTCCCAGCACGAGGAGGGGGACACTGGCCTCTCCCCTGCTCAGTTTTGGGTTGGGGATGTGAGAGGAAGAGTGACTCCCATGTTGGACATTCCTTAATGTACCTGCCAGGGAGCTGCATGGGACGGGGGCTCCCTCAGGGCTGAGCACCCAGAGCCATGGGGGCTCTCCAGAGGAGGCTGGGCACAGCCTGGCAGCCAGGGTCCATCCCACCACCTCAACCAGGAGCAGGGCAGCCAGGGGGCACCAGGGCAGCCCCACCTCAGGCACTGGGCACCTCCCTGGGGACAGGGACTGGCCAAGGCCAGGCAGTTGGCCTGTGGGTAGGCCTGGCTTGGCGGAACCCATGGCCAGGCAGGGCAGGGCTGTGGGGAGCGGGAGACCAGCCCTGCTGTGGTGACACTGGGGCACGGGCTGATGGCCCTGGGGGTCTGAAATGGTGTCTTGGGCTGTGGGCAAGGTGTGGGCAGCCCCGGGGAGCTGGGCAGGGCCCATAACACTCATTAGTGCACTCAGGATTCTGACCATACCTCTCCCACTTAATCGTTACAACATCCCTTAAAAATCTGCAGGTTTGGTTGTTTTGATTGAAAGAAAGAAGCGGGTCCAAATGAGGGGCCTCATGTTGGAAATGGAGACATGCAGTTCGTCACCACTGACACCTTCATTCAAGGAGAAGGGAGAGCTCTGGCTCACCTGAGGACAACCCCAAATCTCCAAACATCACCCACAGCTGTACACAAGCCAGGACAAACCTTGTGTCCACATTCTCTGTACTGCAGAAATACTGTTTGAACCACTCTCGAGCACCCACATTTCCAGCCTTGTCCACTCACACTGTTAGACAGGGATAGGTATAACTACTAATTGCTGGTGCAATTCTATTATAGCTGCCAAAAGGTTCATACTTTTGCAGAGGGCGCACTGCCTACAAAATTCAGGGTTTAATATCCGCTGTGTAGAAACCATGTAGAGCTAAAATGATTTTTTGCAAGCTAGCCAGCTTGTTTCACGTGTAGAAAGTTCAATGTTGTACCTTGTGCTGTAAGTACTTACATCAACAACTATTGCCCAATGCAGGAAAGCTTTGCAAATAATTAGAATAACAAACAATATATGTAATGAGCATAAATGGATCTGTCAAAAGTAGATATGGAAAGAAGTAATTGAGGGTTAATTGTTTTATGACTGGAGTCATTTCTGTCAAGAAAGAGCTATGATTTTCCACAAACTTACATAAACATATGCAAACAGTTTTTCTGTGCTTTTTTGGCTGAAGTTTAGAGTATTTCATTTATTTTTTCCTCTATCCATTGGCTGTTGAACAACTCAAAGTTGTTCAGGTGGTCTACCTGATTTAAAGTGATACAGGATATAGCATGGTCAGTCTAAGTCAGAAAAAATACAAACCTTTTCCTCTGTCTGTAATGGAACCGTTCATACCCTTCATAATTTGCAACCCATGCTTCTAATTTCTTTACAAAGCTTTCATAACTGTGCAAGGTCAGGAATTTAGTATTTCATTAACTTTTATTTGGAATAGACCCTACAATTACAGAAGCTACGAGGACATTTACCTTGAGTATAAAAACAGAATCAATTGTACTACCACCCAATGCAAATTCTGTGCTAATTTTTAAACAAACAGAATGACAGGTCCTTCTGACTCATTTCCAGGCCCCTTCTCCCAAGATCACAAGCCTCCAGCACCCATCTCGACCACAACTCCCTTTGCTCCTCAACAGCAACACTCTTCCCCACTGCCCTCATAGCAAATGCAACTGCACAAAGGTGCATGTCGTTCAGGGCTGAGGCTTCCCCTCCCACTCTGCAGTATAAAACCATGTATTCCTAATTCATCTTTCCCAGGTAGATCTGGTTATGAAAGTAGCAAATAAAGTTAATCAGTCCCTATTTAGGGTTCCTCTGTAATACTTGCAGTCAGAGGCACCAAAATGCTAACATGCTGATTTAGTGCCATCTTTCACTTACTACAGCTATGACCAAGTTCCCCAGGTAGATGTCAGTGAAGACTAAAGCTGTGGGTATCTACATATTTTAGACAGAAAGTTGTAATACAACATACATGTCATCAAAAAGCAATTACGGTTCCATCTCATCCTATTTACTCGGCCCATAGTATTGAAAGATGTCAGAAGGAGCTAAGACGATGAATAAGTAGGTAAACAAGTTCAGTATGTGTTGATTACAAAAGAGACACAGAGACTGTGCTTCCTTGAACTCCTTCAGTATGAGATTACTATTGTTTTGATTCTAAAGGAAGTGTTTTATTTAATTCACCATGTGTTGTGTTTGTTCTCATCCAGCTTGACCTCCTGACATCAAAATGCTACTTTGTTTTTCTGTCTAAAAAATAACATTCCACCAAATCAAAGCATTATCCTCTTTTTATCATAGCTTTACAGAAACTGAAGTTTTCAGAGAAAATTCATAATGAGTTTTAACATTAGCCACCTGAACTATGCCAAATGTACCCAAAGCATGAGTCCCGAAGATGGTCCAATGATATCTCTTCTACAAAACATATTGCCTAAATAATTGCAAGGTATTGTATGTAATAAGATAAGTCCTATCTCAAATTTCCTAAAAGTATTATTCTAATAAATTTTCCAAACCTGTTCTGAACTAGGTTTAATGCTTCTGGAAAGAGAAGCCATGCACTTAGTGGTTTAGGACAGGTTTTTCAAGTATAGATTAGGAATGTACATTTTTTATACAATCCAACTTGAAAAATGCAAGAACTTAATTTTCACAGGGGGTAAGTTTTCACAGAGCATTTACATTATGCTATAAAAGAGCCTGTGCTGAAGTCCTTTACCAGATCTAGCTTCAGCAGTAATTATCCTGAAAGAATCGTAAACATACCTTGCTGCTGGTCTCCACGGTTCAGTCCTAGTCCTAAACCTAATCCCAGGGATACAACCACCAAAGCACAGAGAAGAACCTGTCACACAGACACATGAAAATTAAAGTTCACAATTGTGATAAACTGTTAGGTTTATTAGAAATTAAGAGTATGATTATTATTTCTATGAGCGTATGATTTATTACGAACTCATGATTTCTGTAAACTTGTTCATCAAAAAATTGGAAACATTCTGAGCCTGAAGATAGGAGAGGCACAAGAATGATAATCTTGTGAACTGCTTACAAGCCAACACCTTAATACCACACTTTTAACCTATGGCCAGCCCCATGTTGTAATTGGGGAAGTCCTTGCTGGGGAAAAGATAGTAGGAAGTAATCAACATATTTACCTGTTTTGCAAATTCTTTATCTGTGTAAAGAGAAGGAAGTTGCTTTTATTTAGCTTCTGCATTTTTCTGAAACACTCACAGAAAGAAATCCTTAAGAGATGCAGAGAGACTGGAAGTGTCAAATTTTCATCCCCATGCCAGTTTCTCTTAATAAGTCACCCCATTAGTGAGGTTAAAGGGAACTGGAAAGAGACAAACAGTCCAAGGAAACATAACAGAAAGCACCATAACATTTGGGAGACTGAGGAAGAGCTGAGGAGGCCTCTGTCAGCTTAACAGACACTCAAGAGGAATGGTGATGCATGCTGGCTGAAAGGCAGAGTGAAAAGTGACAACCCTCTTGGAGTATTTCATAGCGTATGCACTTTCTTCTTCACTAAGGCAATGCTGAGAAAGAAAATGTGTATCACAGAAGATCACCATAAACCAGCCCAGCTTACTTCCCATTTTTGCCTCAGAGCCTTCTTTTGTTTCCTGCCATTTCCAGGAACCACCAGGCACTAGCAAATACTAAGATTCAAAATAAAGTAGAAATAAAAGACGTTTACTCTCATGCTCAGTATTACTGTAACGGAACCTCTTAAGTGAGACTACAGCTATTATAAGGAGGTGAGAAAAAATGTATATGTGGGTAGGGTATAACCAAGTGCACGTACTCTGTCCTGTTACTTTTTACCTATCCCTGCTCACAAAAACACCCTGTGGTCTTTGTTACTGCCTGTCCTGCCTTGCAGGTGCTGAGCACAAGTGTGGCAGCAGGGAGGGCTGCTTAGTTCTCTGGCATAGGTGTACAGTTTGGCCATGGCGCAGCTCCACATGGGGACAGTCTAAATGCACGTTATTCCTTTCCATAAACCAGGAAGATCCAGGCATGCGAGCCAGAAAGTCAGGAGTGTCGCACACTCCAACTAGCCCTCTAACAGGAAGAGAGACAGCCAGGAAACCTAACTGTGGGTCTGGCATGACACGTGCCTCTTCCTCTGGACAGATAAAGTTGGAGGGGCTCCTTCCATACCCCACATTTTCTCCTCCTGCTGCTATGCTCCCTGCGACTGTGCTCAGAATTTCCCGTTTCTCCCTTGCTGCCCACCCTCTCCAGCCTCACGTCACTGATTTTTTCCCCAGCATCATCAAACACCAGCAACACCAAAGTTAGTTGCTTCACACTTACTCTCTCCCATCTTTACTTTCTTCCTGCTGCTCACTCCGTGCTCTTTGTACAGAAGAAATATCCCAAAAGTAGGAATGGAAATGGAATTGGTGAGAGAACCAGGTAAGAGAAACAGACAGGATAAGCGTGTTTGGAAAGATTGCCCAAAGTGGCAGAAATGCTGAAGTCTCTTGAAGAGAGACCCCAGGTGTGAAGGCAGCAGTTTAATTCTACATCCAGTAAGCAAGGACTGAGAATCAGGGGGTGCATTTGGGCTAGAAGAGCAGCCACTCTTTCTGGGCAGGGATAATAACGCGGCGAGGGTAACCTAGCAGGTCTTGTTTCCCTGATCAGCCCAATCATCAGGGCATGCACTGTTCACCTTAAAGTTCACTATGGTTTTACCCTCCATTTTCATTAAAACTCACATTTGTAATTGAAATAAATAGACGATACTAAATTGAAAGTACAGCTATTACAGCAGCAAACATTCCCAATGTTGCAAGCAATGAGAGAGCTGAAGTAAAAACCCCAAACTCATAGCAGGTATACAGACAAGATGTTGCATTTATTATAGCATTTACACAAAGATCCTTAGATTTTGGGACATTCATGCTTGAAGCGAAATAACATTGGTAGCACCTACTCAAGTCCTCAGACTTTCCACAGCTAACTTCTGCGTCTAAATTCAGTACTATAGCTACTTTCTAATAAAAAAGTTGTTCCTAACACATATGCTCTGTTCTCAGAAGGATTTATTAGACAGTGTGACTGCTATTTGTGAGTACACAATTCTCTGACTAAGCTTTCAGGAAGAAGTTGCCAAGGAAGTACTGCATACATATAGTTTATCAAAAACGTAGATAAATTGCATAGTGTATTAACAGTTTACACCTCCAATATTTAGATTTTGTGTTTTTTTCATAGATGCAGGCATTTGAAAACTAATGCCTTTGGAAGAGTAAATATGTTTTAGGATACTTAAATTTCTCACTTTACTCTTCCAAGTACCTCTTGAAAGTATAATTTACTTTTCTTCACAGTTAGGTATTTTTCCCACATTGTTTCTCACGATTCATTACTTTTACTGAAAACTTAAGGAAAAAATGTCTGTTATCTTCTCTTTTTTTCTCAATTTCCCTCATATTCTATGCAATCCTTGCACAATGAAGCATTAAATAGGAAGTTGTACTTTGTGAATTGTTCTGATGACATAGAACTGAAGAGTATCATAACTTGACTCTCTTTTTCATAGGTCTGTTTTCAAAAGTTTTGACTCTTTTCAAAATCAGTACCTGCCATTTTCTCTAAATTCCAATTTACAGATGCAAGAGCTTGTGCAAACACATACAGGTACAGATATATATATACACACATTAATACTTCTTTTGTGGTCACAAGCAGAAGCTTAAAACTGCATGTTGGCTACAACAGAAGATTTAAAATACACAAAACCCATACACATTATTATTTACAAGGCAGCCACAAGACTCTTAGAGCCCTGGGGAAGAGGGAAAGAGTTGACACGATATTTGAGATGTGGGACTGACAATACGGTGCGAAACGGTTCATTAGTCTTTTCCCATGCCTTGCTTCCTGAGTGTTTTTCACCAACGCCTTGCCTACACATTCTGTTTTGTTAACGGCAAATCCAAAGATGAAGAAGAAAGCAAAAAGGAACTGCGGCTGCTTTGGCCACAAACATATCTGTTTTAATCAAATCTATACAATAAAGTACTGAAGCAATGTCTTTGCTGTGCAAAAGAACTGTCAGGTTATCATAGTAAAACAAAAAGTGCAATTAACTGCCAGAAAAAAA
Source organism: Himantopus leucocephalus (assembly GCA_003993805.1). Lineage (NCBI taxonomy): Eukaryota > Metazoa > Chordata > Aves > Charadriiformes > Recurvirostridae > Himantopus > Himantopus leucocephalus. The sequence continues at coordinate 63,291,499 of RSEF01000003.1, forward strand.
ACAAGTTTGCTTGATAAGTACCAGAAGAACTTTAGAAATCTGCCAGTGAAGTTAGTGCATTCATGCTGTAAAACTTTAAGCACCAGTTACCAAGCTACCCTGAATGATTAAATTAATACAATGAAACTTCTAAAAATTCTGCAAATCTGAGAATTGTTAAACCAGCAGCCCCGAAGAGCAGCACCTACTTACAGCGCAGATGACTTTGTATTTCAGGAGGGTTTTTTTCTTCACGTACTCTGTTCGCTTTAAAGACACCTCACTCAAATGTCTGCTTTGATCATTGATATCAGCATCCTGAAGCTCCATTTTGCCGAGATCTGCCTCTCGGCTGTCCGTTCTGTGATCCCCAGCCTCCCTGGCTGAGTCAGCTGCAACTAAGACGTGACTCCTGCTTCAAGGGTGTATGTACTTTGTTCATAGGGTTTTTTATGAGATCCTAGCTTTTACATCAGCGGTAGGTTCACAGGAAGCCAAAGTAAGCAGGAAAGCAACTCAGAAAGGTCGAAGGCTGAAAAGCATTATCTGCGGAGAGAACCTGTCACATTTCAAGATAAGGACAGCATTAGGTAAACTCTTAACTGGTGATTGCAAGTTAAATGTTGCTAAGCAATAAAATGCAAAAATGACAGAAATTCAAGTACGCAACTATTCAGTTAAAAGCTTCCCATCCGGAGTATTTGTTATCTTCAAAGAAAGTGTTAAATATATTTAGCAAAATGAATATGAAAGTAGACAGCTTCTTAACTCCTGCTCCGTGTCACGCCTATGTTTTCAGATCCCTTCCCTTATTTAACACCAGAGGATTCTGCCTGTTTTGTTTAAATCCATCTTTGTCACATTTTTTTCAGCTTGCTACATGTTTTTTCAGTAGCGATAGATGTAATCATTACAAACAAATGGTATACAGCTGAATCAATTCAATAAGAAATAAAAAGGTTTTGTTTAAGTACAATTTGAAATCTATTTGGTTTTCAGTTTGGTGGTTAGTGGATGGTTTGTTTGTTATGAAAATATACCTTCAATGTCTATTAAGGCTATGCAAGTGTAACTATTCAAATGTTGATCTGATTCAAAAGTTGAGCACCGCATGAGCTGTAAATTATAATAAAGAAATTTATAATATTCGTAATTATAAAATATCCAAAACGTAGTACTATATGAGCTGCTACGAAGAAAATTAACTCCACCACAGCCCAAACCAGTACAATCTCTACCCCTTTTGTGTCATGCTCAGGTCCCACATTATCCAGTACCTCCTCATTAATCACCCCCCTCCCCTCCTCAACCTTCCTTTGATATATACATAGATATCATTCCCTTAGTCTATAGGCCACTCCTGTAAAACGTCCATAAAATGTCCACTGAGTTCACTTCTTCCATGACCTGTTTTCCATCTGTTACGGTGGTTACTCAGGCCAGGAAGGCAGTGTGTTGTCTGGAGTTATTCACTGCCAAAACCTGTTCAGGTTGGGTCACACTTGCAGGGCTTCTTGTGAGGCTTGTCCTCTGTTCATGTGGTTCCTGCTACAGTACTTCATATAACAAGCAACTCAAACAACGGGGTACAACAACTTAAAGTTATATCCATTGCAATCTCCACACCTGGTCCCTTTGAACCAGGCTACAAGGTTTAATATTGCAATGAACTCCTCCCCTTGCCGATGCTTATCCACAGGCTGCAGTCCCTTCTGGGGAGTACCTGCTCCAGTGTGGCCCTATCCACAGCCCCAGGCGCTTTGGGATGTATCTGCTCCAGCACGGAGTTACTCACAGGTCACAGTCCCTTCAACTGGAGTTCCAACTGTAGTTACAGCATGCCTACTACAGCAGGACAGGAAGAGCAGCAATGCCCTGGCCATACGCCAGCCCAGGCACGTGGCCAGTGCTGTTATCGAAATGTTCCCAGGCACAGCAAAGTAAGATGACAAGCAGTACAGCAAACAGCAGCCACTAACAATCACTAATATACAGCAAAGCAAACAAGTCCCATGGCAAGTGCAGGAGCCTCCCAATTAATAGCTAAACAGCTGTAACAGCTATAAATGAGGTCCAGCACTTTCCAATCAAATCTGCCTTTATCTTGAACCCCTCTGGCCCCGCACTGGGTGCCAAAAAGCACTGTTGTGGGTTAACCTGGGTAGGCAGCTCAGCCCCACGCAGCCCCTCGCTCACTCCCCCACAGACTGTGGGTTGAGTCAAAGACAGTTTTATAAGTAAAGCAAAGTTGCGTATGCAAGCAAAGCAAAATCAGGAATTTGTTCACTGCTTCCCATCCGCAGGCAGGTGTTCAGCCACTTCCAGGAAAGCAGGGCTCCATCACGCCCAACGGTTACTTGGGAAGACAAATGCCTTACCTCCGACTGTTCCGCCTTCCTCCTTTTTTCACCCAAGGTTTTACTGTTGAGCACAACGTCAACGTCATATGGTGTGGGGTATCCCTTCAGCCAGCTGGGGTCAGCTGTCCCAGCTGTGCCTCCTCCCAACATCTCGTGCACCCCCAGCCTACTCGCACAGAAGGCCTTGAGGCTGTGTAAGCGCTTCTCAGCAAGATCAAAACCAGGGAGGAGTTATCAACGCTGCTTTCAGCACCAATCCCAAACACAGCACCATACAAGCCACTATGAAGAAAATTAACTCCATCCCAGGCAAAACCAAAACATAAATTTGCAGAAGTAGCAAATTTGACCCTTGAGAGTGTGAATCATCAGTGTAGGCACCCAGGGTGAATTTCTGCTCCTATTGATATCAAAGGAAATAATTTAGCAAATGGAACAGGGTGTGATATTATATATTTGATTTTGCTACTTTTACCTAATTATTGCTCTAATCTCACAAACATTACTGCCCACACGATGAATTTACATGACATTTCTCACCAATAAAATAAGAATATAAAACGTCATGAACACTGCCTAAGAACCCAGACTTTTCTGTTTAAAGATTGTGTCTCACACGTTTAAAAATACCTTTTTTCATTCCTACCAAAACACAATTCACATAAAAACCCCAATCCATATGATCAATACTTTAGAGTAAAGAAAACAACAGGGCAGAAGGAAATAATTATCAGTTATCCTTTCTGTTCTCAGTTACTGAATTGTAAATTTAAGTGTCTGTGCTGTGTATAGTCCGACACTATACAAATGCAGGGCTAAGGCACAGACAAACCCATTCCCCTATAGTCAAATTGCAGTCCTCAGTTCATCTGGCACTTCCAGAAACGGGAAGATGGTTTTGAAGAACACAGGCAGGACATCTCTGCCATATACATGTTAACAAGCACCTTGGGGAAATAGGGAGAGACACTTCTGAATAACCTTGTGTTGTAGCCATTTTCAATTCTCACTACAATTCCTGTAGTTTTAATCTACTAGTATAAAGCAGCTGAAAGTCCCCTAATGACATCAAGAACTAGACAAGCCTTACATATCATCAATTAAAAGACAACTTTATACTCATTTGTCATCCATCTTCTAAAATGAATAGCACTCACTTAGGAAAAAAAACCCAAAGCTTAACCATTTCTCTCATTAATGTTTATCATCTGACATCAATGACAAATGCTCATTTTGTTGAAGGTTTTTTGCCAGAATAACATGATATTTACAGTCATTTTGAAAAGTGCATTTCCTTTTCTGTCTCTGGATGAAGAGGGTCAATTCTTCCTCATGCAAATGCTGCTTTTCTTCCTTGTTTGGTGAGGCTTGCGGCTCTGTGTTACCTAACACACTGAGTCTGACAGGGCTTCGTGTCTTGGCAGAGACACCTGGGTGCAATCCCAGTGCATAAGATCTGTATCGTTGCTCCTCTTGGACATTTGGTTCCCTTAGGCACAGCAGGATGACCATCGCATGGGCCTGACCCGTTGCGGCACCCCTGGCCCTCAACTCCACCCCAATGACCAGATTCTCTGCCAAAGGTAGGATCATAGGTAGTTCAGTTTTGTTAAAATGAGACGTGGTTATATGAGGGCTTAATTTAGGAGATAAATCATCATTGGGACCTCTTTGGGGGTTCAAGGCTATCACACGGTACAGTTTTAAAACTCAAAATTGGGTTGGATATAGTATTTGGGCCAAGTTGTGGACCAGGACTCGAGGTTAGACCAAATCCATCTAATAAGAGTAACCAGTTAGACTTGGGCTGGCATGGTAAGTACAGTTTAGAATGAATGAATTTTGGTTAAGGACCTAAAATCAAGATAAAGACTTATTAGGCACAAAGTTGTAGACAGATTGTGGCTTGGTACATATTAAGTTTGGATCAAGATCTTGAGCCCAAGGCATGGTTAGGAATGGCTGTTAGCCTGTGAGTGTGACCAAGGACCCAAGCAGATAAAAGTAAGAATAGTAGACTGGTCCTCAAGATAAGGATAAGACACAATGATGAGTAAAACAACTTCTTCAGGGCTCCATTTGCAGTCCCGTTATGGGTCACTATGGCAATGGATTAGGAGCTTGGCATAGAATTAGAGTAGATAACGACCCCAAGCCAGTCTGCCCAGGGTGTGCAAGTACTGACACTAGATGTTGATGGAACATCAAAGGGCATGTCAGATTGTACTGCAATACAGTTTAAATAAGCGCACAGCAAAGAGTATAATGAACATTTCTTACAGAAGAAATAGCTTTGTGTTAAGACTGAGGGCAACACAATTATCAGAGTGTCGTGGTTTAAACCCAGCCAGCAACTAGGATCACACTCCCTCACTCTCCCCTCGGTGGAATGGGGGAGAGAATAAGAAGAGTAAAAGTGAGAAAACTTGTGGGTTGAGACGAAGACAGTTTAATAAGTAAAGCAAAAGCCGTGCATGCAAGCAAAGCAAAATCAGGAATTCATTCACTATTTCCCGTTAGCAAGCAGGTGTTCAGCCATCTCCAAGAAAGCAGGGGTCCATCACGCGTAGTGGTTACTTGGGAAGACAAACGCCATCACTCCGACCATGCCCCCCTTCCTTCTTCTTCCCTCAGCTTTATATGCTGAGCATGACATCGTATGGCATGGAATATCCCTTTGGTCAGTTGGGGTCAGCTGTCCCAGTTGTGTCTCCTCCCAGCTTTTTGTGCCATCCCAGCCTACTTGCTGGCGGGGCGGTGTGAGGAGCAGAAAAGGGCTTAACTGCTTAGCAACAACCAAAAACATCAGTGCATTATCAATACCACTCTCATCCCAAATCCAAAACGCAGCCCCACACCAGCTGCTAGCAAGACTGTTAACTCCACCCCAGCTGAAACCATGACAAAGAGCAACACAAGCAAGTACAAATCGACCTTCCTCTACATCATAACCTCTCTGTTTCCAATGATCATTCATTACATGTATATGCAGGTAAATAATATACAGGTAAGCGTTATTTGTTTCCCAACCAGGTATTTCCCATTACTGACAAGAATGGACGGACTTCAGTCACGTCTACTACTGCCTCTTGGCTACAGCATGTATCTCTGCTAGCTGTGCACGTGCTGGCGCCCCACGTATCACAATTCCCTGGGGCAGTTTTTAAATTTATTCGCAACATTTCTCATTGCTTATGTTATCTATTCTTCTAGGGTTGTTTACATTTACAACAAATGATCCTCTATCCAATTCCACATGAGGTTCTCCCCCTGTGGGTACACCCCATTATCATCCAGTCAACTCCAAGCCTGGAAATGTTAATTTCTCGCTGCTCTGAGGCCTTCATCTATCAGCTGGAATTTGGGATGATCAGCTTTTATTTTTCTGCTGCAGATGTTAAGTTTGTATGTAGTCTCCAGCACTACCTGAATTTAGGTTCAGTGCTATTCCAGGAAACTACGGGGCCAAACAGCCACAGACAGCTCAGAAAATGCAGTGTCAACGGCAGAGACCCACAAAACTCTTAACACTGATTTGATTGGGCATTTTACATTTATTTTTAATCTACAAACCCCTGCAGACGTATAATGTATCCTCAGGTGTTTTCAGATAAATGCATTTTGAGTTTATTCTAACTTTATGACTTTTTATGGGAATTAATAATTCTAACTTTATAGTAATTACAGCAAAGTATAGTCCGATAATAATTTAAGGAATTATTAAGTCCCTTACATATAAGAACCTTACTTATAGGAACCAGAGCATGTGCTTTGCCGAATTATTCTAAGAGCAGATCATTCAAAAAGCACAAACAAGCCTAAGCAAATATTTTCGTAAAGAAACAACTCCCAGTTTTTAAATGGCACTTGCTTGCTCCCCCCTTCGCCCTCGGTTCCCGCTTTCTGACCCCGTGGGCAGCGCTCCCCGGCGGTCAGTGGCGGGGAGCGGGGCCGGGACAGGGAACTGGAGCGGGAGGCGGGAGCGGGAGGCGGGCCGGGACGTGGGCAGGGGTCGGGACAGGCCCCGCAGCCGGCGAGCCCCAGCCTGGGCAGGGGGAGGCGGGCTGCGCCGCCCGGAACGCTGCGGCCGCCGGAACGGCCGAGCCCAGCAGTCGCTTCCCGGGGGGGGCGGGATCGCGGACGGAGCTTCCGGCCGGGAGCGCCGCGCCGCGCCGCCGTCTCCACCTGACAAAGGGCCCGGCGGGGGCCGCCGCTCGGCTGTGGGGCTCAGCCCGGCACCATGGCGATCCCCATGGTGCCGATGGAGACGCAGTTACAGAGCATCTTCGAGGAGGTGGTGGTGAGTCCATCCGTCTGTCCGTCCGTCCCCGGAGCGCCGCCGCGGGGGCGGGGGGCGGGAACGTTGTGGGTAGGGCCGGCCCGGGCCCAGGGCCTGTCCGGGCCCCGGCGGCCCGCCGTGCTCCCCCGGCGGGCGGTGTGTGTGTGTGGGCATCCTGAAGAAAATAAAACAGGGGAGAAAGAGGGTTTTTTTTTTATTATTATTTTTCTGGCGCACTTCGTGGGTTGAAACCTCTTCGGCGGTAGCTAGTGCTGTTGCCACCGGCGGGCCCATCGCCAGGAGCGGCCGGGAGAGGAGCGGAGGGGAGGTGGTTTCTCGGGGCTGAAGTCCCCCCTCTGCTGAGTGTTTGTCAGGAAGCTGGCGCAGAGTGGGACTGGGCGTAAAGCAGGGGGAGGCAGATTGCCTGCCCAAACCCAAATTATAGTGTGCTGAGTTTACTGTAGAATAAGCAGTTTAAGGAGATGTTTGGAAGGAGACTATGAGAAGATGAATGTCTTGAGGAGACATTTTTCTTCAGCCAACAGAATGGTGTGAGCGAATCATGGAAATACACGTGCATAATGGTACTTGCAAAATGAAGCATTGTTTGGTAGGTCATTAGAATAGAATGGAATAGACTATTTTGGTTGGAAGGGACCTACAACAATCATCTGGTCCAACTGCCTGACCACATCAGGGCTGTCCAAACGCCTCTTAAACACTGACAGGCTTGGGGCATCGACCACCTCTCTAGGAAGCATGTTCCACTGTTTGACCACTTTCTCAGTAAAGAAATGCTTCCTAATGTCCAGTCTAAACCTCCCCTGATGCAGTTTTGAACCATTCCCACGCATCCTGTCACTGGATCCCAGAAAGAAGAGGTCAGCACCTCCCTCTCCACTTCCCCTTCTCAGGAAGCTGTAGAGAGCAATGAGGTCACCTCTCAGCCTCCTTCTTTCCAAACTAGACAAGCCCCAAGTCCTCAGCTGCTCCTCATAAGACATTCTTTCCAGCCCTTTCATCAGCTTTGTTGCCTTCCTCTGGATGCGTTCAAGGACCTTCACATCCTTCTTAAATTGTGGGGCCCAGAACTGCACACAGTATTCAAGGTGAGGTCACACCAACGCTGACTACAGAGGGATAGTCACCTCTTTTGACCGGCTGGTTGTGCTGTGTTTGATGCACCCCAGGATGCAGTTTGCCCTCTTGGCTGCCAGGGCACACTGCTGACTCATACTGAGCTCGCTGTTGACCAGCAGGAGCCCCAGATCCCTTTCTGCAGGGCTGCTCTCTAGCCACTCCTCTCCCAATTTATACCTGTGCCTGGTGTTAATCCATCCTAGATGCAGAATCTGGCATTTGGACTTGTTAAATTTCATCCCACTATTCATAGCCCAATGCTCCATCTGTCTAGATCCCTCTGCAAGGACCTCCTGCCCCTTAAGAGAGTCAACAGCACCTCCCAGTTTGGGAGTCAGCAAACTTGCTAATGGTGCATTTAACTCCTGCATCCATATAATTGATAAATATACTGAACAGAACTGGCCCTAGAATTGAACCATGAGGAACACCACTGGTGACTGGTCGCCAGCCAGATGTAGCCCCATTGATTATAACCCTTTGAGCTCTGCCTTTCAGTCAGTTCTTCACCCAGCACACTGTGAACCCGCTCATCCCACAGCTGGACAACTTTTCCAGAAGGATGCTGTAAGGGGCAGTATCAAAAGCCTGACTAAAATCCAGAAAAACTACATCCACCATTTTCCCTTCGTCCACTAGAATCACAGAATGGTCTGGGTTGGAACGGACCTCTGGAGATCATCTAGTCCAACCCCCACTAGGCCAGTGACCTTATTGTAGAAGGATATTAAATTAGTTAAACAGGACTTTACCTTTGTGAACCCAAGTCATTGGGTCATTAAGTCATTGTTTTGTAGAGCACAAATGAATGAGCTTCTTGGTAGATATGAGCACGTCATGGTCTGAAACACTGGGGTGACAGTAGTTGATAAGATCCTGAACAAGAGTCTGACGTTTGAGACAGGAGAAGCTGGCTGAACTGGCTGAACTGGGAAGAATAGGTCTCATAGAGAAATGTGATTGAAAATGATGTCCATATGATAAATATCAGTAGAGGGAAGGTTGGGTTTTGCTTTTTGTTTTAAGTTTGCATTATAAAATGCACAATGTACTTTTCTTTGAATGGTATTAAGGTGCTCATAGCATATTAATTGCCCATACCTGATTGATTTCTCCTTTTAGCACTGTCATTCAGATTATGTTTTCACATGTTTAACATTGTGATTTGTCTGTGTTGTCACATTGCCTGTTTTTCAGCAATGTTATTTGCCTAAAATTTTTATGGAACAAAAAAAAAGGCCATTACAAAATTTAATTGCATTTTTGAAGCCATAATTTAAAAAATAGGAAGTTGTTACTTTCACTGCTGCTGTTACCAACTTGGTGGACAGCAGCAAAACTTACCTAAGTTTCTGTGCTGAACAGATGAGCATAGGTTTCTCTTTTTGCTTCTTGAGAAAGCTATGAGTAGCAGTGACAGGCAGTTCTAGTCTGTACAATTGAGAAGGATCACCAGAAAGACTATTTTATTACATGCTCTTATTTCTACAATATAAAAATGAAAATAGATAGTGGTCAGTTATAGAGTACATCTGAGTATAATATGAAATTCTTATAGAAGGTAAAAAAAGTTGTAGGATAGTATTTTCCAGAATCTCTTTGCTGATGTATTAGAATAATGATGTAGAAGCCTTTGAGCAAAATGGAGTTTAAAAAAAAAAACGTGGGAAGGAATTAGTCATATGTAGTCTTTCACCTAGTACAAGACCATATAATCATTCAATGGAATTTAAAAAGCGATGGATCTAAACCCAGATGAGAAAGTAACTGTGTATAATTGATTTGTGTAACTGAGTGTCATGGAACATAAGTGGGATGAAAGTTTAATGGGATTCAAAAATACTCATTTTTTCAACGTGTGAAAAAAGAGCTGCAATAACAGTATCAAACAATTTCTCCAACTTTGGGGAGTAAATTTATCTCTAGGTGTTTAGAAGAAAAGAAAAACAAAACAAAGAGCCTTAATCTGGATCCACAAGGTATGCTGTTTATACCTATATATGAAAACAAAGCAATCTCAACTTTGAAAGAGTCTAGCATAGTAGAAGAAATATATCTGTCTCTGATACAGTCCCATAACAGTACGACTTACCACCAGGATGAAGCACAAAAGAGTATAATAGTCATAGAAAACCTTTTCATGATAGCTTACTTTGGGCTTTTCTCTTACAGAAAACAGAAGTAATTGAAGAAGCATTTCCTGGGTGAGTGTAATGTTAGTTTATTTGTGCAAGACTTTCCGCATACATGTATTTTTCTACTTGTGTTCTTTCATTGGGTGCTGCTAATAACTCATGTTCTTATTTGCATTAGTATGTTTATGGACACTCCTGAAGATGAGAGAACCAAACTGATCAGCTGCCTGGGCGCTTTTAGACAGTTCTGGAGCAGTCTTTCCCAGGTTAACATTTAATTTGTTGCTTACGTGTACTTTATATACTTTTTTAATATAGTGAAACCTGGTCTAGTAGACAAACGCTTAAGCTATAAGGTCTGTGTCTAGTCATTCAGAATCTGGTTTCAGACATGGCACAGTAAAGAATATAGGAAGACTTTGCAGGAAAAAATATTAGTTTTGATATTTATAAGACTATATAGTTTTTCAGCAGAGGTTAGCATGCAATGCAAATTAAGATAAGCAAATGGAAGTACAACAGTAAAGACATGAACAAAAAAAGGCAGTTTGTTACGGGATTTCTGATAGAAGTAAATAAGTAGGAAAAAAAAAAAGAAAATAGTTATTTATGTTCAGAAATTACCTTCCAAAAGTTAGATACCTCCAGCTCTCTTATATAACGGGAGACCTGGTCATCTTTGTTTTCACTGAATTTGATTATAGCTGTAAAAAGGAAAGAATAGTATGGAACAGTTCTATTTTATTCTATTTTGTGCGAACTTATATGTGAAAAACAAAGTTGACTATAGAAATCAATGTTTCAGCTAGGAGGTGTTCACTGAATTATTAACCAGGACACCAATACGGGACAACTGGACTTCTTCAAAATAAGATCAAAAGACTTGTAGGGAAAACTGTATGTTGGAGAACTGGACAACTATTTATAATCTTGTTCTTCTGTTAGTTTCATTTCTTTGTGGTAGGATACTATATGAATTTTATAGTTTGTTTCACTACCTGTAAATACATTCTTTCTCCCCTCTACTGCTTTTTCAGGAATCCCATGAACAGTGTGTCCAGTGGATTGTAAGATTCATTCATAGCCAGCATAGTCCAAAAAGAATTTCTTTTCTTTATGACTGTTTAGCAATGGCAGTAGAAACTGGACTTTTGCCACCCAGGTAAGCTATGTCAGAATGAATCGATAAATAGGATACATGGAAGTTGTGATATTAGAGGGTATTTACCAATGACGTTGTAAAATTGTATATAACTTTAATAAGCATGTGCTTAGTATCTGTCATTCATTCTTGCATTGTCTCCTTTTGCTAGGATGGTTTGTGAATCTCTGATAAACTCTGATACGCTTGAATGGGAAAGGACACAGTTGTGGGCATTAACATTTAAATTGATCCGGAAGATTATTGGAGGTGTAGACTACAAGGTATCTTCCCCCAATTCCTTTCTTTGTGATAAGACATGTTATTTTCTGGCTTCGTTTTCAGTATTTTATGTCAGAGACATCCAGTGTTTCAAAGTCTGCTTTGATTATGAAAGAAAAAAACAATTCAGTGAGACCACTTTTAATGCTTTTTCATAGTTGAGCTTTACCTTAATAGATAATTCTGTAAGGACAATGTAACTCCTTCTACTCTTTTCTCTATTACACAGTTATCTTTCATCCCTCTTTCAGTTACAAACTAAATAACCCTAATGCAGTTGCAGAATTGGTACATGTGGAAAAGTCAAGCATTAAGGCTAAAGTTCTAGCATCTGCTCTGACCGCTGTTGCTACGTAGGAAAAAGGTCCTGAAATCCGAGTCTTTGGCAGGGTACAACTCTAACAGAAGGAGTAGGAAACCATGCGTCTCTTGCAGAGAATTACCTCACCAGGATTGGTGAGCGTGTTAGCACAAAAAGCATAAAATACCACATTGTACTTTGGTCAGTCTGCACAAGCCATTGTAGGTTGGATGTCTCTGGATGCACATCAAAATTTCAAAAGTCATTTTCTCATCTGGGATATCCTAAGATTGAGAAGTTTCATAAGAAGTTTAATGTCATTAGTGTTCACACTCTCAGTAGCAGTCTGTCTTCTGACACTTAGCAAGAAACAGCTAATTTGTCTGTCAAAATATTGTCTGACCATATTGATTATGTAATCTTTCTGCCAGAAATAAAGAATATCTGGGAGCATTAATTTTCTGTGCTTTCTTCTAGGGTGTGCGCGATTTGTTGAAAGTGATCCTAGAGAAAATCTTAACAATTCCAAACACTGTGAGCTCAGCTGTTGTACAGCAGCTTTTAGCAGCAAGAGAGGTAACTGTCTGAGTTTTATATGTTAGAATCATAGAATTGTTAAGGTTGGAAGGGACCTTTAAG